>OZ012739.1:162476107-163076107 GCA_963859935.3 Lathyrus sativus | reverse complement strand
AACCAATCATGGTCTGAGCAACTTCCAAGGATTCGGCTCTCTTGGGGATCTGCAAACTCGGCTGAGGAAGGAGAAATCATTCTGCTTTGCTGGAGAGAGTACGACTCTGCGGGGGAATCTCAATTCCGCTAGGGAAGAAGGAATCATCCGACTTCGGGGGAGAGTATGACTCTGATGGGGAATTTCAATTCCGCTGGAGACTTCAGTCTGGCACCATCAGCTGCTGCATACTTCGGCGTACGAATAGTTTCCTACGAAACCTGCACTTGTGACCCGGTGCTGGGGGATGAACACGAGCTTCGGCGCCTGACTCAGCTGGGGGGATGCCGCTCCTTCAGGATGCATCAGCTTGGGGAGAGAATCTTCTCTGCCTGGGGAGACATATCAATGCTCATTATCTCGTGTTCAGACTCTGCGGGGAGAGGCTACTGAACTCTGCTGGAGAAGGAGGAATCATCCTGCTTCGGGATGCGCACGACGCTCTGTCTGGAATATGCTACACCTGTAACAACACAAACAAACAGACAAGATACCCTTCTCAAAGGGACCTATCAAGGTTATTATCTCGTGACAATATTCAAGTAATTAATTGTTTCAACAATCAGGGGCCTAGGCCAGTAAGTTTATGTATGTGCATTTTATCAAAAACATCGGCGTTCTTTTTCGCAAACAAAACAGATAAATGCTAAACAGACAAACAGAATTGCTGAATATTATGCATTTTATTGATAACGAACCCCTGAATGGGTAAAAATGTTTTACAACAGATGCAAGCTCCTGGAATGAGGAAGCTGCGCAAAAATAAAACATAAATATACATCAGTATATACAAATGTCGGCAATGAGGCGTAGACGAACACCATGAGTTGATCCCTCTATGACCCACTCGACTTCGTTACTTCTCCGACGCTTCAGCTTCGGAAGAGATTGATTCAGATAAACGGCCCTTAGGTCCTCCAAACCACTAAACAATGAAAGTCCACACGCGGAACGCAGTCATTTGCTTTTTCAAATCCCTAACTTTTGCGTGAACCGCCCTTTGCGGGTTTTCAGTTCACCGGGATACCCTTTTTTACCGAAGCCGCCCAGTGTAGGTTTTCGACTTCGCGGGTGTACATTTTTTCAATTTATATCCCTAATTTTTGCCCGAACCTTTTATTCTGTTTTTGGTTCGCCGGGATGCCCCTTTTTTGCCTGGACTCTCTTTTTTTGTCCAGCAGGTCACTTTCAAGCAAAGTATTTTTTAACTGCGTCCGCGTTCACCGGGGATGCAAAATCTTCACCATCCATCGTGGATAACAACAAAGCTCCTCCCGAGAAGACCTCGCTGACGACGTACGGACCTTCGTAATTCGGTGTCCACTTGCCCCGGTGATCGGAGTGTGGAGGAAGAATCTTCTTCAGGACAAGATCACCCGTCTGAAAGCTTCTAGGACGCACCTTCTTATCATAAGCTTTCTTCATTCGGCTTTGGTACAGACGACCAAATGCAATCGACGCTAACCTCTTCTCGTCCATCAGGCTGAGTTGGTTCAGTCGGTTCGTAATCCATTCTGCCTCGTCGAGTTTCACATCAACCAAAACTCGCAAAGAAGGGATCTCCACTTCTAATGGTAGGACAACTTCCATACCGTACACCAAGGAGAAAGGAGTTGCCCCGGTCGACGTACGTACCGTCGTACGATAACCGTGCAGTGCAAATGGCAGCATCTCGTGCCAATCTTTGTAGGTCACAACCATCTTCTGAACAATCTTCTTTATGTTCTTGTTGGCTGCTTCAACGGCGCCATTCATCTTCGGTCGGTAAGGAGATGAGTTGTGGTGTTCAATCTTGAAACTCTGGCACAGCTCCTTCATCATCTTGTTATTCAGATTCGGACCATTATCAGTAATGATCCGCTCGGGAATTCCGTAACGACAGATGATGTCCCTCTTTATGAATTTAGCCACCACCTGCTTGGTCACATTAGCATACGAGGCTGCCTCCACCCACTTGGTGAAGTAGTCGATAGCTACCAGAATAAAGCGATGACCGTTAGATGCAGTGGGCTCGATCTTGCCTATCATGTCGATGCCCCACATGGAGAACGGCCACGGGGAGGACATGACATTCAACGGGCACGGCGACACATGAACTTTATCAGCATAAATCTGGCACTTATGACATCTCTTCGTGAATTTAAAGCAATCCGATTCCATCGTCAGCCAGTAGTATCCTGCTCTCAGGATCTTTCTTGTCATAGCATGCCCGCCGGCGTGCGTACCAAATGTGCCTTCATGGACTTCTTCCATGAGCATACTCGCCTCTTTCTCATCTACACATCTGAGTAGCACGAGATCGTGGTTTCTCTTATACAGAACTCCATCAGGATTGAGATAAAAATTTCCAGACAGCCTCCTCAGAGTCTTCTTATCCTGGGTTGATGCACCCGCAGGATACTCCTTAGTCATAAGGAAAGTCTGGATGTCATGGAACCATGGCTTGTCGTCGGCGGCTTCCTCGATTGCAAAGACGAATGTAGGTCTATCAAGACGAGAAAGGACAATTCTTGGAGCCTCGTTCCAAAAATTGACTTTATACATTGAAGCCAACGTGGCTAAGGCATCAGCCATCTGATTTTCCGCTCTGGGCACATGATGGAGTTCCACTCGATCAAAGAACAGAAGTAGCCTTCTGGCATAGTTCATGTACGGCACCAAATTCGATTGACGAGTCTCCCACTCCCCTTTAATTTGGTTGATCACAAGCGCTGAGTCACCATATACGTCTAGATTCTTGATTCTCAAATCAATTGCCTCTTCTAGACCCATGATGCATGCTTTGTACTCTGCCTCATTATTGGTGACTGGAAACGTCAGTCTCGCAGTAAACGGGATGTGGGATCCGTGGGGAGTCGTGATGATCGCCCTGATGCCACTTCCATAGAAATTAACCGCCCCATCGAATATCAGTTTCCACTGGGATTTCCTATCTGGCCCCTCGTCGGGCAACGGCTCATTGCAATCCTTCGCTTTGAGAAACATAATATCCTCATCAGGGAATTCAAATTTCATCGGCTGGTAATCCTCGATCGGCTGTTCCGCAAGGTATTCAGACAATACGCTTCCCTTGATGGCCTTCTGGGACACGTACTGAATATCGTATTCCGTCAACACCATTTGCCATCTGGCAATCCTGCCCGAAAGAGCCTGCTTCTCGAAGACGTACTTGATCGAATCCATCTTCGAAATTAGCATGGTGGTGTGATTGAGCATGTACTGTCGTAAACGTTTGGCAGCCCAGGCTAGTGCACAACACGTCTTCTCCAACATCGAGTATCGAGATTCACAGTCAGTGAACTTTTTACAAAAAGTAGTAAATGGCATGCTCCTTTCTGCCCGTCTCGTCGTGCTGACCGAGAACACACCCCATACTGTTCTCAAGAACTGTCAAGTACATGATTAAAGGTCGTCCAGCCACTAGGGGTATCAAGATTGGAGGTTCTTGAAGATACTGCCTTATCTTGTCGAATGCCTTCTGGCAATCCTCATTCCAAGTAATCGCCTGATATTTCTTTAAAAGCTTGAACATCGGTTCACAAGTGGCCGTGAGCTGAGAGATAAACCTTGCAATGTAGTTTATTCTGCCCAAGAAACCACGAACTTCTTTTTCTGTTTTCGGCGCTGGCATTTCTTGAATGGCTTTAATCTTCGCAGGATCAACCTCGATGCCTCGTTCACTCACGATAAACCCCAGTAACTTTCCGGACCGTACTCCGAAAGTACATTTGTTAGGATTCAGCCTCAACCTGAACTTCCTAAGCCTCTCAAAAAGCTTCAATAAGTTGACCAGATGCTCTTCCTCCGTTTGGGACTTCGCAATCATGTCATCAACATAGACCTCAATCTCATGATGAATCATGTCATGAAACAAAGTTACCATGGCTCGTTGGTAAGTGGCCCCTGCGTTCTTCAGACCGAAAGGCATTACCTTATAGCAAAATGTTCCCCAGGGAGTGATAAACGTCGTTTTCTCCATGTCCTCCGGCGCCATCTTGATCTGATTGTAACCGGAGAAGCCATCCATGAACGAAAACACGGAGAACTGGGCTGTGTTGTCGACCAACACATCGATATGAGGCAGCAGGAAATCATCTTTAGGGCTCGCCCTATTCAAATCCCGATAATCGACGCACATGCGTACCTTACCGTCCTTCTTCGGTACAGGCACTATGTTGGCGACCCACGGAGGGTAGGTGGTGACCGCTAAGAAGCCAGCATCAAGCTGTTTCTGCACTTCTTCTTTGATCTTAACGGCTATATTTGGTCTCGTCCTCCTAAGCTTCTGCTTAACGGGAGGGCAATCTTCTCGCAGCGGCAAGTGGTGGACCACGATGTCCGTGTCAAGTCCGGGCATATCTTCGTATGACCAAGCAAATACGTCACTATACTCTCTTAGCATCTTGACCAGTCTTTGCTTGACATTACTCTGCAATGCAGCCCCTATCCTGACGTTTCTGACGAGCTCTTTAGAACCCAGGTTCACGATTTTGATCTCCTCCTCATGAGGCAGAATAACTTTTTCCTCTTGTTTCAACAAGCGGGCCAACTCTTCAGGAAGGTCTTCGTCTTCATCAATCTCTTCTTTGGCTTGATAGATCGGGCAATCGAAGTCGAAGTGAGCCGTAGAAGGTCCAGAGTCGATGTCATCTGTTATGTGGATCCTGCAATAACAAGGGTTAAGTTTAAAACAAGAATATGCAGGTTAGCACAAACCCCATTGCCATTTTACTGTTTTTCAAAACAAATATAAAACAGGAATAACAGAGATCACAATATTTGAATACGAAGAAAACGCCTTTGATTTATTAACAAAATGCATGTACATAATCCAACAAGGCCCTGACAATAAAAACCGTTGTGCCCCGGGTAGGACATAGGGTTGTACAATGATTGAAAAAAGTAAATAATTACTCTTCACTTGTCATCTGGATGATATCCTTGATGGTCCAATTGTTGAGGCCCTCGCCCGGCTTGCTTGGCTGAATCCAAGAGTCGAGGTCACAATCGCTATCCACGCTGTCTTCAAACACCGCGTTGATGCTTTCGAAAATCACTCTGCCACTGGTAAATTGGATCGGCCCTTTACCTCGAGACGCACTGCTAGATGAAGAAGAAGAAGCTTCAGCTCCAGGAGAATACCCCAACCCAAACTTATCCTACTTGTTGGGTATCTCCAAAATCCGCCCCCAGCCTGGGGTAGATCCAGCTTAGACAACGGCCCGAGCTTCTTTGAAGGAGGAGAGATTCATCTCTGGCTTTTCAGCGACCACAGGAGCTACGTCCTTCACTTTGACAGCTTCGAATGCTTGGCAAAGAGTTTCATGGATTTCGCCATCCATTTCAACATACTTAAAGGATGACAAATGGCTCACCATTATGTCTTCCTCGCCGCAAACGGTTACGATGCTTCCCTCGACAGCATATTTGAGCTTTTGGTGCAACGTGGAGGTCACGGCACCAGCAGCATGGATCCACGGCCAGCCCAAGAGGCAACTGTAGGCAGGCATGATGTCCATAATATAAAAGACTGCGTTGAACGTTTCCGGACAAACTTGGATCGGCAGGGTCACTTCCCCGAAAACATGGCGTTTAGTTCCGTCGAACGCCTTCACAACCAGATCACTGGGTGTGCAGACCACTCCACGGGTATCCAACTTCATTAATGCCTTCTTCGGAAGAACATTAAGTGACGAACCTGTGTCCACCAATACGTGCGACATGATTGTGCCCCTACACTCTATCGAGATGTGCAGGGCGCTATTGTGATTCCTCCCTTTTGGCGTCAGCTCCAAGTCTGTGAAACCTAGCCCATTGCCAGCATTAACGTGGGCTACCACCTCTTCTAGCTGATTCACCGATATCTCTTGCGGTACATAGGCGGTGTTCAACACCTTCAGCAGCGCATTGCGGTGTGCTTCAGAACACAGCAACAAGTTGAGAATGGAAATCTTCGAGGGCGTCTGATGGAGATGATCTACAATCTTGTAGTCACTCTTTTTGATCAACCGCATAAAATCCTCGGCATCTTTAACAAGCAAATCTTTCTCTACCCCACACGGGACTTCTTCGACGACTTTGCCTTTCCCTTTATCGGCCGCATCAGCTCTGATCGCCTTATCTGCCACAACCTCTGGCGGTGCAAACACTCTTTCGCTGCGAGTAATACCACTGATTCCCGCAAGATTCTCCGCAGTCGACCTATACGGCTCTAGCTCCAACCTCTGTCCGTTGCAATAGACTTCAGCCCCATAATGCCACGGGACGAAGTTAGTGCTTTCGAAGGGTATCGGCCCAGCTTTGGTAATAGTGATTGTAGGCGGCCTGGGCGCAGAAATGGTTATTGGCCGGCGAGGAATGGTGATGGCGGTGACTTCATCGGCTTGCTTCAGCACTACCTCTCCTGATCCACTTTCAGCCCTCCGGCTAAACTGCAGAATCCCTTCAGTCATCAAACTTTGAATTCCTTCTACCAACTGCTCGCATCCATCAGAATGTGTAGCACAGTCCATGCATAACTCTCTGCAACCTGGAAAGAACCATCTTTTCAGCAACTTAGCTTTAACGAAGCTAAGCGGCGTCTTTAGGTCTCTGACATCAGTCAACAGATCTGCACTCTCTTCTTCGATAATGGCGTTCACTCCGCCTCCCCTATGATTCGACATAGGATTCTTTGTGACATTGGGCACATTATCGGAGAAATTAATGATATTGGCATCCACCAAATCCTGCACCTTGTGCTTGAAGGCTTTGCAGTTCTCAATCGTGTGGCCTGGTGCCCCTGAGTGGAAGTCGCAAGTGACATTTGCGTCGTACCCTGGTGGAGGTGCCCCTGTCAAGGGAGCCATCGTCCTCTTCTAAACCAACTGAAGCTGAAGCAAAGTCTGCAAGAGCTGCGCATACGACATGGGCGGTGCCTCGAAGTGACGGTTTGTCAAAGATGCCCGATTCGGGTACTTTCTACATCCCTGTTGATTCGGTTGTTGCTGCTGCTGCGGAGCTGCTGGGATGTTTATACTGGCTATCTGCTGCTGAGGGCCTTTGCCCTTCCTTCGAGCGTTGGTCACAGCGCTCGTTTCTCCTTCTCGTCGTTTGCCAGCATAAGGTTTCTTTCCCCCTCCTCCGGCTGAGGATGATTCACCTTGAATTTTCCCGATCTTGATTCCATTCTCGACGTGCTCGCCCATGATAATGAGAGCTAAGAACGTCCCAGACATACTGCTGACTAACTTTTCATAGTAAACCCCTGGGAGGGTAGCTACAAACATCTGCACGAGCTCGCGTTCAACCATCGGCGGCTGAACCCGGGCTGCCAACTCACGCCACCGCTGGGCGTACTCCTTAAATCCTTCATTATTCCTCTGCGATAGGTTCTGCAGCTGGACTCGGTTCGGGGCCAAGTCACTATTGTACTGGTAATGGTGCACAAACGCTTCAGCGAGATCCTTCCATGTGCGCACGCTAGTGGGCTCCAGACCCATGTACCACTCGAGGGATGGCCCGGAAAGACTGTCCTGGAAGAAGTGCATCAGCAACTTCTCGTCTTCGGAATAAGCAGACATCTTCCTGAAGTACGACCTCAGGTGGACACGAGGGCAAGTGGTGCCCTTATATTTCTCAAAGTCACGCACCCTGAACTTAGGAGGTACCTTGAAATCAGCAATTAATCCCAGCTTGGACATATCAACGCCCAAGGTATTCTGATTCTCAATATCTCTCATTTTATCTTCAAGTGCTTTGAATCTAAGTCGCGCTTCAGCATTCAGCTCCCCTTCAGCACCCTTCTGAGAGAACAGATCGTCTTGATGATCCTCCAGCCATGGCTGAGGCACAAACAAATTCCCGACGCCTGCATTGCCGTTGCCAGGCCCGATGTTGACATTAGCTCCCAGACTCCCATTACCGACGCCCGTCGTATTGAGTCCAATGTTGGCCATCACGTTACCATGAGCATTGCCGTTGCCCCCGGCCACGGGGACACCGTTCTGCGGAGTTTCAACTGGTGGAGGAGTAGGCACGGTCCCACCGTGGAGTACGCCGTTGCTATCAACCCTGGAGATCAAAGGCTGAACCAAAGTTCTGAGCTGATCTTGGCCATTGGCGACCACTTGCATGAGCTCCATGAAGCGATCCATCCTTTCACGGAGCTCCTGAACATCAGTTTGCACTTGATCCATGATTCTGATCTGATTAGCTCTAGTCGGATAACGGTGAATTAGTCTCTGATCAATCCTGGAACCACCGGAAACAACCTGGGACAACCTGTGAACCTGAAAAACCTGTAAACACCAAAGGGTTAGGAAAAACAACAAAATGCTCGTCATGCAAATGCTTCATGCAAATGCATGCGTGTGTCTGTGTGTTTGGGAGATTTCCCCCGATCCTAGTGCCTGAGTGCCAGTGCTGATAATAATAATAAGAAGAAGTCCGAGTCCAATCAGGGAAACAACAATCTCATATATAAAGAAAGCCTATCAAGGCAGTACATAGCATCAGTGAGTACAAGATGAATCAACAGCGTGACCTCAGCCAACAAGCCTGGTGATGGTCAACATACAAAAATGATCAAAACAAAAGGAATACAAATAGTCAAGTACGGCCACGGGCGCGATACTCTTCTAACAACCCCTTCGTTTTTGGATGATCTGGCAGAGTGAGCAACCGCTCGACGAGTAATTCCCTCTGCACAATGGTGTATTGAAGTCCTTCGACCGAACCCTCCCATGCTCCTTCGCTGAAGCAATCTTCTAATTTCTGCTTCTTGGACTCAAACGTCAGCTTGCGCTCCTTCAGGTTAGCGAGAGCTTTGTTGAGCTGGCCTTCAGCGGCGTAGGGCGGTTTCTTCATCAAACCTCTTTCCACTGTCCTTCACCTGGGCTTCCAGCTTGGAGATCTGTAGCATCAACTTATCCTCTCGCTCTTTCCTGGTGGCCAGGGAAGCCTTCCAGTGCTGGTTGAACTTAGATATCCTCCGATATGCCTCGTCCAAATGCTACTTCTTCGTAGCCAGTACGTCGTTGACAGCTTTGAAGTCTCGACTCATGCGTTCACGCTCGGCTATCTGCTTAGTCAGGTCTGTACCCAGCTGGTTCACCAACTCTGTCTGCCTTTTGAAAGAGTGCACGACTTCGTTCCTCTCGCTTCGGAGCTGAGCTAATTCCTTCTCCAGTTCTTCGTTCTCCTTTTTCAATTCATCCCGCTCAGCTAGCACCTGATTATGCTGATGAATGGGCACAGTAGTAGGCTCTTCGATCATTGGAGGGCTTTCTGGCTTGGCATGAGGAAACGGCATCCCTATAGCATCGGCCCTGGCTCTGATCCAAGTCACGTACGGAGGGTAGGCTTGATTGTTGCTTTTTCCCAGCACTGGCTTTCCTCGCTTACTGATACCATTCCATGTGCGCTGAAGTTTGGACAACAGATCCCCCTCTAGAATACCAGTGAGGTACAGAGATTCCTGTACCTCTTCATCCTTCGGCGGAGTTCTCAAAGCATACGCGAACTGTCGAACCAGCAACGACGGAATGTAGTTTATACAACCCTTCCTACCTATCAAAGGCACATTTGGAAACCCGCTGCAACTGAAGATCACCTCAGTACCCAACCTATATCTGTCGAACCAGTCAATATCCTCTGCAGATAAACCCATTAGACGCTCAGGCCATTCAACTGTGGCTGCAGACAAGACAAAAGGGCCCCTCTTGGGCAGATGACTATCAAGCCATTTGTACAGCAAGGGTACGCAGCACGAGACATTCTTCCCCCTCCTGTTCTCGTTTTTGTAGTGGACTGAATGATAGACATCTCCTATCAAGGTAGGGACTGGATTCCCTGAAGCAAAGATATGAAACGCATCAAAGTCTACAAAATCGGGCATATTGGGGAACAGAATGATGTCGTATATGCATAGAGCGAGGATGGCATTGAACGTGACCCAACATCCGTCCTTGGCACACTGCTGAGCCTTACCCACCAGAAACTGCAAGGAGAAACCAGGAACCTTGTTCCAACTAGCCAATACTAACTCGGAGGCGTCCAGATGAAGTGAAGGAGCTAAACCAGCCAGATCGGGCTCGGCATCCATGTGAACAAAAGGCATCTGCCTCTTGATAGGCACACCTAGAAAATCATCATATTCTTCCAGCGTAGGTGCGAGAACAAAATCCTGAAAAGTAAAACATCTCAGCGGAGGGTCGTAGAACTGCAGCAGAGCGTGCAACCCATTCAACTCGAACACAGAAGGCTTATGAACCAAACTGAGCAACCTGCCGTAAGATTTTCTGAACTCGTCCCTCACAGAATCATCTGCTAAAGCTATCAAACCAGTCAGCTTAACCACATCAGGGGCAGGGAACTTGTAAGCCACGATCTTCCTCAGAGAGCCCATAACAATACAATAGGAGGCAAGAAATCCTGGATCGGGGAAAACGGTACCTGCAACACAGACACACGTTAATGAAATGCAAATGAATATGCAAACTAATGCAAAATGCAATCATGCAATAAGATCCGGGCAACTGGTGCTGTGGAGATTCTGTATCAACAACCACTGATAAGAAGAAAACCCCGGTGTAGGACCACAAATCTGATCTGCCAAGAACAACCATCTGATAGGATCACATACATAGGATCATAATTCTGCTCTGTCAAGAACAAATGTCTGATGATAAGGACCTCGGATGTAGGATCAAGAAATATCCGCTGGTGAGGTCTTCAGACCCTAGTAAAAAAATCTGCTCTATCAAGAACAAACATACAGCTGCTGGTGAGATCTTCAGACCCCACTCAAAAATCTGCTCTATCAAGAACAAACAACACATCTGCTGATGAGATCTTCAGACCCCACTCAAAAATCTGCTCTATCAAGAACAAACAGCATCTGCTGATGAGATCTTCAGACTCCAGTCAAAAATCTGCTCTATCAAGAACAAACAACTGATGACAAAAACTCTGCTCCATTAAGAACAAATACACATCTGATGATAAGATTCTCTGATCAAAACCTGCTCTATCAAGAACAGACATACACCTGATGATAAGATCCTCTGATCAAAACCTGCTCTATCAAGAACAGACAATTCTGCAACTGAGAAACCCTGGTACCAACAAAACTGATTCACTGTCAAGAAAACCAGGTAATCTGAAGGTCAAGGTTTCCTGCAATAAACCCAACCCTGCTCACAGGTGTGGACCTAAACTGACTCAAGTTCGGCATCCTATGCGTTCATCAGCGTCACAGACATTCAAGAGGGGTGATACGATACCCAGAAGGTGTGGCATCACCAGCTCATGAAGCGGCCTCACTCGGCTGAATCACAAATGATCGGTCCCCAGAGTCGGCAATCCACCAAACCAGCAACCGTCTCAACCCAAAGGGTTGAAAGAGAATCCAACCGGATGAACCTCGTCTGAGCGTGGATTTCATGAGACACTAGTGCCTGCAAAGCAAGCACGCGCCCACTAATTTCCACTCTAAGTCTATGGTGCACTCAAGCCTGGGTCTGGCTTCTCACTCATCAGAACTCCCATCCCACAACAGCATAGATAATCATAGTATACTGAAAATAAAATGCGGAAAATAAAGTGCGAGAAGTAAAATGCGATAAATAAACGCAACCCAACAAGTAAACATACAAGCGTTAGGATTGACTCGCATAGGGAACCAGAGAACCAGAGATTCTGGGTTCGATCCCCAGCAGAGTCTCCAGCTGTCGCTTGCGCGAAAATAAAGTGCCGGCACAACAGAAGAGTCGCCACCTTTCGTTATTTATCCCTCAGAGCGGGAAAGGAAACGATTAGAAAAACCTAACGAAAAAGGGTATAAGACAAGGTCGTCACAACCATTGTCTGGGTTCGGGAGTCGGTTACGCAAGGGGAAGGTATTAGCACCCCTCACGTCCGTCGTACTCGACGGGATCCACGCTTGTTGTATTTACTTGGACGGGTTGGTTTTATCTATCTACCTATCAAGGCTGGCTTAAACAGAAAAGAGAAATGACTCGGCAAAGCGTCGCACTTTATGCCTACGTATTCTCATCAGAGAATGAGAAATCAGAGTCAACGTAGTTCGACCTACGACGGGTTATGGGGGAAGGTAGCTCGCCAATACATCAGTATTGTGCCTACGTACTCTCAACAGGTATGAGAGATCAGAGCTTACGTAGTTCGGGACACTACGCTTTATTTCCTGTCTTTTACGAAAGAAGTGTTTTTTATTGTGTTTGCGATTTCAACCGCACTAGAGACTATGACCTGAGAGTGAATGCATCGCATGTCACCCAAAGGGTACCATACTAAACATCCGGATTGTGGAAAAGAAACTCTCCCACAATCCTTTCTCAGATAGCTTAAGGCTCGTAACGTACGGAAGAAATCATTCATGATTACTATATCTTAAACTGTTTTGAGATGAGAAGAGAACATGCCCAACTAGGAGGGAGACTATTAAGTCCTACTGTTGTCATGCCATGGATTCATCCTATGGTTGAGGTTTGAACGGGGAACTCCTAGAAGTTGTCATGCATAGGTTTCAACCTAAAGTTCTATCATCAAGTCCTTATCAAAGGAAATGAGAGTCCTAAGGGATCATGTCAATGATACACCAAAACAGACAAAGCATCAGCTTAAACAGTAAAATGCATGCAATGCAAGTGAGGGAGGAAATGTGTGTGGGGCTTCAGCCTCCACAAGCTCTTCTCAACCTCAAGCCAGAATGGATAACAGTAATCATACTGAAATATACAACATGCTATCAAGCAATACAGTAAACTGCAAACATACAGAAGAAATGAAATAAAATGCCATCAGACAAACAAATCACTTGGGCAAGGGAGTTGGGCTCTACCGAATACCCGCAAGCAAAGCCACACAGTAACAATACAAGCAGAGGGAGCAACTCAACCTCTAGTGCAATCATGCTCCTAGATTCTACCTATTCTAGATATGGACTTATCCTAATGCATCAAACAAGTCAAACAAAACATGTCAATACAGAGAAGAAAAGGAAAAGAAAGCAGATCAACTCCTCTCTCAACCTCAAGCTTCAGCTTTTCCAATAGCAATGCAGTCTTCAGACTTCAATCACTCTTGACAAATATCAATTTGCTTTTCCAGGTTTCAACCTTTCAACATAAGTTTCAACTTATCCTTTTTTTTAAGCTTCAGCTTCTTGATCAGTTCTACCTTCAGGCTTCACTAACAACCACAAGTATCAACTTGATCTCTTCAGGATCTCCAAGCATCAAAGTAAGTATCAACTTCCTTTGTTCTTCAAGCTTCAGCTCTCCAGAATAATCTTCAATCACTTAGAAGTATCAACTTCATCCTTCAGTCTTTACTTCATCTTCAGGGGTCTTCAAGTATCAACCTGTTCTTGCTGCTCTTCAAGCTTCAGCTGGAATGGCCATGCTCAAGGATTCATCCTCTTCTACACTCTTCATTGAAGTCTTCATCTTCAAGCTCAAGCTCAACACCTCTCAAGATAATCAAACCAGAGGAAATCACTTACTGGATAGGCTGGGGGTATTGAACTGCTTACTGACCACCAAAGGTGACCTATAAGGGTTCAACATCAAAGGAATGGTTCCCTCAAAAGTTCTACTTCCTAGGTACTATCACTTATACCTCCAAAGGAGAGAGGTGTATACCATGGAAGGACTTTGAATCATAGGGAGGAATGGAGGTGACAGATACCATCCATGTTTAAGAAAGAAGTTAACTAGGTCTAAACTCTTCCTAATCCCTAACCCTAAAACAATCAACAAAACAAACAAGGCCAAGCTCCTCAATGCTCCTTCTATGCTCCTCAATGCTCCTTAGAACAAAACCAAGCTCTCCAAGCCCACAAAGCAAAGCAAACAAAAATACAATCCCACAAGGGCAACACAAACAATCATCAACTACAAAAATCATCTAAAAATAGTATACTACTATATTAAAACCTAATATAATTTCTAAGGGATCCTACATACCTACCCTTAATACCCTTATATGCCCCAATGTCTAACTTGACCTAGAAACCCAAAATTCTAGTGTTATTATGGACCTATGTTAAGGATTAACCTAATTCTACACAACCTAATGTCATCTAAGCAAAACTAACCTAAAATTCATCACAAAATTATGGAATAAATCCAGGGTGGAGCTAAAGTCCTAATCTAACTATCCTAAAAATAATGGCCAAAAAATCTAAAGGGAACTACCTATACAAAATTCTACAAATTCATGTATCAACATAAAAGAATTAAAAAGAAATTAAAATAGAAAATACACAAAAAATATTAAAAATGCATGAAATGAAAATATTTTTATTTGATAATTTTCTAGACATTATTATGAAATGGGAGCAAAAATTCCCATTAAAAAATCTTTATTTTTCCATTTATTATGATTTTTCAAAGTTTGAAATAAAATGGAAGAAAATAAAATGAAAATATGAAACTGGGGTGCAGATAGTAACCAGATGCAGTTCAAATCATTCATGGGCTCAAAATGGGGGGTTCAGATAGTAACGCGCTAAGCCCAAAATCCACTTAGAAAATCAATTAATAAAACATAAAGAAAATGAAAAGAGAACGGTGCAAATAGCAATGATTTTCAGTTCAAAATCTAATGGGCCTCGTGAAGGGGGTGTGGGTATCAAAAGATCACTTAAGCCCAAGCCAGGACTTAAGTGAAACGCCTGCGTTTCAAGCTTCTCAGAATTTCCCTACTCAAGTTGAAATTAAACACGAGCCGTTGGATTTAACTCTAGTCAACCAGTCTTGCTTGATCTAAGGGCATGGAACTCATCTTCTTCCTCCAGCCATGAATTGGAGGGAAACGGCCATGGAACAGAGCTTCAAACCCTCATCTTCCTCAACTCGGATTCTATTAATACCTCACCAAATGCAACAATTAAAAACCCTAGATTGTTCCAAATTTCACCAGGGATCTAGCCATGGCGTCAGAACTCATTGAAACTCTCTCAAACCTAAAACCCGATCGCAACTTCAAATAACTGATCAAGAACCAATCTTAGCAATTCTCAAAATTAAAGGTCCTAATCTCATCACCATGTTTCCCTGAGCACTTCTTGCTATCAAACTAAGATTATCCCCCAATATTCAGTGAGTTCTTGGTCCACACAAAAATCTTGCCATTGCAAAAATCATCACCAAATCTCTTCAAACTCTCTAGAAATGATCTCCTAGTTATCCTTAACCATTCTAACCTATTAATTCTATTTAATAGCACTTAAATTAGAGTGTAGAGAGAAAGTTACAAACCTGTGTAATTGGGATGAACAGGTGCACGAAACCTCCAATTCGGACCTTCAATCTTTCCCAATTCCTTCATTGAGTAGTATTCTTGCTTCTGTATGCAAAAAGAAGGGTTGAAACTGCTTGATTCTTGGAAACCGATCTTGAGTTGCAGAGGTGAAAATCCAAAAGCTCATACACGATTCATCAATGGAATTGTCCCCAATTTGATCTGCACACCCTCAGTGATCCATATGGAATGTGCTCCAATTGAAAAAAGGGATGGAAATGAAGTGAATCAATGGAACCGATTCTTGATCTTCAATGGAAATTTCACAATGCAATCTCTCCTCTCTCACTCAATTCTCACCAACCTTACATCTGAGCAAGTTACACATGTTATATAGAGTGGTTTAGAATCATCTAGAACCATCTAGGACCTTCCAATGAGAAATTGGAAATCTCATGTCATGACATTTTGATTTCACTTCTCACCATATGCTATCTCATGCAAAGCCTCTTGTAACCACCAATTCTGACTTGAAATTCTCCCCACATGAGATGCATGGTGTGTTACAACCCTTAACTAACTTGTTTATTGAGTTCTTTTGAGTTTTGCTTTGGTGCCTTAAGATGCAAGTAAGCCATTTCCAAAGCAGCCCTAAGATCTAGGCCTCAAATCAAAATTGTGGCTGAACCATTGTCCTTAGAATGTCTTTTGGAGTCAAAATTACCTATTATATGACATGGTTTGGATGTATAACTTGTGATTTCCAATTTTCAATTTCAACTTATTTAACTTATGCCTCCATTTTAGGCCATTTTTATCACTTTTTGATACAAGCCTTTTCAACATCTCATGACCTCCCTACTAGCCTTAAAACATCATTCTAAGAAAGTTTGATGTTGAAGATTTTTCCATTTGAAGCTTGGAAATAGGAGATATGGCCTTATGCTTGAAATGACCTATAACCTCCAAATGACCAAAATGCCCTTGACTTGCCAAAGCCATAAGTTGAGTTCTACAAATCCTATCAAGGACTTCTAGTACTCTCTAGAAAGCTAAGAATATGCTCTACAACATTCATGTTGACCAAGAGTTCATAGGAATCATCCTACTAGGGAAAAAGTTGGATGCAAGTTGGGTGACTTTCAAGGACCCAGATTCACATACCTCAGATGACCTGTAATTTGTCAAAGTCATAACTTGAGCTCTACAAATCCTATCATAGACTTCTAGTACTCAAATTAAAGATACGAGCAAGCTCTACAACATTCATGTTGTGGGTAAGATGAGATGACAATCACATCTTGAGTTAAACTGCCTTGAAGATAGGGATCAAACTAGGGGATTTTACACTGTCAATCCTTAGAAACCCTAGCTTAAAACTTCTCAAACTCCTCAATAATGATGAGTTGGTCTAGGAATCATCCTTATAGCATCTCAATGCATCAATCCATGATCACATGGATCTTGGATTAGGTCTCAACCCTCTCCAAATCATCAGTTGACCTAGGGTTGACCCAGTCAAACCCTAATTCCACCACTCATGGCTGAATCTTCTGAATTCTTGTACAATGACCTCTCTAGGCTTCATGATGGCTTTCAAGACATCTCATAAGCATTCTCAAAGCTTCAAGTCCACCCTCATAGTCTCAGAATCATCTGAGGAGCTCCCACAACTCTCAAGTTATGAGGCACACAACCTTGGTTTCAACCAATCTCTCTGAGGATCTCTTGAGTTTTCTGACAAAGATATCAACCTTTGAACACTTTGAACAACCTTCTTGGCTAGCTTCATAGTTTTGATGGGTACTCATACCTCTTGACCTGTTGGTCAAATTTTGGGGTGCAACACCTACCTATCCTCATCTGGTATGAGAAATCGAGCAAACATAGTTCGGGTAACAAAACCACAGGTTTGTTAAGTATTTTTTATGAATGACGTTAAGTTTCAATTCCAACAGTTAAGGTTGATGCCTGTTTGCGGTAGAACGGAAAAGTAACATATACTATTTTCTGAAAATGAAGTTTGAAACAACGATCCCGAAGGATAAAAGGTTTGAGTTTTTTTGTGAGTTTTAATGAAGTGAATTAGTTTGATTTGTGATTCACGTTGCACTAAAGACTATGACATAGGAACGAATGCGTCGCATATCGCCCCCAAACGGGACGTACACTAAACACTCTAGACAAGCGAGAGGAGACCCCTCACTCATCATTTCCCATGTGCTTAAGGCTCGTAACGTACAATGTTCATCGTATTTATTAGATGAGTTAGAATTTGTTTTGAGATGAGAAAAGAGATGCACGGAAGGTCTAAGGGAAACTCGGCCCTAACATTGTCATGCAAAGTGGTCCTAAAGTCGGGATGCGAAAGGAGATTTTATCCTAATGTTAGCATGCAAGGATGAACCTAAAGTTGAAATTAAAAGGGACTAGCCTACTTGTTATCATGCTTAGATTGCTATCCTAGTGTCTATCCTACTCCAAAGTTAATCGGAAATTAAATTGGAATAAGAATCCTAAGGGAACATGCAAAGGAAAAGCAAAAAACAAGAAAGCAAGGCAAAAACAGCAGCTACGACAGCGCCTCCTGCATAAGACAGCAATAAAATCCAGCATACAAGCAACATAACATATAACAATACATGTTTTAGCATAAAATCAGGTGTGAAAAGTCAGACAACAAGCAAGCAAGGCAAAGACAGCATGCAAAGTTCAAAGCAAGAACAACTGTGAAAAGTGGGGCAGCAAGCATGTTTGAATGCAATTAATCAAATGCAAACAACAATCATGGATAAACATCACACAAGTATGAACATGCTTCACCAATCAAACATGATCAATCAATAATACATCATACAAGAATCATCCATCAAGCAAACAACATTAACATGTTAAGCGCTCAAAACGGAAACCAAAAGTTGCGCGTCGAAGAATCGAGATCGAACAATCAAGAACGATGATATACGTAAAAAAACAATCCACATAAATGCATCCCATTAATCCATGAAGTTTACAAGTGAAAAGGAACTCAAACAAGCAAAAAAATGCAATAAAAAATGAAAAAAAAATTGCAAATAATAGGCAAAAAATGCAAAGCTGCCAAAAATAGGCAAATCTGCCCCAAGTAACGGGTTACTCTATATAGGGTAACCGGTTACTTGGTGCAAAACAGCCCAGAAACGTGAAATTTGATAGAGTAACCAGAAGCAAAAAATCAGTTTTTAAAAGCAATTTTCAGCATTAAACAACTTCTCCAATCATCCATATGATCATGGCATCAATCAAGCACGCAATTAACATCAAAAAAACAATAATCAAGCATCATGTAAACATAATCAAGCATTGACATCACAAATCACCAAGATCCAAATCATCAAAATGGATCAAAAAATAGCAAAAACCATGGATCTACATTGTGATTATCCAAATAAGTTCAAAACATAATTAGATCTATAATTGCCAACCTTCAAAGCAGAGATTTGCTTTGGCGATTGTTGATTTACTTGAAATTAGCAGATCCAAGCAAGAAACCCATAGTTTCTTCAAGATCCAAGAGCTTCCTTATGGTAGAAATGAAGATCAAGCAAAAATGATCCGAAAAGCACTTCCAATCTAGCTTCCAAATTCAGATCCAAATCCAAACAAAAATTGAATGGTGAATTGAAGATAATGGAGATGAATGATGGAGGTTTAGCTCTAGAATTCTATGATTTCAATGAAGAATCAAAGAACTCAAGTAGAAAGAGCTTTAATGGAGGTTTTTGGAGTGAAAAATGAAGAGAAAATTGAGAACAAATTCTCAAGAATGAGAGTGAAATCTGAAAATGAAGGGTTAATTGTGTGAGGTTTGGAGCAAATTCACTTAAATAAGCTCTAGTTTTGGAATCAAACTGTGGTTTGGAGTGTTGATTAGCATTTGGAATGGAAATTAGGACTGGAACTAGGAATGGAGTGTTTGAAATTTGGAGGGAAATGGTGAAAATTGAAACAATTCTAAATCCTTCCAATATTTTGAATGATTGGGAAATCGCACATGCTGAAAATTCAAATATTTTGGAAAACTGCGTTTGAAGTAACCGGTTACCCTATATCAGGTAACCGGTTACCCTGTTCAAAAAGTGCCACATTTGGCGCCAAATGGAGGGAATCATGTACAATTGCCCGTTGCCTCCTATTTTGAACTATGTTATGCCTCTGAAAACTGCTCTTGAATATGGTAAGTATGAGAACGCCTGAGATAACCTGTACAGCGTCTCCTAGGCTGAAAATAACCTGCTGAATAAAATAAAACCGACCGCTCGATTGCTGGGCAAAATGAATGTCAGAGCCTCTGACGCTCGCTGTTTAGATTCTTGAAATAAAAGGGAACCCTGAGCCATGAAAGCACCTTGATCCCATGTCTCGAGAACCAATGCTATGATATGCGGAAATGTAAAATGCAAAGGAACACAAGCCAATTACGATTAAAATGAAAGGGCAAATTTTGGGATGCTACAACTGCCCCTATTCAAAAAACATGGACCTGAAGGGATGGAAAGCATCAGCTTTCAAACATTCAAGGTAGAAGGTGATTGAATACAAAAAGAACTCGGAAATTTGCAACCTGCGGGGATGCAAAACAAAGAATACCAACCAAAAGTTAGGATGCGATACGCTGAGGATAATAATCCAAAACAAAACATCAACCAAAGATACCTGTAACACCCCTTGTTTATACCCCCCAAATAAACAATTAAATCATTTAGGCACTTAATAAAATTTTTCATCAGAGTATAAATTAACACATAGTATAAAAGAGGCACGTCACATTATCCAGGAAATTCAAAACTCCTACAACACCTGCTCATAAAGATATGCAACAAAGGGTAAATCATCACAAAGGAACTTAGTCCTTAAAACCCACATATCAATATTTAGAATAAAAGAGGAAACATCTAAACATTGAATCACTTCATTCATATAAACATTATATACATCAACAGTTTAATTCAAGTCATAAGTCATGTTTACAAAACATTCACAAGCAGATACATACACAGATGTATCACGAAAGAATCAAAACAATTCCTAACTAACCGGTGCTACATATCAGAGCCAACCGACCAAAAAGAATGAAGCCACGCTTCACAAAAGACCTCCAGCAAACCTACTCTGCAATGCCTCATAGAGCATCATAAAACAGCAGAAGGGTGAGAAACATTATCATAACAAACAATGCATATAATCATATATCTATATACACCAACATAGAATACACATAACATGTTTCTCACCGCAACTCATCACAATTCATCACATACCTCACAATGTATATCTGCACAACTAAGCATATTCACCAATCATGCTTCACAACTCACAACATTTCCACATAAACATTTACACTCATGTTTACTTCAACAATTCACATAAACATACACGATTATGTTCATTACACCAATACATCATATGAAGATGATAATGCAACTCATAGAGACCGACTCACGACTCTATGCAGATGCAAATGCAGTACCGACTCATTCAGCAGGTTCAATTGAAGAACCAAATGGAACCATCGCTCGTTACCAAAGTAACTCCCCATCGGGCCTATGATGTTCACCCATCGCTCACACCCCAAATGGGCACACGATGTTTAAGGATTTCTCACACCCCACACGGGCACACAATCCGATTGCTCACACCCCACAAGGGCACATAATCGTTTTGCAGATTCTCCACGGAATAAAATATAAACCATCGCTCACACCATACAAGGGCACACGATCGTTTCTGCAGATCCTCCTAGGGATCAAAAATAAACCATCGGTCACACCCCACAAGGGCACACGAGGTTTCTGCAGATCCTACGCGGGATTAGACACACAAGAATGCAATCATGATGCTTCACATACAAAACGACTTCACACACTCTTGAAATGCATACATATTCACAAATATATATAATCATGCATTCTTCACATCATACAAGTACATACAATTATGCACATTCACATCAATCTCATCATGCATTTTCATTCAATTCAAACAAATGTACAAAATTGCCAAATGGCCACATTTCACATTCTATGATTCACAGGATATCAAAGAAAAAGCTGTCACATTCGCCGACCTTCGCCTGGCGAAGCCTCTGGCGAATGCTCGCCACCACACTCGCCTGGCGAACTCGCTGGCGAAACCAGACAGTAGCTACTGACTTGGTTCGCTACCACTCGCCTGGCGAAGCCTCTTGCTGGCACCTTCGCCGGGTGAACTCACTGGCGAAGACAGAGTTGGGCTACTGACTTGGTACGCTACCCACTCGCTGGGATTTGCCTGGCGAACCTTCGCTCCCATTCGCCTAGCGAATGTTGGCGAATCTGCGAACTTAGAAATCCCTAACTGTCAAAATCGCCCAATCCTTCCAAAATCAACCGATTCTTACCAAACCAGTTCCCACCACCTTAGTCTAACATTCCCCGACTAAACTTTACCACTTATTCTCATTTTTAACCGTTAAAACTCGGTTTCTACCGATTAAATCAAATTCAACCTAAAAATGGAAAATGAGCAAAACTCTCCTCAATCCAAAATCAAACCAATAGAAACATACATAATCATACACATCGAAAGAATAATAAAGTTTCACACCCTTACCCGATTAATCGAAGCTTAGAAGTTGATTCTTGATGGTTCTAGGTTTTTCTCCTCTTCCTCCTCTTTTCTCTTCTTTCCTTGCTATTTCTTTCTATCTCTTTTCTTTTCTCTCTATTTCCACTTATACTCTTTGTATTCTATTTCTCTCAAATAACAACTAATTAAGGATTATCTAAAACACCCTCTAATTAATTCCCAAAACTCTCCGAATAATAAAATAACATAATATGCACACATAACATATTAATATTCAAATTTCACAAATATAAATAATGAATCAAAATAAATCAAGAGACTCAACAAAATGGGAAATTCAGAATCGAGGCGTTACAATACCAACCATGATTTGGGATAACAATCAAAGGATACCAACAAAGAGTTGGGATAACAAATAACGGATACCAACCAAGAGTTGGGATAAAAAACCGAAGGGTACCAACCAAGAGTTGGGATAAAAACCACTGGATACCAACCAAAAGTTGGGATAAACCAAAGGATACCAATCAAAAGTTGGAATGAAACAAAGGATACCAACCAAAAGTTGGGATAAACAACCAGAGGATACCAACCAAGAGTTGGGATGATGCAAAAGATACCAACCAAAGTTAGGATAAACAACCAGAGGATACCAACCAATAGTTGGGATAAACCGAAGGATACCAACCAAAGGTTAGGATGAAACGAGAATGCCGACCAATGTTAACCTCCTGGGGATCAACTCAAATCAAGAACCTGCAGGACGTACAATCAACAGACTTACGACCTGAGGAAAAGACAAACTCCACTGGGGAAATAAAAGAGAAACTTAATCAGTCAACTCTATGGGGAACAAGCGTCTATCAGAAGATAACAATCAAAGGATACCATCCAAAAGATGGGATGACCAGTAAATGGGTACCAACCAATAGTTGGGATAAAGGTCAAAGAATACCCACCAAACCGTGCAAGAAGTAAACTCAACGACTTTACGACCTGGAGGTGACTCCGCTAGGGAATATACTGACCAAACAACTCTGCACGGGATAAACATCCACCAAAAGATAATAATCAAAGGATACCATCCAAACGATGGGATAAGGGTTACTCTCTGGGGATAAAAACCAAACACTACCAACTAAGAGCTGGAATCACCATAACACCGATTGAAGGTGAAATGACGGGGCGACTTAACTAGGGGAGTATACTGACCAAAAGTCAGAATGCAACAAAAGGTAATAAATACAAGTTACCAACCAAGAGTTGGGATCACCGTAATACCAAACAAAGTTAAACCCAAACTATTAACCAAAAGTTGAAATCACCAGATGAGACAAAACCGACCACAAGCTACCAACCAAAAGTCAGAATTACTTCTAACTCGCAAGGGATAACCTCCAACCCAAAAGCGGAAGAACAAGGTTACTAAACAAAAGTTAGAATCACTAGAACGCTGACCAAAGGCAAACTCTGCGGGAGAAAAGCACCAACCCTAAATAGTTGAACCAACAAAAGAAGACTACCAATAAAAATTGGAATCATCCACCCAAAACAAAGACTACCAACCAAAGGTCGGAATCATCAACCAGGAAACTAAGATTACCAACCAAAAGTTGGAATAACATCAACAAAACATCCAAATTGGGGATTACCAACCAAAGGTTGGGATCAGACTCCACAAGAGAAATCAAGGACTACCAACCAAAAGTTGGGATCGTGTCAACAAAAACTTACCAACCAAAAGTTGGAATCAAACAAAGGTTACCAACCAAAAGTTAGAATAACAAAGAACGAAGACTACCAACCAAAAGTTGGAATAACAATTCTGTCGGGGAAAAAACATTACCAACCAAAAGTTGGGATTGAAGCAAAGGTTACCAACCAAAAGTTGGAATAACTCCCACAAACCGAAGATTACCAACTAAGAGTTGGAATAAAATCAACAAAACCTCACCAACCAAAAGTTGGAATCAAAAAAATCTGACAAATCACCAATTACCAACCAAAAGTTGGGATAACGACTCCGCCGAGGAATAGAGGAGGACTACCAACCAAAAGTTGGGATAAACATACCACAACTAAAGGGTTACCAACCAAGAGTTGGAATGACAAATCCAGGAAAGACATACTACCAACCAAAAGTCGGAATAACATCAACAAAGCTTTGGACCCAGCTAGGGATTACCAACCAAAAGTTGGGATAACGTCCAACAAGCGACAGATTACCAACCAAAAGTTGGGATAATGACTTTGCAGGGGATAAAATCCAACCAAAAGTTGGGAAACAAGGCTACTAACCAAAAGTTAGGACCGCCGAGGCATCAAACAAAGCGGACTCCACCAAAGAAGACTACCAACCAAAAGTTGGGATGATCATCCAGAAATACTGAAAATTCTGGCCAGCCCATGATGAATGTTCTAACATAAGTTATAACATCCATTGTGACATTCACTACAGAGCTACTATTATGCAGTAATTGTAAAGTAGTAAATAACACAGTTGGTTGTTGACCCAGTTCAGTGCAACACACTTACATCTGAGGGCTACCAAGCCAGGGAGAAATTTCACTATCAGTAGAATTAATTCAGAGTCAAACCTCCAGTTTGCACTCCTCACTTAAGACCTACCCAATGATAATTTAACCTAGAGACACTCTAGACCTGAGTATACCCACTCACTCCCTACAATCACACAACAGTGATATCCAAACACACTTTCAGATTAAACAGTAGAATGAAGAGACACTTCAACTACACACACCTTGATCTTGCTTCAAAGCTTTGATCAAGTGACACACACTCTGGCTTAACAGCTTCGAGTGGTACACAGCCTAGAAACTACCTAACAAATGCAATCAACAGTTGCTTGGATTACAAGTGTTCCTAAGACACAATCGTGAAGAACAACCTCTTCACTTCTAAACCACTATGGCGATTTCTCTGCTTCTCTATCTCCAACTGCTGCCTTCTAGGATTGTTTCACCTGTTATTTATAGCAACAGATCAGTCCTTGGGCCTGGGCGCATACATTAGGTTTTATCCATCATAAAACCTCTCTTCAGTATTCTGCATGTTTGCCACTTTAATCAGGTACATATTAGTTCCCCTAGGGCATCTAAAATGTCTCCTGCATTCCAGCTTGAGCTTCTGATTTGTTTCCTGAGTTCTAGCTACCAGAATAACAAACCTCCGCTTGATGTCATACGACATATGTCATAACATTGAGTATGACATCCAACTTAACTTATAGTTAGCTTAGTTAACTTACCCTGCACAGTCCATATTATGAATGTATCAACATTAGACATGACATTCATACATGCACTAATATTTTGCCACAAAATGCAGCCAATCAAGAGCACTTACAAACTCCCTCTTTGGCAAATTTTTGGCTAAAACACTCTGTACTTACACCAGAGAATTACACATAGCAGAAGACTTCACATAGGTCATGTCATGCAGGTAAGTCACTTGCTGCTCAAGCTCTCAGACTCCTCACAGTTGGCTTTCAGCCCTGTTAACCCTCACTTTGTTAGCCACCTATTAGTTATCACTACATGTGTCATTCTTTGCTGAGTGAGTAACACACAGAGTTACTCCCCCTCAACTGATGCACATCAGTTGAACACTTCTTCAACAAATAGTCTGCAGCCACACATATGAATCCAGCCTGCTCTGGATGTTATGACCTTCAGGATAACATTCTGAAGTCACACAGTCACACAGTTGTGCTACTCCCCCTGAAGGGATGCACTATGCTAAGGGATACACTATGCTTTTATTCTGCTCCTGCACATAGTTCCTAGTTCTAGCATACATGGCATACATAACATATCAGTAATAGCCCAAACAGCTGTTATCACACACACATCTCATTAGCAGCACCTGCAGTTACCCTTGTACATCCTAATATCATAAGCACCATGGTGCATATGCTCAAGCACAACTTATGGATGTCTTGTTCTTCCACCTGTTGTACCTGCTCATGTTTTTATCTAACACTCTCTACCCCTTTTTAGCCACAAATTAAGATCCAACTAAATACTTAGCATAGGCCAAAAGTTGTAGAAACAGATAATTGTTAAGGGTTATATTACAGAGATGCTCATAGAGAGCCCTACACAACCAGTGCAATTGTTGTTGTCAAAAGGAATTGCCTAACATAGCTCAAAACACACATCAATACAACAGATCACACAACCAGCTCAGTCAGCACGAGCTGCACAACATTTTATCAACACATGTCATCCTTCTTCTTCAGATGCAGAACTGGACCTACCTTTGTCAGATTCTCCATCACTAGTCTCCTCAGCCTCAGGTGATTCATCTTTATCATTGTTCTCTCTTTCTTCCTCTGAATCAGCTTCCTGATGATCACTCTCTTCTGCACCATCGTTTTGCCTGTCCTCATCAGTAAACTTATCCTTGTCATTTTGCTCAAGTGTCCTGATTAGTGCTTCAAGAGTTCTTTTCCTCGCATCCATCTTTTGACATGTTTCTTTTAGCTTGACAATTACTTCTGCTTTTGTTGATGTAGACTGTGATGTCTCAGCTGATGTTGCAACAAGGTCAGGGACATGGTTTCCAAGAAACAGCTTGGGATGAAATGATAAGGGGCTTTCTCGTTTGCTCGCAACATCAGTCTTTTTGAGAATGTTAGGAAACTGTTTCAAAATGATGCCACATATGAGGGAAGGAAATGCAATGGGACCCTTGATGCTATAGCTGCCTGCATGCTTCATAGTTTGATTAAACACATATGTTCCAAAATCAAATTTGGCCTTGGTCCCAATAACATAGATGATTTTGCCAAGACCAGTTGCCACAGTAGATTTATGGTTTGTGGGCACCCAATTTGCTGCTCCAATCTTATGCAACATAGCATATTTGATACTCAATTTGCTAGCAACTAGCTTTCTTTTGGATGGCCATCTTTGTACCTGGTTGCCTGTTATCACATGGCATATTGTGTTTTCTGAACCATTTACATCAGGACGAGCTCTATCTGATCTTCCCAGATATTTATTGATTGTTGATGGAGTGAAACTAACACACTCCCCTCTTACATGCACCTTGTCAAACTCTTTAGATTTCCTATCAGCACAATCCTCTGAGAGATTAACTATGAATTCCTTGACAAGTAGCTCATAGCATGAAGAGAAGTCACTAACTGTTTTCATTAGTCCTGCATCATTAATGAGTCTCATGATTTCTTTACTTTCAAGCACATTTTGTCCCAACTCCCTCTCCACTACCAGCCTTTTCTGAACCACATACTTCCACCTATTGACACACGAGGGGTAATGAAATGAAATATTGTCAATTGGGACTTCATGGACCTGTTCAGCCAGTTTTCTTTTGGAGGGTTTCTTCTTGTTTTGAATGTCAGTGACATCTTTAGCAACATCAGACTCAGTCTTTGATTCAGTACTAGAGTCATCCTTTCTTTTCTTGGTGACCACTTTACTCCAGGCTTTGGGAGGTCTAACTGGTCTTCTTTTAGTCCTAGCCTTCCTTGAGGGAGTGTCATGTTCAGCTGTCTTCTTCTCTGTGAGGTTGTCTTGCTCAACAATCTGTTCAACTGCCTTTTTCTTGGGGAGAACTTGTTCATCCACCTTCTTATCTTTCCTTGTCATAAGCCTTTTAGCTATGCCTGGATTGATGTTTGCAATTAACTCGTTATCAGAGTATTCATCACGGTCCACCAACTCATCATCACCTCTACCATCCGAGCCTATACCCTTGTTTTTCTCTTCTGACACATGGTCTTTAAAGGTTCCCACATTGGGCATAGCATCCCTTTGATCATGCACAGTTGGACCAGACCCCTCATTGCTGGGTGAAATATGGATGTTCAGAGCCCTAGCTACCATGCCAGCAATGATTTTGTGCGTGTTCGTGGCTTCATCATCATTAACATTAGAGGTTGTCGGAGTATGAGTTTTACCTGAGTCGATGTCCTTGGACCTTCTTGCATGTTGGCTCCTTGGATTTTTTACTAGAACCCCTTCTGAAGTCATCATGCGCAGGGGTGGTATTTCCAGCACTGAGTCAGGGTTGCTTGAATCAGTTCCTATCTCAGACTCATTGGTGGGTATGTTCTTGGAGTGAGAGGATTTTGGTGAATGTTGAGACATTGTACAGGACGTTGATCGTGTGAACAGGGGTTTCCGTTTGTTGAAGGTTGTAGGGAAGATGAACAGTTCTAAAGTGGACCAAGTTGAGTAGAAGGTTGAGATGGAGGGGCTCACTAGGTGATGTAGCAAAATGAGGAGGGAACTCAAGGTTTTGACCAATCAGTAAATGATTTAATTTTAAATCATAATTCCCTATTCCCATTAATTGCTATAACTCACCATCACTTAAAGGCCTTAATTTCTGTAAATCATTTTTATGGGCCTTGACTCTCCATGCACCAATTTCAGTCCTATTCATTGCATCCTCATCTGGTATTGCACCAATCCTTTGCCCTTTACACGAGTGACCCCTGAACATGCCTCCTTTGGACTCACCACGACTTGTTTGAATGATACGCTGGATGTCACAGAACAAGGTCATGACATCAGGAGTGACATTGCTTCTTTTCTGCAGGGTAGCTTCCATGGACTCCATCAGGTTCCAATATAGCCTATCTAGCTTTACCTGATGACCAATCTTTGGGTATCCCTTCTTGTCTAGCCTTCCCACCTGACTTTTCTTACAACTTGTCCTTCTTTCTGAAGCATCTTTTAAGGATCCTTTTGCTGATGATTTGGACCTGGTTCTTTTCTCTAGCCCTAGGTGATCCTTTTCTTCATTATCTAATCCATTTATGTTACTGCTGGGCTCCCATAGGTAACAGTTATTCTTGGATCTAGATCCCCTCATTTCTTCCTTACCCTCTTCATTGATCACCACACACTTGTCTTTGGAAAAGTGTACTTTTAAACCTTGATCACATAGCTGACTTATGCTTATTAGGTTAACAATTAGTCCTTTAACTAACAAGACATCCTTCAATTCTGGAGCCTTAGGACTGTCAAGTTGTCCAACACCTGTGATTTCTCCTCTAGCTCCATCCCCAAAGGTTACATGACTAGATGAATGGGGTTTGAGTTTGATCAACAGATCCTCAATTCCAATCATATGCCTAGAGCAGCCATTGTCAAAGTACCAATCTTCATTTGTAGGCAACCTTAGAGAAGTGTGTACTGCTAGTGCAACAGTCTTGGCACTCCATTGATGCACTTCTTTCTTAGCCTGATGCTGCCACTTGCCAGGCTTGACATGATGCTGTATTTTTCCAAGCTTTCTTTGTTTGGTCTTGTTTTGGCCAGGAAATCCATGCAACCAGAAGCACACAGCTCGAATATGCTCAAGTTTTCCACAGTGGTAGCATCTATGCCTTTGGAATTATCTCTTGACTTGATTCCAATTTCTGTGTGAAGGATGTTATAACTTTGAATATGACATCCTTTGTACCTTTTGAATCTCAGGCTGCAACCTCTTGAGTTTCAAGACAGGATTTTGTTTTTCAACAAATCCTAGACCAAACCTATTTCCTGCAGTCTGACCACTCTGAAGAATCTCCTCTAGGGTGCCAGTTCCAGATTTGAGCATCCTTATGGATTTTGTCATTTTCTCCTTTTCTCCTTTCAACTCCTTTACCTCTCCTTGGAGTGAGTTTATAGTAACTAGATGCTCTCTCTTTTCAGCTTCTAGCTCTTTGATGAGCTTCTTCTGATGCTCTCCTTGCTGGTACAACTCTGTGCTTCTGATGGACAACTTCTTCTATGATTCAGCTAGTTCATCATAAGTTAGCTCCTCTTCACTTGAGTCACCATCAGATACACACACACTGTTGGGAACAGTAACATGTTTGGATGATTCTTCTTCTGATCCACTGTCAGAATCTTCATCAGACCAAGTGACTGTTAGACTTTTTCCCTTCTTTTTGAGGTATGTGGGACATTCCTTTCTAACATGTCCATATCTCTCACACTCATGGCACTGTACTCCTCTGCTTTGGTTGGCTTTATCTTCAGTTTTTTCTTTATCAGCAGGCAAGCTTTTAAAATAAGGTTTAGACTTAGCATTTATCCTTTTGGCCAGTTTGTTGAACTGTCTTTCAAGCATGGCTATTGCCTCTGATAGATCTTCCTCCTTTTCATGATCTAAAGCCTCTGTAGAGTTTGAGACAAGAGCTATACTTTTGCTCTTTTTCTCCACAGCCTGATCACACATCCCCATCTCAAAGGTTTGAAGGGATCCAATGAGTTCATCCACTTTCATGTGGCATATGTCTTGAGCTTCTTCAATGGCTGTTACCTTAATGGAAAACCTTTTAGGTAGTGACCTCTGAATCTTTCTTACAAGTTTCTCTTCAGTCATCTTTTCCTCCAAAGCTCCTGAGGTGTTAGCTAGTTCAAGAACATTCATGTAAAAGTCATGAATGGTCTCATCTTCCTTCATTCTTAGACTTTCAAATTTTGTGGTCAGCATTTGAAGTCTTGACATTTTGACCTTGGAGGTTCCTTCATGAGTAGTTCTGAGAGTGTCCCAAACATCCTTTGCTAGTTCACAGTGGTGGACCAGTCTAAAGATGTTTTTGTCTATACCATTGAAGAGTGCATTCAATACTTTAGAGTTTCCAAGAGCCAATGCCTCTTGCTCTTTGGTCTATTCCTCTTCAGGAATTTGCACAGATACTGCATCCTTGTCAGTCTTCACAGGATGTTCCCAGCCAGAGTTTGCAGCTCTCTAAGCCTTACTGTCTAAGGACCTTAGGAAAGCAATCATCCTAGGCTTCCAATAGTCATAATTAGAACCATCCAAAATTGGAGGTCTATTGGTGAATCCAATATCTTTATCCATAGTACCAGAATTTTATTTCCCTAGATCTCACCCAGTAATAAACAAGCAGGGTGCCTGCTCTGATGCCAATTGAAAATTCTGGCCAGCCTACGATGGATGTTCTAACAGAAGTTATAACATCCACTGTGACATTTACTACAGAGCTACTATTATGCAGTAATCATAAAGCAGTAAATAACATAGTTGGTTGTTGACCCAGTTCAGTGCAACACACTTACATCTGGGGGCTACCAAGCCAGGGAGAAATTTCACTATCAGTAGAATTAATTCAGAGTCAAACCTCCAGTTTGCACTCCTCACTTAAGACCTACCCAATGACAATTTAACCTAGAGACACTCTAGACCTGAGTATACCCACTCACTCCCTACAATCACACAACAGTGATATCCAAACACACTTTAAGATTAAACAGTAGAATGAAGAGACACTTCAACTACACACACCTTGATCTTGCTTCAAAGCTTTGATCAAGTGACACACACTCTTGCTTAACAGTTTCGAGTGGTACACATCTTAGAAACTACCTAACAAATGCAATCAACAGTTGCTTAGATTACAAGTGTTCCTAAGACACAATCGTGAAGAACAACCTCTTCACTTCTAAACCACTATGGTGATTTCTCTGCTTCTCTATCTCCAATTGCTGCCTTCTAGGATTGCTTCACCTGTTATTTATAGCAGCAGATCAGTCCTTGGGCCTGGGTGCACACATTAGGTTTTATCCATCATAAAACCTCTCTTCAGTATTCTGCATGTTTGCCACTTTAATCAGGTACATATTAGTTCCCCTATGGCGTCTAAAATGTCTCCTGCATTCCAGCTTGAGCTTCTGATTTGTTTCTTGAGTTCTAGCTACCAGAATAACAAACCTCTGCTTGATGTCATACGACATATGTCATAACATTGAGTATGACATCCAGCTTAACTTATAGTTAGCTTAGTTAACTTACCCTGCACAATCCATATTATGAATGTATCAACATCAGACATGACATTCATACATGCACTAATATTTTGCCACAAAATGCAGCCAATCAAGAGCAGTTACAAATACCAACTAAAAGATGGAATACAAAGCTACTAACCAAAAGTTAGGATTGCTGGAAACGTTGAATGAAGGCGAATTGACTACAACGAAGACCACCAACCAAAAGTTGGAATAACCGACTCCGCCGAGGAAAACAAGGATTACCAACCGAGAGTTGGAATAACATCCAACCGCCAATGTGTCACCAACCAAAAGTTAGAATGGAGCAAATACTACCAACCAAGAGTTAGGATAACGACTCTGCAGGGGGAACCAAAGCTTACCAACAAAGAGTTGGGATAACACACCCCAGGATTACCAACCAAAAGTTGGAATATCAAACACAAGACTTCGGACTACGCTGGGGAATAATAACCAAAAGTTGGGATGACACACCCAGAATAGGAAAGCAACAGAATCAACCGACTCACAACTTGCAAAGAATGCTCCAATAGGAAAAGAGAGGTTTAAACAAATGACTCTGCCGAGGAAAAGAAGTTCACCAAATAATTCTGTTGGGGAAAATACGTTTGAACAAACGACTCAGCCAGGGACAAAAACGTTTATACAAGCGACTCACCTGGGGATGATGAAGACGTTTATACAAACAACTCCTGTGAGGACAAAGAAGTTAGACAAACAACTCTGTTGAGGAAGAGACGCTTAAACAAACGACTCGGCTGGGGAGAATCCAATAAAATTAACAACCCAAAGATCCATCCTGATGGCGATAACACGAAAATCTCTTGAATAAAACATCCTCTGCCGAATAGACAATCGACACCAAAGGTATCAAACCTGGCTTATGCTTCAGATGCATATGTTTGAAAATGGCGTAATGCTCCATATGAAATGGAAATGCTACACATTTGGGAGGATGCTATGCAAAATGCAAATGTAAAGGAACCCAACCCAGAGGAATGCTGAGAAGACCAGCAAACCCACTCTGCTGAGTAATACGCCCTGGATGGCTCTCCTTGAAAAACTTCACCCTGCTGGGAAATCCTCCCAAAACTCCACTCAGTGGGGAATTAAGAATATCACTGAAAAATCCAACCTGGTGAGGATAACAAGCACCTACTGAAGGTTCCACTCTGCTTGGAATATAGGAATAAAAAATCCGCCCTGCTGGGGACATACAAGATAACAATCTGCCCTACTGGGGATGTACAAATAACCATCTGCCCTACTGGGGATGTCAGAGACTTCTACTGAGAGCTCCACTCTACTAGGGAATAAACAAGCTCTTTGTAAACATCTGCCCTGAGGAAAATGAGAATACCATCTATTGGGAGCTCGTCCCGCAAATTGATCCTGAAAGGTGCCAATGATCATTGGACTTTGCTGGAGATGTCAAACTGTCGTTGATGTACCTGTCGAGGGAATCAGCACTAAAATATACTCGAGGAAGAAATTTCTAAATATTGATATTTTTGGGGAAACATCAGAGCGTCGACTCCGTTGGGGAAGGATGTCAAAGACGTTGCCTCTGCCGGAGAGTAACACTGAATCGAAATCCTTACTTGCTAAATATACTGAGAATAAATCCACCCTACTGAGTATTAGCCTTTGTGGGGAGACAAAAACTCCGCTCCGCTAGAGATACGTTACACCTCCGCTAATGACAGCACTTCTGACTTCATAACAGGATTCTGTGGGGAAGACAAAACCTCTGTTGTGGGGAAATAAAAATCTTCGTTGAACAAAATGCCTGACTACATTCTATCTGAAATAGTCAACCTCCAAACACTCGCTGGGGAGTACGAGTCAACTTCTACTGGTAAATGCGACTCTGAACTCCTACTAAGGGAGAACTAATTCACCATGCATTACTGTTAGCACTTCATTGTTGAAGAGAAAAGCTCTATTGGGGAGAGGACCCAGCCATCCGACAACAAACAAGAAACAATAGGATGCCCCATGTGCGAAATGGCTACCTGGGTTACCATTCATGACACTTATCGTTCAAGAAAATCCATTACTTTCATTATGCTCTGTACAGCCTCATGTTTTCACCTGTAAAGTTTATCAAAAACATCAGGCGTTTTTGCAAACAAAACAGTAAAAGTAAAAAAAAGAAATGAAAAACTCTTTGACTGAAGTGAATACTTTATTGACAAAAGGCCTGAAAATAGGCGAATTACAATTCGGATGAAATTTCGGAAAAGAGGTAATTGCGCAAAAAGCAAAAATAATATATACAAATGTCGGCAATATGGAAACAGACAACCACCATGTGTCGATTCAGCTATGACCTGTACGTCTTCAACGTTCCCCATGTTTCGTCTTCTGAAAATACTGATTAGACTGATTCCTTTCCTTCGGGATAATCGTGCACAAGCTCACAGATCGAACGTAGATCGCAGTCGTTTGCTTTCAAATCCCTAACTTTTGCCTAGATCGCCCTTTCGGGTTTTCAATCCACCGGGATACCCATTTTTGCCAAAGTCGCCTTTTCTGGTTTTCAACCTTGCGGGTTCATTATTTTTCTTTTATCCCTAATTTTTTCCCCAACCTATTCTTTTTATGGTTCGTCGGGATGCCCCATTCTTTCATGGACTTTTCCTTCTCTGTCTAGCGGGTCTCTTTTAAGAAAAGTATTTTTTAACCGCATCTGCGTTCATAGGGGACGAAAAATATTCACCATCCATGGTTGATAGTAATAAGGCTCTGCTAGAGAAAACCTTTCTTACCACATATGGACCTTCATAGTTGGGAGTCCATTTGCCCCTGTGATCTGTCTGAAGAGGAAGGATCCTTTTCAACACCAAATCGCCTGTCTGGAAGCACCAAGGACACACTTTCTGATCAAAGGCTTTCTTCATCCTACTCTGGTACAACCGGCCATGAACAATGGATGTCAATCTCTTCTCGTCAATCAAGCTCATCTGATTCATCCCGGTCTGCACCCATTCAACTTCGTCGAGCTTCACATCAGACAATACCCTCAAAGAAGGAATCTCAACTTCTAATGGTAGGACTGCTTCCGTACCATACACCAGTGAGAAAGGAGTTGCCCCAGTTGACGTAGGCACCGAAGTACGGTAACCGTGAAGAGCAAAGGACAACATCTCGTGCCAATCCCTATAGGTTACAACCATCTTCTACACAATCTTCTTGATATTCTTGTTAGCTACCTCGACAACGCCATTCATCTTCGGACGATATAGAGAAGAGTTGTAATGCTCAATCTTAAAACTCTAGCACAGTTCCTTCATCATCTTGTTATTCAAATTTGAACCACTATCAGTAATGATTCTCTCCGGAATTCTATAACGATAAATGATGTCCTTCTTTATGAATCGGGCAACCACCTATTTCATAACATTGGCAAAGGAAGCTGCTTCTACCCATTTCGTAAAGTAATCGATCGCAACCAGAATGAAGTGGTGACCATTAGAAGCAGTCGGCTCAATCTTTCTGATCATATCGATTCCCCACATAGCAAAGGGCCAAGGAGATGTTAACACATTCATAGGGATCAGTGGAACATGCACCTTATCAGCATAAATCTGGTATTTATGGCATTTTCTGGCGTATTTGAAGCAATCGGATTCCATAGTCATCCATTAATACACATCTCTCAACAATTTTCCGGCCATCGCATGCCCACCGACATGAGTATCGAAAGAACCCTCGTGGACTTCCTCCATCAACAAGTTTGCTTCATGTTCATGTCATACCCCAAATTTGTCCTACCTGTTGTATATTACTATCATTTGTACATTCGTCCACTTGCTTTATTCAAAAAGTCCAAAAATATCTTGTTATTTTCACTAGAGGATTTCCGTTCAGACATGGGGATAATGTTGAATGAGGAATAGTTCAGGTCATCTTGTCGAAATTGATTTTAGCAGAATTTTTAGTACAGTGCATACTTCAAGGCACTGTCTTTTGATTTCAAGGCAATAAGTGTTTTTTTTTGTTCACGGCAATAATTCAGGACGATTTCATTCCCTATTTAATATCAAGTTCGGAGGTGGATTTATTGTGATTCAAATCTCTTTTTCAAGACCAATTAAGAATTATGGTTTACTCAAGGAATGATTCAAATTTTGTTCTAACTCAAGTGGTGGGTTCATTTCAATTTAAAGTCCACATTCATAAAACCCGCAATCGTTTGAGAATCGTAATTGTATAGGTCCATAATCTTTTCACCACCATACAAAAGAACAAGAATGCATATTCATTTTTTTTAGGAGTCTCTGTTCTAAAATCACAAGTTCATTTACCCATGACAAAATTCCAAAAATTGTTTTGAATTCTATACTTTGTCATTTTAATGAGAAGTAAATTGGAATAAGTCTTCTATCCACATCCACAAGCCAATGTTGCAATTTAGAAGACCTTCTATGTATATATTGTTAAAGTCCATTTTCATTCAACAATATACAAATATTGCAAGGGACACCAATTTTGCTCAAATAAAATTCACACAGTTTTACGGTTTGCCTCATACATTAATTTTAAACCAGGCCCATTGCATCGACTTGCTACCATGGGAGATTGGTTCAAGGAAAAGTGAACAGGTAAAGTCTTCATGCTGCCAGGCTACTTTCCAATGGTGACGTCTTCAAGTAACGAAAAAACATGACAAAATAATTTTTGATATTAATCTTCCAATGGCTGCACGGGATCCACACCACAACCCGCATTAACCTTTACGAAAGCATCATGCAGATTACAAATTGTTGTGAGACAAAAATTCCACAGGTCACAGTATAAAAACAAATACCCCACACCTACAACAACAACGAAAATTCAGCAAAAAAAAAAAGACATATCCACAGAGAACAAGATACAAGTTGCTGCAGCACAAGTGTCGTAACCTCGACCTGGATACGTAACACTCCTCACGAGCTCCTCGCGTCAGCTACCTATCAAGCATGAAAAGATCAATGAAAAAATAGGTTGTGATTCATGAAACAATAGCTGTTAGTTGACAGAAAATGAACAAAGGATCACACACGTCAGAAAAGACCAAGAAGGATGTTGTGTAATACTCGACCTTCACATGGGACGCCACCGACAAATAAAAAAGAACACGCATTAATTCCGCAACAGTTACGCGTCTGCCGCAAATAAGTTTCAGTGCAAGTCTTCATAACCCGCATAATGAAAATTAAAGGAGGAAAGAGTCCACTCACCAACAATTATCCTGTTGCCGACAGAATTTCGCAGCTCACCGGTGGCACAGCTAGTGTACAAATCATGTGTTTCATCGGCCAACAACAGCATGAAGGACAAGACAAGTCGTGTTTGCGCACCCAATTCCTGATATCCGCGGTACATCAGCTGCAAAGTACACTTCATTATTCACTCCCCTCATCTTGAATCAGTCCCCACAAAACCTCCTTAATTTCTTCTCCGTATGCCTTGTTGCAGCAACACTTGCCACAAGTGAATCCTACAATTTTACGCAACAGCCGTGTAATTTGAAGAAAACATGATCTCGTGCCTCATGCTAGCGGTACTCCCTCAACCATACAAACTACAAGATCCATATACAAAAGACGTGAGCCATCTTTCCGCAAGCCAGAACCAAGCAACACGGTTTACACCTTTACGCCTATCTTGTACCAAACTACTTCCCACATATCTCAAGCCATACATAAACTGCACTAGCCAAATAAGAAATCCTGCATCAAACCAATAATCCCAAATCAGCCAGCAGTATGTACATTCACAATAGCAGCAATTCAACAGGGGAGTCCAATTCAAAATCTAAGCTAATTTTTAATGTGACGGTTACTGTAAATAGGTCGTGGAACTGATGGCATATTGTGTGTGGAAGCGTGAATAATTGAAACTATTACAAATGGCTCGCAAACGTACCCTAATTGGAACTTGTTAGCCTTGGAATTGCTACGCACAAATTCGCAGCTGCCGACGTACAACTCGCAAGCTTGACAGCGTGAAGGAAACAAGTAACAGGATATTCAGGCCATGTGGCTAGCCTCACCCACCACTTGGGAAATCATCCTGCAGCACAAAATCAAGAAAAATAACAAATTGCAACAAAATAATAGTGAAGAGGTAGCAAGCACATGGAATCAATCCTTCATGTCGCATACAAGCAGCTCTTGGTGCATTAGAAATCTTGATACCTTCAAAACAATGAGAAAAGTGGCATGTTAGCGGTAAAATCTTAATGGAATGCACAAGACAGTATGATAGTCACAAAACCAAGCCAGCCCACATCAAAGAAGTCAAAGAGAGTTACCACGGTGAAAATGATGAATTGGTGGTAGAAAATTCACATATTTTCCAGCTCATGCTAAAGATAAGGTTGTACTTTTGGTCCCCACAAAAATCCCTCTCAAAAGCAACAAACTCTGCACAACCATACAGCTAGTCCCTCAAACCACACCAGACAATACCTGCACCTGAAAATGACTGGACATCAGCAACAGGACAATTTTTGAAGAGAAAAAAGAAACTTAAAAGAGGGAGAGGGAGATCGCATTGAAAGGGGATACCTTATTCTTTTCTCCATCAGCTCTCAAAGAAAAACACAACTTTGAAAAACCCTAGCCTCCATCTCCTTGAAAAACCGAAACCCTTCATTGAACCCAGGGGAACCATTTCACAATCCTCACTTACTCCTCAAACGGAAAGGATCTTCAGAACAACAAACAACCTTCAGTTTCATAAGCCCTTCCTTATCACCTTCAACGAGGCCTCTCATCTTGAACCTTCAAATGACGCTTCACCATTAAACCTCCTTCGCATCTCCAAACACTTAACAATCCATTTCACACATCAACTCTTCAACTCGCCTTTTTCTTCAACTTTAAGCCCCAAAACTTCATGAAATCTTCCTCTCAGAACCCACAATCCCTTCGGTGAAATCTCCCTCAAAACCTTCAGACTCCCTCTTTTCTCCCTTCAACCAACAGCTAAAGTTCATAAAATAACAAAAAAAACGTATTCAAGATACCTCCACCTCTGAACATCCATTAGCCTCTCCAAATCTCACCTCCCCTCATAAAATCAACAAAACCATAAACAATCATTATCTTTTGAAACCTTCAAAACTGCGATAACATCACTCAACCCATTTCAATCGAAAAAACCTTTTCTTCCAACTTAAATAAACCAGACAACCCTGTTCAAACTCTAAACTCCAAACCAGAACCACACAAAACCGAAAACCCTCTTCTACGACCCCAAAACAGAGAAAGACCCTTCTTCATAAACCATCTTCAAAATCCATAACAAACGGAACCTTCACTTCCAAACCCCAAAACCTTCTTATTCCCTCAAAATCCTCAAACCCAACTCATAAATCAAAACCCCAACGACTCTCCCAATCTTCTCCTTCAACAAACCTAAACCCAAATTCATTCGAACCCAAAACAGCAACAAAACCCTTTCGAACCTCAGCATCTTTATTCTTCAAATCACAAAAACACAAACTCCATAAAACCGAAACCCATCTAACGATTCACAACAAAACAAAACAGAAACAAATGAGGAGAATAGAGGAAGGATATGACTCGGAATTTCAAGATGAGGTAGAGAGATTGACCGAGAGAGAGGGGCGAGATCATTTCGAAATAGAGAAGGTTGGAAACAAAGATCGTTGTTTCGGGTTCCATGTTTTTTTCTTTAGCTTCGTTTTGAAGGAGGAGGGTGTGATATGGACTCCTCGTTTCTTTCTTCTTTTTTTGCTAAGAGCTGTAAATGCTAGACCATACGCGTGGGGTCCTATGTCCCGTGTCCCTTTTTTAATTTCTTACAAAAAAAATTTATTTGTGACTAAGGATGGGCTTTTCAGCCCATGTGAACATTTAACAACACATTCTGTTTTTTCTAAGTACCCCCACCGTGTGGCATAGGTATGGGGTAGATGATGGGCTTTTTGAGAAGCCCATATGATTCTACACCCATTAGTTTTTGACATTCCTTTTCTTTATGAGTTTTTGTAAAGTTCCTTTTTGCATTTTATTAAATCTTGTGAAGAGTTTTTGAATTTAGATTTAGTTTATTTTCAACTTGTTTTGGTCGATGACGATATCCCAAAGCGGTTTTTCTGTCAAATTATTGATGAAAAATAGCAAACCCGAGACCATCTTTTCATTTTTCGATTTTTATTGTTTTTTATCGATTTTTACTCATTTTTATACCTTTTATTTCATTTTTGGTCAATGACGAATTCATAAATATTATCGGTTAAATTATTGATAGATGATGTTTTATTCGAGACTATTTCGTTTTATATTTCATTTTCCTACTTATTTCCATTTTTATTCATTTTCTGATCGATGATGTCTTTTTATTCGTAAGCGTCGCGTATCAAAGTTGATAACCTTCTCGATTTCAAATCTATGGTGAATAACCAATGGGGTCATTTTCTGTACTTTGGGATCGTGATAGGCTACCTTCGATTAATCAGCATTATGTTTGCGATTAAGACGAGATCCTATTCTTTCGAGTCCCGATTCGATTCATTGACCATTGAATTTAATTTCCGTCAAATATTATTGTGGATATTATTGTTATATTATCTTACTATATTATTGTCATATTATTTATTCATATTATTATTATCATATCATTGTTCATATTCATTCACCTATATTCGAAAATACCTAATAAATTATCGAAACTCCTAAAAGCCAAATTGGTAGACTGTTGGATCTTTGGTCATTTGCAGGTATCCTAACTTTGAGTCGTGCCCGACTTTTCTCAAGGCGTAGTTTAGGACACAAATGCACACACACGGCTTTCTCTTGGGCTACCTTACAATGAGACCCCTTTATTTCGTGCCATCCCGTGTAACTTACATGTATCCCTTCCCCATTTCGATGTATGTTTCGCATTTCTTTGATTATTAGTTTATCTCCTAGGAGCGCCCATAGGGACTAGAGCGGATCAAACTAATTCTCGATTCATCATCAAGCCATTTTCAAACCTCGTAAGTCGAGTGCTCATACGTATTCGCCATCAACCTATTACAACTCGACCCTTGATGCGTAAGTCAAGTCGGTCCCTTCTTCAAACAATTTCATTTTTAACACGCTTTGCACGCGATAATGAGTCAAACCCTTGATCCAACGTCAAGAGGATTTTCGAAACAAATTATCAATCAACTAACAACTATTCAATCTTTTTCAAGGTGCAAAGAGTGGGTTCAAGTCTTTGAGCTTGCTTTCGACTGTTTATACGCGAGTTATCTTATTCGTGTGTGAGCAATTGACGCCTTTAAATAACATTAACAACTCGACAACATTCAACCATCGTTCAACTACCCTTCAAACAACTCATCACTTCCAAACACTATTTCCAATTCAAACAACCTTCTTTTACGATGAAAAAGAAAGTGTTCCAAGTCTTTGGTTCGCTTTCCCGATTACTTGGCTGTGAAGTCTTTCTTAGGCTTCAAGTGATCGTCATCATTTCAACCTTATCCTTTCAAACATATCATTCCTTCATGATGAAAAAGAGAGTGTTCCAAGTCTTTGGTTCGCTCTCCCGATTACTTGGGTCCGAGAAGTCTTTCTTAAGACTTGAGTAATCGTCATCCGTACACTTTCAACCAATTTAAACCTGTTTCTTTCATGGTCGTTACCACGAACTACGAACGCTCTGATTCTTCATTCACTCTTGGATGTAAGATACGTAGGCACAAGATTGCGACAATCTTGGCGAGCACAATCCCCTCCATCTTCCATTTCCCCCCATCTTTTCCCGTAGTCGAACTACGACGCTCTGATTTCTCATTCTCGTCCGAATGAGCATACGTAGGCACAAGGGCCCCAATCCTTGGCGAGCACCCTATCCTCTAACCATCCCCTTTCCCCTAGCGTCTTTATTCCCTTTATAGTATCCTTTAGCATTTAGTAGTGAGAAGAGAAGAATTAAGTTTAGCTAACATCCATTAACTCGAATTAAGAGGTTCCCGTCGAGTACGACGGACGTGAGGGGTGCTAATACCTTCCCCTCGCGTAACCGACTCCCGAACCCAGGAATATGGTTGCGACGGCCGTGTTCCTTCCGCGCTTATGAGGTTTTCTCGATATTTTCCTCTCCCGTTTATTCAGGAAAAATAAAGTTTGGTGGCGACTCTGTCGAACCGCAATTTCCGCGCCTTTCGCGCGAGGGTCGTATGTTCGAAATGAATTTTTTCGAGGTGCGACAGTTCGTCAACACAGTGCAACAAGACCATGTCAAAGTTTCTCCTGTATAGCACCTCATCCTTGTTTAGATAGAAATTATCAGCTAACCTCCTCAGAGTTTTCTTATCTTTATTGGATGCCCTAGTTGGGTACTCTTGAGTCTTGAGAAAATGCTTGATATCAAAATAACAAGGCTTTCCATCTGACACCTTCTCAATTGCAAACACAAAACAGGGACTATCAAGACGCATGAAGGTGATAGCTGAAGCTTCATTCCAGTAATTCACTTTGTACATCGATGATAACATGGCCAAGGCGTCCTCCATCTGATTCTCAGGTCTTGGCACATGATGGAACTAAACTCTATCAAAGAAAGGCAACAATCTCCTTGCATAATTCTTGTAAGGCACCAGGTTGGCCTGATGAGTTTCTCACTCTCCTTTGATTTGATTGACGACTAGCGTTGAATCGCCGTACACATCTAGATTCTTGATCCTCAGATCAATGGCCTCTTCTAAACCCATAATGCACGCTTCGTACTCGGCTTCATGATTGGTGCAAGCGAATGTCAATTGGGCAGTGAACGATATGTGAGAACTGTGAGGAGTGGTAATGATTGCACCAATTCTATTACCATATGAATTAACGGCTCAGTCAAAAACCAATTTCCACTGAGATCCAATCTCAGGACCCTCGTTAGGTAAAGGCTCATCACAGTCTTTTATCTTTAAAAACATGACGCCTTCACCTGGAAAATCAAACTTCATCAGCTGTCAATCCTCAATCGGCTGTTCAGCGAGATATTCTAACAGAATGCTTCCCTTAATGGCTTTTTAGGAAACATACTGAATATCATATTCTGTTAAAACCATTTGCCATCAGGAAATCCTTCCGGAGAGTGATTTTTTTTCAAAGACATACTTGATCGGATCCATCTTCGAAATCAACATGGTTGTGTGGTTTAACATGTATTGTCTCAAACGTTTAGCAGCCCAAGCGAGTGCACAACATGTTTTCTCCAGCATTAAGTATCTCGACTCACAATCAGTGAACTTTTTACTCAGGTAGTAGATGACATGCTCTTTTCTACCTGACTCGTCTTATTGACCAAGCACACATCCGATTGAATTCTCAAGAACCGTGAGATACATGACCAGAGGTCTCCCTGCAACTGGAGGCATGATTACATGAGCTACTTCCCCCTCCAACTGATTAACAGAAATCTCCTGGGGTACATATTTTGAATTCAATATTTTCAATAAAGCGTTGTGGTGTGCCTCCGAACACAACAATAATTGCATAATGTAAATTTTCAAAGGAGTTTGATTTAAGTGATCCACAATCTTGTAGTCACTTTTTCGAATGAGTCTCATAAGTTCCTCCGCGTCTCTCAAAAAAACATCACTACCAACCTGTTGTTGGATATTCTCCTCAATCACCGCCTTACCCTTCCCTTTGTCATTCATATCAGCATTAACCTCAGGTGGGGAAAAGATCCTTCCACTTCTAGTGATACCTCCGACACCAACTATATTCCCAATCGAAGAACTTTTGCATGAAGATCCTGTCAATTCTTGTCTCTGCCCATTACATAACACCTCTGCCTCATAGTTTCATGGGATGGATTTAGTGCTCTCGTACGGTACATGTAACACCCCCTTCTATACCCCAAATAAATGCATATAAAACAATTAAGCACATACAAATTATCAGAGTAAAAAGGTTTTATAATAAGGTATAAAAGAAGAATGCCACAATTTCACCAATAAAACACTTTCACATTTTTCTCCACAAGATATGTAACATTTTCAAAATTAAGCGGAAGATCAAATCATTTAATCGTTTTCACAATATTAATCCACGTACACACAAGTTAATCCAAATTAATACATCATATCAGTTAGATTACACGATCACATCAACTGATACATCGCAATGTATCACAAAAGAATGACTATACTAGTCTAACTACCCGGTGTTACATATCAGAGCAGCAGACTCAAAAGAATGAAGAATACTTCACAAAAGGGACTCCAGCATCCTAATCTGCAATGCCTCGTAGAGCATTATAAAACAGCAGAAGGGTGAGAAATATTACCATAATAATCAATGCATAAGATTATATATATATATATATACAGGTATCACATAATTACATTCTACATTTCTCACCACAAATTCATTTCATAGTCATATTTATCATGTTGTAAATATAAACAAATATGAACATACCCAAACATATCCCTTCATACATATTCCCCAATCATCCAAAACCCATCATATTCACTAGCATACTTCATATGCCCATGACATTTATGCTATTACCACATCATCAAACAATGCACACATATCCACGATATGTTCCCATGCATTTCTCACAATTATTAACGATGCACACATATCCACGATATGTTCCCATGCATTTTTCATAATTATTAACGATGCACACATATCCACGATATGTTCCCATGCATTTTTCATAATTATTAACGATGCACACATATCCACGATATGTTCCCATGCATTTTTCATAATTATTAACGATGCACACATATCCACGATATGTTCCCATGCATTTTTCATAATTATTAATGATGCACACATATCCACGATATGTTCCCATGCATTTTTCATAATTATTAACGATGCACACATATCCACGATATGTTCCCATGCATTTTTCATAATTATTAACGATGCACACATATCCACGATATGTTCCCATGCATTTTTCATAATTATTAACGATGCACACATATCCACGATATGTTCCCATGCATTTTTCATCACGTAATTGTATATCCATTAAGCATTCGCAAGTTCATTAGACAATACACATACATTCATCATTGTATTCACATGTATTTCTATTTATCATAATTAATATGCATCGCACATCAACTAGGATTCACGCCCGGAGGCTACCCACAGTACACATCATCACAATTCATCATATCTATATCATATCATAGAGGTATTAACCTATGTGAATCAATCAAACAATCACCACATGAGCAACACAGCAAAAGAAAAATGTTGTCACATTCGCCTTCATTCGCCTGACGAACCCTCGCAGCGAACCTTCGCCTGGCCTTCGCCTGGCGAACTCTCTCAGCGAACACTCGCTAGGCTTCGCCTGGCGAGACTTCCCAGCGAGCCCAAGTCAGTAGCTACTGACTTCATTCGCCACCATTCGCCAGCACCTTCGCTGGGCGAACCTTCGCTATCCAACTTCGCTTGGCGAACTCGCCAGCGAAGTCCACTGGGACTTAATAATAATTACTCGCCAGCATTCGCTAGGCTTCGCCTGGCGAAGCTTCGCCTTCGCTCGCCTGGCGAGAGCCAGCGAACCTGCGCAGAACAGAACCCTATTATGCCTCTCCTTCATCAATCCATCATCAACCAAACCTTGAACATCCAAATCAGTACAAATAGCATCAATACATGTTACCCGACTATTCTACAGCGTTATTACTCAGTTCCAACCGATTAAATCATCAATCTACCGATTAATCCAACATTTGCCCTAATTGGAAAGTGATGAAAACTCTACCAAAACCCCAACCCAACATACATAACATCATGCAATGATCAAATAGAAACATTTCTCACCCTTACCTCGATTAATCGGAGCTTTGATGTTGGTTCTTGATGATTTCCACTTTTCCTCTTCTTCTCCTCTCTTTCTCTTCTTTCTTCTTTCTTTCCTCTTTCTCTCCAAATGTTTCTAACTTTCTTTTCTTTTCTTCCTCACTTATATATTCCTTTTATTTTCTTTCCTTCCAATTTCCTTTCAATTCTCTATTAATTCCAATTAATAAAAATTAATTCCAATATTAACATAAAATCCCACTAAATCAATTAATTACTACAATTAATTATTTAATGAAATTTGGGCTGTTACAACCCTCCCCCACTTAGGAATTTTCGTCCTCGAAAATGTTACCTGATTCAAACAGTTCTGGATAAGACTCCTTCATCTGGCTCTCAAGCTCCCACGTAACATTTCCACCAGCCGGTCCTCCCCAAGCGACCTTCACTAAAGCAATCTCTTTACCTCGAAGCTGTTTCAATTTCCGATCCTCAATCTGCATAGGTGATGTCTCAACAGTCAGGTTACCTCTCACCTGCACATCATCTATTTGGACTACATGAGACGGATCCGCAATGTATTTCCTCAACTGAGATACATGGAATACGTCATGAAGATTAGCAAGCGACGGTGGTAAAGCCACACGATAGGCCACTTCTCCTATCCTTTGCAAAATCTGATAAGGACCAATGAAACGCGGCGACAACTTGCGCGACTTCAGTGCCCTACCAACACCTGTCATCGGAGTGACTCGAAGAAACACATGATCTCCCTCTTGAAATTCAAGTGTCTTCCTCCTCTTGTCATAATAACTCTTCTGACGACTCTGAGTAATTCTCATCTTCTCTTGAATCATCTTGATCTTATCAGTAGTCTGCTGAACTAACTCGGGTCCAACAACAGAACTCTCTCCGGACTCGAACCAACACAATGGTGTCCTACACCGCCTACCATACAACGCCTCAAATGGTGCCATACCAATACTCGAATGGAAACTGTTGTTGTAGGTAAACTCAATCAAAGGCAAGTAGCTATCCCAAGCTCCTCCTTTTTCCAATACACAAGCTCTCAAAAGATCTTCAAGCGACTGAATCGTCCTCTCCGTCTGACCATCAGTCTGAGGATGATACGCTGAACTCAAATGCAACTTAGTACCCAAAACACTCTGCAGGCTCTCCCAAAATCTCGAAGTAAACCGCGGATCTCTATCCGAAACAATACTTAACGGAATACCATGCAGACACACAATCCTCTCAATATACAACTTAGCCAACTTCTCCAAAGGGTAATCCATACGCATAGGAATAAAGTGAGCAGATTTAGTCAACCTATCCACGATAACCCAAATAGCCTCAAAATTACTCGGCGTCCTCGGCAAACCCGATACAAAATCCATGGAGATACTATCCCATTTCCACTCAGGAATAAACAACGGCTTCATCAAACCCGATGGCTTCTGATGCTCAATCTTTGACTTCTGGCAAGTCAAACAAGAATATACAAATTCCGCGATATCCTTCTTCATACTAGGCCACCAAAATACTTTCCTCAAATCCTGATACATCTTAGTAGCACCCGGATGAATACTCAATCCGCTACGATGTCCTTCCTCAAGGATGCTCTTCTTAAGCTCAACCATGTTCGGAACACAAACTCGATCCCGACATCTCATAATACCATTCTCATCAACCCGAAAATCACCACCTTGGCCTTGGTTGATTAAAATCAACCGATCAGCTAAGCTCAAATCCGATTTCTGTCCTTCTCGAATTTCATCCAAAATACCACTTGTAAGCTTTAACATACCCAACTTAAATCCAAAAGAAGTTCTCTCACATACCAAACTCAAATCCCGAAATTGCTCAATCAATTCCAACTCTTTCACCATCATCATTGACATGTGTAACGATTTCCGACTCAACGCATCCGCTACCACATTCGCTTTACCCGGATGGTAATTCAAGCCAAAATCATAATCCTTCAAAAGTTCAAGCCATCTTCTTTGTCTTGCATTCAATTCCTTTTGATCAAAAAGATATCTCAAACTCTTGTGGTCACTAAACACTTCAAATCTTGCGCCAAATAAATAATGCCTCCAAAGTTTCAACACGAACACAACGGCGGCCAACTCTAAGTCATGCGTCGGATAATTCTTCTCATGCACTTTGAGTTGCCTCGAAGCATAAGCTACAACTTGGTTATTCTGCATCAACACACCTCCTAAACCCATCAAAGAAGCATCACAATACACAATGAATGGTTCTTCTAGATTTGGCAGAATCAAAACAGGAGCTGTCGTCAACCTTCGCTTAAGTTCTTGAAAACTCGCTTCACACTTGGCGTCCCAAACAAAGGCTTGACCTTTCCTAGTCAACTGTGTCAACGACAACGATAACTTAGCAAATCCTTCAATAAACTTCCGATAATAACCGGCTAAACCAAGAAAACTTCTGATCTCAAAAACTGACTTCGGAGTCTCCCATTGCGACACCGCTTCAACCTTCGACGGATCGACCGCAATACCACTACTAGAAATCACATGACCAAGGAAACTAACTTCCTTCAACCAAAATTCACACTTAGAAAGCTTCGCGAACAACTACTTCCTTCTCGGCACAGATAACACAATCTTCAGATGCTCGGCATGCTCTCCTTCGCTCTTCGAATAAACCAAGATGTCGTCGATAAACACCACCACAAACTTATCCAAATAAGGATGGAAAATCCTATTCATGTACTCCATAAATACACCTGGTGCATTAGTCACACCAAATGGCATCACGGAATACTCATAGTGTCCATACCTCGTCTGAAAGGCCGTCTTCTGAATATCCTCAGCTTTCACACGGATCTGATGATACCCAGATCTCAAATCAATCTTGTTGAACACGCTTGCACCAACCAACTGATCCATCAGATCATCAATCCTTGGAAGTGGATACTTATTCTTAATAGTCACCTTGTTCAACTGTCTGTAGTCCACACAGAGCCTCATAGAACCCTCTTTCTTCTTAACCAACAACACCGGCGCACCCCACGGTGACACGCTCGGACGAATAAACCTTTTTTCAAGCAAATCCTCAAGTTGACTCTTCAACTCTTTTAACTCCGAGGCCGACATACGATATGGAGCCATCGATATCAGACTAGTTCCAGGAATCAAATCTATCGAAAACTCCACTTCTCGCTCCGGCGGTAAATCCTTTATCTCTTCAGGGAATACTTCCGGAAAATCTCTAACAATGGGCAAAGCATCAATCTCTTCACTTTCACTAGTCCTCAAAGTTGCCATAAGCATAAATACCTTAGCCCCATCTTGTACCGATTCCTTCACTTGTTTCCTCGTCATAAACAATTCCCTTTCAACATCCGAGTCGGGAAAAATAATCGTTTTGTCAAAACAGTTAATATACACACGATTGAATTTTAACCAATTCATTCCAAGAATGACATCCAGTTGATCTAAATGAAGACACACTAAATCGATCCCAAAATCTCTACCGAAAATACTCAACGGGTAATTCAAGCAAACATACGGTGTAGTTACCGAACCCATAGCAGGAGTATCAATAACCATACCGCCACCAATCACAGACAACTCAAGATTTAACCTTCTAACACAATCCAAAGAAATAAAAGAATGCGTAGCTCCGGTATCAATTATAGCGATCAAAGGTATACCATTAATAAAACACGTACCTCTGATCAAGCGATCGTCACTAGCAGTCTCAGATCCAGATAGAGCGAACACTTTCCCGCTCCCTTGATTCTCCTTCGGCTTATCGCACTTGGTACTGATGTGCCCTCGCTCACCACAGTTGTAGCAAGTCACACCCGTACCACTTCTGCACTCAAGAGCCTTGTGGTCTGGCTTGCCACACTTAAAACACGTCTTCTCAACACTTTTGCATTCAAGAGCACGATGTCCCTCTTCACCGCACCTATAACATCTCACCAGAGTAGAAACTCCCCCACTTGGTTTCTTACCGAAACCAACCCTTTGTTTCCCCTTATCATCAGGAGTCACGTAAGGTTTTCCTCTGAATTGTCCTTTTCCTTTCTTATCACTTAGGCTCTTGTAGTGGCTAGACCTAGCCCTACTGTCTTCGTCATAAATTCTGCTCTTGTTAACCAACTCAGAAAACCGTCTGATTTCCTGGTACCCAATAGCTTGTCTAATCTCGGGTCTCAAACCGTTCACAAACTTGAGGCACTTAGACCTCTCAGCATTACCAGTATTATAGTGAGGACAAAATTTGATCAACTCCTCAAATTTCACCGCATACTCAGCAACCGTCGAATTACCTTGCTTCAACTCAAGAAATTCGATCTCTTTCTTCCCCCGCACATCCTCTGGAAAATACTTCTCCAGAAAAGTTTCTCTAAACAAATCCCACGTAATCACAATATCATCTTCCTCAAATCTTTGGCGAGTATTACCCCACCAATCTTCAGCTTCTTCTTCGAGCATATGAGTCCCAAACTGCACCTTCTGTGCATCCGAGCAATTCATAACTCGAAAAATCTTTTCCACAGCTTTCGACCAAATTTGTGCCTTGTCCGGTTCATGAGTTCCCTTGAAGACCGGAGGGTTATTCTTTTGGAATTTCCCCAAAGCACGAAATCCATCATCAGCATGATTCCTCACATTCACATTGGCCGAAGGATTCTGCCCAATTGCCCCCGCCAATCTCGTCAATGCCTCCGCAATCGCTTCGCTGTTCCTTCCTGCAACCATCTTACTAATTCCAACAACAGAACCACGTAAGAACAACCAATATTTGATAATGCAACACACGCATATCAATAACACACAGGAAAAACACTCTAACAACTTGGCCGGACGGACCGACCTGCTCTGATACCACTATTGTAATACCCCCTTCTATACCCCAAATAAATGCATATAAAACAATTAAGCACATACAAATTATCAGAGTAAAAAGGTTTTATAATAAGGTATAAAAGAAGAATGCCACAATTTCACCAATAAAACACTTTCACATTTTTCTCCACAAGATATGTAACATTTTCAAAATTAAGCGGAAGATCAAATCATTTAATCGTTTTCACAATATTAATCCACGTACACACAAGTTAATCCAAATTAATACATCATATCAGTTAGATTACACGATCACATCAACTGATACATCGCAATGTATCACAAAAGAATGACTATACTAGTCTAACTACCCGGTGTTACATATCAGAGCAGCAGACTCAAAAGAATGAAGAATACTTCACAAAAGGGACTCCAGCATCCTAATCTGCAATGCCTCGTAGAGCATTATAAAACAGCAGAAGGGTGAGAAATATTACCATAATAATCAATGCATAAGATTATATATATATATATATATACAGGTATCACATAATTACATTCTACATTTCTCACCACAAATTCATTTCATAGTCATATTTATCATGTTGTAAATATAAACAAATATGAACATACCCAAACATATCCCTTCATACATATTCCCCAATCATCCAAAACCCATCATATTCACTAGCATACTTCATATGCCCATGACATTTATGCTATTATCACATCATCAAACAATGCACACATATCCACGATATGTTCCCATGCATTTCTCACAATTATTAAAGATGCACACATATCCACGATATGTTCCCATGCATTTCTCACAATTATTAACGATGCACACATATCCACGATATGTTCCCATGCATTTTTCATAATTATTAACGATGCACACATATCCACGATATGTTCCCATGCATTTTTCATAATTATTAACGATGCACACATATCCACGATATGTTCCCATGCATTTTTCATAATTATTAACGATGCACACATATCCACGATATGTTCCCATGCATTTTTCATAATTATTAACGATGCACACATATCCACGATATGTTCCCATTCATTTTTCATAATTATTAACGATGCACACATATCCACGATATGTTCCCATGCATTTTTCATAATTATTAACGATGCACACATATCCACGATATGTTCCCATGCATTTTTCATCACATAATTGTATACCCATTAAGCATTCGCAAGTTCATTAGACAATACACATACATTCATCATTGTATTCACATGTATTTCTATTTATCATAATTAATATGCATCGCACATCAACTAGGATTCACGCCCGGAGGCTACCCACAGTACACATCATCACAATTCATCATATCTATATCATATCATAGAGGTATTAACCTATGTGAATCAATCAAACAATCACCACATGAGCAACACAGCAAAAGAAAAATGTTGTCACATTCGCCTTCATTCGCTTGGCGAACCCTCGCAGCGAACCTTCGCCTGGCCTTCGCCTGGCGAACTCTCTCAGCGAACACTCGCTAGGCTTCGCCTGGCGAGACTTCCCAGCGAGCCCAAGTCAGTAGCTACTGACTTTATTCGCCACCATTCGCCAGCACCTTCGCTGGGCGAACCTTCGCTATCCAACTTCGCTTGGCGAACTCGCCAGCGAAGTCCACTGGGACTTAATCATAATTACTCGCCAGCATTCGCTAGGCTTCGCCTGGCGAAGCTTCGCCTTCGCTCGCCTGGCGAGAGCCAGCGAACCTGCGCAGAACATAACCCTATTCTGCCTCTCCTTCATCAATCCATCATCAACCAAACCTTGAACATCCAAATCAGTACAAATAGCATCAATACATGTTACCCGACTATTCTACAGCGTTATTACTCAGTTCCAACCGATTAAATCATCAATCTACCGATTAATCCAACATTTGCCCTAATTGGAAAGTGATGAAAACTCTACCAAAACCCCAACCCAGCATACATAACATCATGCAATGATCAAATAGAAACATTCTACAGCGTTATATTCCTTTTATTTTCTTTCCTTCCAATTTCCTTTCAATTCTCTATTAATTCCAATTAATAAAAATTAATTCCAATATTAACATAAAATCCCACTAAATCAATTAATTACTACAATTAATTATTTAATGAAATTTGGGCTGTTACAGTACAGGTCCAGGAACAGTAATGATAACCAGCGTTGAAATGTTGATTGTCCGGTATGGAATAGAGATTGTAGCAACTTCGCTTCCATCATTACACACCTTATCCTCAATGTCTTCTCTTACAACCCTTTCAAATTGAAAACAACCTTCATCAGTCATTCTCTGAATACCCTTCTTCAAAAGATCACAACCTTCAAGTTGTGCTTCACATTCTGAGCAGTCAGTAGAACATCCAGGAAACACTCCCTTCTTCAACAAACTAGCCTTCACAAAACTCAACGGAGTATTCAAATCCCCAACATCAATTATCAGATTCAATTTTTATCCCTCAATAACGACATTAGCTCTTGCCACTCCATGATTCGGCATCAGGTTATGATTCATATTAGGCCCCTCGTTGGTGAATTTGATAGCCTTTGAGTCAAGTAAGTCCTGAACTTTGTGCTTGAAGGCTTTGCAGTTGTCAATATTATGGCCCAGGGCGCCTGAATGAAAATCGCATCTAGCATTCGCATCGTAACCAAGAGGCGGTGTACCAGTGAGAGGATCCAAAGTCCTCTTTTGAATCAATTGCAACTGCAACAGGTGTTATAACAACTGAGAATACGGCATCGGAGGAGTCTCAAACTACATGTCAGCCATTCTGTGTCTAACAGCGTAAGGTCGTTGCTGAGGTGCAGTCAGAATAGCTACAGTAGTAACTTGTTGATGATAGCGAGATTTCGCTCTACTTTTACCCTTGTGAGAAACAACATTCGCATCCCCTTCCCTCCTTTTGGGGTTTGCTGAATATGGTTTCTTTGCTCCTCCCGAAGAGGATCCACCATCATTTGGAATATTTCCAGACTTAATCCCACTTTCGACTCTTTCACCAGCCATTACCAGATCAGAAAATCCCGCAGACATACAGCCTATCAACTTCTCAAAATATACACCAGACAATGAAGCCATGAACATGTCGATCAGTTCTCTTTCCGTCATAGGAGGTTGCACCCTCGCAGCTAAATCCCGCCATCTTTGGGCCTACTCTTTGAAGCTCTCAGTATTTTTCTGCGACAAACTCTACAACTGTACTCTGTTCGATGCCAGTCACTATTATACTGATAATGACGAGTGAAAGCCTCGGCCAATTCTCTCCAACTGCGAATATGAGTTCTCTCAAGCCCCATATACCATTCCAAAGACGCTCCTGCCAGACTGTCTGTCTTGGAAAAAACGCATTAACAGCTTCTCATCATCGGAGTATGCAGACATTTTTCTGAAATACGCTCAAATGTGTACTCTAGGACAGGTTGTCCCTTTGTACTTATCAAAATCTGGTAGCTTAAACTTGGGGGGAATCCTGACCCCAGGAATGAGACCGAGATCAGACATATCAAGACCCAGAGAGTTCTGATTCTCGAAAGACTTCATCTTCTCCTTGATCAGTTTAAAACTTCTGTCAGCTTCAGTTGGAAAACCACCCTCCATATCTTTCATGGAAAAGACATCATCCTGGTGATCTTCCCAATGAGGACCAGCAGCCCCGTGCACACACTTCCACCAGCAGCATTACCATTTTCATTTGCAGCACCTCCACCCAGAGGTATGACGACAGTAGGAATACCCTGTGGAATAGACCCACCAACCAGTGGAGGAATAACACCAGATCCTCCGAGACTCTGGGCTTCCGGGTATCATTATCAACAATCAAAAGTGTAACACCCTTCTAACCCCACATAAAAATACATAATTAATCAAAGTAAATTAACATGCTTTCACAAAAGGGCGTCACACAATTTACAAATCTCAACATTCACCTGTCATACTCATGTAATATTGAAATAAATAGTCATGCTATTAATTTTTCATCTTGCATGTAGCAGCGGATTCAATTTATTTACATAAATCCCTTCACAGAATATTCATGTTCGTCACATAATCATCAACACTTAGGCACAGAGGCCATTATCACATATTTCAAATACATTTAAAACACAACTTAGAATACATAATATATCTCTAAGACATAAACCCCGTGATCCCAGTGTTACATAACCAGAGCATGACTTGACCCAACATTATTAAATACTAACAGCTGCACCAACAACGAACTCGCAACTACTAACAGTACTACTCCTTGGTACCTTCACGATGTCATATAGGACATCATTCCAGCAGAAGGGTGAGAAACATTACCATAATAATCAATGCACATAATCATATATAAATGCACAAGTACAGAATACATATATTCTACCTTTCTCACCATAATGCATATTAACACAATAACAAAGCATATAATATATTTCTATAACATAGAATATCCATATTATACTTCTTACCACAATACATCACCACTCATTGACATACATCACAATGTATACATATATATATATAACCAAACATCTCATCTTGCATACATTCACGATTCACTCATATACATCTCTATCTACATATAAACAAATATGGATAATCATCGAGCATATTTATCATGCGTACATCCATAATTCCAATCATTCCATATAAACATAAAAAATATGTTCTTTTCATCACCAATTCACATAAGCATTCACATTCATGTTTATTTCACCAATGCATCATATAAAGATGACAACATGCAACTCATAGAGACCGACACACGACTCTATGCAGATGCAAATGCGGTACCGACTCATTTCAGCAGGTTCAATTGAAGAACCAAAAATAACCATCGCTCACACCCCACAAGGGCACACGAGGTTCTGCAGATTCTACGCGGAATCAAATATAACCATCGCAACATACGAGGTTCTGCAAATCCACCGAGGGATCAATAAATAACCATCGCTCACACCCCACAAGGGCACACGAGGTTCTGCAAATTCACCGAGGAATCAATAAATAACCATCGCTCACACCCCACAAGGGCACACGAGGTTCTGCAGATTCATCGAGGAATTAATAAATAACCATCGCTCACACCCCACAAGGGAACACGAGGTTCTGCAGATTCACCGAGGAATCAATCAACACAAGAATGCATACCATGATACTTCACATGCAACATGACTCATGACACTCTTGAAATGCACACATGTTTACAAACATACTCATGCATTCGTCACATTCATCGCATATATTCACTATGCACTCACAATATATACATATCGCAATAAATACATATATTCATCATTTCATTCACACTATTCAAACATAGTTCACATTTACAATCATCATACATCACATACCAGCACGTATATTCAATATGCATTCACATCATATATATATATATATATATATATATATATATATATATATATATATATATATATATATATATATATATATATATATATATATATATATATATATATATATATATATATATATATATATATATATATATATATATATATATATATATATATATATATATATATATATATATATATATATATATATATATATATATATATATATATATATATATATATATATATCACAATGCATATATACATATGTTCATTATTCATCTCATATCGCTTCATTCTAGATTCACATTTATAACTCACAATTCAACAATCCATACACATCAGAATCCTTCATACAACAATGATATTTATGCCATATGGCTCATATAAAACTCATCAATTAACACCAATCCCTTTTGGGAGTATGGGTACCTCACTTATACCCTACCAGGAACAACATCTCAGTTATTCTACCCCGGTAATTACTCCACTAGGAACGACATCTTAGTCATTCTACACCGGTGTACACCACCACGACACTATACCTCACTAGGAATAACATCTTGTTATTCTACCCCAGTGATTACTCCACTAGGAACGACATCTTGCCATTCTACCCCAGTGAGTACGACTTAACATATATACATATTTCCCACACCATACTTACATTACCAAACAATGCACATGTACTCGCCATATATATTCTCATGCATTCTTCACCCACCATCGCATACAAGCAATATACACTTACAAATATCGTGCCAAACGGCAACAAACTCAATCATATTCACCATGCATTTTAATCCATTTAAACAATGTATCACATATGCCAAAAGGCCACATATTCATAATCGATTCATGATCTAGGATTCACGCCATACGGCTACCCACAACACATCATATAACAGCGCACAAGCTATATGCTACATAATTATATCAAATACATCAACATTGGATGGAACCAACCAAAATAAAACAAATGTTGTCACATTCGCTGACCTTCGCCTGGCGAAGCATTATAGCGAATGCTCGCTGCCTCATTCGCCTGGCGAACTCGCTGGCGAAGCTAGTCATAAGCTACTGGAAGTATTCGCTACCACTCGCTGGATTCATTCGCCTGGCGAACCCTCGCCACTAGCCTTCACCCGGCGAACTTGCCAGCGAAGACTGAATTTGGCTACTGACTTGGTTCACTGACCACTCGCTAGGCTTCGCCTGGCGAAACTTCGCTACCACCTGCCTGGCAAACCTGCGAACTCAAAATCCCTAACTGATCAAAATCATCCAATCACCCCGAAATCAACCGATTCAAACCCAACGACCTCAGCAGTCTTAGCCCAACATCACCCGACTAAACTATGCCGTCAATTTCAGATTCTAACCGTTCAAACTCGGTTTCTACCGATTAAACTCATTTCAACCTAAAATGGAAAATGTAGAAAACACCCAACAAATCCAAACACACACATACATAATCATACACATCGATTAAGATAGTAAGATTTCACACCCTTACCTTGATTAATCGGAAGCTAAAGGATGTTCTTGATGATTCTCCCAGTTTTCTCTTTTTCTCCTCCTTTTTTATTCTTCCTCTTTCTTTCCCTTTCTTTCTCTTCCTTCTTTTCTTTTTTTTTTCTTTTTCTTTTCCACTTCCTCATATATATATATATATATATATATATATATATATATATATATATATATATATATATATATATATATATATATATATATATATATATATATATATATATATATATATATATATATATATATATATATATATATATATATATATATATATATATATATATATATATATATATATATATATATATATATATATATATATATATATATATATATATATATATATATATATATATATATATATATATATATATATATATATATATATATATATATATATATATATATATATATATATATATATATATATATATCTTTCTCTTTATTTCTTTCCAATATATTCCCTCTCTCAAAACATCTATCAATCCATTTAAACAATCGTCTAATTATTCAAATAATTAGAATAATCCAAATAAATCAATTAATTAACACAATAATTAATTATTGAAAATTGGGCTGTTACAAAAAGCACTTGGAATTGAGTCTGAACTTCTTCCTCTGCATTAACATAAGAAAATGAAGAAAGATGACTTACCACCAAGGCTCTCTCCCCATAAACTGTAATTGTTTTGCCTTCAAAGGTGTACTTCAGTTTCTGGTGCAGTGTAGAGGTAACTGCCTCAGCCTCATGTATCCACGACTTTCCTAATAAATAGCTATAGGCGGCGCGAATGTCCATGACTTGAAATCTAATCAGAAAAACTTGCAACCCGATGGTCATTCGCAGATCCACTTCACCAATTATCATCTTCCTAGACTTGTCCAAATCTTTAACAATGACATTGCTTAGCCTCATAGATGGCCCTTGGTATGATAATTTTGCTAGAGTAGTTTTGGGCATCAAATTTAGCGAGGACCCAGTGTCGACCAGCACACTAGATAACACATCATTCACACAATTCACAAAGATGTGTAACACCATGTTATGCTTTCTTCCTTCTTCCGGGAGATCTTCTTCACGGGATCCAAGATTATTGCATGAAGTAATATTACCCACAATACCCTCAAACTGCTCGATAGTCACATCATGTTCAACATAAGCATGTGCTAACACCTTTTGTAATGCTTCTCTATGGGCCTCTGAACTCATCAATAATTGTAGTATAGAAATCTTGCAAGGGGTTTGCAACAACTAATCCACGACTTTATACTCACTTCTTTTGATCAACTTCAGAAATTTATCAGGTTGAGAAGAATCAGCTCCACTAGGTTGTCCTGTCGTTGTATCTTTTGCAATAGGTTGTTTGAATGAAATCTCTTTGTTTTTTGGAAGCGTTGACGAATAAAATCGATCACTTCGAGTTACTCTGTTAACGTCCGCAATATTAACAACTGAGGGTAGAATAGGTAAAGGTACCTCTTTTCTATTTTCCATCATCGTGGCGTTATACTTGTATGGAACCGCCATGTTGGAAGCGTATGGGATTGGTTCAGGAACATTAATTACCAAGGGAGTTATGAAAGGTCTTCTACTGTCATATGTGATTTCAATGCGCTCCACTTCCTTGAAGTGGGGTACTATAACAAATACTTCTTCATCTCCTTCCATAGGAGCAGGATCTCTGTCATATACAACTGTAATAACTCTTCTATCTAGTAAGTCTTGAATGTCTTCTCTCACAAGGTGACAACCTCAAGAGTTTACAGAACAAATGGAACAAACGGTATAATTGTGACGCTCATGATTGAAGAACACCATCCTCGTCAGATCACCATATATTCTTACTAAGGACTCCCGAATATTCTTCAGTTTGAATACATCTTACTTTCTCAGGAAACCTTGGACTATGTTTACAGTGGACGAGCCATGTTGAGGCAGGGGATTATCTTACATATTAGGATTGGAATCTTTTAAGGATAAGATTCCGCACTTAATCAGAATTTGAACATCTACTTTCAGCCCATAACAATTATCAATATCATGACCTGGAGCACCTTGGTGGTATGGACAAAATTTATCTGCTCTATACCAATATGGAATATTTTTGGGTACCTCTGGTGGAGCTTTCGTCTGGATATGTTCCTTGTGTAACAAATCCGGGAATAATTTGGCGTATGTCATAGGAATAGGATCAAAATCCAGTCTTCTATGCATACGCCCCTGATTATTAAACTGTGGTCGATTTTGTTGAGGGGATGGCTGATTCTGCTGGCGCTGTGGTTGTAGAGCTCGGGGAGCTTGGGGTTGTTGATATAGTTGAGCAAGCTGCGGCTGATAGGTCGGGGTGTTGATTACTGGTGTTACAGCAGCGACTTGTTGAGGTTGTTAGTACCTCCTCCTTGGTCGTCCCTGATGCACGACACTCACATCTTGTTCTTTCTTCTTTACAAATTTAATTCCATACTTTTTTGCACTGCTAAGAATACTTCCTTCCCTAGCTAACCTTCCTTCACGAACTCCTTCCTCCAAACACATACTCATATTTACCATTTCAGCGAAGTCACTAAGAGTGATTGCTACCATTCTCTCATAGAAAAATGAACACAGTGTTTCCAAAAAGATCTTGGTCATTTCTTTCTCTTCCAATGGTGGTGTAACTTGAGCGGCTAACTCACGCCAGCGCTGGGCGTACTCTTTGAAATTTTCCTTGTCTCTTTGAGTCATGGCCCTTAATTGATCTCGATCAGGTGCCATGTCAACATTGTATTTATACTGCTTGATAAAGGATTCGCAGAGATCGTTGAATCTCTGAATCTTCTTACCATCCAACCTAATATACCATTTGAGGGCTGCACCAGTCAAACTGTCTTGAAAATAGTGGATGAGAAGCTGGTCATTGTCTGTTTGTGCCGACATCTTCCGAGCATACATAACGAGATGACATTGTGGTCAGGTGTTACCCTTGTATTTTTTTAAATCTGAAACCTTGAACTTTGGTGGGACCTTGACAGTTGGGACCAAATAGAGATCAGAAGCACTTTTCCCGAACAATTCTTTTCCTCTGAGAGCTTTCAGTTATTTCTGGATTTCTGAGAATTTATCCTAAAATTTTTCCATTCTTTCATCAAATCCTACAGTCTCGCTTGGCGCACCATGATATATTGGTTCTTCCAAAACATTGGGAGTAGCATTCACCTATGATGGTGGCATAGACGTCACAACAGTGGGGGCAGGAATTGTAGTTACAACAAGAACGATGACCACAGCAGGACCTTCAAAGACTGGCAGACAATATCTAGCTGTAGTGAAAAAGGGAGGCATCCCCCATGGGAAACCTGGTGGCATGCTGTACGGACGTTCAGCAGTAGTGGACACCACCAGGGTTGGTGCTGATACGATAACAGTCCTCTAAGGGTTCTCTTGAGAACTATGCATTGGCTGATTCGAGAATGCCTGAACCAGTCCATTAAGCCTTTCTAAACTCTCTTTCAAAATGGTGACTTCATCACGAAGCATTCAGTGCTCTTGCTCAAGTTGATCCATTCTTCGATGCTGGTTGGCTCGAGTGTTATATTGGTGACTCTGAAGATCAAGCAAGAGTAAGAACCTGGAATGAAAAAGATGTCATGCTAATGCATATGCACATGCTCAAATGCAAACGAAACTTCAAGAAACTCAAAAAGTACACTTGCAAATATTGTAATAACAAGACTTCAAGATAACTAAAAAAACTCATTTTATTACTCAAATTGAAGAATTATTACAAAGTGGAAGTACCCCTTCAAGGGTCGATACATCAAAAGTACAGAAAATAAAGGAAAGGAAACTTGGAGTCTAATCCTCTTGATTACAACCCCTTCTTTCCATGAAGTTCCTCCATAAGTAGGTTGATCTAATCTTGCATCTTTGCTTTTTCGAGGATAAGCTTGTCCATATACTGTTTCCAAGCCACCGAAGTTGGAGGAAGACCAGAAGTGGTAGTTGACCCTGATGATATGCGAGAGGAAAATAAATCCTCTTGAACTTTCCTTTTCTTCGAAGGTTCTTCTTCCTTCTTTTGTTGTTGCAGCTTCTGCACTTTTTCGTTTTCTAGATTGAGGATGTAGTACTTATTCTTCCAAGCATTCTTTACCTTTTCAGCCTCGTCCAAAGCACTTTTTAGCTTCCCCTTTTCATTTGTAACAGTCCAGGCGGAATCCCGAAGATTTAACACCATAGGTTCGTGAAAAGGAAAAGGCATCTTCAGCTCAAAGGCCCTCTCTCGTACCTATTGCAGATAATTTTCTGAAACGGTACGATCAGGATACCCTAATGCAGCCATCCCTTTCTTATGAATGTGAAACCATGCTTGCACGATCCTACCTTTGAGTTCTGAATTTTCTCCCTCCTTGAGAAAAATTCCTTCTAGAAAGTCTGATTTGGCCTCTCCTTCATTGGGTGTCCGAGTTGCCTACTTACCAAGACAGGTTTATAACTGATGCATCCTTTTGTCCCAACAAGAGGTATATTTAGGAAATATCCGCAGTTGTTAATCATTCTAACTACATCATACATAGGTTCATACCATACAACATCAGAGTGTGTAATAGACATAACTATCTTTGACCAGCAAGGAACCTCCTTTAAATCCCAGATGGTTGTAAATCTTGTCAAACGAGAAATGAACCATGTGTAGAGAAGAGTAGTACAACAAACTATCTGACCCCCTCCTTCTGAATCTTTCAAATGGATGGAATGGTAGGTATCAACCATCAAGGTGGGAACATGGTTTCAGAGTATGAAGATCTTGATGGCGTCCATATCAACAAAGTCGTCGATGTTTGGAAACAATAAAATCCTATAGGCTAATAGTGCGAAAGTGGCTTCAAGTACTTTAGTGTCCTTCTTATCATCATGATAACGAATCTTCTCTATCAAGAATTCAGTCGGCAATCCAAGGACTCCTTCCTTAGTAGTCATATGAGTTTGAATGTCAGACAAACTCAAGCGTGTAGCACTTGCAATATCTTGATCGCTAGGTGTGCCTTCTGATCCAAAGAACAGAGGTCGAGATGTGACGGTCATTCCCACCAAGACAAAATATTATTCCAAATTAGGCATGAATTGGTAGTCAGGAAAAGCGAAATAGTGGTAAAGAGGATCATAGAACTGGACGAGCGTGTCTAGCAACCCATCAATCATCTTGAGTCTCAAAAACAGAAAGATTCTTCCATATTCATCCGAGAAAGTCAAATGATTATCGATTAGACTACCCAGTTCCCTTAGGCTTATAAGCTTCGGACTCTTGAAGGTGTACTTCAGTGTTTCTCTTCTTCCGAAATCCATTTTACAATATCTGCAAAACAATTTGGGTTTCTTGAAGGGTTAGAGAAAAACAAAATGCAAAGATGCGAATGCAAAAGGTTTCATGGAATTCGAATATTTACAAACGTCATAAAATACCAAAAGAAACTCATTTATTATTTAATAACGGGTTACAAATAAATATTCTTAAAAAGATTCTTAAAATAACAACTAAATAAAAGTTATTAAAGTCCTAAGGAAGTCTTATATTATGCTCTTTAATCTACTCCTCCAACTCGGCCTTCTCGAAGATGAGCTTGTCTACGATTAACTTCTAAGGGGTAGTCTGAGGGCTAGAGGAAAATAAATCCTCTTGCACTTTTCTCTTCTTGCAAGAAAGTGCTTCTTCATTCTTCAGTTGTAATTGTCTCTGGAGTTCGGCATTCTCTTCGACAACCACCTGATACTTATTTTTCCAAGCCTCTGCCTCCTGTTGTGCTTTGCTCAGAGCAATCTTTAATTCTTTCGCTTCGGACATGAAAACCAGAACAGGTTATCTCTTCAAAGGCATGGGCTCTTATCGAGGATAAGGCATTCTCAGCTTGATAGCTCTATCTCTGACCCATTGGAGATATGGTTCTAAAGAAACACAGTTAGGCTTCCCCAAACTTTCTTTTCCTCTTTTGTGTGGATGACGCCATGCAACTATAATCTTCTCATGGAGTTCCTTGTTATCTTTAAGGAAAATATTTTCCACATGAATACTCTTGGGTTAATCTTTCAGGGGATATCCTAACTGACGGCGAGCTAGAACAGGATTGTAATTGATTCCTCTATTGGTGCTAAGGAGATGCATGTTAGCGAAGTCTCCACAACTGTCAATGAGTAGTATCCCATCATTGAAATGGTTGTACCAATCAATATTTGAGTGGGTAAGAGCCATAATTTTCTATGGCCAACAACCTTTATTGAGATCCCAAAAGGAGCCAAACTCAGGCAAGTGCAAAATAAACCACTTGCACAATAAAGGTACACAACACGTAATCATCCCTCTGCCATGAAAGTTCCTGAGATGAACTGAATGATAAGCACCATCTAGCAAGTTTGGTACCAGATTATTCTTCATGAAAGCTTTGATGGCATTGATGTTAACAAATCCTTCAAAGCTTGGGAAAATAAACACTCCATAGATAATTAAGGTGAGGATCGCCTCGAATGCGTTCATGCTCATATGATCGACGTAATATTGGGCTTTCTTGACCAGGAAATCTATGGTTAATCCAAAAATTCCACCTTTAGTAATCATATTATCTTTGATATCAGATAACTTCATACATATAACTTTAGCAATGTCTTGTTCTTTAGGGTCCTTTTCCAGATAAGGAAAAGGGGACTCAACAAAAATGGGAAAACCAACCAACTAAGAATACTCCTCTAAAGTAGGTACAAGCTGATAATCTGGGAAAGTAAAGCAGTGATAATTTGGATCAAAAAACTATAGTAAGGTAGAAAGAAGTCCACTATCCACATGAACCTTCAATAATGATAAGAGCTTCTCATATTTGTTTATGAACTTTTCTTGATCTTCAACCAGAGCTCCTAACTTCCTTAGGTCATCCAATTTAAGACCCGAAAGAATATTTCAAAGTATTTTCCTTTTGCAATCCATAATGGTCATGCGATGTTTATAAATAAAACTCTGAATTCCATGAAACCAATGCAATATGATGCTTATGAATGCAGGGATTCACAAACACAAGCAAATAAATATCCACAAAAATACACATATATACAAACAAACGGAAAACCTAGGCTTAAAAGCAACGAGCATGAAGTAAGGGTCTATGACCGGTAAATTAGCAAGTGTACTAATTGTACCGATGTAGTAATAAGGGGAAATTCCCCGAATGTCGATCTCAAGGACTGCTTGACGATATAGAAGTCTGGTTTTATGTTAGTAAACAAAAGCCTTGGGGTTTTAAAGGTTTTAATTTGTAAAAATAAAATGCAAAAGGCAAAAAGAGTAAAATAAAGGTTTTGAACAGAAGGGGAAGCAATGCTAGGGTAGGGTGTATGAACTTCCTTGTAATAACATTAATCCTAAGTCGCGAAATCACCGCTCAATTCCATCATTACCAGTTTTAAAGATTAGTTGACTCTAATTCCTTAGCAGAAAACCCTTTGGTATTTTCCCTATACCCTAATTCCTTGGCGGTATAGGAACAACACCAAGCAATTTGTTTGATCTAAAACATTACGGTTACTATAGGGTATCCCCATTCCTAGGCAATATCTACTATAGTATTATCATATAAAAGCGTTAACAATCGTTTTTCCAAACCTAAAGTTAACCGTAAATTAAATCCTATTTGTCAGATAAGAAAAGCCTTAAGAACATTATACGATAACAATGATGATTAGAAAGCAGTGAAATCACTAATTCAAAAGAAATGATTAACCTCCAATCCTCTGGATCTCTCTAATTCTGATCGTATCTTTTTCTCTTCTCCAAAAGTCCCCTTTTTTCAATTCAAGATGTGCCTCATATAGCAGAATTCCAATTACAATGCGAGATGTCTAAACTGCCCTCCGAGATTGCACAGCAAAACTTAATAAAACTAATACTGCAAGTTTAAACGAAAATCTGGAACATTTTGCTCCGAATCTGACTTCGACTCCAACACAAAAGTCATAGCTCTCTCTCTTAGCTTTCCGGTGATTTTTAGAACGCCTCAAACGGATTCCCGGAACTCCAGTTATGATTGTTTTCGTGCAGACTGCTAAAGATTTTTACTTTCAGTAGCCCTGACACGGGCAGTGTCACACAACACGGGCGCCCATGTCAGGCTGCTGGTTCTACATCAAAACTCTTCCGAAATCTTACCATTTTCCTCGGTTTTCGCTCTGCTTCTCCTTTATTGTTTACCTGAACCTAGAAATAATGAAAATACCAAACCAACGCGTAAAATGCAATAAAAACACATAAAATGCGACAAGATAAAACAAATGATTAACAGAAACAAGTGGTAAAATAACGTGTAAAAACCACCGATCAAACTCCCCCAAACTTAAACCATTGCTTGACCTCAAGCAAAAATCTTGGATAAAAATTTTCAAATCAAACAGCACATCCAGTGAAGGGCTCAGGATGCAGGGCGTGCCAATACTCATACTGAGTCTTAGTTCTGATCGGCTCAAACCAGCTCTCTCGGTACTTATCCGTTAACGAAGGCATTACTTAAACATACACCGCAGCAAAATTACGGACCTAAATCCCCCTTTCGGCCATCTCTCCAACTATGCTTTGGGCTTAAGTCTTTTCTTCGATTTTCTACCCCTTTCATTCGGATAATCAGTTTAAGGCATGTACAATTTTGCTCGAGACTTTTTCCATGGCACCTTTATTCTTTTTTTTTTCTCGCTTACAGGCGTTTATAAGTCCACTTTGGGACGACTATAGAGATTCAACCGCGGTTAGGCTAAATAACCGGGTGAGGGTTACCCAACTTAGAAGGATATGTTGTCTTTACCGTTATTATTCAACTCTTTTTTTTGGTGCCACAAGTCATTCTCAAAATCAACATATACAATTCTTTCAATCATGCCAGACTATCACAATGAACTAATCAGGGAATACTTCTCAAATCCAAGTACTATGGCACAAATCTACACGTTGGACTCGCTTCCTTACTCCGGAGAACCTAGGGTGTTCAAATTATACCTCAATTTCCAAACTTTCCCAAGTTCCTTAGTTCAAACACCTCTTCCCTTGAACTCTAAATACTTTCTTGACTACCTTACACACATACCAATCACAAGAAATTTTTTTACAGTCTTTGTAGGGGCGAATTCGACGTGATTTTTACCGAACTTAAAATAAAAAGGAATTTAAATTGAAAATTCAAAACGGTAAAACCTCCCCCAAACTTGAACTAAACATTGTCTCAATGTTTAAGAACAAGAGGAGAGGAGATGTACTCACAGAGATCCTCATAGAGGGGTCGACAGGTAATGCAACACCTCTTTGTTGCTTACACGTTTTCCCTTGCAAACTCTCGTTTATTCCTGCAAAAATAAAATAAGAACAAAAAGAAAAGCATCAATTATTAAAATCTGTGGGTTGCCTCCCACGCAACACTTCGTTTAACGTCGCATGGCTCGACGGCTCACTTTTTGTTAAGGTGGCATATATGAAACAAAGAACACATCATCATTTTTCTTTCTTTTGTTTGGAAGCAATCCCATGAATTTGAGGTATTGATGATGTTGCTTCCAAATCATTTTCAGATGTGCTTTAGTGAACAAGGCATACATGAAATCCAATACTTTGTCAATTTCATGTCTTTCATCTGCCTTGTAAAAAAATTTTTTAGGGATACTAATTTCTTGATGACTTTCTTGTTGGATGCCTACATCTACACAATTTGTTATATCTGTATTTTCATCCAGCACTAGATCTTCTTCAAGTTGGCTTCTTTCTTCATCCCTGTTCACTTCTGATTCTTCTATTTCTAATGTATCTTCTTTGTCTGATGTCATGAATTGCTCTTCTTCGTTCCACTACAAGAAAATAAGCAAATTACGACAGTTAATTTTGCAGATTACGACGGTTAAAACCAACGTAAGTTTCAAGTCACGACGGTTCCCCTACTATTGTAGAAACATGTGTCGCGGGGCTGTTTTACGACGGTTTGAAAAGTTGTCGTTCCAACTGTCGTAACATTCCGCGACGGTTTTGAAACAGCCTCTAATATATTATTATGACGGTTGTAACCCCCATAATTATATAATATATATTTCATTGAAAATAACGACAGATGTAACCGCCATAATTATATATTATACATTTCATTTAAAATAGTGACAGTTTAGAACCGCCGTGATTTTATTTTATTTTTTAAAATTGCTACATTATCTCCTCTCTTCATGTTAGTATAATACCAATACTATTACAATATTCAATTCAATCAATACAACTATGTAAAATTAGATGCTTGCATATCCATCTTTTTTATTGCAGTCTTATAGAAAAGGAAAAGTCAAGTGATGCCAACAATTTGAACTTGCATTTCTCGCAAGAGATTTATTTTAACCTGTTTTATGATCAAACTTGGATGAAATTCAATTCCATTCAAAAGAGGTAAGTAAAATGTTAAGCTTCAAATGATATTAAGTCAGTTGAATTGTGTTTCTTGTCACAATAATTAGAATAATATTTCACACAAAAAGTAAAACCATGGGTCATGAGATGAACCATTTAGGAACATTATCTTTCTCTTGAAGTATTGGGTTAACCTTATTATTGGAAATAATTAGTCACCTTTGGTGATACTAGATAACTTTATTAATACAGTAAGGTATACAAGGGAGGCAAACAATATGTTCTCATACTTCAAGCACAAACCATTACATAGTTTTATCAAAAAGATCTAATAAGGATAAGGCGCTTTCATCATTTTCACACTGTTTCAAACCCTTCATCCACTTATGTAATATTCTGATACCAAACATTGTTATAGTGTTGTCGCTGTCACACCCTAATTTTTGACCTTAAGATCCCACCTCCTCGTGCATTTTTTTTCTTGTTTTATCTTTTTATTTATCTTGTGTGCGACTAACAAGTATATGCAGGGGCATTTTGCTTTAAAGACAGCTCTAGCAGGTTCCTACGAGTTTACCCTCTGTAAGTTAAAAGGGGTTGTTGCGACGAAGTTTGTGTCGAGAAATAAGATCATGGACCCGTGGTATTTAAAACCTTTTAGCTTGCCGTTACAAAAGGATTTGGATTCAAGATTTAAAGACCGTTCATTTGGGCTTTTAACTCTGCATTTGCAATTTGATCAAGTGTTGCTTTGGGGTGTTGGCCAGAGTTTAGTTCACATTACTCTAAATACGCCAGGCTTTTTTCCTGTGAATTAATTTGGTTGTCGAGACTTCGATTTTCCAACATTTTGGTTCTTATTCTTTGTGGACCCGGCATGGTTAGTGCGAAGTAGTTAACTAAGATATTGATGAGGTTACAAGCACATGGGAGGTAGAAAACAATTGGAAACAATGATGACAGGATTTACAACCCAAGGCGTTAGTAAACGAAGCAAGATAGATCTGCTAGACTTGCTGCCATTAAATAGCGCCTGCTATGGGATTAATAAAATCTACAACAATGCTCCATGTTTCAACTTTGTTTAAAGATGTTATAGAGTGGGATCTAAAGAGATCATATTACCAGCTCTTTTCAAATTCAATTACAAGGCAATCCATCATTATTACAAGATAGACATTACTACAACAGTAGGAGCACTATGGCCAACATAATTTGATTAACCAGCCAAACCGCTTAATTATGAGTACAAAGTTATCGTGACCAACATGCTGAGGAGCTCGACCGAAGTTACATGTAGCCAAAGAACAAGCACCGCTTTCCAGAGCCTATTGCGCAAATTGAAACAGTGTTGGCACCGGCGAGATTGCTGATACTTCTGACGGTTGAGAAAAGAGTTTAGACACCGAATGGCCTTGATAAAACTCCATTTGATCTTAGGAACTCGGCAGTGAATCAACGACACCATCGACTGTTATCCTAAAAGACTCCAAAGCTAGACCATTACAAAAAGCAGCAGCAACACTTGTTTTGAGCTTCGGTAACAACAGCCTACAAGCCAAGCTGGCATACATGATTAATTAACTTATGAATGGAAGAAGGAAAGTTCAAGCGTAATATTACACTCTAAAAGTTCGAACCTGAAACGTAATCAAGGTTGGATTCTGGAAAAGCTCAACCTGTCAGAAGAAACCTATAGAAAGAATTGGAATTACAGCAAGGGTGACTAAAGGAAGAATCACGACCAGCTCAAAGTTGTCTCTGCTTCCTTTTAATTTGTTCATGGCTATCGCAATTCGCAGCATCCGCCAATTTGTAAAGTTCACTCAAAGTGTCGTGACTTTGTCCATAACCACCTACAAGTATGAGAAAGACAATTGTTAAATATTTGGAACGGAACCGAAACTCCAATCAAATGATCGATAATGAACTCGTTTTCTTCTCGCTTTACCGGAAGGAATGATGAAGATGTCATATAGTCAAAGCAAGCAGTTAAATTTTTACCTCCAGTCCACACCTTTGCCGATCCTCAACTTTCACACCTGCAACACATAATCAAATGCTGTTAAATTGATGTACAATTTAAGAATAGATAAGTGAATTGAAGTTCCAGCCCTCAGTTGTAAACTCATCATCGGGCGGAAGATTCGAGCGGCCGGAAGGGCAACGGAAGCCGTCACCAACTTCCTACCAAAGCATCGAACGAGTGAGTTTCGGACGAGTACAACAATCAGTTTCAGGAAGCTCTCAACAACTACAGACAACAACATTTCCAATCCCCTCATGGTTCAGACTGTTAGATCATCATCACCACTTTAAACCTTTCCCGACAGTGGCGTAGAACCGGCAGCTTCGGAACTGCTAACAGTGTCCTGAAAGAAGAAGAGAAATGTCAGCTCAATAACCTCAGTAACACAGCGACACACTAAGCAACAACTTCATACTAATATGAGAAATTAATTAAGTAAACAAAGCGTTGGTCTAAATTCCAGCCATTTACGCACAACATCAAAGGGATTAGAGCTTACGGCGCATTCCAAATGGACAGAACTTAAGCAGCAGTCAAAATTAAAGGGTTACTTATCTTGGCTGTAGGCTTTGATACGCAGGTGGTCCCTATTAGTCCGTTTGATCTTGGAGGAGTCATCCCAGTGGTCGTCGCGATAATTCCACGGAATACACTCACCCCTGCAAAAGGAATTTGCAATGTTGATCAACCCAACAACACAAAGGCATGACGCTATAAAGTCGACACAAGAGCAAGCATCCATAATAGCATATCAGCTGCACAGGCAAAACACCATTGACAAGTACTTCAACAATTCGCAACGACCACGACAAGGGCATCCCAACACATCAGTGACAGCTGCAACATTTCTACCGTAGGAAACAACGGGTTTTCCTCGCCTCAACAACATCAAGCAACTCAATTCACTCACATCTGCAGAAACACCAGTACAAAATCAAAGTTGTCAACACTAAGTGTAATGTTGGTGCTAATCAGAATCAAGCAATTTCAATAGTGCATTTCTCTCAACCTGTCAAAAAGAAACCAATCTGGAAGAAGTTGATTAAAACCGCCTTTGCTTACCTCAAAGACTCTAGCTATGGTCGCTTGGGTGATACGGCGTCGCATATTTCTTCTTCAGAGTAGACCACTGGGATGTTCAAAACTCAGACTTCGAACCAGAAGGACAGGACATCAGCGCATACCCTGCAACATAACCAAATAGAAGGGGATTCATCAGTTCCAAACACCTGCCGTCTTCAAACTCCCAAAAAAATCGCGCCCGACCACTTAAATAAGTCTGCAAGAAAGTAAGTGCATCAGTGGAGTATTCATCATAATCACTCAAGAACAGGTTTGGACAGCACATTGCAAATTCAGACATGGCCACGTTCAATTCATCCGACAACCAATTCATTACCTTCTTCATACAATAGTTACAACTTATGGCAGTGGGCCTAAACTAGCTTTTAGTAAAGACAAGATTACGCAGACACAACGCAATCGGTAACATAACAAGGCCAACAACAAGCAAAGTTCAACACCCACGTGAAAGTTACGACTTACCAAGCAAACCAAGAACCAACGGCAAACCTCTAATGTTTGGCATCGATTTTGAAGCTTGGAGCAGTACTGTTTTGTCGCCCACTTGAAGATTCCGCATTTTTTTTGATAGCTTGCATCCATGATGTGTTCTTCCTATCTCCACTTCATGCCGGTTATACTCCAAGCAGTTCTACAAGATGCCATCTGCATAACGAGAGGAATGCAGAGTTAACCACCACATTCACGCACCCGATTGAAGAAAAATGCAGTCTCTACAATCATTTGCTCTCATTTTAATATTTGCAATTCTTACTTGTGAATCTGATGATTGTAGTAGTAAACCCTTGAAAACTATTACTGTTAGTCAATCGGGAAGCAAATTTCAAAACAATTCAAAGTGCCATTGATTCTGTCCCTGAAGGAAACGCTCAATGGATTCACAACCAATTAGCTTCTGGTGTTTACAAAGAGCAAACATATGTTCCACAGAGCAAACCATGCATTTATCTTGAAGGAGTTAGTAGACAAACCAACACGCAACGAGGCTCTTGGATAATTCCCATGTATTGCAATTGAGTTGCTCCGCCGTTCTCGAAGCTCTTACCAACAGTTTGAGCGCCATCTGAGAGGATTCGGAGTACCCCTGTCTTGAAAAGAACCTGCGATAGAAGAGCAAGTAGTCAACATTCACTCAAATCAGAAATGATTAAAACCTTCCAAATTAAGGTTGACAAAGTCATAAACTCTTCCCAAAACAAGGTAGAAACATGTATCAACAAATTCAATCAACTTTCCAAAAACACTACAGACACGTTCAAATCATTTTGGAAACATCATTTACAACAAAATCCTGGTATTCATATTTCTTTCAAAACAACATTTGACGAAATAGGAAAGTATTTTAAATGGTTGAAATCGGAACAACCTATATAAGAGAAGGATTTGAGAAAGGACTCAGACACACAGAACCCACAAGAAATCCACAACCCAATACGATAATCCCCCAAACACTCAGCACACAAAAATCCCCAAATCAAACCCTAGTGCAGCGAATCAAAAAGAGAGATTCACAACAACACAGAATTCCATAAAATCCAAAAAAAAAAGCAAGAAACTTATCTTTCAACGACCTTTGCATCACTGTCGTGAACCCTCATCGTTTCTACAAAGCCGCCGATCTAAGCCTCGCAACAGCCGCGAAACCCTCGCGCGCCTTGCCGTCACCTTCAAACAACGTCATTTGCGAACCCCCCCCCCCCCCCCCTTATCACCCGTCCAAGCCGGAAATCTCCTTCGCCGAAAATCGCTCACGAAACCCCTGGGAAGAAGGCCCCCTTATACCGTTAGCTTTGGTTTCAATTGACGAATTTACTTTGTGTTTTTAGGTTTGATTGAGGAATCGGAGATCGATCGAAGCGAAGAGAAGGAAGAACGAGAGGAGAATGGAAGAGGAAATGGCGAAGAGAGACGAAGGAGGTCGAGCGAAAGGGAATTTGGAGAGGCTAGGGTTCCCTGAGTTTTTTTCTTTTTTCTGTAATTTTTATATTATGTTCTGTATGCATGCACCCACGGTAGTTACCATGCACACACGCAATCACCACCCTCCATCACACATCACGCGGCCCTTGATCTGCACGCCTACCGTAAGCCCAGACCTGCGCCTCACCCAATCGTTCACCTACCCTAATCAGTCGTTTAATCCAGATAATTAACCACTAACTTCTTTATTAATAGGTTAACCACCTTTTTTTATCTGCCATTTTATTTAAAAGAAAGTCATTAACCTTTTAACTAATAATCTAATTTTTATCTAAAATAAACTAATACTTTTTTTGTTTAGTTAATCATTTTAAATTAATCTCTATCATAGTAATTAAGAAAATTTTAATTTAATAAATCTATTTATTAACCTTTTAGTAGAGCCTTTTCTTAAATAATCTAACATTTATCTGACTAATCTACAACAATAACTTTTGTTTAATCTAATAAACCCTTTTTTTTAAAAATAATAACACATCAATTCGTTTATCCCTTTATATTTAAATTAATAAATAATAATAAATAACCTTTTAATTTAAATCAACTTTTTAATAAAAATCTTTTTATAACTCAAGATCTACTTGATAATTAGCAAGAAAAAACACCTTTTAAGTAATAATCAACAATTTAGTTAGCAGCTCATTATTTGAAAATCATTCCCATTTAAATTAATTGCTAACTAATTTATTTAATAAGTAACTTAGAAATTTTTTTTATCCATCTTAATTAATCATTTTATTTCACTAGTCTTTTTTTTTAAAACCTTATTCACACTTTTATCTAAAATTCATATTCCCCTTAAAAACAATTCATTTATAATTTATTCATCTAATATAATCTCCCCATAAAATCAATCTCACTAAAATTAATTTAACCTTTTTCTTAAAACCAATTGCACCCAAACATAACTTTTCTCAAATCAAAACTAATCCCTTCTTAAAAATCAATCCGTCTAAAATCAATCTCAAACTCGTAATGCAATCAATCTTGCACACTCACATTCACATACACAATTCACTCGCCTACACCTTAGCGCTTTCATGCGTGTGTATGGTTTATTTTCCGCAATTTATTTTCACAATTTTTATTATCGCAATTTACATTTCCACATTGCATCCGTCTAAAGGAAAATCCTACACATGATTCAACAATCGTGTGTAGTGCATTCACATTTGCATCATTCTCTCCATAAGATCCTTGATCCCATTCAAGTCGATCTTCTTAAGTTTAGGACCTACCCCATAGGAAGGACCTTTATCTTTCAACATAGAAATAAACACAATACAAACAAACTCAATCAAACACTACAACAATATTCAAACAATCAACTTAAAAAAACAATATTCAAGCACAATAGAGAAAAGATGTCAAATCATCTTAAGTGAGATGGAATCTCCACCCCACAACAATACAATCAAGCCGTAGGGACTTTGCCTTAAGAGAAATAAAGGCATAAACGTCAAACAACCCGAGTACTTAAGCCCTTTTCTTAAGACGATGCAAAGACTATTTTCCTACAACCTGTGGCGGTTATATCTCCCTTAAAATGAAGACACACCTCTTCTCCTAAAATCAATCAATCAACTACCCTAAACCCGTAGGAACTTTGACCACAGTCAAAGAACTCCTCAAACCCTTTAGGGGAACTACAAATACTCTGATTCCACTCCCGTAAGGATATGTAGGCATAAGATGTGACATCTTATCGAGTATACTTAGAAATAAACCCCTAGGTCTTTTATACCTTTAAGCAGATAAACACTTAGTAATAAACAAACATAAAATAAGAGGTTCCTGTAGAGTACTACAGAAACTTAGGATGCTAGCACCTTCCCTAAGTTTAACCAACCCCCGAACCTAAAACTCTCTAAACCTTGCATTTGCATTGCATTGTGGGAATTTCGATCTTTATCCCTTCCTTTGGACAAATCAAAGTTCGGTTGCAAAATGAATTAAAGATTCAAACTAATCAATAGTTTGGTATCCAAATTTCACCGCGATAGTCGCTACCACGAAAAACGAGGCCGACAAAACAGAAGAGTCGCCACCTTTCGTTATTTATCCCTCAGAACGGGAAAGGAAACAATCGGAAAAAACCCGACGCAAAGGTATAAGACAAGGTCATCGCAACCATTGTCTGGATTCGGGAGTCGGTTACGGAAGGGGAAGGTATTAGCACCCCTCACGTCCATCGTACTCGATGGGATCCACGCTTGTTGGTTTGTCTACGGGTGAAAAACAATCTTTCTACGGTTACTAAAGCTAAACGGAAAGAACTGACTCGATAGAGCATCACACTCTATGCCTACGTATTCCCTTGTGTAATGGGAAAGTTAGAGTCAACGTAGTTCGGGAAACTACGGGAGGAGATTGCTTGCCGAGGTATCGCATCTCGTGCCTACGTACTTTCACACGGCGTGAAAGATTAGAGCTTACGTAGTTCGGGCCAACTATATGCACCGATTAACCAGACTCTGATACCATACTATTAAAATATATCATTTATTGATTCGCGAATCCAACTAAAATTAAGATGATAACAAGGAAGATTAACAAATTCCAAGAAAAGAGAAGTCGATGTTACCTTGACATCAGAAGCTGGTACTATCTCATTGCTTTTTGGCTCCAACTTTTTCGTTTTGTAATATTTTAATATTGGCGATGCAGCATCTCTGAGATAAATAGCTCCGACTTTTGAGTCTGGAATATTGTCAAGAACCGGGAGTTCAGGCTTAGAACCTATTGTAATTCTCCTATCAAACTTCGACGAAATGACACCTAAAGTTCGAGAAGATTGTAATCAGAAACACATTCATGATTGAACATTCACTGTTGTTGAATTTGATATCGTTAAATAGCAGATAGAAAATGAAAGGAGACCTGAACCGGCTCCCGACATTATTTTCTAGCAATTTACATCGCAATTTTGTTGTTATTATTGCCTAATGATCCGTCCACGCCATTCATTCATGGTTTTGTTTTGGTCATCATGGGAATAATCACATTCTGGTGTGCACAACAACAAATGATCCAATATTTGCAGCAATAGTACCTGAGAAATCGCGAACGATGATATATGCTTTGGACTAAATGAAAAACATATCATGTTGAGCAACGCCAATGAAAGAACTCTAGCAGGAACCATTGCTGCTAATTTACAAGCTATCATAGACCCTGTTTCATTAAGCAACAAACATAATTAAAATTAAGCACAAATAAATAAACATAGCCAAACCAATCTTATAATAAACCATCTGAATTTCGACTAAATGAAAAACAGAAAATACTGACCCATAGAGTGGCCAAAAACATGTGCCTTTTTCCAACCTAAATGATCCAACAAAGTAATAACATCCTTTTCCATGATCTTTGTTCTGCACTCAACAATCATTCACCAATATTCAACAAATTTTTTATATAAAATAATATTACTGTAAATTTTTATTTGAAGTACTTTTTCAGTAGCTAAAAAGAGTACTTTTTAAAGATATATGTGCGCACATATGTGTGGATATGGGCGCGTATGAATATGTGTGCGCGTGTGTTCACACGCTTGCACTCGCACTTGCGTGTGGATGTATGTGTGTCAAAGTTTCCTTTCTTGATGGATTCCCTTCCTTTCAATGTCAGTCCATGTCAAAGTATTATTGAATCAAAAACATTACCAGTAGTATATCTGAATTAAGTTATCTAAATCAAAGAATATGAACTTTACACTATAAATAATTTTCATATGATTTGAATAACTTATTGCATTGCATTACTAGATACTACTAAGATTAAATCCATATACTAATAATTGTTTATTAATATTGTCATCTAATATGAACAGAACCATATATGAAAAACACTGCAATCAATTTCTCTGAATCAACCTATTGCATACCAAATTCCCAACTTATCAATTTGAACCAAACAATGTACCCATCTATTGAAGTTAATCCAAAGTTTCTGCATTGTTAAACTGAAGATAGGTAAATTTACTTCTCTTTTAGTTAGCAATGTCTTCTAAGTTCCAAAACTTGAATTTAAACCCAGACAGACAAGAGGTAGAGTAGAACTACATACCACATATGTGCACACTCACAAGGAGGGCAATACAGGCTCATCTTGTAACCCCGGTGTACAATAAGAAGTGCCATATGAAAACATAGCAACTAAGCTAAGCCAAAACATATTATACTCATCATTACTAAAGCTACACAAGCCATGTAACAGCCACCATGCAAAAATCTAAATGTAATAACCTGACATGCCAATCTTCTTGTTAGAATGCAGAAGTTACTGCTCGCTGGCACTTGATGATGGAGAAAATAGAAAAAATGCCTACGTTGCTTGTCATGCTCCCCATCATGCAAAGCTTCAAGAGACTGGAAGATTTGATCACCCATTCAAATAATGTCAGCAGCAAAACAAGCCATCCTTCTCCACCCCCACCCGCCCACAACAAACAAAACACACACACAGAGCAAGAAAACAAAGAAACACCGGATTAATAATACGCACATGCCTGTAGAAAGGGTTGGAATAGACCAAAAAAATCTATATGGATTCTCTCATTGCGAATATGGAAGCACTGACCAAGTAAAGTGTTGCGCATTGCATTTGGAGACAGTGTAGAGCTTAACCAAAGCTTACAGCCTTAAACCAAGCCAAAAGAAAATGTCAAAAAACAAATATTTTAAAATTAAGGAAAAAGAAAGGGCAAACAAGTAACTTTAGGAATTGGAAAAGGAAAATGTGTACCAAGCATTTCAAAAAGTAGTCTCAAGCAAGTAACAGCATGTGAAAATTCAAGAAAATCACCACTAATATGATTGAGTACAATATCAAGAAAAAAAAAGGGATAATTTTCCAATATCCCTTCTTCAAAAGCTGAGGGATCCAAGAAACCAAGTCTTCACAAGACATGCGTCAAAATGTACCATGTCAATATTACAAAAGAGCTGACTAAGCTAAATCTTAATACTAATAAGAGAAAACAAAAATAAACTACTTACAGTGATTTGATACCAATCCATATGGACATGCGATCCAGCGGAGTTTTTGGTGTTGAAGTCTCCATAACCAATGGCAAAGTATCTGCCTCTAAACAGCCAATAAATTTTTTAAGCAATGGTTGCAGAGGTTCCAAGTCTACTGTGCTCCTAAGCATGCGCGTACACAATCGTTAATCGTTAGCAAAAAGAAAGAAAAACATGCTTAAAATATTTGGAAGGAGAAAAATATGTGTGAATACAGTACCAAATAAAAGATAAGCAACATGGTATATTTCCATGACTCTATCAACGGTAATTGGTAATAACAACATCCTACCATGCATTTAAAAAGTTTAGGTTCACTGTTCACATCTTCATATCTTTTTTGAGTCAAAAACTTGGCTTCAAGATACTAAATACCTTTATTGGGATTCATAGATATACATGAATTGCTTTCAGCGCATTAACTAACATAACTGAAGATATTTCATGTAAACCAACAAATGAGTACCTTACTTTTCCCATTGATCCTGCTAGGCGGTATCCAACAGAACGAACGCTTCTCTTGCAAAACAGTAGTGCATACACTCCCTGGAAGAAAATAGGTTGAATGTCTTAAAAAAAACTAATGGATCTTCAAGCAGAAATACACAACAGGGAAAAGAAACAAAAAATACCCAGAAATTGTTGATGCCCAGACAAAGCCAGTTCGTGCTTATTATCAATAGCCTCAACAAACAACTCAAACTCAGTGAACAGAGGCTGATAGTTGAGGGAAGTCATTAAGGTCAAAGGGTGAACTGTCACTAGAATTCAAATCATTCAACATTCCCATAGAGTTCAAGTGACGTACTGCTTGAATATGGCTTTGTGAAAGTGGACCTCCAGCACTTGGATAAGAATTTCCTAGCATTAAAATTACCTGAGGAGATCCTGAACCAAGACATAAGGCCTGGCTTTATCAAAAAGAAGTACAATAGCTCAATAGCTCAGCAATTATCCTTGAGATGTTCAGACACAGGCACTCATATGTACCTGTGATAGAGCAGCAGGTAGATTATTTGATGAAAATCTTCCACTCGAAAGACTTGATATAGGTTGCTGAACTGCTCCAGATGGCATGCTGTTAATCGTTGAGTTTCTTGATGCGAGGGTACTGGGCATGTTAGGAATGTTAAAGCTCTCGTGCATGTTGTGCAACCCCTGAATACCACCTGCAGCAAAAAGGTAGTGATTATGAAAATAAATAAAGGAGACAATAAAAAGGATTGATTCCAGCACAATCTTCCCACCAGTGTGCTGATAAATTGGCGAGGCTGCACCAGACTGACTAGAGAATGATGTAGTAAAAGAATGCCCAGCACCGTCTGGAATATTTGAAGCAGATCCGTTCAGAGAAGACTGCAAACAGAGCTCTGTTATAATTTACATCAATAGTGAATGAAAGGCCAGAAAAATAATATGGGCAGACACGATCAAAAAAGCTAAGGACTCCAAATCAAACAATAAGCACAATAGAGAACCCGACATTGCTTAAGCATGTAAGAACCCGAGGAACACCCTCACCTGTAACCGACATTTCTTAACCAACATATACTTTTGGAAGATCTCCTGCATCATAAGCTTCGTCATCAGACACTTTCAACTCTTATATAACACAGTACAGTCACTTCGATTTCAAAAGTATATGTTGTCAAAATCCCTCTTCAAGTTTGAAGCATGATAGTAATAAGAATAGTTTGATTATCTAATTTAATGTTAGCATTGTCTTATAAGTAAGTCATCATCGATCAATAATAATAGCTTAATCGTAGAGTTTGAACATACCATTAGCTGGGATCTGGAACCCTTTGAAGGGTTAGGTTTAGTGAGTCCTGTAGAGAAGCACTGAGGAGAAGGAGGATTTGTTCGAATCTATTGTAAGATATTATTCTCCCTCTTGTGTCTTACATTCTCCAAGTCAAGAGTTATAAGCATGTTTTCTGCTTCATCGGGTATTCTGCATAATATAAGAGTAATGCAAATATTATTAACTAAGAAAAGTCTCAGTAGCAACTCAAGTTATTACTATAAAAGTAATTTAGCTAATAATTTGTATAATTTATGTAGAGACCCAAACATTAGCAATGATCACTTTTAAATTCCCCATCTAATTTGGACCAAACATTGATCCAGCACTGAACAATTGACGTAGAGGAAAATAATAACTAGACAGGAACCACTATGGGGCAGGAACCGCTCAGCTCCGCTACCCACTATTTATCCTATAGTGGCCGCTATAGTGTTCTGCACTGCCAAAACTCTTCCCATAGCGATTGGCTTCTGCTCCGCTATAGCAGCATAGCACCTCTATTGGTCGCTATTGACTACTCTGACTGAGACATCATTAATAATTAATTGAATGTGACTACAATACATGAATGTGAGTCAAACACTATACATTATTTCATGCATACAAACTGAAGTGTCGGTACTAGCAATAGAAATGTAGTCAATCGAACTATCATGCCTCAGAGTCAGACACTATTTCATACATACGAGCTAAAGTGTTGGTACTACCAATAGAAATAAAGTCAATCGAATTATCATCATATTTTGACCAAGATCTCGTATCATAAATTAGACTAACTGATTTGAACCGTCAAACTATTATCAACGGTCAAGTTACTTTGTGACTACATTCACTAAAATTAAAGACAAACAGACATTCTAGGGGAAAGAATGCTTACATCTTTCGGTTTAGATTTCCTTTAACACTCATCCCCTCCAATCTTTCAACCTTCCCTATTTCATGTAGTGGTTTCCTTTCTGCCAAAGCTTTAACCGGCGGAGTCTTCAACCGAAATACCAACAGTTTCAATTAATCTGATGTCTTCTAACTTTAACAGCAACTGCAAAATACAATTCCAACAAAAAAGGCAAGAAATAAAGGAATCATCAACTAATTCCAAAACTAAGCTTTTAGGTCAAAAAAAATTTTAAAAAATTAATCAAATTGACAAACCTGATGAAAATTGAAAGTAATGGGAGATTTTTCATCTTGTAACGTCAAATAAAAACTGAGTGTTTGCCAATCATTTATCCAGAGAGTATGAGAGATTGAAGGACTTGACAAAATGCGATTTGGGGGAGAAATTATTTTTAGAAATCGATTACAGATATCAAGACTGAGGGATTGTGATTTGGGGAGAAATATAGGATTTATGGGGAGAAAAGGGAAGTAGAAAGCGAATTAGTAAAAATTAGAAGAACGAATGGTGAAAAATAGGCGGTAGTTGAAGTGTGAAGAAATACGGAGGCAATTCTTACATCTGCCGTAGACCCATTGATATACTTCTATATGTTGAAGGATCTCTCAATTTTGGTGTTTTAATTTTTAAAAGTTAACATAATGAATGGCGACAGTTGCACTGAACCGCCGTAGTAAGTGTCACAAGTATGTTTTCGAGGCAGTATTTCTATAACAGTCGCAAATCAAGTGTTGAAAAATTAATTTTTAAATTAATTTTTTCTTGTAGTGATATTATTACCAAAACTAATTTTAATAAAAATTAACTATTTATATAATAAAATAGAACATATTTTACTATTATTTAAAAATTAATTATTTATATAGTAAAACAAAACATATTTTATTATTATTTTAGACAAAAATATGAAACTACATTGTCATGATAATTATAATAACTATTTATTAAATTAATTAATAAAATTGAAAAGGTTGAAAAATAAAAATGAAAGAAAAAAATGGAAAATCAAAGGAATAAAAAAATAGTGATTATGATTGGCTAAAGTAATTGCGACAATTCGCCTTAACTGTCGCGAGTGTGGAAAGAGGGCGGTTCTTTGGTAACTGTCGCAATTATTTTAATCAACATGCCTAAAAAATATGTGACGGTTAGCTCAAACCGTCGTGAGAACTGTCGTAGTCCAGGAATAAGGACGATTTTTTTTTATAACTGTCACAAAAAATCTACGACAGTTGACCCTAACTGTCGCGAAAACCGTCGCAATCCAGAAATAAGGACGGTTTTGTGATAACTGTCGCAACTCAAGTGTCGTAAATCTCCTTTTTTCTTGTAGTGGTCACACATTCTTCTCTCAACCTGAACTCTCTCCAAATAAATTTATCTGGATAACAGTTAGCTTCCTTACATTCATTCATAAGGATTCTTACCTCCCTCCTATATGCGTTAAAGATTTCAGTCGCATCTTCCAAACTGATTCCCGAATCAGGCGACTAACATGCAGGAGATACAGGTGGCAATTCATAAAAAATATTCATAACTATAAAACTGAGACACTTTATCAGTAGCACGGTATAAAAGAATTCAAGAAGTAACAATAATCTGCAATTTTTTTAAAAAATTTTTTTTATAATAAAATAAAATAAAAATACAAAAAAAAAAAATTAGTTGCGGAGCAACAAAATTTTAACTAAAATAAAACTCTAAAAATCTATGATCTTAGGCAGTCCCCGACAACGGCACTAAAAACTTGACCGGTAAATTAGCAAGTGTACTAATTGTACCGATGTAGTAATAAGGGGAAATTCCCCGAATGTCGATCTCAAGGACTGCTTGACGATATAGAATTCTGGTTTTATGTTAGTTAAACAAAAGCCTTGGGGTTTCAAAGGTTTTAATTTGTAAAAATAAAATGCAAAAGGCAAAAAGAGTAAAATAAAGGTTTTGAACAGAAGGAGAAGCAATGTTAGGGTAGGGTGTATGAACTTCCTTGTAATAACACTAATCCTAAGTCGCAAAATCACCGCTCAATTCCATCATTACCGATTTTAAAGATTAGTTGACTCTAATTCCTTAGCAGAAAACCCTTTGGTATTTTCCCTATACCCCAATTCCTTGGCGGTATAGGAACAACACCAAGCAATTTGTTTGATCTAAAACATTACGGTTACTATAGGATATCCCCATTCCTAGGCAATATCTGAAGGTGAGAAAAACACTTAGAAGGGGGGGTTGAATAAGAGTTTTAAGAAATATGGCAATAAAAACAACTCAATATTTTTATCCTGGTTCGTTGAACTCAACTACTCCAGTCCACCTTATCAAAGATGATTTGCCTTTCTCCACAAGGACTTAATCCACTATTGATCAACTGATTACAATAGAAAGCACTAAGAACAACTGTCTTAGTCTTCTCAAGAACTACTGACCACACCTTGGTCTTCTTAAGGAACTTCTTACAAATTAATGTAAACTAACAAGTGTTTGAATGCTTCTAATAAGCTGTATCACAACTGTGATGTTTACACTTAAGATTAAGTACAACAACAAAAACTATACAGTTTTATGAGAGATCAAATGAATAAGATCTTTGTGAGATTTTCACTTTTATGAATCAAGCGTGTATTTCTTTCTGAGTGAACTAGCAATGAGCAAATGGTGAGTAGTGAATTAGCAGCTTCAAAATGTTGTAGAAGTACTCCTTTTATAGCTTTTCCAAATTGCTTTGAGTGATGTGCAGCTGTATATAATATTAGATTATAAGACTTTTCATTACCCAAAAAGTATGGATAGAGATATGCTTTCTGCAGAAAGGTATGGTTGTAGAAGCCTTGGGATTTGCACTACGTCACTTCTTTGGACAAATTAGTCGTTGGATACTTTGGAAGTAGCACCACGTCTAATCAAGTTTTACAGCTTCTTCAACAAGCTTCCTTCAGAATGAAGTCTTCATAATCTGCACTTCAGAACATGTAGCACGCTTAAAAGGATGAAATATTTTAAGATGATCAGAGCTCCAATGAATGAGATTATCAGAGCCTTGATAGATGATCAGATCTTAATATATCAGAGTCTCAATCTTGATCAGAGTCTTCATTAGAGTGTGCAGCAGTATGTGCTTGAGCGTGAATATTAATGATAAGAGTCTGGTTATCAAAACCTCTGAACTTGCAGTGAAAAGAACTTCAGAGCCTGATTAGATCAGAGCTTTTAACTTTTGTACACTTCTTTCATTAACGCTTCAGATCATTCCGTAGCTTCTGCTTCAGATCCTTCTGGCAGCGCTTCAGAATCTTCTGATAGTCTTGCATCTGATGCTTCAGAGCCTTGCATAGTTTCTTTGTACTTATGTATTTTTCTTCTTTAAGAGTTTTCAATTTTATACCTGAAACAATAATACTTTGAACAAATTTTAGAGTGTATACTTTCTTACTACAAAATTCCATAAAAGTTATCATCAAAACATAGAGATATAAGAAACACCAATCTGTGTTCTAACAATCTCCCCCTTTTTGATGATGACAAAACATAGGGAATTTTGTTCAATAAAGAGAAATAAAATATATAACTCCCCCTGAGATTAAGAATCTCCCCCTGAAATGAATACTCTAATAGAAGAGAACACTTCCCTTTTTGCTTGAGTATATTTCAGAACCTGGTAGAAATCCTTGTTGAGAGAAAGAATTAGAGCTTGGATGCTTTCCAGAATTAGAGTCTGATTATTTCTTTCAAATGAAGAGTTCTGGTATATCTTCCAGAATCATAGTCAAATTTGCTTCAAGGATCAGAGCCTGGTTGGATAATTCTCAGGGTAACTTCAGATCATTTTTGTCAGATGAATTAATAAGATCTGAAAGTCTTAAGATTCAATGTTAGATTAAAACAATGTCTGAGTTTCATTTTAGTATTGCTTATGGTTTGAATAATCAAATTCTCTTTCTCCCCTTTTTTGTCATAATCAAAAAGAATTTTAAAGACAGAAAAGATAACAGAAGAAGAGAAAAACACAATACATAAATGTAAAACATAACAGCCAGATTCATTCAGATCAAAATAGCACAAAAACATAAGACGTTCATACAACAGATGACAAAAAATAGAGCAACAGAAAACAAGTGCAAAACAAGAATGCAAAAACATGAAGAAGAAAACTAGGGCTGGCGAGAAGCAATCAAGGTCAGAAGATCAGTAATCTTAGCAGTGGACTCTTCTTGCTTGGCCATCCAAGTATTGATCTCTTCAGTAGTCTGTTCCTGTTTTATCATCCATGTTCTAATTTCCTTGACTTCTTTGACAACATCTGGAATCTCATTCTTCATCTCAGATGCAGAAGGTTCAGAAGTAGATGCAGTTGCCATTGGATGATCAATCTCCATGTCAGATGCAGGAGTATCTTTTATCATTGCAGAATCTTCAGCAGGAGCGTCTTCTAGAAGAAGCACTGGGGTTGTGGTAATGCTCAACAGAGTCTGTCTGACCATTTCAACAAACTTTGCCTTTGCATCATCAACACAGAGTGTTCTGAGGTCAGATGCAGCAGAGTTGAACTTAGAGATGAATCTGTTCCAAGAAGCTTCAGATTCAGCAGGATCCATACTAGCCATGCACTTTTTCTCTAGAGAAGCAATCCACATACGTATTTCCTTCTCGAAATTCTTGAAAAGAGTAGAAACATTTGATCTGGGTTTGGGGTTCAGAAAGTCTTCTATGGTGATTGGTTGTGATGGTTCAGGAGGTGTTTGGTTTTGTTCAGGAGGTGGGTGATCAGATGATGGTTGTTTAGATTGTGGTTTTTCAGATTGTTGGGGTATGGGTGGTTGTGGTTCAGATGGTTGTGGTATGGTGAGTTGAGGAGTAGAGGTGTCACCATCAGATGGTGTTGATGTAACAACATCAGATGAGGGTGGTATAAAATCTGTGAAGTTGAATTTGAAGCAAAGAGGGTTGTCAGATGCAGGTAGGTCAGATGGTAATGGTTTATAAGGATCAGGAATTTGTAAGCTAGTTGGTGAGGGGACTTCAGATTCATCAGAATCAGATGATTCAGTTGAATGACATGAAGTTGAAGAGATGACATACATGGTTGCAATAGGTTGCACATACAGAATATCTTCAGATGGTTGTTGGACAAATGGTTCAGGATTTTGGATGATTAGTTCTTTTGGTGGTTGAGTAGAAGGGAGTGGTTCAGATTGTTTTTGTGGTTCAGATTGTGTTTTTTGTTCAGAGGATTGTTGTTTTTGTGGTTCAAATTGTGTTTGTTGAGGGGGTTGTTGTTCAGAAGATTTCTGTTGAGGGGGTTCAGATGGTAGTTGAACAGAAGATGGTTGAGAATGTTTGTGATGAGATGAAATGGGTTCAGATGAATGAGGTTCAGATGGTTGAGTAGGAGATGGTGGAGGTGAAGGTGGGGGTGAAGGTATTGATGGTTTGGGATCAGATGTTAATACCTGTTGAATTGTTTCTCTAATTTCTTCCACGGTAGCTTCTGGAGGATTTTCCTTCTGCTTCTTGTCCTTCTCAGGTTTGTCAGCAGCATCAGAGGCTTTCCTCTTGGGCTGTGCAACAGATCCTTCCTCAGCTTTCCTCTTCTTGCGCCTTTATCTCAAAAGATTTGGCAAAACTTCTCCTTCCTTCTGAACTATGTTAGCAGGCAGATGGATACCATTCTTCAAACAATTAGCAATGAATGTCAGAATGATGTTCCTAGGTTCATCAGCACTGAACATAGGAAAATCTGCTAAAGGAATTCTCCTTCTGCTGACTTCTTCAGAGTTAAATTTCATGGGTTTTCTAGCAAGCTCTGAAATGACCTTCATTCTTTTCAGAATGTTCCCATTGATGACATATCCTACAACAAAAGGCAGATCATCTGTCACTCCAACATCAAACAGATGTTTCACAAGACCATTCTCTGTTAGAATGTCTGATATCAGTCTTCCCATAGGGATCCAATTTCTGATTTTTCCAGCTTTAACCCTTACTTCTTCTCTTGTTTCTTTGATATGGTTCAGAAGATGACTGAACAGAAGATAAGGTAAATCCACCTTCTTTCCTTTACTCATACAGAACATGAAGTACATTTGTTCTGAGTTCACATAATCTGGTGAGTTAGAAGATTTCCTATGAAAGATAGAGCTCATGAAAATCTTAGCCCAGATTCTGTAAACAGGCTTTAGATCTCTGACCTTGTTAATTGGTTCCCCAGAAACACAAACTTCTTGAAAAATGTCAGCCAAATCCACACGATCAGTAGCCATACTTGTGATTCCATCAGTTTCCTTATACTCAAGTAGTTGTCTGATTAATTTTTCAGTGATGACAATTTCCTTCCCAAGAATAAAAGAATGAATGAACTTAGGGCAAACTTGAGCGTGTATCCAGAATTCCTTCACCAATGTTGGATAAACAGGACCCATCATCTTGTCAAAGTACTTTTCCCAGTTCTGAGTTTTGATGGTTGAATAGAGATCAAAACCATTTTCTTTGATGGATTCAAAGTCCACAAAGTTCTCACACAGAACTTCAAGGTCTTTTATTGGAGTGAGAAGAGTTCTCACAGGTGCCTTATACACAACAGCAGTTTGGGATGAACCAGCAGCATTTGGAGATGATGCAGCAGCAGTTGAGGTTTGCATCTGAGAAGATGTTGAAGATGGTGAAGCCATTGATGTTCTTGAGATGCGTCTGGGCTTACGAGAGGTTTTGGGTTTTGAAATGAGATGGAAGCAATAGAGAAGACAGAAATGCATATGAGAGGTGAAGAGAGTGTAAAGTGTGATTTGTGAAGTGTTGTGAGAATTTATAGAACAATTTAGGGCATGCAAAAAGACACACAATCTCACGCGTACACACAAGCATTGAATGAAGTGAAACATAATCATATCAAGCAATTAATATTCTGACAGAAGGGGGGAAAATCAAGAGATTTTGGATTTTCAAATCAATACCTCAAACGTCACTTCAGTATGGTGCACTCTACCTTTCCAGATTCTGAGCTACACGTGTTTGCTTGCATGTGCCTCTGAAACTCTTTGAGAAATGAAACGTTAGGCAACGTTCAGATCCTCTGAGCCTTGTTAGTTCAGATTTACACACAAATAAATAAACACAGAATTGAAAAGAAGAAATACTTCAGAGTTTAGACATTTATCATCTGAGGAAAAATTTCATCTGATGAATATTTTATTCTGGACAGAAGTCCATACTTATATTTTTCAGAATAAATTTAAATCTATCTTCAGCAAGGGGTTTTGTAAAGATATCAGCCCACTGATGATCTGTATCTACAAAGTTTAAATTAATAATTCCCTTCTAAACATAGTCTCTGATGAAATGATGTTTAATCTCTATATGCTTAGCTTTAGAGTGTAAAGTGGGGTTTTTAGATAAGCATATAACAGAAGTATTATCACAGAAGATAGAAATGTTACTCTCAAAAATCTGATAATCTTCCAGTTGACTTTTCATCCAGAGCATCTGGGTGCTACAACTAGCAGGAGCAATATATTCTTCCTCTGTTGTTGAAAGTGCAATTGTGGGTTGCTTCTTGCTGAATCAAGAGATCAGATGACTTCCAAGAAATTGACAGCTTCCAGAAGTACTTTTACGTTCTACTCTGTCTCCAGCATAGTCAACATCACAGAATCCAACTAATTTATACTCATCAGATCTTCTGTAACACAGACCCACATTAGTAGTACCTTTCAGATACCTTAGAATCCTCTTAACAGCTGTTAAGTGAGATTCTCTAGGATCTGATTGGAATCTAGCACACAGACACACACTGAATAAAATATCAGGTCTTGAAGCAGTCAAATATAAGAGAGATCCAATCATACCTCTGTAAAGTTTTTGATCAACTTTCTTACTTACCTCTTCCTTACCAAGTGTGCTTGTAGGATGCATTGGAGTCTTTGCCAATTTGCTTTCATTCAGATTGAATTTCTTTAGAAGCTCTTTGACATATTTAGTCTAGTGAATATATGTGCATTCTGGAGTCTGATTTACTTAGATTCCCAGAAAGAATCTAAGTTCTCCCATCATGCTCATTTCAAATTCAGCCTGCATAGACAAAGCAAACTCCTTTCCCAGCATAATATTGGTAGATCCAAAAATAATATCATCCACATAAATTTGACACACTAGTAAATCTTTCTTAAATGTTTTACAGAAAAGAGTTGTGTCCACTTTGCCTCTGATAAAGTTCTTTTCCAGAAGAAAATTACTTAATCTTTCATACCAAGCTCTGGGAGCTTGTTTCAAACCATAAAGAGATTTTTTGAGTTTGAAAACATGATGTGGAAAATTTTCACTTTCAAAACCAGGAGGTTGATGGACATAAACTTATTCTTCTATAATGACATTTAAGAAGGCACTCTTAACATCCATCTGATATAGAGTGATGTTATGTTGTGCAGCAAACGAAATAAGAAGGCGTATAGATTCTAACCTTGCTACTGGAGCATAAGTTTCAGTGTAATCAATTCCTTCTTGTTTACTGTAACCTTGAGCTACCAACCTTGCTTTGTTCCTAACAACTTCTCTTTGCTCATTTAGTTTATTTCTGAATACCCACTTTGTTCCAATAATGTTGAAACCTTTTGGTCTAGGAACCGGATCCCACACATTATTTCTTGTAAATTGATTCAGCTCATCTTGCATTGCAAGTATCCAATCATTGTCACTCAGAGCCTCATCCACAGATGTTGGTTCAATAATAGACACCAACCCAAGAAGTGATGTTCTAGATGATCTGATAAACGACCTTGTTCTTATAGGGTCATCTTTCTTCCCAATAATCATTTCTTCTGGATGAGAAGCTTTGATTCTGGATGATCCTTTAACTGTTGGTTCTTCAGAAATATTCATGTTATTCATCTGAGCAGCTAATGGAGTTGCATCTGGCGTAGCTTCTTCTTGAGCTTTCTCTACCTCTGATTTCTCAGATTCTATGAGAATAACTTCTCCATCTGCAGAGTTTTCAATCTTTTTTGGCTTTTGATTTCCAAGCTTATCATCAAATCTAACATGTATAGATTCCTCCACAATTTGTGTCTCAGTATTGTATACTCTGTAGCCTTTAGAGCGTTCAGAATATCCAAGCATGAAACACTTTTGTGCTTTAGAATCAAACTTGTTAAGATTCTCTTTTGTGTTCAACATAAAACAAATACATCCAAAAGGATGGAAATAAGAAATGTTTGGCTTTCTATTCCTCCAAAATTCATAAGGAGTCTTTTCCAGAAGAGGTCTAATTGACACTCTGTTCTGAATGTAACATGTTGTGTTAATTGCCTCTGCCCAAAAATGTTTTGCCATGTTAGTCTCATTGATCATGGTTCTGGCCATCTCTTGCAAAGTTCTATTTTCCCTCTCTACAACTCCATTCTGTTGTGGAGTTCTAGGACAGGAGAAATCATGAGCAATGCCATTTTCATTAAAATATTTTTCAAAATGTTTGTTTTCAAATTCACCACCATGATCACTTCTGACTTTGACAATTTTGAAATCTTTTTCAGTTTGGACTTGTTTGCAGAAGTCAAAGAACACAGAATGTGACTCATCCTTGTGTTTTAGGAATTTTACCCATGTCCATGTGTTGTAGTCATCAACAATGACTAATCCATACTTCTTGCCTCTGATGGATGCAGTTTTCACTGGTCCAAACAGATCAATGTGAATTAACTCTAATGGTTTTGAAGTTGAAACAACATTTTTGGATTTGAAAGATGATTTTGAAAATTTTCTTTTCTAACATGCTTCACAAAGAGCATCTGAGTTGAACTTCAGATTAGGAAGTCCTCTGACCAGATTAAGCTTGTTAATCTGAGATATACGTCTCATATTAATATGACCCAATCTTCTGTGCCAGACCCATTGCTCCTCATTAACAGACATAAGGCATTTAACATTCTGAACCTTAAGTTCTGAAAGACTAATTTTATAAATATTGTTTTTCCTTTTACCATTAAAGAGGATTGAGCCATCCTTTTGACTAACAGCTTTGCAACACTTTTGATTAAAGATTATGTCATAACTATTGTCACTTAATTGACTTATGGACAATAGATTATGAGCTAATCCTTCAACAAGCAAGACATTAGTTATGGAAGGAAGTTTACCATTTGTCGCTTCCGCGAAAATAAGGTGCCGGCAGAACAGAAGAGTCGCCACCTTTCGTTATTTATCCCTCAGAACGGGAAAGGAAACGATCTGAAAAACCTGACAAAAAGGTATAAGACAAGGTCATCGCAACCGTTGTCTGGGTTCGGGAGTCGGTTACGCAAGGGGAAGGTATTAGCACCCCTCACGTCCGTCGTACTCGATGGGATCCACGCTTGTTGTGTTTACTGGACGAGTTGGTTTATCTATCTACCTATCAAGGCTGGCTTTAAACAGAAAAGAAAAATGACTCGGCAAAGCGTCGCGCTTTATGCCTACGTATTCTCATCAGAGAATGAGAAATCAGAGTCAACGTAGTTCGACTAACTACGGGTTACGGGGAAGGTGGCTCGCCAATACGTCAGTATTGTGCCTACGTACTCTCAATAGGTATGAGAGATCAGAGCTTACGTAGTTCGGGGTAATACGGATTACGGGAATTCAGATTCATCTGTTTTATCGAGTAGGGTTAAACAGCAGTTCTAGCAGTTAGGGACAAAGCCTGTTTGCGTTGGCGCTGAAGTTTAACGACACTCTTTTCTTCAGAAAAGCTTTCCTTTGAATTATGGGCCCACGGGGCAAAAAGGTTTGAAGTTTGTTTTCTGTCTTTTACAGAAGAAGTGTTTTTTATTGTGTTTGCAATTTCGATCGCACTAAAGACTATGACCCGAGAGTGAATGCGTCACATGTCACCCAAAGGGTGCCATACTAAACATCCAGACTGTTGAAAAGAAGCTCTCCAACAATCCTTTCTCAGATAGCTTAAGGCTCGTAACGTACGAAAGAAATCATTCATGATTACTGTATCTTAAGCTGTTTTGAGATGAGAAGAGAACAGGCTCAACTAACGGGAGACTATCAAGTCCTACTGTTGTCATGCCAAGGATTCATCCTATGGTTGAAGTCTGAAACAGGGAACTCCTAGAAGTTATCATGCATAGGTTTCAACCTAAAGTTCTAATCATCACTTCCTTATCAAAGGAAGTGAGAGTCCTAAGGGATCATGTCAATGATAAACAGAAACAGATAAAGCATCAGCTTAAACAGTAAACAGATATACAGTAAAGGAAACACTGTAAAATGCATGCAATGCAAGTGAGGGAGGAAATGTGTGTGGGGCAGCAGCCTCCACAAGCTCATCTCAACCTCAAGCCAGACATGAATAACTGTAATCATACAGAAATAAAAACATGCTATCAAGCAAGACAATAAGAGACTGTAATCTTACAGAAGAAATGAAATAAAATGCTATCAAGCAAACAGACCACATGGGCAAGGGAGTTGGGCTCTACCGAATACCCGCAAGCAAAGCCATACAGTAAAAATACAAGCAGAGGGAGCAACTCAACCTCTAGTGCAATCATGCTTCTAATTTAAAGTCAGTCTAGTCATGGACTTATTCTAATGCATCAAGCAAATCAAACAAGGCACATCAATACAGAAAAAAAACAGACAAGTAAGCAGATCAACAACTCCCTCTTTCCATTTCAAGCTTCAGCTCTTCTGACAGCAACCCAGCCTTCATACCTCAATCACCCTTCATGCCAAGTATCAACTTGCTTCTCCAGGTTTCAACCTATCAACATAAGTCTCAACTTATCCTCTCTTCTCCAAGCTTCAGCTCCTCAGTCAATTCCACCTTCAGGCTTTGCTTCTAACTACAAGTATCCAATTGATTCCTTCAGGCTCTCAATGCATCAGTGTAAGTCTCAACTTATCCTTTACTCCTCAAGCCTCAGCTCTACACTCAATCTCAATTGGATCCTCTTCATAAGTGTAAACTTGTTATTCTTGCTTTTCAGGCTTCAACTCTCTTTGCTTTACCAGTATCAACTTGGTCTTCTTCATCTACAAGCCTCAGCTTCTCAGAGTAATACTCAATCATATGGGAGTGTCAACTTCATCCTTCAATCTTCTTCAAGCAAGGAACTCCTCACTCTTCATTCAATCTCCATTGGATCTTCAAGTATCAACCTGTTTTTCTTGCTCTTCAAGCTTCAGCTGAAATGGCAATGCTCAAGGAATCATCCTCTTCCACACTCTTCAGTGAAGTCCTCATCTTCAAACTCAAGTCCAACATCTTTCAAGATACTCAAACCAGAAGACAATTGATTTAACAGGATGAGAGGAAATGATAAACAACTTACTGACAACCAAAGGAAGCCTGTAAGGGTTCATCATTATGAGAGACTGGTTCCCTCAAAGTTCTACTTCTCAGATAAAGCCACTCATCCCTCCAAAGGAGGGATGTGAATATCTGGGAAGGACTTTTAGTCATTGGGAGGAATGGAAGCACAAGATGCTTTCCATATTTGTGAAAGAAATCATTCTAACTATAAGGCTCTCCCTATGTTTCCTATCTCTTAAACCTTCATCAGACACCTTCAGGCACCAACAAATCCAAAGCTCCAAGCAACTTCAAGCATCCTCACCTTGTCTTCAACTTGTCTTCAATCTCAACCAAAGGTAAACCAAGCACAAACCCTAATCTAAGGGGACTAAGGAAGTTAAACTAGTGGAATTAGTAAGTTAGGATCACCTAAAACCTAGTACTAAAGTTAGCCCTAACTAAAATACTAAAACCAATTGTAAAATCCTACAAAAATTACTATGGGAGAAAAAATGTGAGAAAAATGCTATGGGAGCATACAAGTCTAACCTAATCACACACAAAAAATTAGGATCAAAATCATCACCACATGATCACACAAAATTCCACAAAATTATGTATCAAACATAACCATTTTAATATCAATTAAAATGTAAAATTCCCACTAAATCAGAAAATACATGAAATGAAAATATTTTTTCTCTAAAAAATACTAGACTCAATCATGAGTAAAATTCAAAAAGAATGGGATTAATTTTCAATTTATTATGAATTTTTCAAGAACCATGCATAAAATGAAAATTAAAAGAAAATCAAATTAAAATAATAACACGTGCGGTGTGGATAGCAACAAAACACAGTTCAAATCATGGGTTGGGCCATCAGGGGGGTGTGAATATCACTGACTTCACTAAGCCCAGCATCAGCTACTAAATGAAACGCAGCGTTTCATTTATTCAGATCCTTCACAACTTGAAATTAAAACGTGGCCATTGGATCAAGCTTCTAGTCAAAGTCCAACCTCATCCAATGGTCCCAGAGTCATCTTCAACCTTTTCAAACCTCTGCAACTCGCGCCCAGCTCCGGCCACCACCGGTGGTGCTCCGGTCGTCTCCCTCAACCCTAGTTCTCTCTAGGAGCCTCTATTGCAAATGGTCAAAACATGAAACTCATCCCAAATCTTGCCACGAGTTCAACCATACCCTTAATTCAACCTAAATCCTCAAGATTCACCATATCCAAATCTCAACCGAAAATGGTAATGCACCTATTTTGTCTCTAATTCTCAAATTAACTATCTGAAATCCATCCTACACCATTCTACAATGAATCTAACACCTTAATTCACCTGGATTCTACCTAAATTATGCTATAGGAAGAAAGTTACCAACCTGAAAATCTTGGATGAACAGATGCACTAAACCTCCAAATCAAGCTCTCCAATCTTGCAGACACGATCAATGAACCCTCTCCTTGCTTCTGTATGCAAAAGAACCAGCTGAAAGTGCTTGAATCTTGAAACCCAATGGTGAGTTGCAGGTGGAAAATTCTGACTTCAAGAGCACCAATTAGCCACGAATCCTTCTTGATTATGATCTGGAATCACTCCTTGACATCCATGGAAGAAGTTTCAATCAAGAAAGTGGATGGAAAGTGAAGAATTTGATGAAACCGAATGCACTTGCAAGCTATGAAATTTCAATCTCAATCTATGCTCTCTCCTTCAATCATCACCAACCTCTTCAATGGATCATCTCTACTCAATATATAGATGATGTTTTGATGATCTAGAACCCTCTAGATCCTTCTAATGAGAGTTTCCACTTCTCATGTCATGAGATTTTCAACCATGTATCATGAGATGCACAATTCTGTTTGCAGCTTGAAAACCATCCCAATCTCTTTCAATTTCTCCCCTAGTGACATTTTGGAAGAGTTTATCTTGCCAAGGGCCTTGCTCATGCCTTGATTTTGAGTTTTGCAAATGTTACTTAATATGCAAGTAATCACTTTTCAAAGCAAGTCCCCAAATTGAATCTCAACTAAAAAATGTGGCTAAACCAATGTTCTTAAAATGTTTTCTAGATTCAAAATGATATATTACATGCCATGTTTTAGATGTGTAGGTTGAAAATATCAATTTCCATCTTTGGTTTATTTAACTTATGCCCTTATTTTAGGTCATTTTTGCAACTTTGAGTTACAAGCATTTCCATCATCTCATGACCTCCTTAATAGCCTTAAAACATCATTTTGAAAAAGTTTGATGTTGAAGATTTTTCCATTTGAAGCTTGGAAATAGGAGTTATGGCCTTATGCTTGAAATGACCTGTAATCTCCAAATGACCAAAATGCCCTTGACTTGTCAAAGCCATAACTTGAGTTCTACAAATCCTATCAAGGACTTCTAGTACTCTCTAAAAAGCTAAGAATATAAGGAACAACATTCATGTTGACCAAAAGTTCATAGGAATCATCCTTCTTGGGCAAAGGTTTGATGCAAGTTGGGTAACTTTCAAGGCCCCAGATTCACATACCTCAGATGACCTGTAACTTGTCAAAGTCATAACTTGAGCTCTACAAATCCTATCAAGGACTTCTAGTACTCAAATAAAAGCTAAGAGCAAGCTCTACAACATTCATGTTGGGGGTAAGATGGAATGACTGTAACACCCATTTTAATTATTTAGTCATTTTATTATTATTTTAAATATTATATGTTGGTGTACCCTTTGGTGGGAGTGTATTTGGTGATGTTTGGTGGGTGTCCCTAATGTGGGAGGATTATTGGTGGTGTTTTGGTGAATATAATAATATAGTGTATAATATTAATATTGGTGGGAATATTATTATTATTATATTTATTATAGTTACTATTGTTATTAATATTATTATTTTGGTGAGATAATAATAGTATTATTATTACTATTATTATTATTTTTTTTTTATTATTATTAATTTATTAAGTTATTATTATTATTATTAAATTATTATTATTATTGGGATTAGAGGATTAAAATAGAGAATGTGAGGAGTTATAGTTTTTACGATACATTGTGGGAAGTTAGAGAAAGTGGAAAAAGAACGATAGAAAGGAGAGAAGTGAGAAGAACGGAAAAGGGAACGGAAAAGGGAGCGAAGAACGAAGGAACAGGGGAAAATCAGAATTGGCCAAACCTTGGAGGATTCTTTCATCGATCAACCGATTAACAAGGTAAGGGGGGAGAAACTTGATTGGGAAATGGTTTATACATGTATAGGGTAGTTGGGGATTCCTTAACCCCGTAGAAAGATCATCTATATATGATATTGTGAATTGATATGTTATGATTGATGATGATTGTTGTTAATTATATAGTAATCGTTAATGAATTGGTGGTTTGGGTTGATTTGGCCTATAGGGCATATAGGGTGTTTTACAGTTTTTAGGGAAAGTTCTGTATGGTTTTTGAGGTATCGATAAAGTGTGTAGGTGATGATTTTGGGAATAGGAATTAGAAACCTATCGGTTACGGTAATGTGCAAGATTGGTACTAGAATAGACTGAGGATCTGAGTTGAGATGATAGGTACAATTTGGCCTAGAATACACTGCAGAACTGTGAGAAAGCTTGGTGAATCGCAGCATTCGCTGGGCTTCGCCTGGCGAATGTTGGCGAAGCTTCGCCTGACGAGTGGAGGCGAGAGTTCGCCTGGCGAGCTGAGGCGAGTGGCAGCGAATAATTCAGAATTAAGTCCCAGACCTAAAGGGTAGGAACTTCGCCTGGCGAGTGTGACCAGCGAAGGTTCGCCTGGCGAATGAAGGTTCGCCTGGCGAATGAAGGTTCGCCTGGCGAGTGCACGATAGTGAAATGAGGGCTTCGCCAGCAGGTTCGCCTGGCGAATGCCAGCGAAGGTTCGCTTCTCTTCGCCTGGCGAATGCCAGCGAACGTAGCAGAACCAGAATGTGATTTTGTGAGGCTTTGGCCTGGAGCTTGGGCTTGTGTGATCTCTTTAGCCTTGATGCACTGTAAGAATGATGAGTGTGGGAACTAACTCGTGTACTTGGTGATAGTGCATGTTTCCCGTAATAATGACTGGTGGACAACTAGTTGATATATATGTATGTAGTGATCAGTAGGATCGTGTACCCCCGAGTAGTGGGAGGTGTTTGTATCTTGGTGATAGAATATGAACTTGTTTACTAACTGATTGATTTATATGGTGTTGGTGCATGTTATATCTATGCATATATATGTGATGTATAATGATACGATCAGGTGGATCGCGTGCACTTAGTGTGCCTGAACATAATAGTTATGTATTGGTGTGTGCATATCATGGTGTCTTGGTGGGATGGATCATGTCTCGGATGGAGCGTAAGTGATCTGTCCGTACTCCTTTGTGGAGAATGGTGGGGTTGAATCATGTCTCGAATGGAGCGTAAGTGATTCACCCGTACTCCTTTGTGGAGAATGGTGGGGTTGAATCATGTCTCGGATGGAGCGTAAGTGATTCACCCGTACTCCTTTGTGGAGAATGGTGGGTTCGATTGAATGAACCAATGAGTCGGTACCGCATGCATGGTGTTGAGTTGCATTTTGCATTATAATATGTTATATTGTAATTTGAACAGTAGGTTCGTTATATGGTGTTGTTGGGGTGAATAATTGATGTGTTGGTGTGTTTTACTGCCTTATTACATGTATTACATTACCATTATATTTTTGATCATGATTTCTCACCCCTTTGTTGTTGTTGTGGTCTGTGCTTCTTCGGAAGTACAGATAATCCAGGTGCTTAGCTAGCTTGGATATTGCTGTGATTGTCGAGTCTAGGATGCTCTGATACGTAGCACGGGACTTGGGTGTTTTTATTTATTTTATGAAGAACTTATATTTTATTTCCCTGTGAACGTATCAAACTTTTATTGGATTTTATTATTTAACATTCCGCTGTAATTGGAGAAAAACCTTTTTATAAGGAAACGTTGTTTTTATGTGATATCCCACTTGGGAGAATTGGAACTCTGATTTTGTTTATTTATAATGTTTATTAATTTAATTGATTTTGGGAAGTGGGGTGTTACAATTGGTATCAGAGCAGGTCGGTCCGTCCGGCCAGTGTTGTTGAGTCGAGTTGAGTCGGTCCTTTATGATGTAGTTGAATATCTTTTAAACCTGGTGTTGTTGTTTGGAGCAGTATGGCAGGAAGGAACGATGTTGCATTGGCTGCTGCTATGCAAGCAATGGCACAGGCCGTTGCTAATCAGAATCAAACTGCAGATGCCCAATTCAGAAGTTTGGCGCAGTTTCGGAGCAACAAGCCGCCAACGTTCGAAGGGGGAATTCTGGACCCCGAAGCTGCCCAGAAGTGGCTGAAGGCAATTGAGAAGATCTTCAGAACTATGGAATGTAGCGATGAGCAAAAGGTGAGGTTTGGTACTCACATGCTGGAGGGGGAAGCTGAAGCCTGGTGGGACAATAGTCGCCAGAGGTTGGAAGCTGCTGGAATTACCATTACTTGGGAGGTGGTTCGGAAAGGTTTTCTGGAGAAGTATTTCCCGGAAGATATCCGAAGCGCTAAGGAAATTGAATTCTTAGAGCTGAAACAGGGTAGCATGACTGTAGCAGAATATGCTGCCAAGTTTGAGGAGCTGGTGCAGTATTGTCCCCACTATAATGTGGAAGGAGCAATGACCTCTAAGTGCTTAAAGTTTGAGAATGGACTGCGTCCAGAGATTAAGTTGGGGATTGCTTGTCAGAAGATCAGGAGCTATCCTGAGCTGGTAAGCAGAAGCAGGATTTATGACAACGATAACCGAGCAAGGATTGCGCACTACAAAGCGGTTAATGACCGTAAGGGTAAGCAGAGGTTTAGTGGTACTCCTTATAGTGTTGCTGCTGATAAGGGAAAACGTAAAGCTGTTGTTGACTAGAAGCCTAGAGATGGGAGAGCATCTGCTGAAGGGAAATGTTTTCGGTGCGGTGGTATGGGACACTGTTCTAATGATTGTCCTAATGAAGCCAAGAAGTGTTTTAAGTGTGGGAAACCAGGTCATGTGATAGCTGACTGCAGAGCAACTATGCTGACCTGTTATAACTGTGGTGAGAAGGGTCATATCAGTACACATTGTGAGAAGCCGAAGAAGCCTCAAACGTCTCCGGCTGGTGGAAAAGTGTTTTCCTTGGCAGGAACTCAAGCTGCCAGTGATGATCGTGTTATCAAAGGTACTTGTATTATCAATAATATTCCTTTGATTGCTATTATTAATACGGGTGCAACGCACTCGTTTATTTCTGTAGATTGTGTGGAGAGGATAGGTTTGGTGCCGTCCACTCTGGAGATACAGATGACTATTGAGACACCCTCTATAGGTTCAGTGACTACTTCTTTGGTATGCCTGAAGTGTCCGCTGACTATTTTCGGTAGAGAATTTGGAGTGGATCTGATTTGTCTACCACTTGGTAAGTTGGATGTTATTCTGGGTATGAACTGGTTAGAGTTCAACCGAGTCTACATCGATTGTTTTCGGAAGGAATTGTTGTTCCTGACCCCTGAAGAGGAAGTTGTGGCAAGTTCTTTCTCTAACAAAGAATTGAGGGCCTTGTTGGAAGATGAAACTAGAGTGTTTGCGTTATTTGCAACCTTATCGATGGACAACAAAGTGCCAATGGAGGAATTAGCAGTGGTGAATGAATTTCCAGAAGTGTTTCCTGACGACATTACGGAATTGCCTCCGACGCGAGAAGTAGAATTTGGTATTGATCTTGTTCCTGGTACGAGACCTATTTCTATGGCGCCGTACAGGATGTCTGCAGTGGAATTGGCTGAGTTGAAGTCTCAGATTGGAGGATTGTTGGATAGAAAGTTTATTAGACCAAGTGTTGAAGGAAAATAAATTATTTGCTAAACTGTCAAAGTGTGACTTTTGGTTGAAGAAAGTAAGTTTCTTGGGGCATGTAATATCTGAAGATGGAATAGCGGTGGATCCGTCAAAAGTAAGTCCAGTATTGCAGTGGGAACCGCCGAAGACAGCGACAGAGATTAGAAGCTTTTTGGGGTTAGCTGGTTATTACCGCAGGTTTATTGAAGGGTTCTCTAATTTGGCGTTGCCATTAACTCAGTTGACGAGAAAGAACCAAGTTTTTATATGGGATGCTGCTTGTGAAGAAAGTTTTGAAGAGTTGAAAAAGAGATTGACTACGGCACCGGTGTTAGTGTTACCGACTCCGAGTGAACCGTTTGTGGTGTACTGTGATGCGTCTAAGATAGGATTAGGCGGGGTTCTGATGCAGAATGGTAAAGTAGTAGCATATGCATCGCGGCAATTGAGAGTGCATGAGCGAAATTATCCGACTCATGATCTTGAATTAGCTGCGGTTGTTTTTGTGTTGAAAATTTGGAGACACTATTTATATGGTTCAAGATTTGAAGTGTTTAGTGATCATAAGAGTCTGAGATACCTGTTTGATCAGAAAGAGCTGAATATGAGGCAGAGAAGATGGTTAGAATTTTTGAAGGATTATGACTTCAGTTTGAGTTATCATCCAGGAAAGGCCAATGTAGTGGCGGATGCTTTGAGTAGGAAAGCAGTTTATATGGCAGCTCTGATGGTGAAAGAAATTGAGTTAATTTAACAGTTTAGAGATTTGAGCATGGTTTGTGAGACTACTGCAGATAGTGTAATGTTGGGTATGTTGCAGGTAAATAATGACTTCTTGGATATGATTAGAGAAAATCAGAAGTTGGATGTGAAATTGGTAGATTTGATGCCTGGAGTAGGGAGTGACTCCGATAGTGACTTTAAATTGGATAGTACAGGTGTGTTGAGATTTAGAGGCAGGATTTGTGTACCAGATGATGAAGAATTGAAAAAGTCAATTTTGAGCGAAGGACATCGTAGTAGCCTGAGTATTCATCCGGGAGCTACGAAAATGTATCATGATTTGAAGAAATTATTTTGGTGGTCTGGTATGAAAAGAGACATAGCTCAATTTGTGTATGCCTGTTTGACATGTCAGAAGTCGAAGGTGGAACACCAGAGACCTTCTGGATTTATGCAACCATTAGAGATTCCGGTTTGGAAATGGGATTACATTACTATGGATTTTGTGACAGGTTTGCCGAATACGGCGAGAGGTTTTGATGCTATATGGGTGATTGTGGATCGATTGACGAAGTCTGCACACTTTGTGCCGATCAATATTAGTTTTCCGTTGACGAAACTGACAGAGATTTACATTCGGGTAATTGTGAAGTTGCATGGTGTTCCGTCCAGTATTATGTCGGATAGAGATCCACGGTTTACTTCAGAATTTTGGAAGAGCTTGCATGAAGCTTTGGGAACTAAGTTGAAATTGAGTTCAGCTTATCATCCGCAAACTGATGGTCAGTCGGAGAGGACTATTCAGTCGCTTGAAGATTTGTTAAGAGCTTGTGTGTTAGAAAAGGGTGGTGCGTGGGATACTCATTTACCATTGATTGAGTTCACGTACAATAACAGTTACCATTCGAGTATTGGAATGGCACCGTTTGAAGCTTTGTATGGGAGGAGGTGTAGGACTCCTCTGTGTTGGTATGAGACTGGTGAGAATATGGTGCTTGGGCCAGAAATTGTACAGCAGACTACTGAGACAATTCAAATGATTCGTGAGCAATTGAAAGTGTCTCAGAGTAGGCAGAAAAGCTATCATGATAATCGGAGGAAAGAGTTGGAATTCTGTGTAGGTGATCACGTATTCCTAAGAGTTAATCCGATGACTGGTGTGGGTCGTGCATTGAAGTCCAAGAAGCTGGATCCTAAGTTCATTGGACCTTATGAGATTTTGCAGAGAATTGGTGATGTGGCTTATAGGGTGGCGTTGCCGCCTGAGTTGTCAAACTTACATGATGTGTTTCATGTGTCGCAATTGCGAAAGTATGTTTCTGATCCATCTCATGTGATTCAGAGAGATGATGTTCAGATTCGGGAGAATCTTACTGTTGAGACGATGCCGTTGAGGATCGAGGACCGTAAGATGAAACAGCTCTGAGGGAAAGAGATACCTTTGGTGAGGGTAGCTTGGGGAGGTGCTGCAGGAGGCAGTGTGACCTGGGAGTTGGAAAGCAGGATGCGAGAAGCGTATCCGGAGCTATTTCCATCAGGTGATTTTCGAGGACGAAAATAATTAAAGTGGGGGAGAGTTGTAACACCCATTTTAATTATTTAGTCATTTTATTATTATTTTAAATATTATATGTTGGTGTACCCTTTGGTGAGGGTGTATTTGGTGATGTTTGGTGGGTGTCCCTAATGTGGGAGGATTATTGGTGGTGTTTTGGTGAATATAATAATATAGTGTATAATATTAATATTGGTGGGAATATTATTATTATTATATTTATTATAGTTACTATTGTTATTAATATTATTATTTTGGTGAGATATTAATAGTATTATTATTACTATTATTATTATTATTTTTTTATTATTATTAATTTATTAAGTTATTATTATTATTATTAAATTATTATTATTATTATTGGGATTAGAGGATTAAAATAGAGAATGTGAGGAGTTATAGTTTTTACGATACATTGTGGGAAGTTAGAGAAAGTGGAAAAAGAACGATAGAAAGGAGAGAAGTGAGAAGAACGGAAAAGGGAACGGAAAAGAGAGCGAAGAACGAAGGAACAGGGGAAAATCAGAATTGGCCAAACCTTGGAGGATTTTTTCATCGATCAACCGATTAACAAGGTAAGGGGGGAGAAACTTGATTGGGAAATGGTTTATACATGTATAGGGTAGTTGGGGATTCCTTAACCCCGTAGAAAGATCATCTATATATGATATTGTGAATTGATATGTTATGATTGATGATGATTGTTGTTAATTATATAGTAATCGTTAATGAATTGGTGGTTTGGGTTGATTTGGCCTATAGGGCATATAGGGTGTTTTACAGTTTTTAGGGAAAGTTCTGTATGGTTTTTGAGGTATCGATAAAGTGTGTAGGTGATGATTTTGGGAATAGGAATTAGAAACCTATCGGTTACGGTAATGTGCAAGATTGGTACTAGAATAGACTGAGGATCTGAGTTGAGATGATAGGTACAATTTGGCCTAGAATACACTGCAGAACTGTGAGAAAGCTTGGTGAATCGCAGCATTCATTGGGCTTCGCCTGGCGAATGTTGGCGAAGCTTCGCCTGGCGAGTGGAGGCGAGAGTTCGCCTGGCAAGCTGAGGCGAGTGGCAGCGAATAATTCAGAATTAAGTCCCAGACCTAAAGGGTAGGAACTTCGCCTGGCGAGTGTGACCAGCGAAGGTTCGTCTGGCGAATGAAGGTTCGCCTGGCGAGTGCACGATAGTGAAATGAGGGCTTCGCCAGCAGGTTCGCCTGGCGAATGCCAGCGAAGGTTCGCTTCTCTTCGCCTGGCGAATGCCAGTGAACGTAGCAGAACCAGAATGTGATTTTGTGAGGCTTTGGCCTGGAGCTTGGGCTTGTGTGATCTCTTTGGCCTTGATGCACTGTAAGAATGATGAGTGTGGGAACTAACTCGTGTACTTGGTGATAGTGCATGTTTCCCGTAATAATGACTGGTGGACAACTAGTTGATATATATGTATGTAATGATCAGTAGGATCGTGTACCCCCGAGTAGTGGGAGGTGTTTGTATCTTGGTGATAGAATATGAACTTGTTTACTAACTGATTGATTTATATGGTGTTGGTGCATGTTATATCTATGCATATATATGTGATGTATAATGATACGATCAGGTGGATCGCGTGCACTTAGTGTGCCTGAACATAATAGTTATGCATTGGTGTGTGCATATCATGGTGTCTTGGTGGGATGGATCATGTCTCGGATGGAGCGTAAGTGATCTGTCCGTACTCCTTTGTGGAGAATGGTGGGGTTGAATCATGTCTCGGATGGAGTGTAAGTGATTCACCCGTACTCCTTTGTGGAGAATGGTGGGGTTGAATCATGTCTCGGATGGAGCGTAAGTGATTCACCCGTACTCCTTTGTGGAGAATGGTGGGTTCGATTGAATGAACCAATGAGTCGGTACCGCATGCATGGTGTTGAGTTGCATTTTGCATTATAATATGTTATATTGTAATTTGAACAGTAGGTTCGTTATATGGTGTTGTTGGGGTGAATAATTGATGTGTTGGTGTGTTTTACTGCCTTATTACATGTATTACATTACCATTATATTTTTGATCATGATTTCTCACCCCTTTGTTGTTGTTGTGGTCTGTGCTTCTTCGGAAGTACAGATAATCCAGGTGCTTAGCTAGCTTGGATATTGGTGTGATTGTCGAGTCTAGGATGCTCTGATACGTAGCACGGGACTTGGGCGTTTTTATTTATTTTATGAAGAACTTATATTTTATTTCCCTGTGAACGTATCAAACTTTTATTGGATTTTATTATTTAACATTCCGCTGTAATTGGAGAAAAACCTTTTTATAAGGAAACGTTGTTTTTATGTGATATCTCACTTGGGAGAATTGGAACTCTGATTTTGTTTATTTATAATGTTTATTAATTTAATTGATTTTGGGAAGTGGGGTGTTACAATGACAATCACATCTTGAGCTAAACTGCCTTGAAGATAGGGGTCAAACTAGGGGATTTTACACTGTCAAGCCTTAGAAACCCTAGCTTGAAACTTCTCAAACTCTTCAATCATGATGAGTTAACCTTGTAATCATCCTTATAACATCTCAATGTGTCAATCCATGATCACATGGCCCTTGAATTAGGTCTCAACCTTGTTCAAATCATCAGTTGACCTAGGGTTGACCCAGTCAAACCATAATTACACCACTCATGGCTGGGTCTTCTTAATCTTGCACAATGACCTATCTAGGCTTCATGATGGCTTTCAAGACATCTCATAAGCTCTCTCAAGGCTTAAAGTCCACATTCTTGGCTTCAGAATCATCTGAGGTCTTTCCACAACTCTCAAGTTAGGAGACACCCTTTTGGTTTCAACTACTCTCTCTGAGGATCTTCTGACTTCTCTGACAAAGATATCTACCCTTGAACACTTGAATAACCTTCTTGGCTAGCTTCAAAGTCTTGTGTAGCTCTTGATTGGTAATCATACCTCTTGATCTCCTGCATACATGTCAATGAAATGCAAATGATAATGCTAATGTGAATGAAATGAAACATAAGCTAGGTAAAGAGAGGTTGGTCGAATTTTGGGGTGCAACAGCTGCCCCTATTCAAACGGCTTGAACCTGACTGGGTGAGAAGCGAACGACTCTCAACCAATCAAGGTGCGAGACGGTTGAATAGCGACAAACCTGGAAATTTGCCAACTGCACAAGTACACGGTACTCTGATGGGAACAAATCTTCGAAAACTGAAATGTTAGCTACACGGCAACTAGCTGGGGAATTGGTCACACGGTAACCGGTGATACATGGTCAATCATGCCGTCAAGCATCAAGATTCCTCGGGACTCATCAGGTCAACCATCAAGTTAAATCATGTCGTCGGGCATTCAAAGAAAACTTTCGGGAATCAGCCGGACTTCATCAGTAAGTCGGGAATAAAATTCTCGATCAATCATGAACCAGTTGGGGATATCCAACTTCTACCATCAGGCACTCCACATCAGCTGAGAGAACTGCTTCGTTAACACGGTTGGACTTCAATCATCAAGTCTTCGAGGGAAGTTTCAACTTCGCCGTTCAGAAACCTGCTGGGGATGACATATCTCCGCTGGGGATTCTGGAGAACTATCAAGTAACTCTGCTTCGGGGATCCAGGAATCATTCTGGATGAATCATCTCTGTTGAGGAAATCAAGAATCATCTTGAACAAATAACTCCGTCGGGGACTTCAAGAATCATCCTGAACCAATAAATCTGCTGGAGATTTCCAGAATCATCTTGAGCAAACACTCTGCCGGGGATTTCAAGCATCAACTTGAGCAACCAACTCTGGCGGCTTCACTAGGGATTTTAAGAATCATCTTAAGCAATCAACTTCGCTGGGGAATTCAAGAATCATCTTGAGCAAATGAATTTACTGGGGAGTTCAAGAATCATCTTGGGCAAAACACTCTGCGGAGGAACACCTGCAAAACAAGAACGGTAACGACCTAGCTCATGTTTCATATGCATATGATCGACAATGGCACAATGCTTCACACGGTGGAAATGCTACGTGTTTATGATAGATGCTATACAATCATGCAAAATGCTGCGATTCCGTCAGCAAAATAGATGTCGAAGGGAGAATCCTCCTGTCAAGGAGAAAGAAACACTCTGGTGGAGGGGGGAATCATCCTGCCACGGAGAAAAGGTCACGCCAATCTCAATTGGACTCCGCCCGGGGAAACAAACTTTAGTTGACTGCCGCAGGGGAATAAAGCTCTACGAGAACCTGGACCTGCTGAGGAAAACGATGTCAATCGCAGAAATAAACTGCACGGTCTTCACGGCTAGCCCTCCTGGAGATAACGACTCCGGTGGGGAAATACAGCATCAGCTATTCAACATTCTACTGGGGAAAACCAATCATGGCCCCAACTGCTTCCAAGGACTCGGCTCTCTTGGGGATCTGCATACTCGGCTGGGGAAGGATTACAGTTTTATGAGAGATCAAATGAATAAGATCTTTGTGAGATTTTCACTTTTATGAATCAAGCATGTATTTCTTTCTGAGTGAACTAGCAATGAGCAAATGGTGAGTAGTGAATTAGCAGCTTCAAAATGTTGTAGAAGTACTCCTTTTATATCTTTTCCAAATTGCTTTGAGTGATGTGCAGCTATATATAATATTAGATTATAAGACTTTTCATTACCCAAAAAGTATGGGCAGAGATATGCTTTCTGCAGAAAGGTATGGTTGTAGAAGCCTTGGGATTTGCACCACGTCACTTCTTTGGACAAATTAGCTGTTGGTTACTTTGGAAGTAGCACCACGTCTAATCAAGTTTTACAGCTTCTTCAACAAGCTTCCTTCAGAATGAAGTCTTCATAATCGGCACTTCAGAACATGTAGCACGCTTAAAGGGATGAAATATTTTAAGATGATCAGAGCTCCAATGAATGAGATGATCAGAGCCTTGATAGATGATCAGATCTTAATATATCAGAGTCTCAATCTTGATCAGAGTCTTCATTAGAGTGTGCAGCAGTATGTGCTTGAGCGTGAATATTAATGATAAGAGTCTGGTTATTAAAACCTCTAAACTTGCAGTGAAAAGAACTTCAGAGTATGATTAGATCAGAGCTTTTAACTTTTGTACACTTCTTTCATTAACGCTTCAGATCATTCTGTAGCTTCTACTTCAGATCCTTCTGGCAGCGCTTCAGAATCTTCTGATAGTCTTGCATCTGATGCTTCAGAGCCTTGCATAGTTTCTTTGTACTTATGTATTTTGCTTCTTTAAGAGTTTTCAATTTTATACCTGAAACAATAATACTTTGAACAAATTTTAGAGTGTATATTTTCTTACTACAAAATTCCATAAAAGTTATCATCAAAACATAGAGATATAAGAAACACCAATCTGTGTTCTAACAATATCTACTATAGTATTATCGTATAAAAGCATTAAAATTCGTTTTTCCAAATCTAAAGTTAACCGTAAATTGAATCATATTTGTCAGATAAGAAAAGCCTTAAGAACATTATAACAACGATGATTAGAAAGCAGTGAAATCACTAATTCAAAAGAAACAAGGTCATTACAGAGTCAATTCAGGGACACCCTCTAGCATTGGAGGTTTAGTTATTCATAACAATTAAAAGCAATACAGAATAAAAGATAAACTTTACAAGATAATCGAATTGCCTTGATCTTCAATTGCTTTCGCGCATGAAAACCTTCAGTTCTCCAATCCTCTGAATCTCTCTAATTCTGATCGTATCTTTTTCTCTTCTCCAAAAGTCCCCTTTTTTCAATTCACGATGTGCCTCATATAGCATAATTTCAATTACAATGAGAGATGTCTAAACTGCCCTCCGAGATTACACAGAAAAACTTAATAAAACTAATGCTGCAAGTTCAAACGAAAATCTGGAAAAATTTGCTTCGAATCTGACTTCGACTCCAACGCGAAAGTCGTAGCTCTCTCTCTCTCTTAGCTTTCCGACGATTTTTAGAACGCCTCAAACGGATTCCTGGAACTCCAATTATGATCGTTTCCGTGCAGAATGCTAAAGATTTTTACTTTCAGTAGCCCTGACACGGGCAGTGTCACACGACACGGGCGCCCGTGTCAGGATGCTGGTTCTATATCAAAACTCTTCCGAAATCTTGCCATTTTCCCCGGTTTTCGCTTTGCTTCTCCTTTATTGTTTACCTGAGCTTAGAAACAATGAAAACACCAAACCAACGCGTAAAATGCAATAAAAACACATAAAATGCGACAAGATAAAATAAATAGTAAAATAACGTGTAAAACCACCGATCAATTTACCCATCCCCAAATGGTATGTTCTAAGGGTTCAATGAACCTGCAGAACAGAGGTTCTAAAAGTTCCCAAAGTCATCAGTCCATTTTTCGAATATTATCAATTTTCCAAATACTTGGTAGTTAATAATATTCTCAAGAGAACTTCTTTTGAGTGTAGCATCGTGTATCAACTATTTTGGGACTACTACTCGCTCATAGTTATCGCGCTACGTATTAAGAAAGGCCAAGTTGAGTTAAGGGTAACTAAAGGTTCCCAGTATCACAGGCTCCTAGGTCGAAAGTAGTTAGTGTTTTCACGAATACTCGTTCAACAGTACCATTCTTAAGAGGGCCTCAACTGAGCGGTGATTCTCAAGTCAGCTTGGTCAGGAATCAACTCCCTACAAGCCTTCTCAAATATATCACATTCCTATCATAAGTACACTCAAGTCCGGGTGTAGGACCTTTCTCACCACACAAGGATAACAACCCAAAACAAATATACTGAAAAACATACATATAGGTATACAACAATAAACACAAATAAACAAGTTAGGGGAAACCCTTAAGGAAGTCTTTGGTCCCTAGTGAAGTCGCCATTTCTGTCGCGGTGAGAATTGGATATCAAGCTATTAACTAACTTAAATCGCAAATCATTATTCACCATCGGTCTTTAATTTGTCCAAGGGAAGGGTAAAAGATCGAAATAACCCACGAGTATGTAATGCCATGCAAAGATAGGGAATCTAAGGTTTGGGGGTTGATTAAACTTAGGGAAGGTATTAGCATCCTAAGCATCTGTAGTACTCTACAAAAATCTCTTTTTTTAATGTGTTATTGTTGTTTGCTAAGGGTGAGAGACCTAAGGGTTTATTTCTAAGTATGCTCGCCAAGAAATCGCATCTTGTGCCTACGTATCCTGACAGGAATAGAATTAGAGCATTCATAGTTCCCCTAAAGGGATTGAGGAACTTTTGACTGCGGTCAAGGTTCCAAGGGGTAGAAGGTTTGTTGATTGATTCTAGGAGAAGAGACAAGTCATCATCTTAGGGAGAATACTCGACTTAACCAACACAAACATATAAAAGATGGTATTTGCTTCACATTGAGAGAAGGGCTCCAACTCGGATCTATAATCGACGAGTATGCCACGCGCCTCTCTCAAGCGGAAAAGATTCTACATCTTTCTCGATTATGTTATAGGGTAGGAGAGTTATATCTCGACTACATAGATGAATCATGTCTAATTCTCTTGTGGAAAATTGGATCTAACTATAAGTTGTCTAAGAGTGAAATCTTAAGGGAGTCTTATATTAAGATACAAGGGTGACCTAAGCTGATCGATCTGAAAAATCAGGGATCAAGCGGGGGAGATAATGCAAATGAAAATGCAGTGCATACAACTTATAAAGTCATATACAGGTTCTTCCCTTGGACTTTGTAGCCTGAGCGATAATAGATGAGGACCATAAAAAAGTTCAATAACTATCGGTGAACGAGACGTAATTAAGCAAAGGTTAATCATGGAGTCGAGATTTAAAAAGGGGAATATCTGACCTACTGTTATCATGGATAGGGACTAATCATTAAGCCTAGTCTAAATCAAACCACCAGAGATAAGATTGAATCAAGAGCTTAAAGGGGACATAAGAATCAGAATCAACTAAAACAACATGACGTGATCTTGCGAGAAAAACAAAAGGACCAATCAATAATTACAATTGGCAACGTTACCGATTATAATTTATTAACTAAAACATTAATTAAGATTACAAGAAACCCAATAATACATTAGAAATTTAAAATTAAGGATTCAAGTTAAATTAATAAGCAAATAACAAATCAATAAAAGGGGAGGGGGTAGGAAAATATATTGAATGTATATTTCTTATTTCTTTAAAAAAACGGAACTGGGCTTAAATTACAAACCCATACCCCCAGAAAAAAAAAACTCTCTCCTTTTAACAAAACTACATTTGGGCCGGCTGGCCCAATAACCTCTGATATGTGAAAGCCTGTGAAACATAAAAAGAAGGAAAACAAAAGTATAGAGGGATTAGCGCTACTCATTCTTCGCCCTCAGCACGACCTTCCACCATTCTCCTCCCGCTACGGTCATGTTTGTCACCGTCTTCACCTCCATCCGTGACGCTTTCTCTCTCGTTGACACCGTGCCTCAGGGAAACGCCATTTGTTAGCAAACCAACAAACCATTGCATCGAAGACCAGTCGACAGAGTGTCACGTGGATAAACGATGATGTATTCCCGGAGTTGTCGCGGTCTCGCAACGACAAACACTTCCAAACACCAAACAAAAATGATGAGGAACTATTCCAGCTTGCAAGATTAACAACGAAGATTGTCGCAAGCCTAACAATATCAAACACCGAATCTAAAAGAATAGGATACACTCGTAGTGTTAACGTGCCGTATGTACAAAAACGAACAAGCGACAAACAAACAACAACCAAGACAGGTAAACACAGTCATGTACTCTATGATTAACGGAAATTCGAGACAAGATTCTTCTCAACACAAACACAATCAGATATAAAAACCGAAACATGATAATGTTAAAAAAATAAAAGCTTATTGACAAAAGGGTTCTTACTATCGTTGTTTTTGTTTTTTTTATAAATAAAAAAACTCAAAGTGTAGAACGCACGTCGATGGATTAATGGTATGCTACAGCTTTGCCCGGCTACGGCTATATGTTTGCGGTTTGTGATGGAACTACGCTTGGGTGATGATGGATCACGCTTGGATTTGAACGGAAGTTGAGGGGGCTACACTGTGGTGATAACGATAGCGAGAGGGAGCATGAAAACTGCCGTAATTGTGAGGGTAGTCGCGATGTACTTCCTCAATTTGATATCTCTTCTTTTCTGCCCTCTATGCACAGTTTCCCTCCTTTATTTATAATGGAAATCAGTCTTAAATGATATTAATCCATATTAAGGAGAAGATTTCTTTTACTATTTTTATTTTAGAAAGAATAACGAAAGGCAGTGATTTTGGTTTGATGGTTTTTGCTGGGGAAATTGCTCAGAGACTCGCAACTAGCGACATGTAATCATTATTGAAGTTTGTAATATACTTGATGTAGCTGCAAGTGCTCTCATGACGTCATGCTCCGTTACGACTTGTACTCAGGGCAGTTTTTTTCTTTTATAAAGGACTTATTATAGCATATGGGTATGGTACTTAATTTGTAATGCAGTTTTTTATAGTGCAACATCCGAAACACTTTTTTCTTTTTCTTAAAACTTTGCAAGCAACCTCTTCTTTAAAACATATGAGTTTTCAAACTTCGTATTTTGTAAAGAGCTACGACTCTTTTGCACTTGGTAGCTTGAAATGACCATATGTAATGAGAATGATTCCGACTTGAGAATTATTGAAGATGGAGAATGGCATTGGAATTTTTTTTATACTTGAATTTATAACTTCACCATGAAGGATTAAACTTTTCACTTGAAATTTTGTACCTTTTGTATATTTTGAACAAATCTCGCAAGCCTTTGAACCTTCTTGAATCTTTGAATTTGAACTTGTATGGAAGTTTGAGATTTTAAAAAATGTGAACTTGAACTTATTATTTTTTTGACAAAGAAAATCGTCCTTGAATCTTGAATTGTAACCTTAAACTTGGCGTGTATAACTTAGACACTTTCAAGAAATCTCCATGGATTTTCCTTCTGGCTTAAATGTGTTCAAATCTTAACCCAGTTAGATCGAACCGTCTGAGTTCAGAATACCATGAATTAAACTTTGATACCATAGGAAAACCATAACCCAAGTCACGCCACTTAGTCATCTTGCGCCTTAAACAAATCTCTGGTCATAACAAGCCTTCTTGCCCTAGCATCTTGGTCTATCAAATCTAATTTTAACGGGATATAGCCAGAGAAAGTCTATTTAGGTTATCCTTAGGGTGTTGGTCCAAGAATTTCCTAAGAAGAACAAGTTTCCGGAAGTGGAGTCTAAATTAAGAAGAAACCCTAGAATGGTCTTAGGTCAGGATCAACTAGTCATGTCCTGAAATGTTTGACTGTGAGGGTGAGTATCATCTACACTTGAAATCAATATACTTACACACACCTGTTAGTTGTAATAAACACGCACGCTGAGACCAATATGACATAAAGATGTAGTGCAAGATGATGGACAAAGGAGTGGGATCTTAGGTTTTAAAAATTAGGGTGTGACACATACACATAAAGCATACATGCATATCATAAACCACGATTATGTTATTGCTCATGGAAGTCCAAATTAATCCTTAGCAAAGGAAGTCTTCCATAAACTCAAAACAATTTATCTTATTTATTCAAGGGATAAAATTTAGGTCCTTTATATTTAATTATCTTCCATCACGAATGTATGAAGATCTTTGTCACTAATACCCTCGGGTTCAAGATAATTAAATAAGGGCAGTTGTCATACCCTAAATTTTTTCCCAAGTATTTTATTCATTTCGCTCAGCCATTAAGGTTTGCATTGTGTCCATTCATGAATAATATTATTCCATCTAAGTCATTTCCCAAAAAGTCAATATTTGGTTTAACATATTACTTTTCTAAGTTCGGTCCATTTCATCATCAAAATAAAATTCAGTTTAAAACAACCAAAAACAAGTGAAGTTGAACTTCATTGTGAATGAATTTAAATTCCATTTTTTATTCACAAGGTTTACATCATCCGTTTTATTTACACTTCATCGACGCAAAATAAGAGAGGAACACATTTTTATTAAGGTTGAGATTAAGCATTATCATCACATATTCTTTTCATTGTTTTGGAATAAATTTGAATTAAGGTTGAGATTAAGCATTATCATCACATATTCTTTTCATTGTTTTATCCATTTTATCATATGCATTAAACGTTGGGCCATCTTTTTTGTTTTCTTGCCTTATAAGCTTCTATTTGAGAAGTCAAAGAAAGAAAGTCAACATGAAATTAAATAAGGAAAAATGAAAGCCTTATTTGTTCATGCTAGAATATCATATACATGTTTTGTCCTTTTTCATCACCACGCGTGAATAAACTTGGATTAACATCATACATGCCACCATTATCATAATCTTCATCCAAAAAAAATCAAAATGTAAATACAAAGTGTTCTTTACATCATCTTCACCACATCATCACATTTATATTACACACATTTTTTTATTATCGCTACATAACAAGAATTAACAAATCAAGAAACACGTTGAATTTGAATTTAGCGTAATTAAGATTTTCATTTCAATTTGAATTTGGTCGTTACAAATTACATCACAAACAATGCACATGTTAATTAAAAATGAAATTCTGGTATGCAGATCACATGTGTTCCAAGAACATTGATCTCTGCTCAACAAGGATGAGGACAGACCATGGCCAATTTAAATTTCTTTAAATTGTCCCAATGTCATGACCAATGTCACGACCTCTGTTGTGACATCTGCAGTCTGTCATACTATTTATCTAACTATTTAAAGTACAAAATTGTAAATGCAGAAAGATAAATAACACAGTAATTGTTCACCCAGTTCGGTATCAACAACACCTACATCTGGGGGCTACCAAGCCAGGAAGGAAATCCACTATTAGCATAATTAATTTAGAGTTAAACCTCTAGTTTAAACTCCTCACTTAATCTTTACCCAATGCAACTTCAGCCTAGAGACACTTTAGTACCTGAGTATACCCACTCACTTCCCCTCAATCACACAACAGTGATTTCAAACAATTACAAAAACAGTATGAAGAGACACTTCATATACACCTTGATCTTGCTTCACAGCTTTGATCAAGGAACTCACACACTCTTGCTTCACATCTTCGAGTGAGACACAACCTAGAATCTACCTAACCAAAACAATCATCCACCAGACAATTGCTTGGATTACAAGTATTCCTAAACAGACTTTACAAGTGAAGACTAGCCTTCTTCACTTCCAAATATGTCTACCTTAATGTATCAAAAGATACAAAGGGTGACTTACACACAAGGGACTCTCAACCCTATACCTCTATTTTGCACTCTGGTTTTTCTTGATGTGAGTGCTTGCTTTTCTTCTGCTTCTGCTCCTCCTTTTATAGTCGTGCAGACTGGGCTTATGTTGTGCAGAAGTAACAAATATTAGTTTTAACAAAATAAAACTAATTTCCACAATTCAAGGTGCTGCCAAATTAGGTCATGGCATGGTCAGTATTGCCTTGAATCTCTCCTGATATAACTCAGGGGTCATAACAAGTCTTCCTGAAATCTAGCCTGAGATAACAGAAAACCAACATGCCTGCACGACTGATGTCACACGATCAATGTCATGACATTCAGTACGACATTCAGCTTTTACTCACTCTTAGCTGACCAGCTTGCACTGCTGCACACTTCTGCAGAATCTTCATCATGACAGTCATGGTTTCTCCCAATCTTCTGCAGAATAATATTAGAAACAAGTATATTCAAGTTTCCTAAAAGGTCTCCAAGATCCTTTTATGAATACCAATACAATCTGTTCTTGTTCCTAATCCATCTCCTTGACATATTTACTGATGAGGTATTTTCAACATGGTCTCATCAATCCAAACCAATTCTGTCAAGAGATATACACTAGCAGCTCCTTCTGTTGTCATGCAACTATGTCTTGCAACTATGTCTTGCTTAAGACACATGACAACACACCTCACTCACCATAACTCACACTGTTGTGGTTGCAAACCTCACACTACCTGTGAGGAGCTTCATCACAATTCCAACAGTTGTGGCTGCACACCTCACTCACTACCTGTGAGGAACTTCATCACAACTTAACCTGTTGTGGCTGCACACCTCACACTGCCTATGAGGAACTAGGCTACTGCTAACCCATAGCAGTGCCTGTTGTGCCAGACTACTATGTCATTACTTTGGTAATGACATCCATGACAGCTGTCCTTTCTTCAGCCTCTGCTAGCTCCTGCTTTCTCTTGCTGCACTCGACCTTGATGTCAGCCTCTGCTAGCTCTTGTTGCACATATCTCCTGTTGTTTCTCAGACATGACAGTAGTTCTGTCATGACAACAGATGGATGTCACGACATACAACATGACATTCACATTAAAACACTCCTCAACAGTTCTTTCACCAGCTCCTGCTTGCTTCTTTATGATATCCTGCTTAACATTAGTGCAGAGTCATGTTTTACCATAATTTAGCCAATCATAGAACCATGGACAATTCTATATCATAGAACCATGGAATTATCAAAAAGTATCGCCTTGCACCTCAAATCTCCATAAAATCAACAAAGAATAATCCAATTCCCTCACAATATAGCTCAGCATAACAAAATTATAAACTCACACCAATTAACTCATTTCTCACAAGATTTCACCATAAATCTCACTCAAAATATCTAGCTTCACACGAGTTTCAATCCTCACGCACTCACCTTACTTAATCTAATTTCCTATCCTATATAAACTACCTTCATTCACATCATCAGTCACAGTTTCACCTCTGATTGAATTCTAAGCAATCTGCAGCCAACTCAAAAACCCTTAGTAGAGTTTCCCCGTGTAAGAAATAAGAGCTTTTCCTAGAAGCTCTGATTAAACGGAGGTTGAGCCTCCATCCATCACAATATCATAGTAGCAACACAATATACAAGAAGGAGAAGAAATTTAGAAGATACAAAAAAAAAAGAAGTGATAAAAGAGAAGAAAAGAGAGAAATAATATTACCTGAAAGATTCAACCCTAGTAGGAATTCGTGGGAATCTTTGCCGAAAAATAATCTTACTCCGATTTGGTACTTTCATGATGTTTTAATGCTTTTTCTTCATGATTTCTTGCTTCTGCATGCATTATGAGTGTTTCCCCTTTAATAATTTTGTTTAATTATGTTTGATTCAACCAGATCAGTGGTTCTAGATTTTTTTTGTTTGTGATTATAAGGCTAGATTGGTTATGATTTTTTTGTTTGTTGTTTTAGAGGATAAATTTTGTGTTTAGAAGATTGTTTTAGGTTTTGTTAATGTTGAATGTTTGTTTATTCTGTTGAATTTTGATGAAATATGGAAATGGGACGAAGAACACTCATAGTGGTAATGATGTTCTTCGCCTTGTTCATCCATTTTCCAGGTGTTTTATATGAAAAGAAGTGTTTTTTGTGTGTTTGAGTGTTTTTCCTTAGAGAGAGAGAGAGAATAGAGAGAGTTGGCAAGTGAGGAGAGAGACTTTTTTTGGAAGATGAGGGGAGTCCTTTGCCTCCTACCACTTTTAATATTTTCCATCCTCTATCAAGTTGGCCCACCTGACATCCTCATGGCCTTAAATTTTGTTGACTCTAGGTTGACCCAATGACTCATGTATAGGAGTCCCCACCATAGTACTACCGTCCTTTGCCCTTAAATCTAGGATATTTATTTGATTTCTAATTATGTTAATCCAATGCACTAACGTGATTCCACGTTTCCCTTCTGCTGACTTTAGGCTGTTGGGCCATAAACGCTAGGCCATTCCTTTTTACTTAGCGTCACTCCATCTTTCAGAACTACAACCCCTCTATGCATTTTTTAAATTTTTTTATTTTCTTTTGCATTGGGCCTCAAGCCCATTCATTTAATTTGTATCTTAATACACCCTTGTATTGCAAGCAATCCATCCCTATGATTTTATTTTTTATGCTTTTTTTATTAGTTAATTTGTTGAATTAATAATTGTAAATAAAATCAAAATATATTAAAATCAACCTTTCAAAAATAAAATCAAAGTTGTTTGATCAACATCAAGTAATTTTAAAAGCACTTCACCAATCCTTCATAAAATTCAAAATCTCTTTCTAATCAAATCATTTCATACAACACGAATCAAACACTTGATTAACACCAAGTCCTTTTCAAATTAAACCAAAGCCATTTAACTTAATTATTTCAAGAATTTTCATAACAATTGCATTAAAAAGGACTAGTTGGACGTAATATGCAATCCTATTCTTGAATACTTGGGTACAAGCTGTAATTAACTTGCATGCCCGAGTATTTGTCTTTCGCTTAAAATCCATTGAAGGTGTTTCAAACCTTTCGTAATTAAAGATCGATTAAAAATGATTAGTTGGATGTAAGATCCAACCCTAGTCTCGAATATTTTGATACAAATCGTAATAGCTTACTTGTTCGAATATTCTACCTTCACCAAAAAGCAATCCAAACAATCAAACTATCTTTTCTGCCTTAGCGCAATGCCAAAACTTTTCACAAGCAAATGACGTTTTATCCATTCTACCTCGATAAAAAAATGCTTAAGCCTCACATGTACGAGCATACAAGCAACGTTTAAAACCTAAAACGCGATCAAACATTATCCATTCTATTGTGATATAAAAAATGCTTAAGTGTCTAGTGTGCGAGCATACAAACAATATTTAACCAATAGAATGAGACCTAAAAATAGTTAACTAAAATAAACCAACACACACTTATTGTCTACCCAGAACTGCGTAGCTTTGAATTCCTCATCGCATCGGAGGATATGTAGGAGTCAAATTCAACGTCTCATCAAACAATCTAGTAAGAAAAAAAATCCAAAAATATATTTTTTTTCTCCAGAACTACGTAGCTTTAATTTCCTCATCGCACTTGAGGATACGTAGGAACAACGCTCATAATCTTGCTAAGCACCCTAATTAAAAAATTATTTTTAGTCCTGTTCTTTTTCCTCTCAAAATAGCTGGAAGAAAACAAATAACATAAGCTAACACTCTAACGCAAAACTAGCTAAACGTTTCTCGTTGAATAGAACAGATGTTAGGGGTGTTAATACCATCCCCTCACATAACTGACTTCAAACTCGAATTTGGTTACGACAACCATTTTGTATTTCTTTAAGGGTTTTATCGACATTTTGCATTTCCTTTTGGAATAAATAAACTTCAGTGGCAACTTTGTATGTATTACAGTCATTTGTTACGCCCAAGTATTTTTCGTGCCGTGATAACATTTAACACCAACATTTAACAACTAACAAATACTTGATCAAAACATGTACGTTAAAGAATGCATTAACAATCATAAATAATGCATGAACAATTATCCAAATGCTCAAATACACATAATGAGAAACACAAATTTAAAAAGACTTAAGTGCAAATTAGAATAATCAAAGACATAAGCTAGAGATTAATGAGTAAGATAAGAAGGAAATAAGAAAACCAACGCACAACCCTAGAACAAACACATGTAATGATATAAACTGAATACAAAGGTTATAGAGACATAGCATAGTAGTTCAGTAAAACTATGATTTGCTACAAATTAGTGTTAGTGAAAACAAATTATATATAGAAAATGAAACTAAACAAAATCCTTACTCTATTTAAGACATAAAGAGTCTAAGACTCCCAAATCTCTACATATCTTGTGAAAGGAATTTGATGACAATGGTTTTGTAAAAATGTCAGCAAGTTGACTTTTAGTGTCAACGTATTCAAAAACAACATTCCCTTTTCCCACATGATCTCTAAGAAAATGGTGTCGGATCTCAACGTGTTTGGTTCGTGATTGAAGTACTAGATTCTTAATGAGGCTTATTGCACTTAATCGAAAGGTAACCAATTTTTAAATCATAGTATAATAATTATTGTTTTAGCCATAAGACTTGTGAAGGTGAGAAAATACACACAAAGGGGGTTGAATTGTGTTTTGCAAAATTCTTTTTACTTTTGAACCAAAGTTCAGATTCTAAACCAGTGTTCAGAAATTGATAATGAATGTAGCGAAAAATGTAACAGAAGTGTATAAAAACAGCAAAGAACATACAAAAGTTATCCTTGTTCCTCTCCAACTAAGAGTACTCCAGTCCCCTTGCCACGCAAGAGATTTCCACAATAATCAAACTGATTACAACTACTTATACTCACTAGTATAAGACTTTCCTTGCTCAGACCTACAATCTAAAACCTCTCTGTTTAATCATCACCTGATTAAGACTTTGCTGCTTAGATCCTCAGATCCTAAGACTTTCCTTGATTAAACCCTCATGGTTCAATACTTCACTGCTTAGACACTCTGCCTAAGACTTCCCTGCTCAGACGTACCGTCTAAGACGTCCCTTGCTCAAATTCTTAATCCAAGACTTCACTGCTCAGACACATTATCTAAGACATTTATCTAAATAAACTTTTTTTTAGAGAAAAAGTAACTTACAGCAACACTTGATTAACAATCATAGGTATTTAAATACAATACAACACACTTTTACACAAAGGATTCTTAAGCTATACAAGAATAAGAACTCTTTAACAGATTAGCCTCTCTTGAGCTAATATGAATGTAGTGCATGTGTATCTTAGTTGTAGTTGCAACGTTATTTATTGAGTTGATCTTCCAATCATCTACTCCATTTATAAGTGAAGAAATATAGTCGTTGAAGTATTCACAACAGCTATAATCATATCAAATCTTCTAGTACATCTTCTTTTCCAAGAAAGTAGATGTTGGAACTCGTAGTCAAGGTAATATCTACAAAACAAGGCCTCTGTCCAAAGAACACTTCCATGAAACAAGTATAACATAATCTTTTGAAGATAATGTCAACATTTCTCATGTCCCGTGTTAGTAGAGCATGAGTTGACACTACTCAGTTTTAGAGGAAGCCATGGAACGCTTCTGATTCTGAAATGTACTAGCAGTAACTTTCTAATCAGACTCTCTCACGAGTGTATAATCAGAACCGAACCAAAGCTACTTCCGTGTCATAACCAGTTACATATAATTCTGTATACATGAACCAGCTAGTTAGAAATTCTAATTGTTTTTCAAATATTTTGTTAAAACTTTAGAGGATACATGGTATGAACCAAATTTTTATCAACAATCTCTCCTTTTTTTATGACGACAACCTTAAGTATTTAAAACAATAAGCAGTAGATTAATTACTCTACAACTTTCAGGGTCTGAGGTTTGTAAGCTCCCCTTGTGTCAAACAACCTTAGAGGTGAGGTTTGTAAGCTCCTCTGTATATAGAATAATTGAATCCACTCAAAGGGTGAGGTTTGTAAGCTCCTCCTATATAAGATCACTAACTTCATCCGACTCCATAATTAATCTAGATGAATACTAAGTCCACTCTCCCCCTTTGCCATCAACAAAAAGACAAAAGAAAAAGGAAACTTCAAGATTAATAATGGTTTCTAAACAATTCATGGCTGAACACCAGTCAAGAACAAGTTTGTCAATCAGCCCAGCTTGTTGCACATGAGCAACAACACCATGTTAAACAAGAATCATAGAAAGAATCCTACCAAGAGGAATGAGAAAAGATAGTTCCTTACGAGATACAAGGATCTCTTCTTTCAGATAATTAAAAATAGACAGAGGCAAATTGGTTTTAATTTTGGATACTAGGAACAAAATGAAGTGTTAATCAATAGAAGAAAGCCATCCTACCCCCTTTCTCTAGACCTTAGATTGGTCCCCATAATTTGGTACCAGACTTTTGCCATAGGAGTAAGAGTATGAGGACTTTCATTAGGGCCTCCACTACCATAGATGTTGTGCATAAGGTTCATAAATCTGTTGTTATTTCTATAGTTTTCAACAGTAACTCCATCTTCCTCATAGTTTATTTCTTAGGAGATGATTTTAGAGTTGATCACAACAGGAAAACCATAAACAATAGATATAATTTGACAACCATCTAGCTCATTCTGATGAACATGAGCATTTTCCCAAAAATATTTCACTAGATCTGGATACATAGGTCCATTAATGATTGCAAAATATCCATCCCATTTTTGAAAATGAATATCTACAACTATCCGTGAAAGATTACTCGCCATCAATTCATTGAAAGTAACCGTAAATTCCTTTAGAATATCTAGGTCATAAATCTCTCCTTTAATTTTTTTTGAAGACATTTAATAAGAAATTCTAGTAATTTCACAATATTATCTTATATATAAGATAATTCATGAAATCAAGAAAACACCCAGACAACAGTATTACACATAGAATGCCAATTTATAAGCAAGTGTGTATTAAATGTTTGGACAATGATGAGTCTGAATAAAAATGAATTAGAATCTTTGTCAGTGCACTCCTTTTAAGAACCAAATTTCATAGCATATTTTGAAATAAAAGTGATAGACAGATCCCTGAATAGGGGATCTATCAAATCAATATTTCAAAAAGCTTTTAGGTATTAGAATGTAAGACAAAGTTTCTTATTTTATGAGAGCTCAAGATTAGTCCAATTGTTAATTCAAAGTACATAGCAAGGAATTAAACTAACTACTTTCTGCTTAGACAAAGCAATCAAGGATGAGAGAGATACTATAACCCCTAATCAAGGCTTATAGACCATTCTTAAAGAAATTTCAGATTTTTAAGAATTTCAACTGTGTGCTATCAGAGTCTAACAATTCCTCTAATACTTTATTCAAAAGATAAGCATTATTCATTGACAAAGACCATGTTCAGATTTTTCTTAATAAAATAAAATTTGGCAATTGCTAAGGGTTTTGTAAGTTTATCAGCCCATTGATGTTCAGAATTAATAAAATGAATATCTATTACGCCCTTCTGAACATAGTCTCTTATAAAATGGTGTTTGATTTTAATATGCTAGGTTCTAGAGTGTTGAATCAAATTCTTCATTAGAAAGATAGCAGCAGTTTTGTCACAAAGGATATGAATATTATTTCCAAAAATCTGATAATCTTCAAGTTAATATATCACCCATAGTAGTTGAGTGCAAGAGTTAGCAGCTGAAATGTACTCTACTTATGCTGTAGACAAAGCAATATTTGCTTGTCTTTTACTACCCTAATAGATAAGGTTTTCACCTAAGAATTGACAATTTCTACTAGTGGATTTCCTTTTAATTTTATCTCCGACATAGTCAACATCACATAATCCAACAAGCTTATACTCTAAGGATTTCTTATAAAGAAGTCTAAGATTTGTTGTTCCTTTCATATACCTAAAGACCCTCTTAACAACAATTAAATGAGTTTCTCTAGAAACTAACTGGAATCTTACACACAAACATACACTGAATAGAATATCTAGTTCGGAAGCAGTGAGATAGAGTAAGGAACCTACCATACCTCGATATTTATTTGGATCCACTTTAGCACTGTATTCTTCATCATTCAAGTTGTAGGTAGGATGAATAGGAGTTGACATGACTTTGCATTCATCAAGATTGAAATTTTTCAAGAGCTCTCTTGTATACTTAGACTGATGAATGTATATACCTTCTTCCTTTTTAATAATTTTAATTCCAAAGAAGTATTTCAATTCTCCCATCATGCTCATCTCAAATTCAGCCTTCATAAATTATTGACAAAGAGATAAATTAGTAGAACCAAAAATTATGCCATCAACTTAAATTTGAACAATTAATATTTCTTCTTCAAGAGTTTTCCTAAATAGTGTAGTATCAACCTTTTCTTTAGAAAAACCATTCTCAAGCAGGGAATTACTCAGTCCTTCATACCACGCTCTTGCATGGTTTGGATCTTCAAATCCAAGAGGTTGCTTGACATACACTTCTTCATTAATAACCCTGTTCAGAAAAGCATTTTTTTACGTCCATCTGATAGAGTACAATGTCATGGTTGATGGTGTCATACCCCAAATTTTGGTAAGGCATTTTTTAACTTTGACTCGATTTTGCTTCGCGTTCATCTGCATCTCGCTTAGTATAGTTCATAGTCATGTTCTGCATTGGTCTTCTAAGACATGGAATCAGGAGTTTCTCTGAATCAAATTATCGAGTATCTGGCTTACAAGAATTGTCAGGCATCAAGGGCCTAGGGTTTCATTAGCCCCGGGGTTCAGGTGCATTGGTAAGCTTATGGCCAGCTGGTTCAGAATCAGGTTCTGTTTCTCATGGATAGAAGGTCGGGTTTATCAGGAGCGGTGACATTGTTTCGAGTCAAGTGTGGTTTTTTAGTCACGATCAAGATCAGATAGAAGTTCGACCTAATCTTGGTCAAACCATCAAAAGCTTGCTTCTATTTCAAGTTACCTGCATCAATGACTATTTCTTAGTTAGTGTGTATTCAAGGTCATTCTGTTCCATATCAGAATTCATCTGTTTATTAAGCAGTGGCTCATGTAAGATTTGGTCTAGAAGATCAGGTTCATCTTGTGCTCGTCTGTGGATTTATTTTCCCTGAGATTTATTCAGGAAAATTCAAAGTGATTCGGGTTTCATTTGATGAGAGATTCAGAAGTTGACTCACTCAGATGGTTGTTGTTTCTGTTGCGAGTTGCTTAGTGGTAATTGTGTTGTGTGTTTTATCGTGTGTTGTTGAAAGAGTTTGAGATTAGTTTTGGATTCATTTGGTTATCCATTTTCTAAACCGTATTCATAATCTTCTTCTTCAATATCCAATAACCATTTTTACCCCTGTTAGTTATCCATTTCCATTAGTTTCTAATTCACATTTAATTATCCTCACTAAACCATTTTCTTTTATTTTAAATCCAGTTACTTTGTTTTTTTCATCATTATCCACCAATTTCGTAATTTTCTTTCCAATCCATTTTAATTCCAATAACCTTTTTGATAACCATTTTTCTTCTTTAAAACCAATTATCCTTTTCATTTAATCCATTTGTCCATTCCAAAATACTATCCACATTTAAACCATTTCTTTTTAACTTATCCACATTATTTTTCAATATCCATTTCAAATCCCAAATATCCACATTATTATTATTAAATCCATTTCGTTTCTAATTATTCATTTATAACCTTTTTTTAACCCATTATAATTATTATTATTACCTACCACCTTTTATTTTATCAATCCATTATATTACTATTTCAAAATCCACAAAAAAAATCAAAAGCCTTTTTCCTTTTACAATCAAAATCACAAATACCAAAAAAAAAATCCATCCTTTTTTAAGATGTCACAAGATACAAAAAATCATGTATAATAAGATTTTAGTTCCAAGAATTATATATAAAAAAAAGAGAAAGGACAAAATCAAAAATGAGGAGATGCTTTAATCTTTATGACACAACGGTGTGCTTCAAACCAAACGCAAGACTCCAAAATATCCTGCAACCTTGACCAAGTTCACTACACTCCAACATGTGATATAGCTTGTTGCATCTGCTAACACTCCAAACAAAAACCTCCCTGCCTTGACAGTAACAAGACCCTGCACACTACATAAGAACTCTGCTGCAAACACAACAGCTATAATCTACAAGTGAGGAACACAACAAGCACTCTATGCCAAACTCTGTGCAAACGGTACACACCACTTGCAAAACCATACGCTTTCATCAAAGCTCCAAACCTCTTCACATCTCCATCATCGTATGCTACTTCTACTACACAATGCCAAAATTACAGTCCAAAACACTGCACAAACCTGCAATAGGCTCCAACTCTGCATCAACACAAAAGAAACAAAACCTGTAATTACTGCAAATGGAAATGACAACACTACAAAAATTACACATCCATATTGCTGCATCAAAACAATTATGCGACCAACACACAAAATTCGTAGCACCTGTTATAAAATAAAAACATGTGATTCAAGAACAGATTTTAAACAACCAAAACCTGTAGCAAGAAAGTAAATGCACAACAAGCTAATTTCTGCAGCGAGAAAATGACAGGACAACAGCACAACATAAACTTTTTTCTTTAACAAAGAACTTAAAAGGAGAGGGAACGAACAGAAAAAAGAGGGGAGAAACCTATTCAAGTATTCTTAATCACAAGAAAAAAAACCAGTGGAGATTAAAAACTCACCTTCATCATTTGAAACCTTAAAGCTCAAAACCACTGTGACAATATTTCTGCTGTTGCACATTTTCACCTCAGTAATTTTCAACCCACATTCTTTCATCCACTGAATACGTCGCACAAACCCTTCAACTGTTAACATCATCACTTCCTGTCCATCTCATTCTCTAGCTGGCTTCAAATCGTTTTCACGACAAACAACAACAATAAATGAAAACAAAAAAATAAATCACAGCAAAGTGAGAAAGAGGAACTCCAATTTGCACGATATCTTGAGCATTTCGTTGGCGGATTCGAGTAAGAGAAGAAGAGAGATCACGAGGGAGAAATAGATCGCAACACAGAGAGGGATTTGTGAGAAATCCGCCGCGATCGAGAGAGCAAGGAGCAAAGAGGTTCAGAGAGAAAGATCGCGTATGAAGGAGAAGAAAGGGGATCTTTCATGTTTTTGTTAGTATGATTTTCTTCCCATTTATTTATTATTAGTATTATTCATTTATCTATTATTATTTTATTTTATTTTTCAATTTTGTTTATAAATATCTTGTGTTGTGTTTTTAAATATTTTTCAATTTTTGTTTATAAATGTCTTTCAATTCTGTTTATAAATTTCCTTTATTTTGTTTATAAATATTCTTTATTTTGTTTATAAATGCCATTTATTTTCTTTAAAAATATGTCTCTCAATTTTGTGTATAAATGTTATCTGCTTTGTTATAAAAATATCTTTTAAAAAAATATGTCTTTCAATTTTGTATATAAAAGTCATTTATTTTGTTTTAAAATATGTCTTTTAATTTTGTGTATAAATGTCATTTATTTTGAATAAAAGTATCTTTTAAAAACATGTCTTTTAATTTTGTGTATAAATTTCATTTATTTTGTATAAAAGTATCTTTTAAAAATATGTCTTTTATTTTGTTTAAAAAGTATCTTTTATTTTTTATTTTAGATTTTCTCTCCTAAAAGATCTTCTATTTTAGTTTGGTTTGTGTTAATAATTTAGGATTAATTATAACTATTTAAATTATTTAGTTCATTCACTTTTATTTAATAAAACTTCAAAAAATATATTTAATAAACACGATGCATGTAGTAAGTGGTGGATAAGGAGTGAGAATGGAGTTTCTCCTACACTCACTCCGAGTATTTTGAACGCAAGACGCTCGACTTGGTTGTTCGATGCACTCACCTCTACCTATAAACTTTTGTACAATGTGCGTCTCAAACTTCGATGCAAGGTAACACGTGACGGAGAAGGAGTGAGAATGGAGCCCCTCCTACACTCATTCCGAGTATTTTGAACACAAGGCGCTTGACTTGATTGTTTGATATATTCACCTTCATCTATAGCCCTTTAGTGCGATCCTAATAAAAAATAACATCAATGTACCAAACCTCTTTTTTGCCTTAGGGCATAGTCCGAAAACCCTTTTTCAAGGTATAAAATCAACCAAATACACAATCATTTTTCAAAACCGTAGCAGGCCGAACTACGGCTACTCTGATTTCTCACACCTGTTGAGGATACGTAGGCATAGGATTGCGATAATCCTAGCGAGTACTCTTCTTTCTTTTCCACCTTTAGTCATCTATTCCTCATCACCCAAAAAGGACATGTTACGTCTGTTCTACCGCAAACAGGTAACGCATAAGACTTCACAAGCGAGCTGCAATACACCTAACTGCTAGAACACGCACGTTAGCATCGTTCACCCAAACTTCCCATTTTCACCGTAGTCCCATGAACTACGAATGCTCTGATTCTTCACTTCTTACAAGTGAATATACGTAGGCACAAGGGCCCCAATCCTTGGTGAGCACTCTAATTAAAAACCAACCCCTATTTCCCTTTTGCAAGTAGAATTTTAGATTAAAACACCCATTCACGCTAAACAACCTAGAAGGTTCCCATCGAGTACGATGGATGCGAGGGGGTGCTAACACCTTCCCCTCGCATAACCGACTCCCGAACCCTAAGACTTGGTTGCGATGACCATGCTCTTTTACCAAAGGTTTTATCGTTATTTCCCTTTCCCTCTTTGGGATAAATAAAATCCGGTGGCGACTCTGTGTCCTTTTTTGCGTAGCGACAGCTGGCGACTCTGCTGGAGACTCTTCCCTAAGCGAGTCAAACCTAACCTAGTTTTTTTTTCCGCGTGTTTGGGTCCTTTCCTTTTATTTGTTTGTTTATCACTTTCCCTTATTTATTCAATTGTATCTCACCTTGTTTGGTTTCATTCGTCGTGGTATGGATTGGATATATTGGCGGAAAAACTTGAGGGAAAGACTCTATACCTGAGTCTAGAATGTTATAATTGAGATAGGAGAGGTTGAGTAGTATGGGTTTCCGAGATGCTCATCTCGTGATAGTGTCGTACCTCGAAAAATACGATCCTTGCGATAGACGCGGAAAATACTGTTCGAAACAGAGTCGCCACCGAACTTTATTCATTCCAAGGATGGAATAGGAAAATATCGATAAAACCTTTGAGGAGATAAGAACATGGTCATCGCAACCAATATTCTAGGTTCGGGAGTCGGTTACATGAGGGGAAGGTATTAGCACCCCTCATGTCCGTTGTACTCAACGGGAACGTCTTGATTCGATTCGTGAGAGAAAGTGGATACGCTTGTTTATCTTCTAAAGGAATTGCTTGCTAAAGGGGAAATGGGTGGTTTTAAGATAGGGTGCTCGCCAAGGATTGGGGCCCTTGTGCCTATGTATCTTCACTTGTAAGAAGTGGAAAATCAGAGCATTCTTAGTTCATGGGACTATGGGAAAAAGAGGGGATTGTGCTCGCCAAGATCATCGCAATCTTGTGCCTACATATCTTACATTTAGAAGAGAATGAAGAATCAGAGCAGCCGTAGTTCGGCCAACTACGGTAAAAGGTTTGTGTTTGGAAGGAACGAGAGTTTAGGTCGCATTCTAACTGCTAAACGTTGGCTTGTCTGCTCGATAGGGGAGGATGAAACACGAGTTTGTTATGCACGAAAGAAGGGACTAAACAATGTTCTTGGTAAAAGGTGGGTATGAGTTGAACGAGAGTTTAGGTTGCATTCTAACTGCTAAACATTGGCTTGTCTGCTCGCTAGGGGAGGCTGAAGCACGAGTTTGTTATGCGCGGAAGAATGGCCTAAACAATGTTCTTTGAAAAAGGTGTATGAGTTGTGGATCGCACGAGGGCGAGTTAAGTATTTTAGTTTAGAAAAGAGGGTGGATTGGAATAGGTTATAAGGTTTTGGTCGCAGAAGGGCTAGGAAGAGAGTTGGTTAGATGTATCGGATGTTTAGCTAGAGGTGATGATTATCTGAAGCTTAAGAAAGACTTCTCGGACCCAAGTAATCGGAAGAGTGAACCAAAGACTTGGAGCTCTCTCTTTTTCAACCTCAATTGCAAAAGGATAGGATATAGTTTGAGAGGGTTAATCGGATGACGATTACTTGAAGCTTAAGAAAGACTTCTCGGATCCAAGTAATCGGGAAAGCGAACCAAAGACTTGGAACACTCTCTTTTTCATCGCAAAAATGAGTTGTTTGAATGGCGTTTGAAAGATAGGATGTGGTTAAAATACTTTAACAGATGAGGATTACTCGAAGATTAAGAAAGACTTCTCGGACCTCAAGTAATCAGGAGAGTGAACCAAAGACTTGGAGCTCTCTCCTTTTCTCATCTAATATTATGAAAGATGTTTAATAATATTAGAATGTATTAGTCGGATGACAATTACTCGAAGCTCAAGAAAGAATTCTTGGACCTTAAGTAATCGGGAGAGTGAACCAAAGACTTGGAGCTCTCTCTTTTTCATCTATGTGTTTAGGAAAAATAGGTCTGAATTCGTTTATCATTTTTAGAAGACAATTGTTCGAGCTTAAGAAAGACTTCTCGGACCCAAACAATTGGGAGAGAGAACCAAAGACTTGGAACTCTCTCTTTTTCATCTTTTATTGAAATTGTATTTAAGTAGTTATTAAGTGTTTTGATTTGATTTAAAGATAATGCTTGATGTGAATCAAGGTTTAAAATTTGAGTTTTAACGTGTACACTAGCAAAGTGGGCTAGTCTTCTAAGTGACCAATTAGAAATAACTGATCAAATAGGTCTCACTGTAAGGAAGCCCAGGAGTAAGCTTTAAAATGTTGTGTATGGTGATCAAAGGTTGATGGCGAGGTTTTGAAAGCACTCGACTTACAAGGGTGGAAAATGGCTCGATAAATCGAGAATTTAATTTTAAAAATGATTTTGAAGCATTAAAGCATGAGTAAGAAAATAACTATTACATTTGGAGAGAGAGGAGTACCTTGTTATCGAATGGGAATGAAATAGAGCGAATCAAATTTTAAAATCTTTCGGTCCTAACCCAAACTTATCCAACAGTCAAAATGGATCAAAGTTTATTAAATCATTTAATTATATTAATCCGAATTAATTATTAAAATTATTCGAATGAATCAAATAATTAAATTAGTTAAAATGATTAATAAATTTAAATAATTAATTAATTAGGCTAATGAAATTTAATTATCAAAATTATCCAACTAAGCTGAATAATCTAGTTAACTAAAAAATAATTAGCAAAATTAATCCAAAAAAAATTCAAGTTAATCCACTAATCTTCATTTAAAAGTTTCACCTCATGTCTAACCATTGGATGCTCATTCACATCTCCAAGTATATTGGATGGGGCTGCTGAAGCTAATCGAAAGACGTTGTTGTCGCTGAGATTGCTACGGCAATAGGGCTGTTACGACATTCTTTTTTCATCTGGGGCTAATCTTATATGGGACAACCTCCCAAAACTGCAACATCGGTTCAACTTGCATAAAATTCACAACATATTAAAAATGAAGCTTAATAACTTTAGATATCTAAAATTAAAAATGCAGCTTAATAACTTTAGATAACTTTAGATACAAGAGTTAACAAGAGTTAACAAGAGTTAACGTTCCACAGTTTTCTTTGAAAACACCTATGGGACTTCACAACATTGAAAAGATACCACAACATAAAACACAGATCTATATCATGAATTTAAAATATATAAAAAAAATAGAAGAAGCTTTATGTTGTCGAAGTTTCGCGGTGTTGCCGGATTAGTGCCGCAGTTGTTGTGGTGATTCTTTTATTGCGACGACTTCGAGATAGTTGCGGGTGTGTTCGCGGTTGCTGCAAGTTGAACTTGGGGCGATTTTGAACTGTCTCTTCCACTGAATGCCTCAACAACAGAAATGTGTCGCAACTGAACTTTTTCATTGGATACGCGGCCTTCCGGATTCTCGTGTCGACCCTCTTCCGCTATGGATTACGGCAGCTTTTGTTCCTCCAAATGGGAAAGACAAGCCTACAGCAGTAGCAGTAATTCGCCTCCAATCTTGCATCTGATTCGAGGCCGAGATGTGGGTTACTATTGTTCTGTTTCATTGTTATTGCAGATGTGGTTGCTAAAGAGTTACACAGATGAACAACTTGGCGTTATCACTTGTTGATGTAAATATGCTCCAGCAGATGGATTTCGAGGGTGTCACGTCAAGACCAAATCGGAATCAAGTCTTGAATCAACTCCCAACCTGCACAGTAATGGACAGCAAACCAAGCAGAACTCACAAAAGTCGAAAACTAAGAAAACATGGTTAAGTTAGAAATACAACTTTAACTGTCGTTGTGTTATTGCATTGGAATAAGATTGTCCTCACAAATATTCAGCTCAAACAAGCTATCATCTCACAAATGTGTTCCTAACAAATCCAAAACCAAGACGAAATTTGATTTCCATTGTTGTAGGTTGTTGTTGCGGAAACCTCAAAACACGTCGTCATTTCTAGCGTCGGATCTGATGCGAACTTGTTGCGTGACTTCATTGCCACTTACCATTGATTTCCAGTTATGATGTGAGTTGAAACCTGGTTGTTGTGTTGTTGTTCTGAAACAAACCGAGTTGTTGTTGCTTCTGGCACGTTGGCTGTGTTATTCTGCACCCAAACCGTCCCCTCTACTGCATTGCCAATCCTCCCCTTTGCAAGAGGTGATGAAGCGTCATTACAAACCAAGTCAGTATGTAATCCAAGTTTACGATCTCTTAAGTCGTGTATGATTCAACTCAGGTCCATATATGTCGCAGAATCGAAGCATATCGAGAAGCAACAAAAATTATTTTTTCGGAAATGTTCATCAATCATCACTGCATTTTGCTGGAAAAGAACCTTGGCGTTGTAGTTACAGAGAGAGCCCGGAGTCGTTGCCAATGTTGTTGACATGAATATGAAAGCAGTGTAATCTTTACGAAATAGAAGACAAAATCATACACGAGCTTCTGTTGTAGCTGTGATTGGACTCGACAAAAAATGGTGCCGCCGAGTTCACGTTGCAGAGTCGAAGGTATTGTCGTTACAACTTCTGTTGAGTCTGTTGCACCCTAAAATTTGACCAACCGATTCTCCTATCTGACTCGTGGTTTAAACTCGTATTCGCAAATCAGACGTATGATTTTTGTGCAAACAGAGGACCTCAGGGTTACAGCTTGATTTTCGTCCATCAGATATGGCAGATCCAGTCTAGATCATCAGGGTTTTATTTTCGGGAAATTGTGCGCTCCTCGGTGATTTTTTAGCTTGCATGGTGATTTTGGGATATTCTGATGCCCGGGGCTCTCTGTTCGATTCGATCTGGTCTCGTGCGCTCTTTCATGGTGGTCATTTGAATTCATCTGCATTTTTAGCATTTTTAGGGTTTAATAGCCTTTTGCGGTTTTTTTTATAGGCTTTATAGATTTTTCTGGAATTTAAATAGGGTTTTTATAGTTTAAATCTTTTTTTAGAATTTTATATAGATTTTTAAATAGATTTAATAGTTTTTAATATTTTTTAGAATATAAAAGAATTTAGATAGTTTTAATTTTTTTAGGATAATATAGAATTTTATAGATTTTTAATAGCTTTTAATTCATTTTTAGGATTTAATAGTTTTTTTTATAGCTTTAAATAGTGTTAATAGTTTTTAATCATTTTAATAAGAAGAATATAGTTTTGTTTTTCTTTTATAGAAATAATATAGAATAGATTTTTCATTTTTTTAATAAATGAATAGATTTTTCTTTTATTTTCTTTTATAGGATTTAAATAAATAATATAGTTTTTTTATAGTTTTATTAGAGATTTTTTAGAATATTATTAGTTTAGGAGTTAATTAGATTGATTATTTTTTAGATTAATTAGGTTTTAATCAATTAGTTTAATCATTTTTGTATTAATCAGATTGTGTTTGGGTGTTTTGTTTCATTTTCCATTTGGGCCCATTACACTTCGCAGGCCCAATTCCATGTGTTTGTCCAGAAATTCAGCTAAGCCCAGGTTGTCCAAGTCTCGGTCCATCAATGATCCAGCAATTCTCCAGCCGTTTCCAGTTTTCCCCAGAACATTCCAGAAGCTTCCAGTAATTCTCAGCTATAAAGCCAGAGCAGGCCACGTGTTGCTCAAAGGCTGGCCCACGCGTTTCACATTCATCATGACACCACACACTCAGAAACCATCTCCTCACGCCACGTCTCACGTCCAGCTGGTCCCCACTCCCTCTCTCTCTGTGCATGCAAGCCACGCGTGGCACCTGCAAGCCTCCACAGAGACACCTGTCATCACCACACGCGACGCCGGAGAAGCCACCGGCCGGCATGCAAACTCCGTCCGGCCGCCCTTAACACCACCGTCCTCGCCGGAAACTGCAACGAAACCCAGAATTTCTCCTTTCTTCATCTTCCTCCTCCGATCTCCTCCGTCTAGCTTCATCATCACCTCGCCGGAAACATCAAGTTTCGCCTGAAACTTCATACGAATCTCCAGGAACCTTCATCCAATTTTCCAGAACATCATCAATATTCATCAAGAACGCTACAAGACCTTCATCATTCTTCAGCGAGAAACCCAGAAACCCCTCAAAGCTTCATCGTAACGTCTTCGTTCATCATCATCATTAAGAACTCCATCAATCCTTCCAGATTTTCCCAGAACCTCGTTGTTCTTCATGGACATTCATCATCTGCGTTTCCTGGTCAAGAACATCTAAGCGTTCATCGTCTTCCCAGCGAGATCGCTTCTCCATCAGTTTCCCCTCAGATTCTTCAGGTTTATGCAAGATCTTCAACGATCTTCGAAGGTCTTCCAAGAATCTCAAGAACCTCAAGAACTTCGTTGCCTTCAAGAGGCGCTCTCCAGAAATCTTCGTCTTCGGCTTCGCTCCAGGTAACTCTTTTCACCTCCTAGTTGCTTGTTCAATTGGATTAAGGTGTTAGCCTGAGATTTGCATGTTAGTTGGACGAAGATGATAGTTTAGGTTAGGGTGGATTGAACAGATTGGTGTTTAGGTTAGATTCTGGGTTGGGTGAAGGGTTATGTGAGTTTGTTGTGAGAAATTTTCTCAGAGAGTTAGGTTCAGAGAGGGTGGGGAGGACGAAGGAGACGGCTAGGGTTCAATGATGAACAGTAGCCGGAGATTAGAAGAGGGAATATGGTTTTGTTGTTAGGGTTCCCAATTAGGGTTAGGGTTTGGGCCAAGCCCAAACACGTCTTTACTGAAACAACCCCCCGTTTACTCGTTTACCCCCTCCCTGCGTGTGAGACCTGGGAATGAATTGAACTGGGCCTAGGGCCCTTATCACTATCCACACCCCCTGGGCGTAAGCCCAATGAGAACCAACTGGAAAACATACTGATGGCACCCCCCAGGCATTTTTCTCTGTTTTTATTATTGTTGTTTGATTTCTGGTAGTACTGGGCCCTGCGCCCATTTGCTGTGTACACCCCCCAGGATCAGGGCCCAATGCATTAGCAACTGAAAATCCTTGCTGTTTGCCCCCCCCTTTTTTCTTTTATTCAAATTTGTTAGTTTTTAATTTCTTTTATTTTCTTGCACATTGAAAAATTCATAATAAAATAGAAAATCAATGTTTTTTATTTCTTCTTCTTGCTATAGGTCAATCATAATGTCTAGAAAATTATATAAAAATAAGAATGCCATTTTATTTTTGTTTACTATTTTTGGTATATTTTCCATTTTAATGACTTTTTTAATATCTTTTAGTGCATGCACATTGTTAGAAAATTCATAAAAAATAGTAGGTTTAGTCAAATAATCCCGTTCTTTTTTCTGTAGACTCGTAATTCAATGTAGAATTTTATAGTGCAAAAACATTAGCTTAATCATGCATTTTCATTTTAATTGCATTTTTTGTATTGTTTTGATACTGAATATTTGGTTTGTGGATATGTCTGTGTTGCTGATTTTAGTTCTTTCATCTGGTAATGAGTTTTGTCCTGATTTTTTAGTATGTTGCCATAGAGCCATGTAGGTTTCCCATAGTTTTTTGATAGATTTTTTTTAGGATGTTCTGATATTGTTTTAGTCTGAGCTTGAGGATAGGAGAAGTCTTGATGACTTCTGACTTTGAAGTTCAACTGTGGTTGAACTTCAGAGATAGTTTCTAATGGTTTGGTGGCCTGTGGGTTCTTCTCATAGATGGGAGCTGGTTGAAGTCCTGTTGGAGCTTGCAAGGATGCAGTGGATTGAGGCTTAGTCTAGGAGCTTGTGCTCTGTTTATGAGGTTCGAGATCCTGAAGTTTGAAGGGAGTTTATGGTACTTTCCTGAGGAAGGCACTATGAATGACTTTCATTCTTTCTTCTCACCTCTTTCTTAAGTATCCAGTGATGTTGGAGCCAACTTATGAGTTTAATTTCTCCTGAGGAGGAATGTAAACTGATCACATGTTGTTGAGCCACATGGGATACGATTCCTAAGTGGAAGCCCCCTAGTACTTTCCTGAGGAAGGTCCTATGGGTCTATTCACTTAGTTCCATTAGTTTATCTAGGATTTCTCAAGTATCCAGTAATGTTGGAGCCAACTTGTGAGTTTAATTTCTCCTAAGGAGGAATGTAAACTAATCACAGTTGTTGAGCCACGTAGGATACGATTCCTAAGTGTCAGCCTCCTAGTACTTTCCTGAGGAAGGTCCTGTGGGTCTGTTCACTTAGTTCCCTTAGTGCGTATAGGTTTTCTCAAGTATCCAGTGATGTCGGAGCCTTCATGTGAGTTTAGTTTCTCCTGAGGAGGAATGTAAACTGATCACAGTTGTCGAGCCGCATAGGATATGACTCCTGAGTAGTAATCTCCTGGTACTTTCCTGAGGAAGGCACTATGAGCTTGTCTGCTTAGCTCCCCTTCTCTGGTAAGCTTGTTCTGAAGCTTGGAGACTGGGATTGATTCCTCTTGCTTAGAGTTTTGATTAGAGTTGGCTTAGATTTTTGCTTAAGGTGTTGCATAGAGTTTTGTTTAGAGATAGATTAGAGGTTTGTCAGGTTAGCTAGCCTTCTCTTCGTAGTGTTTGACTTGTGTGATGTTATGTTGCATTAGACTTAGGTGTTCATCTAGATAGTTCTGAGTTAGGTACATTTTAGAAGTAGATTTTGTGTGCATGAGAAGTTGAGGTGGTCCTCCTTCCGCTTGCTTGTTATTGAGTGGCTTTGCTTGTTGGTATTTGGTAGAGCTGAGCTCCCTTACCTCTGTGGCTTGCGGCCTTTGTGCCTTGTTTGTTTAGTTGTTGCCTTCATGCATATTTTCAGTATTCCTTTACTTTGTAGTTAATTCTTGTTTGTCGTTTAGTCCTGTGGCCATGATCCCTTAGGAGCTCTGACTTCTCCGTTGCGGAGTCGTTATGATAGACATTAGGATGGTCAACCAGGCATGATAGCAGTAGGTAGATTCCCCTGTTCCAGCTATAGTTTAGGGTGTCTTTTCCTTTTCCTTTTAGTAGGAGCGTTTGAGTAGCTTGATCCGTAGTTAGCTGAACTACAGCTGCCCTGATTCTTCGTACCAGACGAAGATATGTAGGCATAGGATGCGATATCCTAGCGAGCACTCTAACAACTAACCTTTGTTCTCTCGCGGCTGTGCGATCGAGACTTTCTCGCTAACGACTAATTGTTATCCCTTTCTCCTGCCCGAGCGCATTTGAGACCAGATCGTAGTTGTAGGTTCCCGAGCCTTAGAGACCAGTTTGTTTTCTCACTGCTGTGTGAGAGCGCCCAGTTTACCCGTAGTTAGTCGAACTACGTTTGCTCTGATCTTTCATACCAGATGAAAGTACGTAGGCACAGGATGCGATGTCCTGGCGAGCAACCTTTCCCCCGTTTAGTCGTAGGAAGTCGAACTACGTTGACTCTGACTTTCCCATTGCACGAGGGAATACGTAGGCCCAGAACACCGTATGTTCTGTCGAGTCCTGTCCTTTTCTTTTCTTTTCAGACTGACCATTAGAGTAGATAGATAGCACACCCTTTTCCTTATAAACACTAAGCGTGGATCCCGTCGAGTACGAAGGACGTGAGGGGTGCTAATACCTTCCCCTTGCGTAACCGACTCCCGAATCCAGGTTTTGGTTGCGATGACCATACCTTTTCCCGTCTTTGCGAGGTTTACTTCGAGCGTTTCCTTTCCCGCTCTGAGGGATAAATAACGCACGGTGGCGACTCTCCTGTCAAGCCGGCGCCGATTTTCGCAGTAGCGACAGCTGGCGACTCTGCTGGGGACTTATAGCATCTACGGACTTTTCCCATCCCTTATGCTGGGACCGTTTCCCATCCCCTACGCGAGTCAATCCTAGCGCTTGGATGTTTATTCGTTGGGTGTTGTGCATATGTGTTTTACTTTTCTGCACTTTACTTTTCTGTACCTTTACCTTTCCGCATTTATTTTCCAGCATTATATTATTGTGATTATTACTGTGGGCAAGGGAGGTTACTGTGAGTGAAAGCCGGACCTGGGCTTGAGTACACACCTAGATATAGTTGTGGAGAGTAGTAGACGAACCTGTCTGCTGAGCAGGCACAGTTCCCTACGAAATCTGCGCTCAGACGAGATTCTCGCAGAGGTGCTCCTTTCCGGTCCTGAGGATCTGAGGGGAGTCCAGACGTGAGGATTGTCGACTCTGGGGACCGATCATTTGGAAGTCAGCTAAGTGAGGCCTCTTCATGATTTGATGATGCCACTCCTTCTGGGAATCGTATCATCACTCATGAAAGTCTGTGACGCTGATGACCGCATAGGATGCCGTACCTTTGTCCGTGGATTAGGTCTATCCTACCTGTGAGAGGGATTGGGTTATTGCAGGAAAACTGGCCTCCAGAAACCATGATTCAGTAGTTATCAGATGGTGTTCTTGATTCATCTCCAGGTGTGTTGTCTGGGTCAGATGGGTTTCTTATCTGAGGTTGATGCTATTATCAGATGGTTTTCTCGTCAGATACAGAGGTTCAGATGGTTTTCTTACCAGGGGATTGATATTTTGAGTATCAGATGATAGTTAGTGTCCTGAAGTTCTGATGACCGTGATGGTTTTCTGTTCTTGATCACAGAGATATTCCTCTTCAGGCTACAGCATAGCCCCTGTGTTCGCAGATTGCATTATTTATCATATTGCATCATTGCATTACCATTTGCATTCAACTAACATGTGTGTGTTGCAGGTGCATATTTTCCCTTCCAGTTCTGGTGTTTGTTCCCTTGCAAGACATGGAAACCCTGAAGAGAGTATTGCCCTACAAGTTTCCGTCTCCGGATATCAGTCTTCTGTTAGAGTTGATTACTATTGCTAAGAAGAGGGTAATGGGTGACTTCAGAAAGAGATATGGGAGGATTCTAACCTACGTTTATCAGCCATCTGCCTACGAGACCAGCGGCATCTATACTCTGTTACAGTTCTATGATGCGGAGCTCAGGTGCTTCGTATTTCCCGACTTTGTTTTGGCTCCTACCCTGGAGGAGTATTCTGCACTTCTGGATATACCGATCCGTGAGCAGATGCCTTTCTATCGTACGGACGCTGAGCCTAAGCTGGCTGAGCTTTCTGCCATCCTGTGCTTGAAAGAGTCTGAGTTGTCTGGGAAGATGATCAGAAGAGGAGACGTATGGGGATTTCCGTTGGATGTCTTGGTGGAGAAGGCTCGGGAGTATGCCCAGAAGGGTAGCTGGGGTGTTTTTGACGTCATCCTTGCTGTATGTGTGTATGGCATCGTGTTGTTCCCGAACATTCCTGATTTTGTTGACTCAGATGCCTTCTATATTTTGGCTGCGAAGAACCCAGTTCCTACTTTACTGGGAGATATCCACCATTCTACCCACTACCAGAATGAAAAGCGGCGAGGAAGGAATGTGTCTTGCTGTGTACCTCTCCTATGCAGGTGGTTCACCAGTCATATGCCTAAGTCGGGCCCTTTTGTCACCTCTATTGATTCTCTAGGATGGCCCGAGCGCTTGATGGGGTTGACTGCTAAGGACGTGGTATGGGTCAATGAAGAGGTATTCGGAGCTGAAGTCATACTCAAATGCGAAGGATTCCCGAATGTTCCGTTAATAGGAAGGAAAGGTTGTGTCAATTACAACCCTTCCTTATTGATCAGGCAATTCGGGTATGTACCTCAGGGAGCGCCGAAACCCGAGGAGATACAGGAATCTCTATATCTCACCGGGGCAATAGGGAAAGAAATGTTGACCAAGCTCGAGAAGGCATGGAAGAACTTGCACAAGAGAGGGAAGCCTTCAGGTGGCAGAGGGGATGCTCGAGTTCCTGGCCCGTATATAGAATGGATTCGTGAGCGAGCTGTGAAATTCCTGATGCCTTATCCAGCGGTTCAGCCATTGCATCCTTCTCCGGTGGAGGAGCCTACCACAGTGGATATTCAGGTATTCAAGCAGCTGATGGCGGAGAAAGAAGAGCTAGCAAGGGCTAAAGAGGCTTTAGAGCAGGAGAATGCCCAGCTTCGTCATGAAAAGATTGAAACAGGATATGTTTCTAAGCAACAGGCCGAAACTCTGAAACATCTAAAGACTACGTTATTGGAATTGACTGAAACCAAGAAGCGTCTGGAGTTAGATGTAGACTCAGTTAGTAGTGTGTTGGCCACTAAGAAGCAAGAGCTGGAAAGGGCCTACACGAAGCTGGCTAAGTTCAGAGAACATTGGGATCTCACTATGACCAAGCGCAAAGAGCGGGAAGAAGAGCTGAAGACGCAGGTAGCTCAGTTAGAAGAACAGGTCAAAGTGAAGACTGAAGAGCTTGAAGAGGAAGCCTGTCGCCGATACGAGGCCGAGCGCAAGCTGACAGATGCCATGAAGAATTTGGAAGATTTTCAGCATAGAGCAGACGCCAAGAGACCCAAACTTGGGGGCGGTGCCAATGATAAGGCTTGGGAAGACTTTGTCAGAGACATCCAGGGGACGGTCAGGAAGAGGGATCAGCTGATAGAAGGTTTGATTTATCAACCGGATCACGCAGAGACGAAGAAGATGGTTGAGGACTTCCGCAACCGTACCCGTACTTGATTTTTCTCTTGTATTCTGTATGTTGAGATCACCACCAGGCATGTTGGCTGGGATCCTCCTTATCATATCAGCTGTATGAAGCATAGTTATGTAACCTCTTGACAAGACAATTATTCTAATGAATATATGAGGGTTTTTCCAAATATTGTCTTTATGGTTTATCTCGTCTTGCTACCACTGACACTGGAATTGGAGGGGAAATATCTCCAATGCACACATGCACGTTAGCATTTTTTCTTGTATTTCTGTTTGCATAAATCATACTGCATAGCATTTCTCTAGCAGGTCAGAGCACTTATCCAGCCTTTGTTTTCACCAGAAAGTGATTCTCGGGAAATTGTCTGAGGCAGAAGTGGGGCGTTGAAGACGACCAAGGGGCTGAAGCAGAGTTGAGCAGAATCGAGCAGTGTAGGTAGCTATGTCTGAAGGCAATTTCCAGGCTCCTAGCACCTTGGCAGGGTTTACTATGGCGTCCAACCATCAGTATGATTCTATGGAAGGCTTCCCGCAAGCGAATAATCTTACTACAGACCAAGTTGTACAGCCTACGAATGAGAACCGAGGTCGGCATGAGCAGTTTGTTGCCCGAAATGAACGTTATCCTCCTGCTAACAACCAAGGTGTTGCTTTTCCTGTGATGAATTACCGGAGAGATATTCCCATGGCCGAGATGGTAGATCCAAGAGTTCTTGAAAACGATAGAAGACTCCGAGCATTGGAAGAATGTATAAAAGCCTTAGAAGCGAAAGATGCCGTTAACCTGGATGCTGTGGCCATGTGTCTGGTTCCTGACCTGGTGTTGCCTTACAAGTTCAAAGTGCCGGAATTTGAAAAATACACGGGAGATAGCTGTCCAAAGCTGCATTTGATGATGTTCTGTCGAAGGATGACTTCGTTTGTGCGAAATGACCAACTAATGATCCATTGCTTTCAATATAGCCTGACTGGGGCATCCCTGAGGTGGTATGTGCAGTTAGAGAGTAATCAGATTCGAGCATGGGTGGATTTAGCCAGAGCTTTCATGAAGCAGTACGATTACAACCTGGATTTGACTCCTAGTCTCGTAGATCTGCAAGAATTATCTCAGGCGGAGAATGAATCGTTCAGAGGATATTTGCAAAGATGGAAAGAATTGGCTGCTAGTGTTCAACCACCGCTTCCGGAAAGAGAACTGGTTGACATCTTCTTGGGTACTCTGAAAGGCCATTATTTTGACAAATTGTTCAGTTGCACAAACTTTGTGGGCCTGATGAGACTGGGAGAGATTGTTGAGAGAGGACTCAGGAGTGGAAAGTTTCGAGATGTTCCTTACGTCCCAGTTGATAAGGTTGAGTCAGTTGTCAGTTCTCAAGAAGAGTGGGAAGAAGGAACTGACGCCACTTCAGAATCTCTAGCATCTCAGGATCAGTTTTCAGACACTTCAAGTCAACGATCATCCTATCGCCGAGCGCGTCAGCATGCTCCACGAAGACCAAGGAAACCTGAAAGGCGGTTTACTCAACTACCGGTGTCGTACAGTCAGTTGTTGCCAGATCTGGTCAAAAGCGGATTGATAGTGCCGAAAGAGACTAAGCCGGTGATTCCACCGTATCCTCCAGGTTTTGATGCCAGCGCCCGCTGTGAGTACCATGTTGGGGCACAGGGGCATTCAACCAATGAGTGTAAGGTGCTTAGAAGCCAGGTTCAAGATCTGTTAGACTCCAGCCGTATTTGCATCACGCCTCAGGGTTTTGTTCAGATTAATGATTTTCCATCATCCAGTTGTGTGGGTTCGTCAGTTAATGTCATGGAAGACTCCACAGGAAGTGTGCACTCTGAAGATTGTCAGTCAGAGAGTTCAGTTGTGTGGGAGAAGTTTTTAGAGGTTTTTGCGCCGGATGTCGCATCTGTTTTCTCTGCTTAATCCGTTTAGCTTCTGTGCACTAGTGTCTGCCGACCACCACCAGGATTGTTGGCTGGGGTCATTGTATTCATACTCATTTGTGCCTACGTGCTGTTTTTGTTGGTTGTACATATGTGCGAGATGTTCGTCTGTGTGCTGATAGCTTGAGTTTCTCTTAGTCTCATTATGAATATGTGTTTGCTTTCTGCGTTGCATTATTGTTTAAACAGGTACATCAGAACCGTGGGTCTCATTTCCTCATCGCTCAGTTTGTTGCAGGAACTCCTTCAGAGGTATGGAACAGAATCAGTTTGAATTGATTGAAGTCCGAAGCCAGCTGGGGCAGATGATGAGAGACATGCAGGAGATGCATCTGGAGCAGAAGATTCTCAAAGAGGAGAACAGTCAGCTGAAGACCCAGGTGAGCTTGATCATGGAGGTTGTCAAGAATGTGCTTAGGAAAGAGGACGGTCAACTATTTGAAGCCGCAATGAAGAAGCTCGCGCCACCCGTGCATGTGGAACCTGAGCAGCAGCAACAGAAGATACATCCGGCTCCACGGAGGATCCAGGAAGGGAAGCCAAAGAGAATATTTGAGGCGCCGCCTATGACATATGATGAGCTCTTGCAGGCTTTATTGAGGTTTAATCTGGTTAAAAAGAGAACGTTGGATCCACCCACAGGAGTTCCTCATGGGTACGATGCCGGTAAGCAATGTGAGTTTCATTCTGGGGCATTCGGACATGACGTCGAGGGTTGTCATGCTTTTAAGCACAATGTTCAAGACCTGATTGACTCGCACGATATTGAATTCACGCCGAGCGGCGTAGCTGTGCATATTGCTCCTGTCTCAGTCGATGCTAAGATGACAGATGTTTCTAAGGCTGCAGTGGGTCAGAAGCGTATCCTGGACTCCATGGTGTCAGAATCTCCAGGCCCACAACTGTTGCCTATTCCTGGGGCAGATCTGAGAAAGAAAATGGCTAAGCATAAGGAGGGCGTTAATCAATACATTGAAGGTCAAGAAACCGATGTTGCATTTGATACGAAGGGTGTTCAAGAGTCAACCCGATACCAGCAGCAGCAGCCTCAGCAGCAGAACCAGCAGGGGTATAAAAGATATCAGAATCGGGCTCCCCTGGCAAGCCGTCATTTGGAAACTCCTCCTATGCCGTATGCACAGCTTCTGCAAACGTTGCTTCAGCTCCAATTGGTTCATAAGAGGACAATGGCTCCCTTAACAGGGGCACCACCACCGGGGTATGATGCCAATGCTACTTGTGAGTTCCATACTGGGGCACCAGGCCATACGGTTGAGAATTGTAAAGCTTTTAAGCACAAAGTGCAGGATCTACTTGATAGTGCAGCAATCAGCTTCGGGAAGAAAGGTCCCCAAATCATCTGAATGAAGGAGGAAGGGCTCTATAATTTGGTTGAGTCATTGAAAGCAGATCAGGACAGCATCGAATTGTCTCTAATAAAGATAGCTAGTTCAGCAGCAGGACAAATGTGAAAGCCCGGCTCTCGGAAGCTAGCATTTTTCTTTGATTTTATCTTGTCATTTCTTTACATTTGTAGTTGCTTTCCTGTTTGAATTTGTAATCTTGTTTGTAAAACTTGTTGTTTTCATTCAATTGATGATAATGAAATAAATATGCATGTTTTGATTAAATCCATTCGTGTTCACTAACTGTTTTTACAAATGTCCAACGCTTGGTTAAGAAGAATTTGGGGAGGATGACGAAAATGACCGACATGCAACTACCGATATTGTATGCTTTTGAAATAAAACCTGCTGATGATGTACAGGCATTGTTTCAAATCCCTAAACACCGGAGATATAAGGAAGATAATCCTTTGTTAACCCCTTTGAGCCTTGTAGTAGGAGTTCTTTCTGTGAATGAAAAACCCTCAATCTTAACCTGGGGGCAGGGTAGGTGTTAGCTAATTTGACCGAGCGTCCAAATTGCAAAAGGAGTGTCCGTTCGGGGATCAATCACGTCCCTAGAGGTCGTGCCTAAAAGACCACAATGGTTCAATCAAGAGTGGGACAGCCACATCATTTCCCAAAGAGTCAGACAACCAGTGTCACACGACTTGTTCGAAAGGAAAAAACGAAGAAAAAAAAGAAGAATCAAAAGCCCGCTAAGTCAAGAAAACTTCAAAACAAATGACTTAGGCAAAAATGAGGGCATCCCGCTGGACCCAAAACATCAAAAGAAACTCAAAAAGAGTCAGTCCAGGCAAAAGTTAGGGATAGGAAAAGAAAAAGATGAAAAGGATCAAAAGAAAAATCCTCAAAGGAAATACGAGTCGTGTGACCTCAAGTGTCAAAGACGAAAAGTGAGTGGCTGTCACTCCAAAAACTCATAGTTTATCGAACTATCACTCCTATCTTTCAACCTCCGAGAGGTGAGCGCTAAGGTTGAATTAGCTGAACGTAGGATCGGAGAACATCAAGGAGAATGGGTGGGTTAAAATAAACTTTGAGCCTTTATCCTTTCTTTCAAAACCGTGAACCTGACCGCGTTACAACCTCCAAAAGTCCTAATTGAAGCAGGTTGTTTCGAAAGCATACTCCGGTAAAGGTCGCGTCGATTCTGACTCTTAAAAGGGTTCCTCTTACCATGTTGATACTAATGTTGATAAATGTTTTATGCATTATATGCCATAAACTGTTTTTCCTTTTCCCAGTGAACAGATTGGATGTCAAAGCTGTCATATGTGTTGCATTAGTATATCTTTTACGCGGAACAACTTGTTTTACTTGCGAGTAAGCGCTTGGCAGCAGAAAAGCTTCCTACGATGGAAAGTATGGTCAAGATAGAATGCAGAACGCCCGAATGTTCCGAGAGCAGGGGAAAGCTATTATCATAGTCCCCAGTCAGGTCAGCTTTTCGAAGTCAGTTATCCGGGGGCAATCAGGTTGAGATCCGGTGAGTACGCCGCAGTCAGGAGGCACTACTCTGAATCAGATAATCAGGGGCAAGGTCAATGCAGTCAGGGGCCGACCATCTTAAGCACGCAGAAGTTATTCGAGGAGCATTCGATGTGAAGTATCTTTCCGAAGTTCAGAATATTGGGGCATGTCATATCAGACCATCAGAACAGATTTGCAGATTTCCTTTCGAGGACTACCCCCACAGAGGTCCTGCAGGCTGAGGCATATCATGAGCGAAAGGTTGGCTCTTCTCCGTATCAGCAAGGTCATTCAGAGTTGTTCAAACAGATTCAGTCGATTTTCGAGATCGAGACGAATGCGGGAAGTCGTGTCACTATCCCTTGACTCTTCACTAAAAGGCTATGTATTCAGCGTCAGTTGTACCTGACCCAGCAAGATAGCTTAAGAGCTCAAATCCATGTTTGCGATTACGGTGAAGCCCATCCGTGTTGGCGCATCAATTTCCAGATCCGAGCTTCATCAGTACGCGGGAAGACTCCCTCCATTTTCTCCAGCAAAGTCCAATTTGTCATTGGCATGGGTCAGCTATCCCTAGAGAAGTCTAATCGTACTTGGCGCATCTGCTATTTCGCAGCGGAGTTATATTCCTCAGCAGGGTATTACTTCGTCGAGGTGTTCGGTTAAGTCCCCAATACCCCCAGCGGAGTTGATTTCACTCTCCCAGCATTTATTTTGCTGGGATAACCCTGTGATATCCAGTTTATCCCCAGCAGAGTTGGCTTCGTCTTCAGCATGTATGTTGCTGAAGTGGTTTTTTGTACCCAGCTCTCTCCGGCAGCTCGAGCCTGCATTAGCATATTGCATGCATCATCATACTTGCATCATACCTGCATGACATTTTCCAAAATGCGTAGCATTTCCATCCTGAATGGAGCATTACGCCATAGAAAGATTCAAACATATGCATATGCATACGAAGCATAAGTCAGGTTTTCTATCAGCCTCATATGGCGCGTGAATTACTCTGTGATCAGTTCAGGGGCATTTATCCAGCAACGGTATTCAGACGATTCAGCGGATTATTTGTATCTCAGATCAGACAACAATTATGCTTCGATCAAGCAGTCATCTGATATCGACAGACTTTTCTTCCCGTCAATTCATATTGACGATGTGTTCCTTCGATAAGTGGATTTCTCTGTCTATCATTAGACGTCTTGAGTACGAATGTGGTTTTCTTTCCGTCTATCCTTAGACGATGTGAGGTTGCGGGTGATCGCAGTAGGGATTCAAGATGGGGTTTCTCTAGCAAGTGGCTTTTCTTTCCGTCTATCTGTAGACGATGTGAAGTTTCAGATCATACGTATGATGAGGTGTTTCCCCAGCGAGTATTCTCCGGCTATCTTTGATTGTTGGTGGGGTTTCAAAATGATATTTCGGATAGTGGTTTTCTTTCTGTTTATTGGATGAGATGACGTTTCAAGAGGGACTTTTCTGATCGTCGATCCTTATCGATGTCGAGGCTCCTCGAAGAATGTTCAGTTTCCGTGATTGTCGATTCTTATTGACGACATGGTGATTTCTTCCCGTCTATCCTTAGACGATGTGAATTGATTTGTTTCATCGATCAGGATGATCCCGTCTACCCTTAGACGATGTGAATTGATTTGTTTCATCGATCAGGATGATTCCGTCTACCCTTAGACGATGCGCGAATGGAGATTAATGGTGTCTTTCCGTCTACCATTAGACGACGTGAGTATGGAGATTATTTCTTCCCGTCTATCCTTAGACGATGTGAATATCGATCTGTTTCATCAATCAGGATGATCCCGTCTACCCTTAGACGATGTGAATATTGATTTGTTCATCGATCAGGATGATCCCGTCTATCATTAGACGATGTGGGTATCGAGATTATTTCTTCCCGTCTATCCTTAGACGATGTGAATATCGATCTGTTTCATCAATCAGGATGATCCCGTCTACCCTTAGACGATGTGAATATTGATTTGTTCATCGATCAGGATGATCCCGTCTATCATTAGACGATGTGAATATTGATTTGTTCATCGATCAGGATGATCCCGTCTATCATTAGACGATGTGGGTATCGAGATTATTTCTTCCCGTCTACCCTTAGACGATGTGAATATCGATCTGTTTCATCAATCAGGATGATCCTGTCTACCCTTAGACGATGTGAATATTGATTTATTCATCGATCAGGATGATCCCGTCTATCATTAGACGATGTGGGTATCGAGATTATTTCTTCCCGTCTATCTTTAGACGATGTGAATTGATTTGTTTCATCAATCAGGATGATCCCGTCTATCCTTAGACGGTGAGAGCATGGAGATTATTTCTGCCCGTCTATCATTAGACGATGTGAGTACTGAAGTTTTCCTTTGGGATCAGGGTGTCTTCCCGTCCATCGTTGGACGATGTGAGTATATTTCTCTTCCTGCCTATCAGTAGGCAATGTGAAAGAATCAGGCGTTTTGTTGCAACCCTCAGGGTTTGTTACATGGGGTATCACAAGTAATGGGTATTCAAATCAGGAGTTCTTTACCAGATGATTGATCAGTTTGTTGCCGTAATGACTGGACTCGGTTTTCAGGACTTTATTCCCCAAGCAGTTTACAGTATATGCTCGCGGTTGGCAAATTTTCAGGTTTTATTTGTATTCAACCGTCTCGTACCTCTGAATGTTTGAAGGATGAGCGCTCTTCAAACCCTTCAGGTCCAAGTCGCTTGAATAGGGGCAGCTGTTGCACCCTAAAATTTGACCAACCGATTCTCCTATCTGACTCGTGGTTTAAACTCGTATTCGCAAATCAGACGTATGATTTTTGTGCAAACAGAGGACCTCAGGGTTACAGCTTGATTTTCGTCCATCAGATATGGCAGATCCAGTCTTGATCATCAGGGTTTTATTTTCGGGAAATTGTGCGCTCCTCGGTGATTTTTTAGCTTGCATGGTGATTTTGGGATATTCTGATGCCCGGGGCTCTCTGTTCGATTCGATCTGGTCTCGTGCGCTCTTTCATGGTGGTCATTTGCATTCATCTGCATTTTTAGGGTTTAATAGCCTTTTGCGTTTTTTTTATAGGCTTTATAGATTTTTCTGGAATTTAAATAGGGTTTTTATAGTTTAAATCTTTTTTTAGAATTTTATATAGATTTTTAAATAGATTTAATAGTTTTTAATATTTTTTAGAATATAAAAGAATTTAGATAGTTTTAATTTTTTTAGGATAATATAGAATTTTATAGATTTTTAATAGCTTTTAATTCATTTTTAGGATTTAATAGTTTTTTTTATAGCTTTAAATAGTGTTAATAGTTTTTAATCATTTTAATAAGAAGAATATAGTTTTGTTTTTCTTTTATATAAATAATATAGAATAGATTTTTCATTTTTTTAATAAATGAATAGATTTTTCTTTTATTTTCTTTTATAGGATTTAAATAAATAATATAGTTTTTTTATAGTTTTATTAGAGATTTTTTAGAATATTATTAGTTTAGGAGTTAATTAGATTGATTGTTTTTTAGATTAATTAGGTTTTAATCAATTAGTTTAATCATTTTTGTATTAATCAGATTGTGTTTGGGTGTTTTGTTTCATTTTCCATTTGGGCCCATTACACTTCGCAGGCCCAATTCCATGTGTTTGTCCAGAAATTCAGCTAAGCCCAGGTTGTCCAAGTCTCGGTCCATCAATGATCCAGCAATTCTCCAGCCGTTTCCAGTTTTCCCCAGAACATTCTAGAAGCTTCCAGTAATTCTCAGCTATAAAGCCAGAGCAGGCCACGTGTTGCTCAAAGGCTGACCCACGCGTTTCACATTCATCACGACACCACACACTCAGAAACCCTCTCCTCACGCCACGTCTCACGTCCAGCTGGTCCCCACTCCCTCTCTCTCTGTGCATGCAAGCCACGCGTGGCACCTGCAAGCCTCCACAGAGACACCTGTCATCACCACACGCGACGCCGGAGAAGCCACCGGCCGGCATGCAAACTCCGTCCGGCCGCCCTTAACACCACCGTCCTCGCCGGAAACTGCAACGAAACCCAGAATTTCTCCTTTCTTCATCTTCCTCCTCCGATCTCCTCCGTCTAGCTTCATCATCACCTCGCCGGAAACATCAAGTTTCGCCGGAAACATCAAGTTTCGCCTGAAACTTCATACGAATCTCCAGGAACCTTCATCCAATTTTCCAGAACATCATCAATATTCATCAAGAACGCTACAAGACCTTCATCATTCTTCAGCGAGAAACCCAGAAACCCCTCAAAGCTTCATCGTAACGTCTTCGTTCATCATCATCATTAAGAACTCCATCAATCCTTCCAGATTTTCCCAGAACCTCGTTGTTCTTCATGGACATTCATCATCTGCGTTTCCTGGTCAAGAACATCTAAGCGTTCATCGTCTTCCCAGCGAGATCGCTTCTCCATCAGTTTCCCCTCAGATTCTCCAGGTTTATGCAAGATCTTCAACGATCTTCGAAGGTCTTCCAAGAATCTCAAGAACCTCAAGAACTTCGTTGCCTTCAAGAGGCGCTCTCCAGAAATCTTCGTCTTCGGCTTCGCTCCAGGTAACTCTTTTCACCTCCTAGTTGCTTGTTCAATTGGATTAAGGTGTTAGCCTGAGATTTGCATGTTAGTTGGACGAAGATGATAGTTTAGGTTAGGGTGGATTGAACAGATTGGTGTTTAGGTTAGATTCTGGATTGGGTGAAGGGTTATGTGAGTTTGTTGTGAGAAATTTTCTCAGAGAGTTAGGTTCAGAGAGGGTGGGGAGGACGAAGGAGACGGCTAGGGTTCAATGATGAACAGTAGCCGGAGATTAGAAGAGGGAATATGGTTTTGTTGTTAGGGTTCCCAATTAGGGTTAGGGTTTGGGCCAAGCCCAAACACGTCTTTACTGAAACAACCCCCCGTTTACTCGTTTACCCCCTCCCTGCGTGTGAGAGCTGGGAATGAATTGAACTGGGCCTAGGGCCCTTATCACTATCCACACCCCCCTGGGCGTAAGCCCAATGAGAACCAACTGGAAAACATACTGATGGCACCCCCCAGGCATTTTTCTCTGTTTTTATTATTGTTGTTTGATTTCTGGTAGTACTGGGCCCTGCGCCCATTTGCTGTGTACACCCCCCAGGATCAGGGCCCAATGCATTAGCAACTGAAAATCCTTGCTGTTTGCCCCCCCTTTTTTCTTTTATTCAAATTTGTTAGTTTTTAATTTCTTTTATTTTCTTGCACATTGAAAAATTCATAATAAAATAAAAAATCAATGTTTTTTATTTCTTCTTCTTGCTATAGGTCAATCATAATGTCTAGAAAATTATATAAAAATAAGAATGCCATTTTATTTTTGTTTACTATTTTTGGTATATTTTCCATTTTAATGACTTTTTTAATATCTTTTAGTGCATGCACATTGTTAGAAAATTCATAAAAAATAGTAGGTTTAGTCAAATAATTCCGTTCTTTTTTCTGTAGACTCGTAATTCAATGTAGAATTTTATAGTGCAAAAACATTAGCTTAATCATGCATTTTCATTTTAATTGCATTTTTTGTATTGTTTTGATACTGAATATTTGGTTTGTGGATATGTCTGTGTTGCTGATTTTAGTTCTTTCATCTGGTAATGAGTTTTGTCCTGATTTTTTAGTATGTTGCCATAGAGCCATGTAGGTTTCCCATAGTTTTTTGATAGATTTTTTTTAGGATGTTCTGATATTGTTTTAGTCTGAGCTTGAGGATAGGAGAAGTCTTGATGACTCCTGACTTTGAAGTTCAACTGTGGTTGAACTTCAGAGATAGTTTCTAATGGTTTGGTGGCCTGTGGGTTCTTCTCATAGATGGGAGCTGGTTGAAGTCCTGTTGGAGCTTGCAAGGATGCAGTGGGTTGAGGCTTAGTCTAGGAGCTTGTTCTCTGTTTGTGAGGTTCGAGATCCTGAAGTTTGAAGGGAGTTTATGGTACTTTCCTGAGGAAGGCACTATGAATGACTTTCATTCTTTCTTCTCACCTCTTTCTTAAGTATCCAGTGATGTTGGAGCCAACTTGTGAGTTTAATTTCTCCTGAGGAGGAATGTAAACTGATCACATGTTGTTGAGCCACATGGGATACGATTCCTAAGTGGAAGCCCCCTAGTACTTTCCTGAGGAAGGTCCTATGGGTCTATTCACTTAGTTCCATTAGTTTATCTAGGATTTCTCAAGTATCCAGTGATGTTGGAGCCAACTTGTGAGTTTAATTTCTCCTGAGGAGGAATGTAAACTAATCACAGTTGTTGAGCCACGTAGGATACGATTCCTAAGTGTCAGCCTCCTAGTACTTTCCTGAGGAAGGTCCTGTGGGTCTGTTCACTTAGTTCCCTTAGTGCGTATAGGTTTTCTCAAGTATCTAGTGATGCCAGAGCCTTCATGTGAGTTTAGTTTCTCCTGAGGAGGAATGTAAACTGATCACAGTTGTCGAGCCGCATAGGATATGACTCCTGAGTAGTAATCTCCTGGTACTTTCCTGAGGAAGGCACTATGAGCTTGTCTGCTTAGATCCCCTTCTCTGGTAAGCTTGTTCTGAAGCTTGGAGACTGGGATTGATTCCTCTTGCTTAGAGTTTTGATTAGAGTTGGCTTAGATTTTTGCTTAAGGTGTTGCATAGAGTTTTGTTTAGAGATAGATTAGAGGTTTGTCAGGTTAGCTAGCCTTCTCTTCGTAGTGTTTGACTTGTGTGATGTTATGTTGCATTAGACTTAGGTGTTCATCTAGATAGTTCTGAGTTAGGTGCATTTTAGAAGTAGATTTTGTGTGCATGAGAAGTTGAGGTGGTCCTCCTTCCGCTTGCTTGTTATTGAGTGGCTTTGCTTGTTGGTATTTGGTAGAGCTGAGCTCCCTTACCTCTGTGGCTTGCGGCCTTTGTGCCTTGTTTGTTTAGTTGTTGCCTTCATGCATATTTTCAGTATTCCTTTACTTTGTAGTTAATTCTTGTTTGTCGTTTAGTCCTGTGGCCATGATCCCTTAGGAACTCTGACTTCTCCGTTGCGGAGTCGTTATGATAGACATTAGGATGGTCAACCAGGCATGATAGCAGTAGGTAGATTCCCCTGTTCCAGCTATAGTTTAGGGTGTCTTTTCCTTTTCCTTTTAGTAGGAGCGTTTGAGTAGCTCGATCCGTAGTTAGCTGAACTACAGCTGCTCTGATTCTTCGTACCAGACGAAGATATGTAGGCATAGGATACGATATCCTAGCGAGCACTCTAACAACTAACCTTTGTTCTCTCGCGGCTGTGCGATCGAGACTTTCTCGCTAACGACTAATTGTTATCCCTTTCTCCTGCCCGAGCGCATTTGAGACCAGATCGTAGTTGTAGGTTCCCGAGCCTTAGAGACCAGTTTGTTTTCTCACTGCTGTGTGAGAGCGCCCAGTTTACCCGTAGTTAGTCGAACTACGTTTGCTCTGATCTTTCATACCAGATGAAAGTACGTAGGCACAGGATGCGATGTCCTGGCGAGCAACCTTTCCCCCGTTTAGTCGTAGGAAGTCGAACTACGTTGACTCTGACTTTCCCATTGCACGAGGGAATACGTAGGCCCAGAACACCGTATGTTCTGTCGAGTCCTGTCCTTTTCTTTTCTTTTCAGACTGACCATTAGAGTAGATAGATAGCACACCCTTTTCCTTATAAACACTAAGCGTGGATCCCGTCGAGTACGACGGACGTGAGGGGTGCTAATACCTTCCCCTTGCGTAACCGACTCCCGAATCCAGGTTTTGGTTGCGATGACCATACCTTTTCCCGTCTTTGCGAGGTTTACTTCGAGCGTTTCCTTTCCCGCTCTGAGGGATAAATAACGCACGGTGGCGACTCTCCTGTCAAGCCGGCGCCGATTTTCGCAGTAGCGACAGAGTCAAAATCGTTGATTCAGCCTCAACAAGTCAGAACCTGGTGAGGTTGTTTCCGGTGATGGTGACTCGAAGCGTGTTGTACATTAGCTTAAAGATGACGTGAAGGTTGTTATCATCGAGTTCAAATGTTGCAGAATGTTGTAGAGTTGTGCTGTCCCCTGAGTCGTTGTCTTCGTGGTGGAGATGTGAGCAAAAACCGTGGGTCTGTGTGCGTTGGACGAAGTGAAGCACGGCGGCCGGAATGGTTGTTTGAAGATGATGAGAGTAACGATAATGGCGGATTTGGGTTTTGAGAAAGGGGTTTTACGGTGGAGAAGACGAAGGATTAGTGTAAAGGGTGAGTTTTCGGCGATAGGGGGTTTGGTCGGTGAGAGAAGAAGGGTTACGGCAGCAGCCGATTGAGAGGAAAGGAATATGAGAATTTAGGTTTTCCAATTTTGAAAGAGGAACAGTTGTTGGGCGGCTAGGGTTTATCTGTGAGGAAGATAAACAGTGAAGACGGCTAGGGTTTTCCCTTTTTCTTTTTTCGATGAACAGTGCAGTTTTCAATTTATACCCAAGTTAACCCTAATCTGCCAGTTCTATCCACCGTGTTACTCAATCTTTTTTCTCTTTTTTATTTCTGCTTAATTAATTTAAATTAACTAACTAATAATCTAAACTCAATCTCAATTAAGATCTAATTTAAATCTAATATTAAAAAACTATTCTAATTCTATAATCAAATAAAATTCTAACTTAATTACTAATTATAAATCTAATTTAATTTCTAACTAAAAACTAATTTAAATTCTGAATTAATTATAATTATTTCTCTAATTCTATTTTAACTAATTAACTAAAATTAAAATTATATTATATTTACATATTATAAGAATTAAATTATAAAGCAAAAATAATAAAATAAATTAATAACAAAATAATAATAAAAAGTGCCACGTGTCACAAACCTATTTGGCAAAAAGGTGAAATTAATCATTTTCGCTAAAAAAAATATATGTTACGCTGTACAAGCAATGCAAATAAAAAATAAAATCAGGCGGAGTGAAAATTCAAAATAGGTAGGACAAATTTGGGGTATGACAGATGCCCCTATCTAATTGCCTTGAACCTGAGAGAATGAACTGCTGCATGGCGTTCATTTTAGGGTGGAAGTCAATTAGATAAAAGAAGACCCCGAAATTTGTCCGACAAGCAAGTAAAATGCAAAGGGATAAGATATACCTGGCCGGGATAGCTGGATGCAAAAAGATGAACAAGATAACCTGAGATTCTCTGGGTGGTCGAAGCAGTCCCTTATCCAATAAGGTTCTCCGCGATACCAAAGCAGCATCTCAGAACACGAACGAGATTTCTTCGGGTGGTCGAAGCAGTCCCTTATCCGATAAGGTTCTTCGCGATACCGAAGCAGTATCTCAGATGATAAATTTGCTGGGGAATAGTTGACCCAAATTCCTATCAGAGGAAATGTGTCCGAACTTTGCAGGGGAAAAGACTTCAATACACGTTTTAAGATAACCTCTGCTTGGGGAGTCACAAGAGCAACAACTACTGGGGGTTATCATCATCAACTGCATGGTTGAAGAATGACTTGCTGGGGATTAGAATTCCATGAGCACGTGCGGGGTCAACTCTTTTCAGAGAAATACTGCCGACTTTGATGGAAGAGTGACCAAGATGCTTGCAACTTGATCCTGGATCCTGCTATGTTGCTATGCTATGCTGATGAGTAACAATGATATGTGTTATGATGCACAAATGTGCGACTAAAAATGCAACTACTAGGGAATATAAGATGCGTAAGCAAATGATTGACATGCAATGCACATGAGAATGCATTTGGGTAACGGAATCTTGGTAATGTTTTATTTTTGGTTTCCCATGAGGGATTATTGGGATTATGTGCAGCAGGGTGAAAATATTTACGGGGTATACTGGTATATCAACTCGGAGGTTGAGAAAAACAAGTATACTATCGACTCGGGGGTTGAGGATAAATCAAAACAACAAGTTAATTTGAGGGTTGAATAAGAAAAGCAAATATCGACTCGGGGACCGAGGAAAATAAAGGCAATATCGACTCGGGGGTCGAGGAAATAAAGACATATCAACTCGGGGGTTGAAAAAAAAGGTAAATATCGACTCGGGGGTCGAGAAAATAAAGACATATCAACTCGGGGGTTGAAAAAAAAGGTAAATATCAACTCGGGGGTCGAGAAAATAAAGACATATCAACTCGAGGGTTGAAGAACAGTAAATATCGACTCGGGGGTCGAGAAAATAAAGACATATCAACTCGGGGGTTAAAGAAAGGTAAATATCGACTCGGGGGTCAAGAAAATAAAAACAAGGTTGACTCGGGGGTCAAAAGTTATAGCAAGGTATCAACTCAGGGGTTGAGAAAGAGAAATGATTATGCTATGTATGCGTATGGTACATGCTAATATATGATGCATATGTGAATGCAAGCAGGAGATTGGTTTTATGACGGTGCCAACAAAGGTGGACTTTATTTGGTAGTTGCCAATATGAATTGGACTTTAGGATAGGTGTCAAGCAGGGTTGAACTTTCGGAAATGCCAAGCGGGGTTGGACTTTTGGTTGCCAATACAAATTGGACTTTAAGAGATGCCAAGCGGGGTTGGACTTTTAATGTTTACCAATACAAATTGGACTTTAAGAGATGCCAAGCGGGGTTGGACTTTTGGGTTAGGATGCCAGTCAGGTGGACTTTTATGTAGTTTCCAATAAAAGATTGGACTTTTAGGTTTTATGGGATGCCAACAGAAGTGGACTTTATTTGGTGAAAGTATTTGACTTCCCGACACACGGTATCTGTTAATGATATGCTTAGAAGACACTCGGCGCCCCAAGTTAGATCCTTGTAGAAGTTGGCTGCTTGTTCCTGGGAGAACCTTAACTTCTAGCCAATGTGTCATGACGACTTACAAATGTCGAGCGCAGCGACACAACCAAAGCATGCTAAATGTGCGAGCGTAGCGACTTAACCAATGCTTGTTGATCGTACTTTTACTCTACCCTAAGGCTCTTGATGCTTGTTGACCTCAACAATTACCGGTGTCTGGCACGATCTACTTGACCAACTTTGAAAGCAAAGAGGGAAACTGCTCCTGTTCAACTAGTCTACCCCAGTCTGTAGGGTATTTAAAGATTTTTCCTTAAAGGTTTATACCATGATATAGTCTGAGATGTTTTTCCCCAGTTTTGAGACTCTTGCAGTGGTCTGCCCCTGTTTGAACCTCGGAAGGACTTTCCCCAGATTCACAAGGTTATGAGGTAGTCTTGATTCGGATCAACACTATTGAATGTTCAAGCTCCTTTTTTATTGCTCTTTTGCTGGAATTTCCATAATGTCAAGTACAAATTTGCAGTTAAACTTGTTCATTTAAAAAAATGGTAATTTTAATGCGACATTCATGCAAGTTTTGAAAAGATCATTTATTAGAAATGGTGTGATAATGTGTGACAAATTGAACCATTAGTCCAAATGCAGTGCTGATTTTGCTGGTGTGTGAAAGATATAGCAAGAATATGACACCAATACAGAAGATTAGCAAATATGTAGGAGTCAGTTTACGCAACCTTACTGTAGTATGCTTTCAGAATAAACCTCACCTTAATTAGGTCTTTTGAGGGTTGTAACATGGTCTGGTTCACGGTTATAGAAACAAAGGATATAAGGCTCAAAGTTTGATTTGTACCCACCCCTTCTTCGTGATGAACTTCAGTCCTACATTCAGTTAGTTTAACACGCGCACTTAGATTTTGACGGTGAAATGATGATTAAAGATATGCTTGAAATGGCAGTCACCTTATTTTGTTTTGGATGTCAATGACCTTTTTTGATTCTGACATAGTGGCCACTAATCTTATTTTGTTTTTGTTGAGGATTTGAGGACCTCTTTTGTTTTTCGTTTTTGGTCCCTAACTTTTGCATGGACTGGTTTTTGCTCTTCGAGTCCATCAGGATTGCCTTGATTTTTGCCTAAGTCTCCTTTTGAGGTGTTTGACTTAGCCGACTTTTTTCTTTTTTTTTTTGAAAGGCTTGTGACTGCCAAGTCATTGGTCATTGATGAACAACCGTCATGTCTTTTGGATTTTGTCTCGTGATTCGAGTGCATAATTAGGTTAACTGAACACTACTCTGCCCCAGGTTAAGCGTAAGGGTTTAGAAATCCAAAGGAAACTCCTACCTCTAGGCTCGAAGTGGTTAACTAGGGACTAACTCCTTATCTCTTCAGTGTTTGGGAATTTGAAGCAATGCCTGTACATCATCGGCGAGATTTTATCCAAAAGCATACTTATCAGCAATTATGGGTATTTCGTTTTCGTCATCCTCCCTCAAATCTTTGCTAAACAGCATTGCGATAAAGGAAGTGGAGTGAAATTTTTTTTGTGATTTTTTGCAATAAGTGAGAAAAAGGTGAGTGAATACGAATGGATTTGATCAAAAACATGCATAATTATACATTAACAATACCATTAATAAGAAACAATGTCTAAAAGCAAGTAGCACTATAACAGAAAAGAAACTACAAATGCGTAAAAACAATATGGAAATTTCCAATATTGAGGAACTGGGCTTTTCTCTCTTGCATCACAGTTGAGCTACCCTTCTTGCTCATCGAGACCAGTATGATAACCTTCTTCATATCTACTCTCTGCAGCTTCTTCCATGTCATGGACTGATGAACTCACTTGACCAGATGAATGTTTGATGTTGATATTAAGTCCTTGAGGTGTGAACGAGATTAGCTTGGACTCAATCAGATCTTGAACCTTATTTTTAAGTTGTTTGCAATCGTCTGTTGAATGCCCCATTGCGCCAGCATGGTAGCCACATCGTGCATTGGTGTCAAATCCTGGTGGGTATGGTGGAATCACAGGATCCAAGGCCTTTGGCACTATCAGTCCACGACTAATCAAACGTGGTAGCACGTGATTGTATGACATTGGTAATTGATCAAAGTGTCTCTTTGGTCTTTGATTATAGTACCGTCGGTGTTGCAAAGCATTCTGTTGTGGCTGTTGATATAAGGGACCACTATTGATAGGAGGATATTGACCATGTGAAGAGACCGGAGTCCCACAGGTAGACCCATAGGATTGTTGGATTTTGACAGTTGATATGCTTGGGTACGGAGGATAAGGTACCGAGGATGAAACTTGTGGAGTGTCCCAGATTGTATTGACTTCATCTTGTTCTTCCTCTTGGGAGCTAACAATTGATTCACTCTCGTTGGCTGGGATGTTCGAGGTGTCGTGAAACTTTCCCTTCTTGAGATGACTCTCGATACGTTCCCCTACTGAAACCAAGTCAGAGAAGTTGGATGTCCCAATTCCCATCATCTTTTCCAAGTATGGGTTTTGCAACAAATCTATAAACATGTCAATCAATTCTCTATCTAAGAGCGGTGGTTGAATGTGAGCAGCTACCTCTCTCCATCTTTGAGCATACCCTCTGAAGGACTCGTTTTCCTCTTGAGATAAGTCTTGCAACTGTATGCGATTGAGAGCCACATCAAGATTGTATTGGTATTGCTTCACAAAGGCGTTGGCTAAGTCCGACCACGACTGAATGTGGTTACTCTCTAGCTGCATGTACCAACTCAAAGATGCTCCACTCAAACTGTCTTGAAAACAGTGAATCATAAGTTTGTCATTATGAGCATAGGAGGTCATCTTTCTGCAAAACATTACCAAATGTTGCTTTGGACAGCTATCTCCTTTGTATTTCTCAAAATTCGGCATCTTGAACTTTGGAGGTATTGCAAGTTCGGGTACCAAACACAGGTCTAAGGCATTTAGATCAGAAGTATCACGCCCCATCATGGTTTCAATTTTCCCTTCCAACACACGACATCTTTCAGCAAACTCAACATCTTGAGGTCGTTCGTTATTCCCCACCAGGCTTGCCACTTGGGAATTTGACGCAGTGAATGCGAAGCTATGGTACTCAACAACATCAAGAGACGAGGTATGTTCATCCCGAATAGTGTGACGCTCTTGTATAACCCGGTCTTCAACAGGAATCCGCATAGGCTGAGGTATGTCGTTCTCAGTGGCTATAGGTCGTTGAGATTTGTCTTCTCTCCTTGTCAAGACTAACATAGCTTCCATAAGCTGGTCCAACTGGTTCTTCATCGAGTCAACATCCGCTTTTGACACAAACTGGTTATGTTCTTCTGAGCTCATGATTCTTACCAAAGTTGCTTCAAGTCCGATACGGGTGTCAGGAAATCAACTGCAGATTATGGACAAAGAATGGATAAGTTTCTGGCTGAGAAAATGATATGCAATGCAAATGAAATGCAAATGCAGTGACATGCAAATGCAATGCAGGCACAAACAGGATCACAGGTTCAATCACATTCTCAGGTCAGATAGAATAACGGGTAAACAACAGATATCTCTGATCAAAGGAACCCCATAGGTAGGCTCTAAACGGGTAGGTGCCTAGAGTCATGGATCTTTTTGAAGATATTATTACCATGACAAAGATTCATCCGATAATAATACCCTCGAAGGATCTCTTCTAGGTGAGGTTTTCGCATCGTCCCACGAGAAAGGCTCCTCGCGAGTCTCTACTACACAACCATCGAGTCCAAGGTTTCTTAAAGGGACCTCAGAGTCATAGATCGTGGTTGAAAATATCATTGTCAGAATAACGATACGTTCAAGGGATCTCATCTGATTGGGGCGTTCGCATCGACCCAAAAAGGATTAACCCTCATGAGTTAACACTACCAACCACCATGGAAAAGGGGTAAAAGGTCCTTAGAGTTATAGATTCAACCTAAAAAATACTACTGCCCTGGAAAAGACTCACCACAACAATAAAATCCTTAAGGGAATCAACTCTAAGCGGGGCTTTCGCTTCCTCCCAACGAGAAAGACTCCTCGAGGGGTTCCACTACACAACCACCATTCTAATCCTATATTTTTCTCGGACTCGGGTGTAGAGCCATCTCATAAAGTTCCCACAATCAGAGAACCCCAAAAGTGTTACAAGAAACAATAATAAGATATATAAAAGAAAACAAGCAATTAAATAATAAGAATATAAATACACAAACGGATTTAACTCTCACGAATCGAGTCAAGTTAGGCTTGACTCTCTCTAGCATAGGGCTATGATAATCCCCAACAGAGTCGCCATCTGTCGTACCTCGAAAAATACGATCCTCGCGATGGACGCGGAAAATACTGTTCGAAACAGAGTCGCCACCAAACTTTATTCATTCCAAGGATGAAATAGGAAAATATCGATAAAACATTTGAGGAGATAAGAACATGGTCATCGCAACCAATATTCTAGGTTCGGGAGTCGGTTACATGAGGGGAAGGTATTAGCACCCCTCATGTCTGTTGTACTCAACGGGAACCTCTTGATTCGATTCGTGAGAGAAAGTGGATACGCTTGTTTATCTTCTAAAGGAATTGCTTGCTAAAGGGGAAATGGGTGGTTTTAAGATAGGGTGCTCGCCAAGGATTGGGGCCCTTGTGCCTACGTATCTTCACTTGTAAGAAGTGGAAAATCAGAGCATTCGTAGTTCATGGGACTACGGGAAAAATAGGGATTGTGCTCGCCAAGATCATCGCAATCTTGTGCCTACGTATCTTACATTCAGAAGAGAATGAAGAATCAGAGCAGCCGTAGTTCGGCCAACTACGGTAAAAGGTTTGTGTTTGGAATGAACGAGAGTTTAGGTCACATTCTAACGGCTAAACTTTGGCTTGTCTGCTCAATAGGGGAGGCTGAAGCACGAGTTTGTTATGCGCGGAAGAAGGGACTAAACAATGTTCTTGGTAAAAGATGGGTATGAGTTGAACGAGAGTTTAGGTCGCATTCTAACTGCTAAACATTGGCTTGTCTGCTCGCTAGGGGAGGCTGAAGCACGGGTTTGTTATGCGCGGAAGAATGGCCTAAACAATGTTCTTTGAAAAAGGTGTATGAGTTGTGGATCGAACGAGGGAGAGTTAAGTATTTTGGTTTAGAAAAGAGGGTGGATTGGAATAGGTTATAAGGTTTTGGTCGCACAAGGGCGAGGAAGAGAGTTGGTTAGATGTATCAGATGTTTAGCTAGAGGTGACGATTACCTGAAGCTTAAGAAAGACTTCTCGGACCCAAGTAATCGAAAGAGTGAACCAAAGACTTAGAGCTCTCTCTTTTTCAACCTCAATTTCAAAAGGATAGGATATAGTTTGAGAGGGTTAATTGGATGACGATTACTTGAAGCTTAAGAAAGACTTCTCGGACCCAAGTAATCGGGAAAGCGAACCAAAGACTTGGAACACTCTCTTTTTCATCACAAAAATGAGTTGTTTGAATGGCGTTTGAAAGAGAGGATGTGGTTAAAATACTTTAACAGATGAGGATTACTCGAAGCTTAAGAAAGACTTCTCGGACCTCAAGTAATCAGGAGAGTGAACCAAAGACTTGGAGCTCTCTCCTTTTCTCATCTAATATTATGAAAGATGTTTAATAATATTAGAATGTATTAGTCGGATGACAATTACTCGAAGCTCAAGAAAGACTTCTTGGACCTTAAGTAATCGGGAGAGTGAACCAAAGACTTGGAGCTCTCTCTTTTTCATCTATGTGTTTAGGAAAAATAGGTCTGAATTCGTTTATCGTTTTTAGAAGACAATTGTTCGAGCTTAAGAAAGACTTCTCGGACCCAAACAATTGGGAGAGAGAACCAAAGACTTGGAACTCTCTCTTTTTCATCTTTTATTGAAATTGTATTTAAGTAGTTATTAAGTGTTTTAATTTGATTTAAAGATAATGCTTGATGTGAATCAAGGTTTAAAATTTGAGTTTTAACGTGTACACTAGCAAAGTGGGCTAGTCTTCTAAGTGACCAATTAGAAATAACTGATCAAATAGATCTCACTGTAAGGAAGCCCAGGAGTAAGCTTTAAAATGTTGTGTATGGTGATCAAAGGTTGATGGCGAGGTTTTGAAAGCACTCGACTTACAAGGGTGGAAAATGGCTCGATAAATCGAGAATTTAATTTTAAAAATGATTTTGAAGCATTAAAGCATGAGTAAGAAAATAACTATTACATTTGGAGAGAGAGGAGTACCTTGTTATCGAATGGGAATGAAATAGAGCGAATCAAATTTTAAAATCTTTCGGTCCTAACCCAAACTTATCCAATAGTCAAAATGGATCAAAGTTTATTAAATCATTTAATTATATTAATCCGAATTAATTATTAAAATTATTCGAATGAATCAAATAATTAAATTAATTAAAATGATTAATAAAGTTAAATAATTAATTAATTAGGCTAATGAAATTTAATTATCAAAATTATCCAACTAAGCTGAATAATCTAGTTAACTAAAAAATAATTAGCTAAATTAATCCAAAAAAAATTCAAGTTAATCCACTAATCTTCATTTAAAAGTTTCACCTCATGTCTAACCATTGGATGCTCATTCACATCTCCAAGTATATTGGATGGGGCTGCTGAAGCTAATCGAAAGACGTTGTTGTCGCTGGGATTGCTACGGCAATAGGGCTGTTACGACATTCTTTTTTCATCTGGGGCTAATCTTATATGGGACAACCTCCCAAAACTGCAACATCGGTTCAACTTGCATAAAATTCACAACATATTAAAAATGCAGCTTAATAACTTTAGATATCTAAAATTAAAAATGCAGCTTAATAACTTTAGATAACTTTAGATACAAGAGTTAACAAGAGTTAACGTTCCACAGTTTTCTTTGAAAACACCTATGGGACTTCACAACATTGAAAAGATACCACAACATAAAACACATATCTATATCATGAATTTAAAATATATAAAAAAAATAGAAGAAGAAATAATATCAACAATCAAACAGAGCCATAAACGAAGAGGAAGTATGCCAACCGACATCGAACATGTAGTCTTGGACAGGTTCTGGATGCTACCGTTGCGGACCGCTGTTGTACTTGAAACTGAAAATGATGAAATATGAAAACAAAACAAACACGTCTACAAGCCGAATCAAACTTTGTCGAAACATAGAGACTCAAAGCTTTGTGTTGTTGAAGTTTCGCGGTGTTGCCAGATTAGTGCCGCAGTTGCTGTGGTGATTCTTTTGTTGCGACGACTTCGAGATAGTTGCGGGTGTGATCGCGGTTGCTGCAAGTTGAACTTGGGGCGATTTTGAACTGTCTCTTCCAATGAATGCCTCAACAACAGAAATGCGTCGCAACTGAAATTTTTCATCGGATACGTGGCCTTCCGGATTCTCGTGTCGACCCTCTTCCGCTATGGATTACGGCAGCTTTTGTTACTCCAAATGGGAAAGACAAGCCTACAGCAGTAGCAGTAATTCGCCTCCAATCTTGCATCCGATTCGAGGCCGAGGCGTGGGTTACTATTGTTCTGTTTCATTGTTATTGCAGATGTGGTTGCTAAAGAGTTACACGGATGAACAACTTGGCGTTATCACTTGTTGATGTAAATATGCTCCAGCAGATGGATTTCGAGGGTGTCACGTCAAGACCAAATCGGAGTCAAGTCTTGAATCAACTCCCAACCTGCACAGTAATGGATAGCAAACCAAGCAGAACTCACAAAAGTCGAAAACTAAGAAAACATGGTTAAGTTAGAAATACAACTTTAACAGTCTTTGTGTTACTGCATTGGAATAAGATTGTCCTCACAAATATTCAGCTCAAACCAGCTATCATCTCACAAATGTGTTCCTAACAAATCCAAAACCAAGACGAAATTTGATTTCCATTGTTGTAGGTTGTTGTTGCGGAAACCTCAAAACACGTCGTCGTTTCTAGCGTCGGATCTGATGCGAACTTGTTGCGTGATTTCATTGCCACTTACCATTGATTTCCAGTTATGATGTGAGTTGAAACCTGGTTGTTGTGTTGTTGTTCTGAAACAAACCGAGTTGCTGTTGCTTCTGGCACGTTGGCTGTGTTATTCTGCACCCAAACCGTCCCCTCTACTGCAGAGCCAATCCTCCCCTTTGCAATAGGTGATGAAGCGTCATTACAAACCAAGTCAGTATGTAATCCAAGTTTACGATCTCTTAAGTCGTGTATGATTCAACTCAGGTCCATATATGCCGCAGAATCGAAGCATATCGAGAAGCAACAAAAATTATTTTTTCGGAAATGTTCATCAATCATCACTGCGTTTTGCTGGAAGAGAACCTTGGCGTTGTAGTTGCAGAGAGAGCCCGAAGTCGTTGCCAATGTTGTTGACATGAATATGAAAGCAGCGTAATCTTTACGAAATAGAAGCCAAAATCATACACGAGCTTCTGTTGTAGTTGTGATTGGACTCGACAAAAAATGGTGCCGCCGAGTTCACGTTGCAGAGTCGAAGGTATTGTCGTTACAACTTCTGTTGAGTCAAAATCGCTGATTTAGCCTCAACAAGTCAGAACCTGGTAAGGTTGTTTCCGGTAATGGTGACTCGAAGCGTGTTGTACATTAGCTTGAAGATGACGTGAAGGTTGTTATCATCGAGTTCAAATGTTGCAGAATGTTATAGAGTTGTGCTGTCCCCTGAGTCGTTGTCTTCGTGGTGGAGATGTGAGCAAAAACCGTGGGTCTGTGTGCGTTGGACGAAGTGAAGCACGGCGGCCGGAATGGTTGTTTGAAGATGATGAGAGTAATGATAATGGCGGATTTGGGTTTTGAGAAAGGGGTTTTACAGTGGAGAAGACGAAGGATTAGTGTAAAGGGTGAGTTTTCGGCGATAGGGGGTTTGGTCGGTGAGAGAAGAAGGGTTACGGCGGCAGCCGATTGAGAGGAAAGGAATATGAGGATTTAGGTTTTCCAATTTTGAAAGAGGAACAGTTGTTGGGCGGCTAAGGTTTATCTGTGAGGAAGATAAACAGTGAAGATGGCTAGGGTTTTCCCTTTTTCTTTTTTCGATGAACAGTGCAGTTTTCAATTTATACCCAAGTTAACCCTAATCTGCCAATTCTATCCACCGTGTTACTCAATCTTTTTTCTCTTTTTTATTTCTGCTTAATTAATTTAAATTAACTAACTAATAATCTAAACTCAATCTCAATTAAGATCTAATTTAAATCTAATATTAAAAAACTATTCTAATTCTATAATCAAATAAAATTCTAACTTAATTACTAATTATAAATCTAATTTAATTTCTAACTAAAAACTAATTTAAATTCTGAATTAATTATAATTATTTCTCTAATTCTATTCTAACTAATTAACTAAAATTAAAATTATATTATATTTACATATTATAAGAATTAAATTATAAAGCAAAAATAATAAAATAAATTAATAACAAAATAATAATAAAAAGTGCCACATGTCACAAACCTATTGGGAAAAAAGGTGAAATTAATCATTTTCGCTAAAAAAAATATATGTTACGCTGTACAAGCGATGCAAATAAAAAATAAAATCAGGCGGAGTGAAAATTCAAAACAGGTAGGACAAATTTGGGGTATGACAAATAGTCGATACGAGAACCTCGCTTAGAGTAGATTTCTTTAAGAATGATGGAAACCGTCAAGCTCTTGGCGTGTTGAACCAATATTTTCTTGGGAATCCATTACTCTAAGGACCTTTTTAGAACCCTAAACCATTGGCCAACTAAGATTGATGGTCATGTAGTGTGGGTCCACGAGAAGCTCTTCTCGTATGGATCGATACAAAGACCTCGTTTAGAAGAGACTTTCTTGATGGGTTTGTTGCCTGGCAATGACTTACATACGTAACAAACAGTCAAGAAAGTCCATGACTCTGAAATCCTTGTCTAGAACCCAGTGTCGATGTGTCTCGTAGTATGAGTCCCCGAGAAGCTCTTCTCGTGTGGGTTGATACGAGGACCTCACCCAAAAGAGATTCATGTGATGGAGTCATCCTCCGACATATTCATGTCATGTATGATGAACAGTCATGTGGATCCATGACTTTGGGATCCTAATTGAACCTTAGATCACACCTGGTGAGAACCTTGTGTTACGATCAATTAACTTTTATCCTTGATCCATACCTTTGATCCCGTGTACTAAAAAATAAGATTAAGTGTGTTGCATCTCAATACATTCAATCCATTGCATGTGCATTGCATCTGCATTCTGCATACCATTTCTCGAGAACCTCATACCACCTTTTGTTTCTAACCAGCTAGCTGATTTTCCAACACACGCTCAGAACTGGAAACATGTCTCAGATCACTATGGAAGAGCTTCAGAAAGGCCAAGAATTATTAAGAGAGGAGGTCAAGCAACTGAAAACTCAGGTGAACTTGATTATGGAGATCCTACAAACATTGATGAGGAAGGAAAGTAACCCTGCACTAGTTTTTGCCACGAAAATGTTTGCTCATATGGAAGTACCTAAGTTCCCCTCAAATCTAGAGATGCATCGTGAACAAGACTTATCAATTGGACCTACAAAGTGTACCTATCAACGACCAGTACCTGATCCTCAGTCAAGTCAGAGGAACCGACCGCGGAGTAAGAATCAGTATCCAGATCAGCGGCGAAACTCTGCCCAACGAGGCCAGAACAGACCAAGGAGGCCAGAGAAACACTTTGACCCAATTTCTATGTCATACAGTCGACTCCTCCCTTTGTTTCTCAGTAACTCGTTGGTCCAGCTAAGAGAACTTGGTCCTCCTCCAACATCGCATCCTCTAGGCTATGACGCAAATGCCAGGCGTGTATTCCACTCTGGAGCACCTGGACACACGATCGAGGATTGTAAAACCTTGAAGTACTAAGTACAAGGGTTGATTGAGTCCAAATCGATTTCATTTACACCTCAAGGCCTTCAAATCAACGTCAACCCTTCGTCTGGTCAGGCAGGCTCGTCAGTTTTTGTCATGGAAGAAACTCCTAAGAGTGGGTGTGAAAAAGGTCATCATCATGGTGTCAATGAGCAAGAAGGCTAGCCCAACTGCAAGTCAAGAAATAAAAAGCCCAGTACCCAATGCTGGCAATGTTTAGATCTTGTTATTTCTAGGCATTTGTAGTTTATTTCATGTTATTTGCTACTTGTTTTTAAACATTGTTTATTTTGAATGGTAATATTAATGAAGTAATCATGCTTTTTGAATTAATCATGTCACATTCGCTCATCTTTTCTTCACTTATATAAAAAAACAAAAGAATACATCCATATACACCTCTCGTCCACTTTCTTTTTCAAATTTTAGCAAAGATTGGAGGGAGGATGACGAAAATGAAATACCCATAATTGCAATTGTATGCTTTCAGATAAAGTCCTGCTGATTATGTACAGGCATTGTTTCAAATCCCCTAAACACTGGAGATATAAGGAGTTAATCCCTAGTCAACCACTTCGAGCCTAGAAGTAGGAGTTTTCTTTGGACTTTAAACCTTTATGGTAAACCTGGGGCAGGGTAGTTTTCAGTTAATCCAATCCCGCATTTGAATCAACAAAGCCAAATCCAGAAGACAGTTGTTCATCAAAGACCCATGACATGGCAGTCATAATCCTCCAACAAAACCAAAAAAAATCATAAGCCTGCTAAGTCAAACGCCTCAAAGGTGACTTAGGAAAAAATCAAGGCAATCCCGATGGATCTGACAAGCAAAATCAGTCTATGCAAAACTTAGGGATTGAAAATAAAATCAAAAGAGGTCCTCAATCCCTCAAAAAAAACAAAATAAGACTCAGTGGCTACTCAAATAAAAAAGGGTCACTGACATCCATCAAAAAACCAAATAATGTGACTGTCGTCTCGGGAAAACCTTGAGCCATCAAGCTTACACTGTCAAGATAAGCACGTGCGGAATTAGCTGAACATAGGTATGGAAATCATCGAGAAGAACAGGTGGGTACAAATCAAGTTTGAGCCTAATATCCTTTATTCTATAACTGTGAACCAGACCATGTTACAACCCTTAAAAGACCTAATTGAAGCAGAGTTTATTCTGAAAGCATACTACAGCAAGGTTGCGTAAACTGACTCCCACAGATTTGCTAATCTTTAGCATTGGTGTCATATTCTTGCTATATCTTTCACACACCACTAAATTAACACTACGTTTGGACTAATGGTCCACTTGTCACACACTTTCACATCATTCCAATAATGATGGGTTTTTCAAAATTTGCATGAGAATCACATTAAAATTACCATTTGCGAATAAACAATTTAAAATTACAAGTCGGTATTTGACGTCAAGGAAATTCCATCAAGGAGCAATCAGAGAGAACTTGACCATTCATCAGAGTTGACTAGAATCAAGAGCACCACGTAGTCTTGTGGAGCAGGAGCATTGACATCCAATGACTATGGAGTCAGTCAATCTAGAGAAAATCCTCAAGCATTGTTGGATTATGGGGAAAATCATTCAAGAATCGGTTGATAAGAAAGAATCATCTCAAGACTCCACCAACTAGGGGCAGGCCATCCAGAATTTTTGATTAAGGAAAAGTCCCTTTGACGCTAAATCAACATAAGTTAAATCGCTTCAACGCTCATTCTAGGATAAGCCACTTCAAGAGTACGTCAAAGCCCATCACTCCAAGAGTCGGTTAATCAAGGACTAATCTCTTCGTCAACGCTCATTATGGGGCAAGCTACTTCAAGAGTACATCAAAGCTCATCACTCCAAGAGTTGGTTAATCAAGGACAAATTCTTCCATGACTCAAAATTCTGGGGCAAACCGTCTCAAGGTCATCTCCTGGAAAGCTACCTCCAATCTCTCTTTCAAGGGAAATCATCCAAAGACCCTTCTAGATTGGGGCAAGTTGAACTGAAACTGGGGCAATTCCTCTCCGTGTTTTCAGGCTTATCAAGCAAGCTCTTTCGAGCTCAAAGCGAGTGTCGGGGAATCATGCTATTAGCCCACCCGACCAAATCACCCTTATCAAATAAAAGCCTTGCTACAAAAGACCCTCATTACATTTCTAGGAACCTTCATATCATTGCATAAATCATCCTCAGGCATTAGTCGCATCGGTTTTCTCATGCATGATGTCCTGTATATCATCTTATTCCTCGAGCCTAACCTCAAAACTTGAATCCAACAACCTTGTAATCCAAATCACTTCTAAACTAGCTCTCGTCTGGTCACCCTTTTCTTTAGCCTACCCTGTAAAAACCAGTTCTCATCTAGTAATTCAGCTTTGTCGCTTGCGCGAAAATAAGGTGCCGGCATGACAGAAGAGTCGCCACCTTTCGTTATTTATCCCTCAGAGCGGGAAAGGAAACGATCGGAAAAACCTGACGAAAAAGGGTAAGACAAGGTCATCGCACCCATTGTCTGGGTTCGGGAGTCGGTTACGCAAGGGGAAGGTATTATCACCCCTCACGTCCGTCGTACTCGACGGGATCCTCGCTTGTTTGTTTACTTGGACGGGTTGGTTTTATTCTATCTACCTATCAAGGCTGGCTGAAAAAGAAAAGAAAAATGACTCGGCAAAACGTCGCGCTTTATGCCTACGTATTCTCATCAGAGAATGAGAAATCAGAGTCAACGTAGTTCGGCCTACGAAGGGTTATGGGGGAAGGTAGCTCGCCAAGACGTCGCCATCTTGTGCCTACGTACTCTCAACAGGTATGAGAGATCAGAGCTCACGTAGTTTGGGAAACTACGGTTTATTTCCTGTTGTCGCTACTGCGAAAATCGGCGCCGGCTGACAGAAGAGTCGCCACCGTGCGTTATTTATCCCAACGGAGGGAAAGGAAACGCTCGAAGTAAACCTCGCGAAAACGGGAAAGGTATGTTCATCGCAACCAAAACCTGGATTCGGGAGTCGGTTACGCAAGGGGAAGGTATTAGCACCCCTCACGTCCGTCGTACTCGACGGGATCCACGCTTGGTGTTTATAGGGAAAAGGGTGTGTTTATCTATCTACGCTAATGGTCAGTCTGAAAAGAAAAGAAAAAGACAGGACTCGACAGAACATACGCTGTTCTGGGCCTACGTACTCCCTCGTGCAATGGGAAAGTCAGAGTCAACGTAGTTCGACTACCTACGTCTAGACGGGGGGAGGTTGCTCGCCAGGACGTCGCATCCTGTGCCTACGTACTTCCACACGGCATGGAAGATCAGAGCAAACGTAGTTCGACTAACTACGGCCAATCTGGGTGTTCTCACACAGCAGTGAGAAAATTAACTGGTTTTGAGGGGTACGAGAACCTATGGGAAAAACTACGGTCTGGTCTCAAATGCACTAGGGCGAAAGAAAAGGGGTAACAATCAGTCGTCAGCGGGACAGTCTCGATCGCACAGCCGCGAGAGAACAAAAGGTTAGTTGTTAGTGTGCTCGCTAGGATATCGCATCCTATGCCTACATATTCTCGTCTGGTACGAGAAATCAGAGCAGCTGTAGTTCGGCTAACTACGGAAGAAATGAATTCACTTTTGTTTTATCCTTTATTTAGTGTTTTTCTATTGAAAGGAAAGAGACACCCTAAAACTATGGTTGAAAAGAGGAATCTACCTACTGTTATCATGCCTGGTTGACCAACTTAATGTCTATCATAACTCCTCCGCAGCGGAGAAGTTAGAGCTCCTAAGGGATCATGGCAACAAGACTAAATAGGAATCAACTGTAAAGTAAAGAAATACTGGAAATATGCATGAATGCAACAACCAAACAATCAAGGCGCAAAGGCCGCAAACCACAGAGGTAAGGGAGCTCAGCTCTACCAAATACCAGCAAGCAAAGCCACTCAATAACAAACAAGCAGAAGGAGGACCACCTCAACTTCTCATGCACACAAAGCCTACCTCTAAGATGCACCTACCTCAGAAATATCTAGATGAACCCCTAAGTCTAATGCAGCACAACACTACACAAGTCAAACAACATAAAGAGAAGGCGAACCAGCTTGACAAGCTCCTATCCAAAACTTAACCAAAGCCCTGAGCAGGACCCCTAAACAAAAACCCTAATCAAACCCCTGAGCAAAGCCCTATGCAAAACCCTAATCAAATCTCTAAGCAAAACCCTAAGCAAAAGAAAACAATCCCAATCTTCAAGCTTCAGAACAAGCTTACCAAAGAAAGGGAGCTAAGCAGACAAACCCATAGTGCCTTCCTCAGGAAAGTACCAGGAGGTTACCACTCAGGAATCGTATCCTATGCGGCTCAACAACTGTGAACGGTTTACATTCCTCCTCAGGAGAAACTAAACTCACATGAAGGCTCTGACATCATTGGATACTTGAGAAATCCTACCTGAACTAAGGGAACTAAGTGAACAGGCCCATAGTGCCTTCCTCGGGAAAGTACTAGGAGGCTTCCACTTAGGAATCATATCCCATGTGGCTCAACAACTGTGATCAGTTTACGTTCCTCCTCAGGGGAAACTAAACTCACATGAAGGCTCCAACATCATTGGATACTTAAGAAATCCTAGATGAACTAAGGGAACTAAGTGAACAGGCCCATAGTGCCTTCCTCGGGAAAGTACTAGGAGGCTTCCACTTAGGAATCATATCCCATGTGGCTCAACAACTGTGAATGGTTTACATTCCTCCTCAGGAGAAACTAAACTCACATGAAGGCTCCAACATCATTGGATACTTGAGAAAGAGGTGAGAAGAAAGAATGAAAGACATCCATAGTGCCTTCCTCAGGAAAGTACCATAAATGTCCCTCAAACTTCAGGATCTCAAACCTCACAAACAGAGAGCAAGCTCCTAGACTAAGACCTCAATCCATGCATCCTTGCAATCTCCAACAAGACTTCATCCAGCCTCCACCTTCAAGAAGAAACCACATGCCCTCAAACCAAAAGAAACTATCTCTGAAGTTCAACCACAGTTGAACTTCAAAGTCAGAAGCCCTCAAGACTTCTCCTATTCTCAGGCTCAAGCAAAAATAACAGAACACCCTATAAAAATCTATCAAAAAACTAGGGGAAACCTACATGGCTCTATGATCCTAAGATCAAATCTCAAAGCCTAAGTCAACTTCTAAGGCTACTAAACAATCCCTAACATATGAATGGTCAAGGGTTAACCGGCAAGTTACGAGGTCTCTATTCTCTAACCCTAAAACAATATCAATCAATCTCTAAAAAATCCACTAAAATCCTATGGGGAACATGCATTAGTCTAGTATAACATACTAAAACACTAGAGAAAAATTCAATACCAAGTGAAAGAACTAAAATCAACAAGGCAGACACGTCACAAACCAATTATTCCATATCACTTAAAATACAAAAATGCAAATAAAAATGAAAATGCATGATCTAATTAATATTTTTGTACTATAAAATTCTAAATTAAATTATGAACATATAGAAAAAAGAAGGGAATTATTTGATCAATCCTACTATTTTTTATGAATTTTCTTCTAACATGATACAAACAAAGAAAAATAAAGAAAATAAAAAAGAAATAAAACAGGGGGGGTGCATTAGCAACACTCATCAATTATTTATCCACTGGGCCCATACACGGGGGGGTGCGTTTAGCAGACAGGGCCTAAGCCCAGACCAAACTCTCATCTCTCACGCATGGGGGGGGGGGGGGGGGGGGGGAACGAGCAAATGAGGGGTAATACTTCAGTAACTCACACTTGGGCTTAACCCAGCCCAAACCCTAATCCACGTTACCAATTAACAAAAGCTCCCTTCTTCCCCAAACTTCTGATCACTGTTCACCTCAAACCCTAACACGCCGCTCCCCAACCTCTCTCCCCTCTGAAACTCCTCTCCAGAAAACCTCTAAAAACACTCTCAATCTGGACGAAAACTAAACCTTGATCAACTACCACACATGTAAATAACAGTCATCTTAACACTCCCGGATCGAAGTCAAGCTTCAACAATTCATGCTATAATCATATCAACAAAGATTCAACTACCCTAGCCACGCACAAGTAAACCAATCGAAAGAAGGATGAACAAACCTGGAGAAATGAAGAAGGCGACGAAGGTCCTGGAACTGAAGAGTATTGAAAGAACTTGCGAAAGTCTTGAAGCTTTCTGGAAAACGGAAGAACTCAAAGCTTGAAGTTCTGGGGAAGAAAACGAAGAACCAAATGTTGAAGATCTTGAGAGAGACTTTGTTGAGTGCTGGACGTTCGTGGACGGTCGTTGAAGATGCTTGAGAAGAAGCGTGCAAGAAAGGAAACTGGAATCGATTGTGGAAAGTCCTTGAACGTTGCTGGGAAATGTGAAGAATGCTGAAGTTCTTGAGGATTTTTCTGGAAAATCATGCGAAGAACGATGAAGGTTTGAAGGTTTTCTGGAATTCCTTTGAAGTTTCCGGCGACAGATGAATTTTCCGGCGAGTTATGGATGAAGAGGAACGGGGAAGATCGGAGAAGAAAGGAGAAGATAGGAGGATTCTGGGTAGAAAAATAGCTCCGGCGGGTTGTTACGGCGGCTGGAGGGCGTTAGGGTGGCCGACGGTGGGGCGGTCACCGGATTTGCATGGCCGGCGACGAGGGGTCCCGGTGAGGCTCAGGCGAGGGTTTGTGGAGAGGACAAGTGGCAGGGTGAGGGTTGCATGTGGCACATGTGGCCTGAGAGAGAGATAGTGGGGTCTGAGCGTGGCAGGACGTGGGGTCCTCCACTGATGAACGCGTGGAACGCTTTATACTTGACAAGTGGCGCATGCAAATTTTCCTGGACAAAAAATGGAGCAAAACGGACCAATACTGATTTGGGCCTCCAAAAACTAACCTGGGCCCAGAACGAAAAAAGACTAATAAGACCCCAAAAAAAATCTGAATTAAAACTGATTAAACTCAATTAGACTAATTAAAACTAAACCTAATTAACTAGTGATTAAACTCTAACTAAAATTAAACTGTAATTAAATCTAAATGACAATTAACTATCCTAATTAATTCTAACAAATTCAATTAAATTCAAAACAAAAGATTAAATCCTTATTAACCTAATTAAACCCTAATTAAATCTAAAATGATTAAAATCTAGCTAAACTCTATTAAACCAAATTAATTTCTAAACTCTACTAATTTCTATTTAAAAAACTATTAAAATCCTATTAAAAATCTATACCATTTATTTAAAACTATTAAATCCTATATTAAACCTAATAAAAGGAATATCTAACAAAAGATTAAATCTATATTAAAATAAACTCTATTTATTTCTATTATCCAAAAACTATTATATTCTAAAAGAAAATCATTATAAAATCTATTTAAAACAATTTAAATTCTAAAAAAGACTTAAAGCTATTAAAAATATTAGGAAAATCTATTTAAATTCTAGAAAAATCTATAAAGCCTATTAAAAATCCACAAAAAGCTATTAAACCCTAAAAATGCAAACAAAGGCCAATAATCAACATAAAAGAGCGTGCGACCAGATTAAAGCAAACAGTAAACCCCTGGCATCAGAATATCCCAAAAACCACCATGTACGCTGAAAACACCGAGGAGCGCACAATTCCCCGAAAATAAAACCCTGATTATCTGGACTGGATCTGAAATATCCGGTAAATGAAACCCAAGCTATAACCCTGACATCCTCTGTCTGTGCACAAATGTCATGCATCTGATTTGCGAATACGAATCGAACCATGAACCAGATAGGAGAATTGGTTGGTCAAATTTTAGGGTGCAACACCTGTCTTTTACGAAAGAAGTGTTTTTTATTGTGTTTGCGATTTCAACCGCACTAGAGACTATGACCTGAGAGTGAATGCGTCGCATGTCACCCAAAGGGTACCATACTAAACATCCAGACTGTGGGAAAAAGACTCTTCCACAACCCTTTTTCAGATAGCTTAAGGCTCGTAACGTACGAAAGAAATCATTCATGATTACTGTATCTTAAACTGTTTTGAGATGAGAAGAGAACAGGCCCAACTAGGAGGGAGACTATCAAGTCCTACTGTTATCATGCCATGGATTCATCCTATGGTTGAGGTTTGAACAGGGAACTCCTAGAAGTTGTCATGCATAGGTTTCAACCTAAAAGTCTATCATCAAATCCTTATCCAAGGAAATGAGAGTCCTAAGGGATCATGTCAATGATACACCAAAACAGACAAAGCATCAACTTAACAGTAAAATGCATGCAATGCAAGTGAGGGAAGAAATGTGTGTGGGGCTTCAGCCTCCACAAGCTCATCTCAACCTCAAGCCAGTCATGAAATAAAAGTAATCATACTGAAAAATAAACAACATGCTATCAAGCAATAAACAGTAAACTGCAATCATACAGATAAAAATGAAATGAAGTGCCATCAGGCAAACAAACCACATGGGAAAGGGAGCTGGGCTCTACCGAATACCCGCAAGCAAAGCCATGCAATAACAATACAAGCAGAGGGAGCAACTCAACCTCTAATGCAAACATGCTCCTAGATTCTACTTATTCTAGATGAACTTATTCTAATGCAACAGACAAATCAAGCAAAACACACAATACAGAAAAGAAAACAGAAGACAGCCTCAGCTCCTCCAGCAGCAACTCAGACTTCAGACTTCAATCACTTGCTTTCCCAGGTTTCAACCCTACAACATGAGCTTCAACTCATCTTCTCCCCTAAGCTTCAGCTTCTTGATCAGCTCCACCTTCAGGCTTCATCATCTTCAGGGATCTTCAAGTATCAACTTGATCTTCATGCTCTTCAAGCTCCAACTGGAATGGCACTATCCAAGGATTCATCCTCTTCAATACTCTCCAATGAAGTCTTCATCTTCATGCTCAAGCTCTGCATCTCTCAAGACAATCAAAACCAGAGAAAAATCACTTACTGGATAAGCTGGGGGATATTGAACTGCTTATTTGATCACCAAAGGTGACCTATAAGGGTTCAATATCAAGGGACTGGTTCCCTCAAAAGTTCTACCTCCTAGGTATAGCACTTATCCCTCCAAAGGAGAGAGGTGTATACCCTGGAAGGACTTTGAATCATAGGGAGGAATGGAGGTGAATGATACCATCCATGTTTGAGAAAGAAATTATCTACATCTAAGCTCTTCCTAATCCTAACCCTAAAACAAAACAAAAAGAAGAAGAACAAGCTACAAGCCCCTCCATGCCTCTTCAAGTCTTCAACCATGCTCCACAAAGAGATACCAAGCTCCTCAAACCAAAGGAAAACTCCAAAGCAAAGCAAACTAAACAAAGCATGCCCTAAAGGCAACACAAACACTCATTCAATACAAAAATCAACCAAAAATAATTAAATCCTAATATAATTTCTAAGGGATCCTACATGCCTACCCTTAAGTCCCATATATGCCCCATAGCCTAAATTGTCCTACAAACCCAAAATCTAAAATTGTTATTGACCTATGTTGAGGTTTTAACCAAATTCTACACTACTTAGAACTACCTAATTAAAACTACCCTAAAAATTGTTACAAAAACATGGCATTAATTCAGGGGGAACCTAAAACATTCATCTAACTACCCTAAAAAGATTGAATTAAAAATATAAAGGGAACTATCCTAACTAAATTCTACAAATTCACATATCAACTAAAGAATTAAAAAAAGCAATTAAAAGTAAAAATATGCAAAAAAATATAAAAATGAAATAAAATGGCAATTTTATGATTTTATATTTTTCTTGACAAAAAATGGAAAGTGGGAAAAAAAGTCCCATGAGAAAATATTATTTTTTCTATTTAATATGAATTTTTAAAGTGAAATGAAATTTGGAGTGAAAAATTAAATGGAATTAATACATGGGGGTATGAACAGCAATGATATGCAGTTATTTTCACATGGGCCTAGATATAGGGGTGCGCATAGCATAGCGCTTGGGCCCAACTATGATTCAGAAAAAACGAAATAAAATGAAAAGAAAAAAAAATCAAAAACACGGTGCAAATAGCATTGAATTACAGTTAAATCTCAATTGGGCCTTGCATGGGGGGGGGGGGGGTGGATATCAAAATTCACTCAAAGCCCAGAATTCCACTTAAGTGGAACGCAGCGTTTTGCTGCTCCTCTTTCCCTCTCGTTTCAGCTTTGAATTTGGACCATTGGATTGCTTCTTTGGTCAACTGGTCATACGCACATCCAACGGTATTGATTTCATCTTCTTCCTTAAGCTTCTAGGGTTTCAGAAACCATTAAAACACAAGCTTCATGCATCAATCTTCCATCCTCTCGTTCTCCCTCATTTTAGCATCAATTTCAACAAAATAAAACCCTATCTTGACCTATTTTTCACGCAGAACACAACTGTGCCATTGGTTTGTATTGAAACACCATAAATCACGCAAACCGAATAGTGTAACTCCATGAACACAAAATTTCTTCAGATTTTGACCTTCACCAAACTCAACATTCTTTATATAGAAATGATCCTTATGTCATACTCATCAAAACCAGCCATATATCTTGCATTATCATCCATTAAACCACTCATTCTAGCTCCATCAAGAATCAACCTCCATGAATGAAACCTCACCATTTGATCTTAAACTCATCAATATGAACCACCTAATTGTCTCTAATGGTTTCACACTAATAATTAATCCTAGCTATGCCTAGAATAGGGTGTAGGAATAATTTTGCATACCTTGCTCTTGGATATGGTAGGTGCTGCAATTCTCCAAATCAAGCCTTGTAACTCTTCAAGGATGGTCCTTAGGTGATGAATATTCCTCTGCTTGCACAAGATTTGATGTTGAAAGCTTGTATCTCAAGATCCAATGCCTTTTACTTCTTTGCAATTTCAGTGGGAAAGCTTTCAATTCTTCATCAATGGAGTCTCACTCTAGCATGAACACACTCAGCAATGTTTGTAGAGAAGATTTGTGAAGAAAAATGGAATTGTAATGAAGAGAAAAATGAAGATTCAATATGATTTGCAAATGGAGAAGTTTGATTTCAATCTCTATTCTCTTCCACAATTAACACCAACTATCACCAACCCTTCACCAATGGGAGTTGTATGCAATATATAGACTGGTTTAGAAAGGTCTAGAACCTCCTAGAACCATCTAGTAAGAACTTGAATTTTCCATGCCATGATAATTTGCATTTTCATTCTCACCACATGATATATCATGACAAAACCCTTGTAACTTGGGTAACTAACTTGATTTTATCCTCATATGATATTTTGGACAAGATACAATGCATATCTCCCTTGTTTATTAAGCTTTTCTTTGTTTTGGTTTGGTACCCCATTATGCAAGCAAGACTTTTACAAAGCAACCCTATTATGCAAGCCTCAAATCAAAATTTTGGCTGAACCATTGTTCTTAAAATGTCCTTTGGAGTCAAAATGACCTATCATATGACATGGTTTGGATTTTATGATTTTCCATTTCACTTGAATTAACTTATGCCTCATTTTTAGGCCCTTTTTATCACTTTTTGATATGAGCCTTTCCAACATCTCATGACCACCCTACTAGCCTTAAAACATCATTATAAGCAAGTTTGATGTTGAAAATTTTTCCATTTGAAGCTTGGAAGTAGGAGATATGGCCATATGCTTGAAATGACCTATAACTTCCAAATGACCAAAATGCCCTTGGCTTGTCAAAGCCATAAGTTAAGTTCTACAAATCCTATCAAGGACTTCTAGTACTCTCTAGAAAGCTAAGAGGGTGCTCTCAAACATTCATGTTGACCAAGAATCCATAGGAATCATCCTACTAGGGAAAAAGTTGTCTGCAAGTTGGGTGACTTTCAAGGACCCAGATTCACATACCTCAGATGACCTGTAATTTGTCAAAACCATAACTTGAGCTCTGCAAATCCTATCAAGGACTTCTACCACTCAAATTAAAGCTAAGAACTAGCTCTACAACATTCATGTTGTGGGGAAGATGAGATGACAATCACATCTTGAGATAAAACTGCCTGGAAGATAGGGATCAAACTAGGGGATTTTACACTGTCAATCCTTAGAAACCCTAGCTTAAAACTTCTCAAACTCCTCAATCATGATGAGTTGGTCTAGGAATCATCCTTATAGTATCTCAATACATCACTACATGATCACATGGCTCTTGGATTAGGTCTCAACCCTCTCCAAATCTTCAGTTGACCTAGGGTTGACCTAGTCAAACCCTAATTCTACCATTCATGGTTGAATCTTCTGAATTCTTGCATAATGACCTCTCTGGGCTTCATGATGACTTTAAAGACATCTCATAAGCTTCCTCAAAGCTTCAAGTCCATCCTCATAGTCTCAGAATCATCTGAGGAGCACCCACAACTCTCAAGTTATGAAGCACACAACCTTGGTTTCAACCAATTCCTCTGAGGTTCTCTTGAACTTTCTGATAAAGGTATCAACCTTCAAACACTTGATGGGTAAATAAATGTTGGTCAAATTTTAGGGTGCAACAGCTGCCCCTATTCAAACGGCTTGAACCTGACTGGGTGAGAAGCGAACGACTCTCAGCCAATCGAGGTGCGAGACGGTTGAATACCGGTAAACCCAGAAATTTGCCAACTGCACGAGCACACGGTACTCTGCGGGGAACAAATCTCCGAAAACTGAAATAGTAGCTGCACGGCAACTAGCTGGAGAAATACTGATCTGACATCGCCGTCAGTTATCCACATTAGATTCCTCTGACATTGTCATCTGACAACCAAAACACCCAACATCGCCGCTGGAAGACTAAGAGAACCCGACATACCCAACATCGCCGCTGGAAACTGAAGAATCTGACATACCCAACATCACCGCTGGAAACTGAAGAATTCGACATACCCAACATCGCCGCTGGAAAACTGAATCATTCGACATCACCGTCGAAACCAAACAAAACACCCAACATCGCTGCTGGAGAACTAAATCAACTGACATCGCCGCCAGACGCAGACATCCAACATCGCCGCTGGAGAAATGACAAAGAAACTGACATCGCCGCCAGAAACAAACAAAATTCTGAGAAACACCCAACATCGCCGCTGGAAAACTAAATCAACTTGACATACCCAACATCACCGCTGGAAAACTGAAGAATCTCTGTCAAAACACCCAACATCGCCGCTGGAGCACTAAATCTGACATCGCCGTCGGACCATCAAAATACCCAACATCGCCGCTGGAGAAATAGAGAATCTGACATCGCCGTCATAAACAAACATAACTCTGAGAGACATTCGACATCACCGTCGAACAAACATCCAACATCGCCGCTGGAAAATTGGCATAATCTGGGAAACACCCGACATCGCCGTCGAGTACTCCATATAATCTCTGCTGGTGAGTTAAAGAGTCTGACATCGCCGTCAAACACCATCTCCTGACATCGCCGCCAGAAACAAACATCCAACATCGCCGCTGGAAACAACCATAATCCGACCTCGCCGTCAAAGCAAACATCCAACATCGCCGCCGGAAACAAACATAATCTGACCTCGCCGTCAAAACAAACACCCAACATCGCCGCCGGAAACAAACATAACCTGACCTCACCGTCAAAGCAAACATCCAACATCGCCGCCGGAAACAAACATAATCTGACCACACCGTCAAAACAAACATCCAACATCGCCGCCGGAAACAAACATAATCTGACCTCGCCGTCAGGGTGAAGAAACTTCAGTGGGGAATGGGTCACACGGTAACCGGTAATTCATAGTCGATCATGCCATCAGGAATTCAGAGAAACTAAGAAAACCGCTTCATTAACACGGTCAGAATTCAATCATGGAGTCTTCAAGGGAGATTTCAACTTCGCCGTTGGAAAACCTGCTGGAGATGACGCTTCGTCGCTGGGGAATTTGGAGAACTATCAAGCAATTCCGCTCTGAGGGTCCAAAAATCATTCTGGAGGAATAAACTCTGCTGTGGACTTCAAGAATCATCTTGAACAAATAACTCCGTCGGGGACCTTCAAGAATCATCTTGAACTGATAACCATTCTGGAGATTTCAGGAATCATCCTGAACGAACACTCTGTTGGGGACTCCAGGAATCATCCTGGGCAACTCTTGCCGGGGACAAACCAATCATAGCTTGAGCAACTTCCAAGGATTCGGCTCTCTTGGGGCTTTAGGAACCATCCCGGGCGATCTTAGCTGGGGACTCTAAGTATCAACTTGAGCAACCAACTTTGGAGACTGCACTGGAGTCTTAAGAATCCTCTTAAGCAAACGGCCCTGCTGAGTAATTCGAGAATCATCTTGAACTGAAGACTTCGCTGAGGATCTCAAGAATCATCTTGAGCAAGCGACTCTGGGGATTGCACCGGGGCTTAAGAATCCCCTGGAGCAAGCGACTTCGCTGGGGAGAATGTCAGGAATCATCCTGAGCAACTGATCCTTCGGCGGAACACCTACAAAACAAGAACGGTAGCAACCTAGATCATGTTTATTATGCACATGCTTCGGCGCCATGCTCCACACGGTGGAAATGCTATGCATTTATGATACATGCTATGCAATCATGCATAATGATGCGATCCCGTCCGCAAAATAAATGTCGAGGGGGAAATCCTCCTGCCAAGGAGAAAGAACTACTCAGATAGAGGAATCATCCTGCTGAGGAGAACATGGTCACGCCAATCTCAATTGCACTCCGTCTGGGGAAAACCAATCATGGTCTGATCAATTTCCAAGGATTCGGCTCTCTTGGGTATCTGCAAACTCGGCTGAGGAAGGAGAAATCATTCTGCTTTGCTGGAGAGAGTACGACTCTGGGGAAAATACAGTATCAGCCGTTCAACGCTCTGCTAGGGAAAACCAATCATGGTTCCAACTGCTACCAAGGATGCGGCTCTCTTGGGGGTCTGCGGACTCAGCCGGGGAGAGAGAAATCATTCTACTTCACTGGAGAGTACGACTCTAATGAGGAATTTCAATTCCGCTGGGGAAGAAGGAATCATCCGACTTCGGGGGAGAGTACAACTCTATAGAGGAATACATCATCAGCTGTTCCAACACTCTACTGGGGAAGAGGGAATCATCCGACTTCGGGAGAGAATACGGCTCTGGTGGGGAATCTCAATTCCGCTGGAGACTTCAGTCTGGCACCATCAGTTACTGCATACTTCGGCGTACGAATAGTTTCCTACGAAACCTGCACTTGTGACCCGGTGCGGGGGGAGAATACGAGCTTTGGCGAATTTACTGGGGAAAGCACGAGCTTCGGCACCCGAACATTTCTATGAAACCTGCACTTGTGACCCGGTGCTGGGGAGGAAGAAGTCATTCTTCGGCGCTTGACTCAGTTGAGGAGGTGACGTTCCCTCAGGACGCATCTGCTTGGGGAAAGAGAATCATCTCTGCCTGGGGAGACATATCAATGCTCACGGTCTTGCGTGCAGACTCTGCGGGGCGAGGCCACTGAACTCTGCTGGAGAAGGAGGAATCATCCTGCTTCAGGGATACGCACGACGCACCGTCTGGAATATGCTACACCTGTAACAACACAAACAAACAGACAAGATACCCTTCTCAAAGGGACCTATCAAGGTTATTATCTCGTGACAATATTCAGGTAATTAATTGTTTCAACAATCAATGGGCCTAGGCCAGTAAGTTTATGTATGCGCATTTTATTAAAAACATCGGCGTCCTCTTTCGAAAACAAACAGATAAATGCTAAACAGGCAAACAGAATTGCTGAATAGTATGCATTTTATTGATAATGAACCCCTAAAGGGGTAAAAATGTTTTACAACAGAGGCAAGCTCCTGGAATGAGGAAGCCGCGCAAAAATAAAACATAAATATACATCAGTATATACAAATGTCGGCAACGAGGCGTAGACGAACACCATGAGTTGATCCTTCTAAGACCCACTCGACTTCGATACTTCTCCGATGCTTCAGCTTCAGAAGAGATTGACTCAGATAAACGGCCCTCAGGTCCTCCAAACCACTAAACAATGAAAGTCCACACACGGAACGCAGTCATTTGCTTATTCAAATCCCTAACTTTTGCGTGAACCGCCCTTTAGGGGTTTTCAGTTCACCGGGATACCCTTTTTTGCCGAAGCCGCCCAGTGTAGGTTTTCGACTTCGCGGGTGTACATTTTTTCAATATATCCCTAATTTTTGCCCGAACCTTTTATTCTGTTTTTGGTTCGCCGGGATGCCCCTTTTTTGCCTGGACTCTTTCTTTTTTTTTTTGTCCAGCGGGTCTCTTTCAAGCAAAGTATTTTTTAACTGCGTCCGCGTTCACCGGGGATGCAAAATCTTCACCATCCATCGTGGATAACAACAAAGCTCCTCCCGAGAAGACCTTGCTGGCGACATACGGACCTTCGTAATTCGGAGTCCACTTGCCCCGGTGATCGGAGTGTGGAGGAAGAATCTTCTTTAGGACGAGATCACCCGTCTGAAAGCTTCTAGGACGCACCTTCTTATCATAAGCTTTCTTCATTCGGCTTTGGTACAGACGACCAAATGCAATCGATGCTAACCTCTTATCGTCCATCAAGCTGAGTTGGTTCAAACGATTCGTAATCCATTCTGCCTCGTCGAGTTTCACATCAACCAAAACTCGCAAAGAAGGGATCTCCACTTCTAACGGTAGGACAACTTCCATACCGTACACCAAGGAGAAAGGAGTTGCCCCGGTCGACGTACGTACTGTCGTACGATAACCGTGCAATGCGAACGGAAGCATCTCGTGCCAATCTTTGTAGGTCACAACCATCTTCTGAACAATCTTCTTTATATTCTTGTTGGCGGCTTCGACGGCGCCATTCATCTTCGGCCGGTAAGGAGATGAGTTGTGGTGTTCAATCTTGAAGCTCTGGCACAACTCCTTCATCATCTTGTTATTCAAATTCGAACCATTATCAGTAATGATCCGCTCGGGAACTCCGTAACGACAGATGATGTCCCTCTTAATGAATTTAGCCACCACCTGCTTGGTCACATTAGCGTACGAGGCTGCCTCCACCCACTTGGTGAAGTAGTCAATAGCTACCAGAATGAAACGATGACCATTGGATGCAGTGGGCTCGATCTTGCCTATCATGTCGATGCCCCACATGGAGAACGGCCACGGGGAGGACATGACATTCAATGGGCACGGCGGCACGTGAACTTTATCAGCATAAATCTGGAATTTATGACATCTCTTCACGAATCTGAAGCAATCCGACTCCATCGTCAGCCAGTAGTATCCTGCTCTCAGGATCTTTCTCGTCATAGCATGCCCGCCGGCGTGCGTACCAAATGTGCCTTCATGGACTTCCTCCATGAGCATACTCGCCTCTTTCTCATCTACACATCTGAGTAGCACGAGATCGTGGTTTCTCTTATACAACACTCCATCAGGATTGAGATAAAAGTTTCCAGACAGCCTCCGCAGAGTCTTCTTAGCCTGGGTTGACGTACCCGCAGGATACTCCTTAGTCATAAGGAAAGTCTGGATGTCATGGAACCATGGCTTGCCGTCGGCGGCATCCTCGATTGCAAAGACAAATGCCGGTCTATCAAGACGCGAAAGCACAATTCTTGAAGCCTCATTCCAAAAATTGACTTTATACATTGAAGCCAACGTGGCTAAGGCATCAGCCATCTGATTTTCTGCCCTGGGTACATGATGAAGTTCCACTCGATCGAAGAACGGAAGTAGCCTCCTGGCATAATTCATGTACGACACCAAATTCGATTGACGAGTCTCCCACTCCCCTTTAATTTGGTTGATCACAAGCGCTGAGTCACCATATACGTCTAGATTCTTGATTCTCAAATCAATTGCCTCTTCTAGACCCATGGTGCATGCTTCGTACTCCGCCTCATTGTTGGTAACTGGAAACGTCAGTCTCGCGGTAAACGGGATATGGGATCCATGGGGAGTCGTGATGATAGCCCCGATACCAATTCCATAGGAATTAACCGCTCCATCGAATATCAACTTCCACTGGGAGTTCCTATCTGGCCCCTCGCCGGGCAGCGGCTTATCGCAATCCTTCGCTTTGAGAAACATAATATCCTCGTCAGGGAATTCAAACTTCATCGGCTGGTAGTCCTCGATCGGCTGCTCGGCAAGGTAATCAGACAATACGCTTCCCTTAATGGCCTTCTGGGACACGTACTGAATATCATATTCTGTTAACACCATTTGCCATCTGGCAATCCTGCCCGAAAGAGCCTGCTTCTCGAAGACGTACTTGATCGGATCCATCTTCGAAATCAGCATAGTGGTGTGATTGAGCATGTACTATCATAGACATTTGGCAGCCCAAGCTAGTGCACAACACGTCTTCTCCAGCATCGAGTATCGAGATTCACACTCAGTGAACTTTTTACTCAAATAGTAAATGGCATGCTCTTTTCTGCCCGTCTCGTCGTGCTGACCGAGAACACACCCCATACTATTCTCCAGAACCGTCAGGTACATGATTAAAGGCCGTCCAGCCACTGGGGGTATCAAGATTGGAGGTTCTTGAAGATACTGCATTATCTTGTCGAATGCCTTCTGGCAATCCTCATTCCAGATTATCGCCTGATCTTTCTTTAAAAGCTTGAACATCGGTTCACAAGTGGCCGTGAGCTGAAAGATAAACCTTGCAATGTAGTTTATTCGGCCCAAGAAACCACGAACTTCTTTTTCTGTTTTCGCCGCTGGCATTTCTTGAATGGCTTTTATTTTCGCAGGATCAACCTCGATACCTCGTTCACTAACGATAAACCCCAATAACTTTTCGGACCGCACTCCGAAAGTGCATTTGTTAGGATTCAGCCTCAACCTGAACTTCCTAAGCCTCTCAAAAAGCTTCAATAAGTTGACCAGATGCTCTTCCTCCGTTTGGGACTTTGCAATCATGTCATCAACATAGACCTCGATCTCATGATGAATCATATCATGAAACAAAGTTACCATTGCTCGCTGGTAAGTGGCCCCTGCGTTCTTCAGACCGAAGGGCATTACCTTATAGCAAAATGTTCCCCAGGGGGTGATAAACGTCGTTTTCTCCATGTCCTCCGGTGCCATTTTGATCTGATTGTAACCGGAGAAGCCATCCATGAATGAAAACACGGAGAACTGGGTTGTGTTGTCGACCAACACATCGATATGAGGCAACGGGAAATCATCTTTAGGGCTCGCCCTATTCAAATCCCGATAATCGACGCACATGCGTACCTTACCGTCCTTCTTCGGTACAGGCACTATGTTGGCGACCCACAGAGGATAAGTGGTGACGGCTAAAAATCCTGCGTCCAACTGCTTCTGGACTTCTTCTTTGATTTTTACAGCCATGTCTGGTCTCGTCCTCCTAAGCTTCTGCTTGACTGGAGGGCAATCTTCTCGTAGCGGCAATCGGTGGACCACGATGTCCGTGTCAAGTCCGGGCATATCTTCGTATGACCAAGCAAAGACGTCACTATACTCTCGAAGCATCTCGACCAATCTATGCTTAACATTACTCTGCAGCGCAGCCCCTACTCTGACATTTCTAACGAGCTCTTCAGAACCCAGATTTACGATCTCAATTTCCTCCTCGTGAGGCAGAATAACCTTTTCCTCTTGTTTTAACAAGCGGGCCAACTCTTCCGGAAGGTCTTCGTCTTCATCAATCTCATCCTCGGCTTGATAGATCGGGCAATCGAAGTGGTAGTGAGCCGTAGAAGGTCCAGAGTCGATGTCGTCTGTTACGTGGATCCTGCAATAACAAGGGTTAAGTTTAAAACAAGAATATGCAGGTTAGCACAAACCCCGTTGCCATTTTACTGTTTTTCAAAATAAACATAAAACAGGAATAACAGAGAACACAATATTTGAATACGAAGAAAACGCCTTTGATTTATTAACAAAATGCATGTACATAATCCAACAAGGCCCTGACAATAAAACCTCTATGCCCCGGGTAAGACATAGGGTTGTACAATGATTGTAAAAAGTAAATCATTACTCTTCACTTGTCAGCTGGATAATTTCCTTGATGGTCCAATTGTTGAGGCGCTCGCCCGGCTTGCTTGGCTGAATCCAAGAGTCGAGATCACAATCGCTATCCCCGCTGTCCTCAGACGCCGCGTTGATGCTTTCGAAGATGACTCCGCCACTGGTAAATAGGATCGGCCCCTTACCACGAGACGTGCTGCTAGACGAAGAAGATGAAGCTTCAGCTTCAGGAGAGTACCCCAATCCAAACTTATCCTGCTTGATCGGTATCTCCAAAACATGCCCCCAGCCTGGGGTAGAACCGGCTTCGACGACGGCCCGAGCTTCTTTGAATGAGGAGAGATTCATCTCTTGCTTCTCTGTGACGACAGGAGCTACCTCTTTCACCTTGACGACTTCAAATGCTTGGCAGAGAGTTTCATGGATTTCGCCATCCATTTCAACATACTTAAAGGATGACAAATGGCTTACCATAATATCCTCCTCACCACACACGGTTACTATGCTTCCTCCGACAGCATATTTGAGCTTTTGATGCAACGTGGACGTCACGGCACCAGCAGCATGGATCCATGGCCGGCCTAAGAGGCAACTGTAGGCAGGCATGATGTCCATGATATAAAAGACCGTGTCGAACGTTTCCGGACCAACTTGAATCGGCAGGGTCAACTCCCCGAAAACGTGGCGCTTAGTTCCGTCAAATGCTTTCACCACCAGATCACTGGGCGTGCAAAGCAATCCACGAGTGTCCAACTTCATTAATGCCTTCTTCGGAAGCACATTAAGCGACGAACCCGTGTCCACCAGGACATGCGACATGATTGTGCCTCTGCACTCTATCGAGATGTGCAAGGCGCTGTTGTGATCCCTCCCTTTAGGAGTCAGCTCTAAATCTGTGAAACCTAGCCCATTGCCAGCATTGACGTGGGCTACCACCTCTTCTAGCTGATTCACTGATATCTCTTGCGGTACGTAGGCAGCGTTCAATACCTTCAGTAACGCGTTGCGGTGCGCTTCAGAACACAGCAACAAATTGAGAATAGAAATCTTCGAAGGCGTCTGATGGAGATGGTCTACAATCTTGTAGTCGCTCTTCTTGATTAACCGCATGAACTCTTCGGCATCTCTGACCAGCAAATCCTTCTCTACCCCACACGGGACCTCTTCGACGGCTTTGCCTTTACCCTTATCAGCAGCATCAGCTCTGACCACTTTCTCTGCCACAACCTCTGTCGGTGCAAACACTCTTCCTCTTCGAGTAATACCACTGATACCTGCGAGATTCTGCACAGTCGACCCATAAGGCTCCAGCTCTAACTTCTGACCATTGCAATAGACTTCGGCGCCATAATGCCACGGAGCGACGTTAGTGCTCTCGAATGGGATCGGCCCAGCTTTGGTAATAGTGATTGTAGGCGGTCGGGGCGCAGAAATAGTAATTGGTCGGCGAGGAATGGTGATGGTGGCGACTTCATCGGCCTGCTTCAACACGACCTCTCCTGATACACTTTCAGCCCTCCGGCTGAACTGCAAAATACCCTCAGTCATCAGACTTTGGATTCCTTCTACCAGCTGCTCACACCCATCAGAATGTGTAGCACAATCCATGCATAACTCCCCGCATCCTGGAAAGAACCCTTTCTTCAACAACTTAGCTTTGACGAAACTAAGCGGCGTCTTTAAGTCTTTGACATCAGTCAACAGATCTGCACTCTCTTCTTCGATAATGGCGTTCACTCCGCCTCCCCTATGATTCGGCATAGGGTTTTTCGTGACATTGGGCACATTATCGGAGAAATTAATAATCTTGGCATCTACCAGGTCCTGCACCTTGTGCTTAAAGGCTTTGCAGTTCTCGATTGTATGGTCTGGTGCCCCTGTATGGAAATCGCAAGTGGCATTTGCATCGTACCTTGGTGGAGGTGCCCCTGACAAGGGAGCCATCGTCCTCTTTTGAACCAACTGAAGCTGAAGCAAAGTCTGCAAGAGCTGCGCATACGACATAGGCAGTGCCTTGAAGTGACGGTTTGTCAAAGGTGCCCGATTCTGGTATTTTCTATATCCCTGTTGATTCTGTTGCTGTGGCTGCTGCTGCTGCTGCTGCGGAGCCGCCGGGATATTTATATTGGCTATCTGCTGCTTAGGGCCTTTGCCCTTTCTCCGAGCGTTGGTCACAGCGCTCGCATCCCCTTCTCGACGTTTACCAGCATAAGGTTTCTTTCCACCTCCTCCAGCTGAGGAGGGCTCACCTTGGATTTTCCCGATCTTGATACCATTCTCGACGTGCTCGCCCATGGTAATGAGAGCCAAGAACGTCCCAGACATGCCACTGACTAACTTTTCATAGTAGATTCCCGGGAGGGTAGCCACAAACATCTACACGAGCTCGCGCTCAACCATCGGCGGTTGAACCCGAGCAGCCAACTCACGCCACCGCTGGGCGTACTCCTTAAATCCTTCATTATTTCGCTGCGAAAGGTTCTGGAGCTGGACTCGGTTCGGGGCCAAGTCGCTATTGTACTGATAGTGGAGGACAAACGCTTCAGCGAGATCTTTCCAGGTGCGCACAGCAGTGGGCTCCAAGCCCATGTACCACTCGAGGGACGACCCAGAAAGACTATCTTGGAAGAAGTGCATCAGCAACTTCTCATCCTCTGAATAGGCAGACATCTTTCTATAATACGATCGAAGGTGGACACGAGGGCAAGTAGTACCCTTATATTTCTCAAAGACAGGCACCTTGAACTTAGGAGGTACCTTGAAATCAGCAATTAAACCCAGCTTGGACATATCAACGCCCAAAGTATTCTGATTCTCAATGTCTCTCATTTTGTCTTCAAGTGCTTTGAATCTGAGCCGCGCTTCAGCATTCAGCTCCGCTTCCGCACCTCTTTGAGAAAACACATCATCCTGATGATCCTCAAGCCACGGTTGAGGCACCAACAGATTCCCGACGCCAGCGTTACCGTTGACCGGCCCGATGTTGACATTAGCTCCCAGACTACCATTGCAGACGCCCGCCGCGTTGAGTCCGATATTGGCCATCACATTTCCTTTAGCACTGCCGTTGCCCCCGGCAACAGGAACAACATTCTACGGAGTATCAACTGGTGGAGGAGTAGGCACAGCCCCGCCATGAAGTATGCCGTTACTATCAACCCTGGAGATCAAAGGTTGAACCAAAGTTCGGAGCTGGTCCTGACCATTGGCGACTACCTGCATCAGTTCCATAAAGCGATCCATCCGTTCACGGAGCTCCTGGACACCTGTCTGCACTTGATCCATAATCCTGGTCTGATTAGCTCGAGTTGAATAACGGTGAATGAGTCTCTGATCAATTTTGGAAACAGTCTGGAACCTGTGAACCTGAAAAACCTTTAAACACTAAGGTTAGGAAAAACAACAAAATGTACGCCATGCAAATGCTTCATGCAGATGCATGCGTGTGTCTGTGTGCTTGGGAGATTTCCCCCAATCCTAGTGCCTTAGTGCCAGTGCTGATAATAATAATAAGAAGAAGAAGTCCGAGCCCAATCATGGAAACATCAATCTCATATATATAAGGAAAGGCCTATCAAGGCAGTACATAGCATCAGCAAGTACAAGACAAATCAACAGCGTGACCCCAGCCAACAAGCCTGGTGATGGTCAGCATACAAAAAAGATCAAAACAAGAGGAATACAACTAGTCAAGTACGGCCACGGGCGCGATACTCTGCTAATAACTCCTTCGTCTTTGGATGATCTGGCAAAGTGAGCAACCCCTCGACAAGTAGTTCCCTCTGCACAATGGTATACTGAAGTCCTTGAACTGAACTATCCCATGCTCCTTCGCCGAAGCAATCTTCCAGTTTCCGCTTCTTAGACTCAAACATCAGCTTGTGCTCCTTCTGGTTAGCAAGATCTTTGTTGAGTTGACCTTCGGCGGCGTATCGGCGGGCGGTCTCTTCATCAAACCTCCGCTCACTGTCCTTCACCTCGGCTTCCAGCTTGGAGATCTGCAGCATCAGCTTGTCCTCCCGCTCTTTCCTGGTGGCCAGGGAAGTCTTCCAGTGCTGGTCGAACTTAGATATCTTCCGATATGCCTCGTCCAAATGCTGCTTTTTCGTAGCCAATACGTCATTAACAGCCCTGAAATCTTGACCCATGCGCTCACGGTCGGCTATCTGCTTCGCCAGGTCTGTACCTAGCTGGCTCACCAACTCTGTTTGATTTTTGAAAGCATGCACGGCCTCGTTCCTTTCACTTGAAGCTGAGCTAACTCCTCCTCCAGTTCTGCGTTCGCCCGCTTCAATTCATCCCGCTCCGCTAATACCTGGTTATGCTGATGAATGGGCACAGTAGTAGGCTCTTCGACTGCTAGAGAGCTTTTTGGCTTGACATGAGGAAATGGCATCCCTATAGCATTGGCTCTGGCTCTGATCCATGCTGAATATGGAGGGTAGGCCTGACTGTTGCTTTTTCTCAGCAAAGGCTTTCCTCTCTTACTGATACTATTCCACGCACGCTGAAGCTTGGACAACAAATCCCCTTCTAAAGTACCCGTGAGGTACAGAGATTCCTGTACCTCTTCCTCCTTCGGCGGAGTCCTCAAAGCATACGCGAATTGTCGAACCAGCAACGATGGATTGTAGTTTATGCAGCCCTTCCTACCTATCAGAGGAACATTAGGAAACCCGCTGCAACTGAAGATCACCTCAGTACCTAACTTGTCTCTGTCGAACCAGTCAATATCTTCTGCAGATAAACTCATCAGACGCTCAGGCCACTCAGCTGTGACTGCAGACAAGACAAAAGGACCCCTCTTGGGCAGATGGCTATCAAGCCATTTATACAGCAAAGGTACGCAACATGAGATATTCTTCCCTCTCCGGTTCTCATTCTTATAGTGAACTGAGTGATAGACATCCCCTATCAGGGTAGGGACTGGATTCCTTGAAGCGAAGATGTGAAACGCATCAAAGTCTACAAAATCAGGCATGTTGGGTAACAGGATAATGCCATATATGCATAAAGCGAGGATGGCATTGAACGCGTCCTAACACCCGTCCTTGGCACACTGCTGTGCCTTAACCATCAGAAACTACAAGAAGAACCCATGAACCTTGTTCCAACTAGTCAGTACTAACTCGGAGGCGTCCAAATAAAGTGAAGAAGCTAAACCAGCCAGATCAGGCTCAGCATCCATATGGACAAAAGGCATTTGCCTTTTGATAGGCACACCCAGCAAATCAGCATACTCTTCCAGCGTCGGTGCTAGAACAAAGTCCTGAAAAGTGAAACATCTCAGCGGAGGGTTGTAGAACTGCAACAGAGCATGCAATCCATTCAACTTGAACGTAGAAGGCTTGCAAACCATACTAAGCAACCTGCCATAAGATTTTCTGAACTCATCCTTCACAGAATCACCTGCTAGAGCTATCAAACCAATCAACTTCGACACATCAGGGGTCGGAAACTTGTACGCAACGGTCTTCCTGAGAGAGGCCATAACAATATAATAGGAGGCAAGAAATCCTGGATCAGGGAAACGGTACCTGCAACACAGACACACGTTAATGAAATGCAAATGTCATGCAAACTAATGCAAAATGCAGTCATGCAATAATATATCCGGATAACTGCTGTGGTGGAGATTCTGTATCAACAAAACCACGACCACTGATGAGAAGAAAACCCCGGTGTAAGACCACAGATCTGATCTACCAAGAACAACCATCTGATAGGACCATATAGGATCAAAATTCTGCTCTGTCGAGAACAAATGTATGATAATAAGGATCTCGGATGTATGATCAAGAAATATCCGCTGATGAAGTCTTCAGACCCCAAATCAAAAATCTGCCCTATCAAGAATAAACACACAGCTGCTGATGAGATCTTCAGACCCCACTCAAAATCTGCTCTATCAAGAACAAACAACATCTGCTGATGAGATCTTCAGACCCCAAAAATATGCTCTATCAAGAACAAACCACTGATGACAATACTCTGATCAAACCTGCTCAGACAACATCTGCTGATAAGATCCTCTGACCAAAACCTGCTCTATCAAGAACAGACAAACACCTGATGACAAGATCCTCTGATCAAAAACCTGCTCTATCAAGAACAGACATACACCTGATGATAAGATCCTCTGATCAAAAACCTGCTCTATCAAGAACAGACAAATCCACAACTGAGAACCCTGGTACCAACATAACTGATCCACTGTCAAGAAAACCAGGTAGTCTGAAGGTCAAGGTTTCCTGCAATAAACCCAATCCCACTCACAGGTATGGACCTAAACTGACTCAAGGTACGGCATCCTATGCGTTCATCAGCGTCACAGACTTTCAAGAGGGGTGATACAATACCCAGAAGGTGTGGCATCACCAGCTCATGAAGCGGCCTCACTTAGCTGAATCACAAATGATCGGTCCCCAGAGTCGACAATCCACCAAACCAGCAACCGTCTCAACCCAAAGGGTTGAAAGTGAAGCCAACCGGATGAACCTTGTCTGAGTGTGGACTTCATGAGACACTAGTGCCTGCAAAGCAAGCACGCGCCCACTAATTTCCACTCTAAGTCTATGGTGCACTCAAGCCTGGGTCTGGCTTCTCACTCATCAGAACTCCCATCCCTCAACAGCACAAATAATCATATTATACTGAAAATAAAATGCGGGAAATAGAGTGCGAGAAGTAAAATGCGATAAATAAACGCAACCCAGCAGGTAAACATACAAGCGTTAGGATTGACTCTCGCAGGGAACCGTTGGAGTCCCCAGCAGAGTCGCCAGCTGTCGCTTGCGCGAAAATAAGGTGCCGGCATGACAAAAGAGTCTCCACCTTTCGTTATTTATCCCTCAGAGCGGGAAAGGAAACGATCGGAAAAACCTGACGAAAAATGGTAAGACAAGGTCATCGCACCCATTGTCTGGGTTCGGGAGTCGGTTACGCAAGGGGAAGGTATTAGCACCCCTCACGTCCGTCGTACTCGACGGAATCCTCGCTTGTTTGTTTACTTGGACGGGTTGGTTTTATTCTATCTACCTATCAAGGCTGGCTGAAAAAGAAAAGAAAAATGACTCGGCAAAGCGTCGCGCTTTATGCCTACGTATTCTCATCAGAGAATGAGAAATTAGAGTCAACGTAGTTCGGCCTACGAAGGGTTATGGGGGAAGGTAGCTCGCCAAGACGTCGCCATCTTGTGCCTACATACTCTCAACAGGTATGAGAGATCAGAGCTCACGTAGTTCGGGAAACTACGGTTTATTTCCTGTCTTTTACGAAAGAAGTGTGTTTTATTGTGTTTGCGATTTCAACCGCACTAGAGACTATGACCTGAGAGTGAATGCGTCGCATGTCACCCAAAGGGTACCATACTAAACATCCAGACTGTGGGAAAGAAACTCTCCCACAACCCTTTCTCAGATAGCTTAAGGCTCGTAACGTACGAAAGAAATCATTCATGATTATTGTATCTTAAACTGTTTTGAGATGAGAAGAGAACAGGCCCAACTAGGAGGGAGACTATCAAGTCCTACTGTTATCATGCCATGGATTCATCCTATGGTTGAGGTTTGAACAGGGAACTCCTAGAAGTTGTCATGCATAGGTTTCAACCTAAAAGTCTATCATCAAATCCTTATCCAAGGAAATGAGAGTCCTAAGGGATCATGTCAATGATACACCAAAACAGACAAAGCATCAGCTTAACAGTAAAATGCATGCAATGCAAGTGAGGGAGGAAATGTGTGTGGGGCTTCAGCCTCCACAAGCTCATCTCAACCTCAAGCCAGTCATGAAATAACAATAATCATACTGAAAAATAAACAACATGCTATCAAGCAATAAACAGTAAACTGCAATCATACAGATAAAAATGAAATGAAGTGCCATCAGGCAAACAAACCACATGGGCAAGGGAGCTGGGCTCTACCGAATACCCGCAAGCAAAGCCACGCAATAACAATACAAGCAGAGGGAGCAACTCAACCTCTAATGCAAACATGCTCCTAGATTCTACTTATTCTAGATGAACTTATTCTAATGCAACAAACAAATCAAGCAAAACACACAATACAGAAAAGAAAACAGAAGACAGCCTCAACTCCTCCAGTAGCAACTCAGTCTTCAGACTTCAATCACTTGCTTTCCCAGGTTTCAACCCTACAACATGAGCTTCAACTCATCTTCTCCCCTAAGCTTCAGCTTCTTGATCAGCTCCACCTTCAGGCTTCATCATCTTCAGGGATCTTCAAGTATCAACTTGATCTTCATGCTCTTCAAGCTCCAACTGGAATGGCACTATCCAAGGATTCATCCTCTTCAATACTCTCCAATGAAGTCTTCATCTTCATGCTCAAGCTCTGCATCTCTCAAGACAATCAAAACCAGAGAAAAATCACTTACTGGATAAGCTGAGGGATATTGAACTGCTTATTTGATCACCAAAGGTGACCTATAAGGGTTCAATATCAAGGGACTGGTTCCCTCAAAAGTTCTACCTCCTAGGTATAGCACTTATCCCTCCAAAGGAGAGAGGTGTATACCCTAGAAGGACTTTGGATCATAGGGAGGAATGGAGGTGAATGATACCATCCATGTTTGAGAAAGAAATTATCTACATCTAAGCTCTTCCTAATCCTAACCTAAAACAAAACAAAAAGAAGAAGAACAAGCTACAAGCCCCTCCATGCCTCTTCAAGTCTTCAACCATGCTCCACAAAGAGATACCAAGCTCCTCAAACCAAAGGAAAACTCCAAAGCAAAGCAAACTAAACAAAGCATGCCCTAAAGGCAACACAAACACTCATTCAATACAAAAATCAACCAAAAATAATTAAATCCTAATATAATTTCTAAGGGATCCTACATGCCTACCCTTAAGTCCCATATATGCCCCATAGCCTAAATTGTCCTACAAACCCAAAATCTAAAATTGTTATTGACCTATGTTGAGGTTTTAACCAAATTCTACACTACTTAGAACTACCTAATTAAAACTACCCTAAAAATTGTTTAAAAAATATGGCATTAATTCAGGGGGAACCTAAAACATTCATCTAACTACCCTAAAAAGATTGAATTAAAAATATAAAGGGAACTATCCTAACTAAATTCTACAAATTCACATATCAACTAAAGAATTAAAAAAAAGCAATTAAAAGTAAAAATATGCAAAAAAAATATAAAAATGAAATAAAATGGCAATTTTATGATTTTATATTTTTCTTGGCAAAAAATGGAAAGTGGGAAAAAAAGTCCCATGAGAAAATATTATTTTTTCTATTTAATATGAATTTTTAAAGTGAAATGAAATTTGGAGTGAAAAATAAAATGGAATTAATACATGGGGGTATGAACAACAATGATATGCAGTTATTTTCACATGGGCCCAGATATAGGGGTGCGCATAGCATAGCGCTTGGGCCCAGCTATGATTCAGAAAAAACGAAATAAAATGAAAAGAAAAAAAAATCAAAAACGCGGTGCAAATAGCATTGAATTACAGTTAAATCTCAATTGGGCCTTGCATGGGGGGTGGATATCAAAATTCGCTCAAAGCCCAGAATTCCACTTAAGTGGAACGCAGCGTTTCGCTGCTCCTCTTTCCCTCTCGTTTCAGCTTTGAATTTGGACCATTGGATTGCTTCTTTGGTCAACTGGTCATACCCACATCCAACGGTATTGATTTCATCTTCTTCCTTAAGCTTCTAGGGTTTCAGAAACCATTAAAACACAAGCTTCATGCATCAATCTTCCATCCTCTCGTTCTCCCTCATTTTAGCATCAATTTCAACAAAATAAAACCCTATCTTGACCTATTTTTCACGCAGAACACAACTGTGCCATTGGTTTGTATTGAAACACCATAAATCACGCAAACCGAATAGTGTAACTCCATGAACTCAAAATTTCTTCAGTTTTCGACCTTCACCAAACTCAACATTCTTTATATAGAAATGATCCTTATGTCATACTCATCAAAACCATCCATATATCTTGCATTATCATCCATTAAACCACTCATTCTAGCTCCATCAAGAATCAACCTCCATGAATGAAACCTCACCATTTGATCTTAAACTCATCAAAATGAACCACCTAATTGTCTCTAATGGTTTCATACTAATAATTAATCCTAGCCATGCCTAGAATAGGGTGTAGGAATAATTTTGCATACCTTGCTCTTGGATATGGTAGGTGCTGCAATTCTCCAAATCAAGCCTTGTAACTCTTCAAGGATGGTCCTTAGGTGATGAATATTCCTCTGCTTGCACAAGATTTGATGTTGAAAGCTTGTATCTCAAGATCCAATGCCTTTTGCTTCTTTGCAATTTCAATGGGAAAGCTTTCAATTCTTCATCAATGGAGTCTCACTCTAGCATGAACACACTCAACAATGTTTGTAGAGAAGATTTGTGAAGAAAAATGGAATGGTAATGAAGAGAAAAATGAAGATTCAATATGATTTGCAAATGGAGAAGTTTGATTTCAATCTCTATTCTCTTCCACAATTAACACCAACTATCACCAACCCTTCACCAATGGGAGTTGTATGCAATATATAGACTGGTTTAGAAAGGTCTAGAACCTCCTAGAACCATCTAGTAAGAACTTGAATTTTCCATGCCATGATAATTTGCATTTTCATTCTCACCACATGATATATCATGACAAAACCCTTGTAACTTGGGTAACTAACTTGATTTTATCCTCATATGATATTTTGGACAAGATACAATGCATATCTCCCTTGTTTATTAAGCTTTTCTTTGTTTTGGTTTGGTACCCCATTATGCAAGCAAGACTTTTACAAAGCAACCCTATGATGCAAGCCTCAAATCAAAATTGTGGCTGAACCATTGTTCTTAAAATGTCCTTTGGAGTCAAAATGACCTATCATATGACATGGTTTGGATTTGTAACTTGGATTTTATGATTTTCCATTTCACTTGAATTAACTTATGCCTCATTTTTAGGCCATTTTTATCACTTTTTGATATAAGCCTTTCCAACATCTCATGACCACCCTACTAGCCTTAAAACATCATTCTAAGCAAGTTTGATGTTGAAGATTTTTCCATTTGAAGCTTGGAAGTAGGAGATATGGCCATATGCTTGAAATGACCTATAACTTCCAAATAACCAAAATGCCCTTGGCTTGTCAAAGCCATAAGTTGAGTTCTACAAAACCTATCAAGGACTTATAGTACTCTCTAGAAAGCTAAGAGGATGCTCTCCAACATTCATGTTGACAAAGAATCCATAGGAATCATCCTACTAGGGCAAAAGTTGTCTGCAAGTTGGGTGACTTTCAAGGACCCAGATTCACATACCTCAGATGACCTTAATTTGTCAAAACCATAACTTGAGCTCTGCAAATCCTATCAAGGACTTCTACCACTCAAATTAAAGCTAAGAACTATCTCTACAACATTCATTTTGTGGGGAAGATGAGATGACAATCAAATCTTGAGCTAAAACTGCCTGGAAGATAGGGATCAAACTAGGGGAATTTACACTATCAATCCTTAGAAACCCTAGCTTAAAACTTCTCAAACTCCTCAATCATGATGATTTGGTCTAGGAATCATCCTTATAGTATCTCAATACATCATTCCATGATCACATGGCTCTTGGATTAGGTCTCAACCCTCTCCAAATCTTCAGTTGACCTAGGGTTGACCCAGTCAAACCCTAATTCTACCATTCATGGTTGAATCTTCTGAATTCTTGCATAATGACCTCTCTGGGATTCATGATGACTTTCAAGACATCTCATAAGCTTCCTCAAAGCTTCAAGTCCATCCTCATAGTCTCAGAATCATCTGAGGAGCACCCACAACTCTCAAGTTATGAAGCACACAACCTTGGTTTCAACCAATTCCTCTGAGGTTCTCTTGAACTTTCTGATAAAGGTATCAACCTTCAAACACTTGATGGGTAAATAAATGTTGGTCAAATGTTAGGGTGCAACAAGCTTCAAAGCCCAACCATACTTGGCACATCCAACACTCCAAACTTTCATATCCCCATCATTTTTGCATACATCCTACATCATTACGTACGTGCTTAGCCAGTCATGTTCAAAGATGCAAATTTCCCATGGTTATCTTGGTAGGATCCTTTAAGAGTGTTTATCCCTTCACTTACCTTTATTAAGTATATTTTGAGATATCTTCTCACCTTACCTTTCGTAAGGGATTTCATTGCCTATCGCATGAAATCTTAACCTTTTGATTTCCTTTTGTAAGCATTTCTTAGCTGTCTTTTGCACGCGACAAAATTTTGTGTTGGGTATCTTCGACCAATTTGGATGCTTGATGCCTATGTGGCCAAGAACTGAATGGTAGCCATAGTTAAAGAATGTCATCTCTGCCATTGTGCCTGTGAGGTCAAATGGTGTTCTGATACCCTTTCCGAGTTCCCTCTGCCTTGGAATAAGAGTGGTTATTACCCATTCACTTACCTTTTGTAAGTCCTTTTGTGTCTTTTTCATGAAGTATCTTCTATATGCCTTTCACATAGGAGTCACCTCACCGTTTGTGAGGGATTTCATTGCCTTTCGTGTGAAGTCTTTTCTCTTCGCTTTCCTTTCGTAAGCGTTTCTCACTGTCTTTTACACGCGACAAAACTTTGTTTTGGGTATCTTCGATCAATTTGGATGTTTGATGCCTATGTGGCCAAGAACTGAATGGTCGCCATAGTTAAAGAATTTCATCTCCGTCGTTGTGCCTGTGAGGTTAAAATGATGTTCTAATACCCTCTACAAGTTTCCTCTACCTTTTGAAGAGGATGGTTACTGCCATCAACTTACCTTTTGTGAGTCTTTTCGTGTCTCTTTCACGAAATATCTCCACCTTGCCTTTCACAACAGATTCAACTTACCTTTAGTAAGACCTCCCGTGTCTTTTGTACAGGTTCTTATCAGCTTACCTTTTGTAAGTATCTTCTCTACCTTTTGTAGAAGAAAATTTTCTCCTAACCCTTTATTTAGGAGTCTTTTCTGCTTTTCGCAGAAGAAAGTATGATCGTCCTCTTCTGAGGGAGTTTCCTATCTACCTTTTCTAGAAGGAATTATCTCCAAACCTTTTGTTCTTGGGTCCTCTTTACCTTTTGTAGAAGGAATTTTTTCTCCTAACCTTTTGTTTTTGAGTCTTTTATGCCTTTTGCAGAAGAAAATACGATCATATTCTCCCAAGGAAGTCTCCTCTATTTGATGTAGAAGGAGTTACCATGTCTTCAAACCTTTTGTTTTGGAGTCCTATCTACCTTTTGTAGAAGGAATATTTTCTCCTAACCTTTTGTTCAAGAGTCCTCTCTACCTTTTGTAGAAGGAATTATCTCCGAACCTTTTGTTCAAGAGTCCTCTTTACCTTTTGTAGAAGGAAACATTTTCTCCAAACCTTTAGTTCAGGAGTCCTCCTTTCCTTTTATAAGAGGAAAACCAATTTCTTGAGTCCTCTCTACCTTTCGTAGAAGGAATATCTCATAATCTTTTATTTTAGAGTCCTCTCTACCTTTCGTAGAAGGAATTTCTCATAGTCGTTTTATTCTAGAGTCCTCTCTACCTTTCATAGAAGGAATATCTCACAATCATTTATTTTAGAGTCCTATCTACCTTTCATAAAAGGAATATCACACAGTCGTTTTATTCTAGAGTCCTCTCTACCTTTCGTAGAAGGAATATCTCACAATCCTTTATTTTTAGAGTCCTCTCTACCTTTAGTAGAAGAAATATCTCGTAACATTTTATTTCTTGAGTACTCTCTACCATTTGTAGAAGGAATACCTCACCATCTTTTGTGTGTCATCAGGGTACTACAGGGATGTCTCCCCTTCCAATACTGGCAAAGCACTCAAGCTCATACCCTCCATTTGCATCTCAAGCATATCACTGCATCTAGTCGGTCAAAATTCTAGGTATTCTAGTATTTAATCCACTTCTACCTCGAATGTATGAAATCCATCCCTATTCATACCTTCAGGTCCAAGAAGATTAAATAGGGGCAGCTGTCATACCCCAAATTTTGATAAGGCATTTTTTAACTTTGACTGGCTTTTGCTTCGTGTTCATCTGCATCTCGCTTAGTATAGTTCATAGTCATGTTCTGCATTGGTCTTCTAAGACATGGAATCAGAAGTTTCTCTGAATCAAATTATTGAGTATCTGGCTTACAAGAATTGTCAGGCATCAAGAGCCTAGGGTTTCATTAGCCCCGGGGTTCAGGTGCATTGGTAAGCTTATGGCCAGCTGGTTCAGAATCAGGTTCTGTTTCTCATGGATAGAAGGTCGGGTTTATCAGGAGCGGTGACATTGTTTCGAGTCAAGTGTGGTTTTTTCGATCACGATCAAGATCAGATAGAAGTTCGACCTAATCTTGGTCAAACCATCAAAAGCTTGCTTCTATTTTAAGTTACCTGCATCAGTGACTATTTCTCGGTTAGTGTGTATTCAAGGTCATTCTGTTCCATATCGGAATTCATCTGTTTATTAAGCAGTGGCTCATGTAAGATTTGGTCTAGAAGATCAGGTTCATCTTGTGCTCGTCTGTGGATTTATTTTCCCTGGGATTTATTCAGGCAAATTCAAAGTGATTCGAGTTTCATTTGATGAGAGATTCAGAACTTGACTCATTCAGATGGTTGTTATTTCTATTGCGAGTTGTTTAGTGGTAATTGTGTTGCGTGTTTTATCGTGTGCTGTTGAAAGAGTTTGGGATTGGTTTTGGATTCATTTGATTATCCATTTTCTAAACCGTATTCATAATCTTCTTCTTCAATATCCAATAACCATTTTTACCCCTGTTAGTTATCCATTTCCATTAGTTTCTAATTCACATTTAATTATCCTCACTAAACCATTTTCTTTTATTTTAAATCCAGTTACTTTGTTTTTTCATCATTATCCACCAATTTCGTAATTTTCTTTCCAATCCATTTTAATTCCAATAACCCTTTTGATAACCATTTTTCTTCTTTTAAACCAATTATCCTTTTCATTTAATCCATTTGTCCATTCCAAAATACTATCCACATTTAAACCATTTCTTTTTAACTTATCCACATTATTTTTCAATATCCATTTCAAATCCCCAATATCCACATTATTATTATTATTAAATCAATTTCCTTTCTAATTATTCATTTATAACCTTTTTTTAACCCATTATAATTATTATTATTACCTACCACCTTTTATTTTATCAATCCATTATATTACTATTTCAAAATCCACAAAAAAAATCAAAAGCCTTTTTCCTTTTACAATCAAAATCACAAATACCAAAAAAAAAATCCATCCCTTTTTAAGATGTCACAAGATACAAAAAATCATGTATAATAAGATTTTAGTTCCAATAATTATATATATATAAAAGAGAAAGGACAAAATCAAAAATGAGGAGATGCTTTAATCTTTATGACACAACGGTGTGCTTCAAACCAAACACAAGACTCCAAAATATCCTACAACCTTGACCAAGTTCACTACACTCCAACATGTGATATAGCCTGTTGCATCTACTAACACTCCAAACAAAAACCTCCCTGCCTTGACAGCAACAAGACCCTACACACTACACAAGAACTCTACTGCAAACACAACAGCTACAATCTACAAGTGAGGAACACAACAAGCACTCTATGCCAAACTCTGTGCAAACGGTACACACCACTTGCAAAACCATACGCTTTCATTAAAGCTCCAAACCTCTACACATCTCCATCATCCTATGCTACTTCTACTACACAATGCCAAAATTACAGTCCAAAACACTGCACAAACCTGCAATATGCTCCAACTCTGCATCAACACAAAAGAAAACAAAATCTGTAATTACTGCAAATGGAAATGACAACACTACAAAAATTACACATCCATATTGTTGCATCAAAACAATTATGCGACCAACACACAAAATTGGTAGCACCTGTTATAAAATAAAAACATGTGATTCAAGAACACATTTTTAACAACCAAAACCTGCAGCAAGAAAGTAAATGCACAACAAGCCAATTTCTGCAGCGAGAAAATGACAGGACAACAGCACAACATAAACTTTTTTCTTTAACAAAGAACTTAAAAGGAGAGGGAACGAACAGAAAAAAGGGGGGAGAAACCTATTCAAGTATTCTTAATGACAAGAAAAAAAACCAGTGGAGATTAAAAACTCACCTTCATCATTTGAAACCTTAAAGCTCAAAACCATTGTGACAATATTTCTGCCGTTGCACATTTTCACCTCAGTAATTTTCAACCCACATTCTTTCATCCACTGAATACGTCGCACAAACCCTTCAATTGTTAACATCATCACTTCCTGTCCATCTCATTCTCTAGCTGGCTTCAAATCGTTTTCACGGCAAACAACAACAATAAATGAAAACAAAAAAATAAATCACAGCAAAGTGAGAAAGAGGAACTCCAATTTGCACGATATCTTGAGCATTTCGTTGGCGGATTCGAGTAAGAGAAGAAGAGAGATCACGAGGGAGAAATATATCGCAACACAGAGAGGGATTTGTGAGAAATCCGCCGGGATCGAGAGAGCAAGGAGCAGAGAGGTTCAGAGAGAAAGATCGCGTATGAAGGAGAAGAAAGGGGATCTTTCACGTTTTTGTTAGTCTGATTTTCTTCCCATTTATTCATTATTAGTATTATTCATTTATCTATTATTATTTTATTTTTTTTCAATTTTGTTTATAAATATCTTGTGTTGTGTTTTTAAATATTTTTCAATTTTTGTTTATAAATGTCTTTCAATTCTGTTTATAAATTTCCTTTATTTTGTTTATAAATATTCTTTATTTCGTTTATAAATGCCATTTATTTTCTTTAAAAATATGTCTCTCAATTTTGTGTATAAATGTTATCTACTTTGTTATAAAAATATCTTTTAAAAAATATGTCTTTCAATTTTGTATATAAAAGTCATTTATTTTTTAAAAAAATATGTCTTTTAATTTTGTGTATAAATGTCATTTATTTTGTATAAAAGTATCTTTTAAAAACATGTCTTTTAATTTTGTGTATAAATTTCATTTATTTTGTATAAAAGTATCTTTTAAAAACATGTCTTTTAATTTTGTGTATAAATTTCATTTATTTTGTATAAAAGTATCTTTTAAAAATATGTCTTTTATTTTGTTTAAAAAGTATCTTTTATTTTTTATTTTAGATTTTCTCTCCTAAAAGATCTTCTATTTTAGTTTGGTTTGTGTTAATAATTTAGGATTAATTATAACTATTTAAATTATTTAGTTCATTCACTTTTATTTAATAAAACTTCAAAAAATATATTTAATAAACATGATGCATGTAGTAAGTGGTGGATAAGGAGTGAGAATGGAGTTTCTCCTACACTCACTCCGAGTATTTTGAACGCAAGACGCTCGACTTGGTTGTTTGAAGCACTCACCTCTACCCATAAACTTTTGTACAATGTGCGTCTCAAACTTCGATGCAAGGTAGCACGTGATGGAGAAGGAGTGAGAATGGAGCCCCTCCTACACTCATTCCGAGTATTTTGAACACAAGGCGCTTGACTTGATTGTTTGATATATTTACCTTCATCCATAGCCCTTTAGTGCGATCCTAATTAGAAATCACATCAACGTACCAAACCTCTTTTTCGCCTTAGGGCATAGTCTGAAAACCCTTTTTCAAGGTATAAAATCAACCAAATACACAATCATTTTTCAAAACCGTAGCAGGCCGAACTACGGCTACTCTGATTTCTCACACCTGTTGAGAATACGTAGGCATAGGATTGCGATAATCCTAGCGAGCACTCTTCTTTCTTTTCCACCTTTAGTCATCTATTCCTCATCACCCAAAAAGGACATGTTACGTCTGTTCTACCGCAAACAGGTAACGCATAAGACTCAACAAGCGAGCCACAATATACCTAACTGCTAGAACACGCACGTTAGCATCGTCCACCCAAACTTCCCATTTTCACCGTAGTCCCATGAACTACGAATGCTCTGATTCTTCACTTCTTACAAGTGAATATACGTAGGCACAAGGGCCCCAATCCTTGGCGAGCACTCTAATAAAAAACCAACCCATATTTCCCTTAAGCAAGTAGAATTTTAGATTAAAACACCCATTCACGCTAAACAACCTAGAAGGTTCCCATCGAGTACGATGGATGCGAGGGGGTGCTAACACCTTCCCCTCGCATAACCGACTCCCGAACCCTAAGACTTGGTTGCAATGACCATGCTCTTTTACCAAAGGTTTTATCGCTATTTCCCTTTCCCTCCTCGGGATAAATAAAATCTGGTGGCGACTCTGTGTCATTTTTCGCGTAGCGACAGATGGCATAAAAGAGAAGAAGTCTTATGGCTTCTAACCTTTCCACGGGAGCAAAGGTTTCAAAGAAGTCAATTTCATCTTGCTGACTGTAGCCTTGAGCTACAAGTCTAGCTTTGTTTCTAATAACTTCTCCAAGTTCATTTAGCTTGTTTCTGAAGACCCACTTGGTTCCAATGATGTTTTTCTTCTGTGATCTTGGAACAAGGTCCCACACATCATTTCTATGAAATTGATTTAGTTTATCTTACATAGCCATGATCCACTCATTATTTGATAATGCATCACCAATAAAGTAGGCTCTGTCAATGAAATAAGTCCAAGCATTAATTGATCATTTTTGAAAACAGATCTGGTTCTCAATGACTCATCTTTATTTCTAATGATTTACCATTTTGGATGAAATGCTTTATATTTAATCGGTCTCTCTGGTAGAGTAAAGGCTTCAGTACTATTTTGAGCAATCACTAAATCAGTAGTAGTGGGACCAGTTAGAATAACTTCAGTTTCTATAGCCTCTGGTAATCCTTCAATAACAATAATAGATTATGAAGTATCATCATCTATACTCTTTTCCTTAGGAACACATACCGTAAGTTTTTCTTCAGAGTTTTGTATACCTGCAGTGTTATCATTATGGGCCAAAGACTCTGACTTGCCATAATAAGGTATTTTGTCATCAAATTTAACGTGCATAGACTCTTCAACCATTCTGGTTTTTGAGTTATACACTATGTATGCTTTTGAGTATTCAGAGTATCCTAAGAAGATACCCTTTTGAGCTTTAACATCAAATATTTTTAGGTAGACCTTATTGTTCAAAATGTAACAAGTACATCTGAATTGATAAAAGTAAGAAATATTTGGTCTTCTACCTTTAAATAATTCATACGATGTTTTATTCATAATTGGTTTAATATAGATTATATTATGAAAATAACATGCAGTGTTAATAGCTTCTCCCAACAAGTATTTAGGGAGTTTATTTTTATGAATCATTATTCTTGCCATTTCTTGCAAAGATTTGTTCTTTCTCTCAACAACCCCATTTTGTTGTGGAGTTTTAGGAGAGGAGAACTCATGGATAATTCCATATCTTTTACAAAAGGATTCAAATGGTTCATTTTCAAATTCTCCCCCATGGTCCCTTCTGACCTACAAAATCTTTGCTTCCATCTCATAAATTTTATCTTTAGATCTAAGAAATACTTTGTATGTTTCATCTTTAGATCTAAGAAATTTTACCTAAGTCCATCTGCTGAAGTCGTCACCAATGACCAATTCCTATTGATTGAAGTAGTCCCAATAGGACCAAATAGATTAATGTGAAGTAATTCCAAGGGTCTAGAGGTAGAGACAATGTTCTTGGTTTTAAAAGAGGTTTTCACAATCTTTCTAACTGGACATGTGTCGCTACTGCAAAAATCGGCGCCGGCTGAACAGAAGAGTCGCCACCGTGCGTTATTTATCCCAACGGAGGGAAAGGAAACGCTCGAGGTAAACCTACCGCAAAACGGGGAAAGGAATGGTCATCGCAACCAAATCCTGGATTCGGGAGTCGGTTATGCAAGGGGAAGGTATTAGCACCCCTCACGTCCGTCGTACTCGACGGGATCCACGCTTGTTTCGGGTATGGATTGTTATTCTATCTACTCTACAGGTCAGGGGTTAAAAAGAAAATAAAATGACTCGGCAAAGTATCGCACTTTATGCCTACGTATTCCCGTCTGGAACGAGAAATCAGAGTCAACGTAGTTCTCCTACCTACGGGAAAGGAGGGGAAGGTTGCTCGCTAGGATATCGCATCCTATGCCTACGTACTTTCATACAGCATGAAAGATCAGAGCAAACGTAGTTCGGGCCACGTACGACACAAGTCTGTTTTGATTGTTTTTATTCCTTCTGAAAAAGGATTTTTCTGATTAACAGTCCCAGCGGACAAAAATGACGTTTTGATGAGTTCACATTCTTTTACGGAAGAAGTGTCTTTTATTGTGTTTGAAATATTTATTGTGTTTTTCTGTTTGTTTTGAGAAAGAAGAGACAGAACTCTAACCTACGGTTGTAAAGGGAATCAAACTAACCTAATGTTATCATGCATGGGTTAAGACCTAATGTCTATCATGCTCCTCTCTTGCACAGAGAGAAACAGAGATCCTAAGGGATGAACGGCAACAGAAACAATAGCAGATATATAACAAAGCAGTAAAATGCATGGATGCAGCAATACAAGCGAGGCAAGGGAGTCCCACTCAACCTCGAACCTAGAAAACAATAGGCAAAAGTGAAAAGAATTCACTTTCAACCTAACAGGTTAAACAGCAAACAATACAGTCAGGGAAAACCAATCAATACATCAAGAATGAAACAGCTAAAAATAAACAGCAACAACAATCTCATCAACATCTGCCTTCAAGTCATCTCCAAACAGCTACAAGCTTCAAGCAAGCATCAATCTCCATCTCCACAGCCTCCAAGCAAGGTCTTTGTCATCAGTCTTCAATCTGCAATGGCTTTCCTTCAAGTCTCAATCTCCAAGATGAATATCAGTCAACAAGAGGGAATGAATGTTAAACAGTCAATTGCCTACCAAGGGTGGCTCATTAACTGTTAACATTATACATATAGTTTCCTCTCAAAAGTTCTATCTTTCAAATTTATTCACTAATCCTTCCAAAGGAAGGAGGTGGATATTTGAAAGAGACTTTGAATCATAGAGAAAGAATGGAGGCAGACAAAGCCTTCCATATTTATGAAGCAAGTTTTCTACTCTAGAGCTCTGCCTAGCTCCTAAATCCTATACTCCTCAACAACTGCCAGCAAGAATAATCCTCATCAACTATGGAAGTTGGTCTTCATTCTCTTTGATCTCCAATGGACTTCATCATCACAGTCTTCAGCTCTCCCAATCCCCAAGCAAACCCAATACCCCACACAGACAAAATAATAACCCTAGAGAGGGCACACCACACAGTCAAGCAAATACAAGCAGTATACTAATAGTAATAGTAGAATAGGGGAAACCTAGTAATTTCTAAGGGATCTATTAGCTACCCATAATCCCTATAGTCCCATACCCCAAAGATTCAATCTACAACTCCTAAGGGAAATGATTTAATTCTCCTATGTTATCTCCTAAACCCTAGTTTTGATCACACTAATCACATCTAAACAAATCACCTAAAATTAAGTCCTAAAAATATGAACTAAATTGTATATACAAGATAAAGGTCTAAGCTAATCAACCTAAAAAGAATGGATTAAAAATGCTAAAGCATCTAATCAAACCAAAATTAACAAATTCATGCATTAAACTAAACATCTTAAAAAGGTATTTAAAAGAAAAATATACTAAAAATACGAAAATAAACTGAAATACCAATTTTTTTATGTGATAATTTTCTTAACCAAAATATGAAAAATATGCAAAAACAACCAATTGAAAATAAGCATTTTTCTATTTGTTATGAATTTTTGAAGAATTAAAAAAAATATGAAAGGAATTAATGGATTAAAGTTGATTAGGGGGTGCAGCAAGTAATAAAATCAATTAGAAAAACAAGATGGGCCCAGACTGGGGGGCGCGCATAGCAAGCGCGTCTGGGCCCAGGGATCAGAAAACTTCAATCAAAAATAAAAAAACTGGAACGGTGCAAAAAGCAAGGTTTCTAGTTATAATGGAATTGGGCCTTGCGTTTGGGGGTGGCATTAACAAGGAATCATAAAGCCCAGTCTGATAGAATTAGTAAAACGGTGCGTTTAGTGCACAAATCTCTCCCTCTAAATTCATTTAAATCGTAACCGTCAGATTAAGAACCAAGTCAAGGTCAAAATCATGATCGTGTGGCTCTCGCTTCGTCTTCAACCTTAGAAACCCTAGGGTTTCAGAAATCACCTCCATGCACGCACCTTCAACCATCTTGCTCTCCCTCAATTCTCCATGAATTCACACGATTCAAAGACCAAAAACACTCCATTCTCTTCCCTCTACACAGCCATACCATTAGCTTCTTCTAAAACTCACTCAAACTTCAAACCCGATAGGTATAACAGCTCGGTTCCACCATGTTCACCTGAGATCAATCCTGCCAAACCTTGCTAATATTTACCCTAGCATGATCTACATCTTTCACTGATCATTTTAAGCTATATATCCAGGATTGTAGTGCCATAAACCATGAGTTACAAACCCTAACAGTCTTGGTACACCTATGGCAAACCTCATGAAACTTCCTCAAACTTTGTGAAATCCATCCTCTAACCTATCTTAACAGTTCTAACCTAACAAATCTCTATGATTCTAACTAAACTAAGCAATTCGAATGAGAAACCAACCTGGTGTAAATGATGAAAACAGGTGCTGAATTCTTCCAATCCAATGCTTGCAGTGCTTGGAGAATGATCAGTGAGCTTGCTCTTGAGTTCTGTATGCAATGGATCTTGTGCAAACTCCTTGAATCTTGCAATTGAAACTTTCTTGCACCTTGGATGATGAAGTTGTATGGCACGAGTTCTCCTTCAATTCAACCAAATTTTGATGTGAATTCTGATCTATGAAAGATGTTGATGATGATCAAATCAAGAAATGTGGAAATTGGTAGAGATTTGATGAAGTTTGAGAGGGTTTTGCAAAATGGAAAAATGATGTGTAACTTTGTACTTTGAACACAATGAATCACCAACCAATGCATGAAGCTACTCAATGCAATATATAGATGACCTTGGAAAGCCCTAGAACTTTGTAGAATCTTCTTGCACACAATTCCCTTGGATTTTGATTATGTAACTTCTTTTGTAAGTAACCAAGCATAACTTTCAAATCTTGAACCAAACTCAAAAATACACTTTTGCCAATGTTCTCAAAACATTTTTTCCAATCAAAATGACCTATAATTTCACCCCATTTGACCAAATTATGAAAAATCTCAATTTTAGGTCATTTTTATTCATTAAATTCACCAATTTTGAAACCTTGAGCTATGAGCCTTTCCAATCTTTCATGGTCACTTTTCTAGACTGAAAATGTCATTTGGAGAAAGTTTTATGTTGTGAAGTTTTTCATTTGAAGCTTCCTTGTATGAGTTTTGGGCATAGGCTTGAAATGACCTGTAATTCTCAAATGACCAAAATACCCTTTGCTTGCCAAGACCATAAGTAGAGTTCCACAAATCATATGAAGCCATACCATACCATTATAGAAAGCTAAGACAATAAGGAACAACTCTTATGTTGACCAGAAATTCATTTGAAATATCCTTGAGGGGTAAAAGTTGCTTGGAAGACAAGTAACTTTCACAGACAAAATTTCAGATACCTCAGATGACCTGTAACTTGCAAGGACCATAAATTGAGTTCTATAAATCTCCATGATGTCTTCCACAACTCAAATTAAAGGTATTGAGATCCTATACAAGTTTCATGTTGGCCAAGGATCCATTTGAAGCTTGCATTTTGACTTATCTTGCTTGGAAGTTTGACCTAAACTAGGGGATTTTACACAGAAACCCTAATTTAGAAACTCCTCTTCTCCTTGATTTCTCCTGATTTCTTCTTGACATAACACCATATCCTTATCTACATGTCAAATGATGAACCCCACATCTCTCCAATAGCCCTTGATACCTTTCAATCAATCAATTGACCTAGGGATTACCTAGAGTTGACCCCAGACGAAACCCTAGTTGATTGTCTTCAACTGCAACTCTTGTGATCATATCAATGACTTGCCTCCTTCTCCAAATGACTTTCTAAGTCTTCCATGATGTCTACATACTCTCCATGCTTAATTCACAGCTCACAACTTCTTTGATAATCTTCAAATACCCCCGAGATAGGAGATAGATGCACTGCTTGGTCCACTGACTTCTTAGCTTTCCAATTCTTTCTGATGGCTTGGATATGCTTGAATTTGAATAATAACCTCTTGATAGGCTCATAGAGATGAGAATAGTGCTTGGTCCCTGTTGGATGATTTGCTATGCTATGCTATGCAGATGATTAGACTATGTACATGACTCTATATGCAAATGCTAATGCAATTGAACCATAAACCAAGTGGTATAGGTTGGGCAAATTTTAGGGTGCAACAGCTGCCCCTATTCAAGCGACTTGGACCCGATTGGGTGAAGAGCGAACGACCTTCAAACATTCGAGGTACGAGACGGTTGAATACTAAGAACCCGGAAATTTGCCAACCGCAGAAGTAAACTGCAACAATGCTTGGGGAATGACATTCATCAACTGAATCTAACTGTTACGGCAACCAACTGATCCATTAGCGACTGTGCTGGGGACTACTTTCGTCGGCCTGAAAAAGATTCTATCATCGAAGAAATCTCAACTACACCTGTCCACGTTAGGACTCCAACTGTTGTCAACTCGGAAAAATCTCGGCAACTTCGCTGGGGATAATTCGTCTGCATTTCATCAGAAATAAACTTGTCCACATTAGAAATAACCTTTCCTGGATCTGTCCACGTCAGGACTACATTGTCCACGTTAGGACCCACCTTTCCACGTAAGGAATACATCGTCCACGTTAGGACCCACCTTTCCACGTAAGGAATAACCTTTTCTGGATTTGTCCACGTCAGGACTACATTGTCCACGTTAGGACCCACCTTTCCACGTAAGGAATACATCTTTCTTTCCACGTTAGGAAACACCTTTTTGATCTGTCCACGTAAGGACTCCAATCTTTCCACGTAAGGACTACAATCTTTCCACGTAAGGAAACTAATTTTTCCATGTAAGGAATATCTTCTTTTCCACGTAAGGAATCATCTTTCCACGTAAGGAATCATCTTTCCACGTAAGGAATCATCTTTCCACGTAAGGAATCTCCCTCTCGTCTTGATTTGTCCGCGTCAGGACTCACATCTTGACTTGCTGAGGAAATAAAATTTGTCCACGTCAGGACTCATGCACCTTCGACCCGCTGGGGAAATAAAACTTGTCCACGTCAGGACTCACGCTTCACTAACACGAAGAGAGATAACCTTGTCCACGTCAGGACTCTTGCATCTTGGGAACACGAAGAACTATAACTTGTCCACGTCAGGACGCACATTTCACCATTACGAAGGAAGATATCTGCTGGGAATAAATGGTCCACGTCAGGACACCAACACGAAGCGTAATCAATTTTTGTCAACGTCATGACTTCACATTCCACCAAAACCGAGAAATCGAATCTGTCCACGTTAGGACTAGCACATATCGTCAACTTGGGGAAATAAATCTGTCCATATTAGGGCACCCCACTCTGTCCACGTTAGGACCCCCATTTCTCTAGCACGGAGAAATCCCTTAAACATAGGAATAAATTGTCCACAACCCATAAACTTCTTTGCACTGACGTGACAGCGACTTTGAGGCGGACTCTACTGGGGATATTTGGAAACCAAATTACCGGACGCCTGTTCTGATAACCGGCTGCAGCCTCTGAAATTCTGATTCACGAAACCTTTTGATGCTGACGTAACAACAAATTTGAAGAAAATAATCCGCCGGCCGGACTAGAGACACTTCAACGAACAACCCTGGCGGGGAAAACAAGAGATAACTCTGCTCGGGGACAAAGAGAAACTTTGCCTGATAACTCTGTGGGGAATACTGCCGAAACTGACATCATCATTGAATGTCTCATGCCGAGATCTTGAATGTCTGACAATTAATTTGAGCAAGAGCCCTCTCCACCTGAACTACTAGAATACAGAAACTGCTTCAGCAAAATAAATGCTGAATACAACGCCAACTCCGCTGGGGATAGCCAGGTGCTACAGAATTATTCCAGCAAAATAAATGCTGGAAGAGCGAAGTCAACCCTGCTGGGAAATTGGGAACTTAACCAAGCACCTCGTTGAAGTAACACCCTGCTGGGGAATATAACTCTGCCGGGGAATAGCAGATGTGCCCAGTATGATTGGACTTCTGCTGGAGAGTGAACAGACATCACACGGTATTCCGAAAAAATAAATGCCGGGACACACAACCAACTCTGCCGGGGAGAGTCTTAATCTTCGAGCTCCACTGGGAGGAAAGAACACTTGCTGAAAAGAGAGAACTGCGCTGAGGACAAAACGATTCTCTTGGGGAAATAAACTGACTCCACTGGGAGAGAGTAAATGACCCTACTGGAAAGGGGATCTCTACTGGGAAGAGTAGACTACCTGAGTACAGTTCACCGATTGGAAATATTAATCTTCTGAGGCTAAACCACTCTGCTTGAGATGGGGGAATCCTTCTGGGGGACATCACACCGTCTGAATACAGCCTTCGATCTAGGAATCGTCAACTCTGCTGAGGATGAGTGACTTTGCTGGAGAATGTCCTTTGGGTAAGCTACGACCAGCTGGGGAATTCGATCATTCTTCGGTGAGGAACACTGCTATCTTGGAAGCGCGACCTGCGCGGGGATCGAATCTTTCGTTACGAACTCCTGGTCCATACTGCAATCTTTTGATAGCCCACCTTCTCGGAACTCTGCTTCGGGGATACTAGCATGCCCCAGTCTGTGTTCTTGCATACTTATTCTCGAAAGGAAACCCTAGTCAGGACTCTATCTTGAAATAGCTTGCCCCTGAATCTGCAACAATTTTGGAATAGACCCTACAGTCTTTGTATCCTGACGGCCAGACATGGACCGCTTCTACAATTCGAACCTCGAAGAGGTGCTCTGTCAATAGTAGCTCTCGTGCTCTTAGGGTGACCTATCTTGGTCTGGTAATGGCTTTGCCCCTGATTGACTGATTCATGGAGCAATGCCCATAGCTATGAGAGATTTGCCAAATCTTGACCTGATTGCCCCAGATTTACTGATTCTAGGATGACTGACCCTACCAGGATTAATCAGTATAGCTTGCCCCAGTTCACGAAACATTTGGGCATTCCGCATTTTATCTTGATCAGACCTTCCACTGTAGGAATCTTTCCTGTTGACATGCGCTTACTCGCAAGTAACACAGGTTGTTTTGCATAAAAGATATATTAAACGCAATGCATATGACAGTTTCAAAATCCAAGTCTGTTCACTGGAAAAAAATTTGCGACATGTAAGGAATCAATTATCAAAACGTCAATATGAAAGCTGGTAAGAGGAACCCTTTTAGGAGTCAGTTTCGATGCGATCTTTACCGACGTATGCTCTTGACCAAAACCTGTTTCAATTAGGACTTTTTCGGGTTGTAACGTGGTCAGGTTCACGGTTAACAAGGAAAGACACAGGCTCAAAGTTTATTTTAACCCACCCATTCTCCATAATGTTCTCCAATCCTATGTTCAGCCAATCTGACTTCAGCGTTCACCTGTTAGAGGTGGAATGATAGGAGTGATGGTTCAGGATATCACACATTTTTTTTTCTTTTTGAGTGACAGTCATTTGCTTTTCGTCTTTGGGTACCTAGAGTAACACGACTTTGTCTTTTTCGAGGATTTTTCTTTTCTTTGACAATCCTTTTCGTTTTTTCATTTTTTTTCATTCCCTAACTTTTGCCTGGACTGAGTATCTTTTGAGATTCTTTTGATTTTCCAGTCCAGCGGGATGCCCCTATTTTTGCCTAAGTCATTTGTTTTCAAGTTTTGACTTAGCGGGCTTTTTGATTCTTTTCGCTTTTCATTTTTTTAAAACAAGTCGTGTGACACTGGTTTGTCTGACTTTTTGTGGAATAACGTGACTGTTTCACTCTTTCCATTTAACCCTGGCGGTTTTTTAGGCATGACCTCCAGAGGTGTGATTGATCCTTGTACGGACACTCCTTTCACGATTCGAACGCTTGGTCAAACTAACTGACACCTACCCTGCCCCGGGTTAAGATTTAGGGTTTTTTATTTTCAAAAAAGAAACTCCTACTACTGGGCTCAAAAGGGGTTATCAAGGGATTATCTTCCTTATATCTCCGGTGTTTATGGATTGAAACAATGCCTGTATCTCATCAACAAGTTTTTATCCAAAAGCATACAATCGGAATATTATTCGTCATCTGTTTTCGTCATCCTCCCCGGATTCCTGCTAAAACAAGCATTAAGCATTAAGAAAGCAAAGAGTGAACACGACTGGATTAATTCAAAACATGCATATTCATTTCGTTTATCAATATCAATTGAAAAAATAACAAGTTTTAGAAGCGAAATTTGCAATTAGACAGAAAAGAAACTACAAATTCGAAGACATGAACAAGATAACATGAAAAATGTCGGTGTCTCAGAACTGGACTTCCTGCACTTTGACTTATTGGCGAGTCAACCATCCTCAAAAACCATTATCAGGGGTAGTTTACTGCTGTCTCGATCTTCTTTCAACGGCCCGATCAAACCTGGGAAACTTTTTCATCACCCCGACTTTCGCTTGTCTACGGCCTTGCACCACCTTGGGGACCCTATCAGAGAAGTTAATAACCCTGCTGTCGATTAAATCTTGGACATTATGCTTGAACGCGTGGAAACCCTCAATATCATGTCCGGGAGCCCCGGAGTGGAATTCACAGTGCTTGCTTGCATCATAACCATACGGAGGAGTGCCTGTCATTGGCGCCAGAGTTCTCTTCTCTACCAAGTTCAAACCCAGTAGTGTCTGTAACAAATCTGCATACGTTGAGGGAGGCTTTTCAAACACCCTCCTTGGTTTCTTTCCCCGAGTTCTTTGTTGAGCCGGATACTGGCATCTCGTATGATGCCGGCTTTGCTCGGACGATTCCTTAGGCTCACGCGTTATCATCCTTAAATTCAACCCTGGCATCGGCAACTGTTGTGGACATGGGGACTTAGCTTCCAGTGGCTCTGGGATATACCTCGATTCGTCTGCAACCTCTGACAGAGAAATGGGAATATCAATCCCTGAAACTTTTATACCCCCTGGTACAAACTCAATTGTTTTCTCATCCAGCAAATCTTGAATCTTATGCTTAAAAGCTTTGCAGTTTGCAATGTCATGCCCCGGTGCTCCGGAGTGGAAGGCACAATGGGCGTTCAGGTCATAGTCTGGTGGCGGCTGCCCTGTCAATGGAACCAAAATGCGGGGCTCAACCAGTTGAAGTTGGAACAAGAGTTGCACCAGCTGATCATAATCCACTGGGATCTCATCAAATACTCTGTTAGAAAACCTCATCCTCTTACCACACCTCCTTGAGTTATCCTGCAAAATCAATTGCGACTGCTGACGAGGAGAATCCTGAGCTTCGAACCGTGGAGAGGGTCTCTTAAGCCTATCATGCGTGGGTAATGGTTCTTCAGACCCCTGAGGAGCAGATAAGCCAGTCGTGTCTTCAGACATTTGCCCTCCTTCTCTCCTGAGTACGTTCCTTAATATTCCAGCCATCAATCCTACCTGTGCCTTCAATCGGCAGTTCTCTTCTTCTAGTGTCTCTTGATTCGAGCGCAACACTTGCATATCTTTCGCGAACTGCCCCAGCTGGCCTCGAACATCAATTAATTCCGCTTGAACCTGCTCGATGTCTATCCCCACAAGTTGGCGTCTGAGGCCTGGGAGAAAACCTTGATTTCCTTGCTGAGCAGAATCGGCAGCACTATCATTAGCCCGTGCAATCAGAGGCTGCACCATATTCTGCAACTGTTCCTGACTCTTGGCCATGGCTTCCATTGCCTGTATGAACTGCATCATGGTGTTGCGCACCTCTTGCATCTCAGTCTGATCCTGACCCATGACTTCCTTACTGCTGTTTCTGGTTGAATGTCAGGGAATTCTTCGGTCGCTAATCTTGGAGGACCTGGAAGATGCAGGAGATGAGATACAGTTTAATAATTACCTGTAATGCAATATGAATGTGAATGCAATGCAATATGTGTCTGTGCATTAGGGAATGTCGTTCCCCGGTTCTAGTGCAAGTGTCAGTGCGGTGACAGTGCTAGCAATACGAAGATCGGAGCCGAATCATAGAAAACACCTCATATATTGCAGAGAAATCCATTAAGCCAAGAATACAATATCACTGAGTACAATAAGAAGACATGACCTCAACCAACAATCCTGGTGATGGTCAGTGCTATGCAAATAAAGCATACAAGTTAATACATGACGATCAAGTACTCCCATAAGCCCGATACTCTTCTATTAACTTCTCGGTCTCTGGATGGCTTGGTCGGGTAAGCAGACCCTCGACAAGCTGGTTTCTTCTCTTGAGAACACGTCGCACGTCACCGGAGGTTTCCTCCCATGCCCCTTCTCCGAAGCGATCCTCTAGCTTCCGCTTCTGAGACACAGCTTCGTCCCTGCCTTTGATGGCCTTGTTTAATGCATTCTGGAGACTATACCTGGTCATCATCTCTTCTTCATACTTCTTAATGCTAGCCTTCAACTGCTCTTCGAGTTCGGAAATTTGCTGCTTCAATTTATCTTCCCTCTTTTTGTTGTTGGTCAGCGTAGCATTCCAAGTCTTGTTACAAGAAGAGATTTCCCGGTGGGCGGCGTCGAGTGCTTTCTTTTTGGATTCCAACATGTCATGGGAGCTTCTGAACTTTTGACCCAGACGTTCGCGCTTCTTTTTCTCCTCAGTCAATTCAGCACCTAGTCTGTTTACTAGCTCGACCTGTTGTTGGAAGGAGTGCACGGCCTTGTTTTTCTCGCTGCGCACCTGAGCCAGTTCCTTTTCTAGCCCTTCATTGATCTTCATCAAGGCTTCTTTTTCTTTTACAACTCGCTCGTAGGCTTCCCTAGTAACAGTAGTTGGTTCTTCCACCGGAATATGATTAGGGACTGGTGCATCTGGAAATGGCATCCGCAACTGTCTTGCTCTCTCTTGGATCCAAACTCTGTAGAGTGCATAAGCCTGACAATCATTCTTCCCTAACAGTGGCTTCCCTCTTCTGCTGATACGCATCCAGGCATGCTGAAGCTTGGCTAGTAACTCTCCCTTTAAATCACCGGTGAAGTACAGAGATTCCTGTACTTCTTCCTCCTTTGGTGGGTTCTTCAACGCGTATCCAAACTGGCGGATAAACAGAGATGGGTTGTAATTGATACACCCTTTTCTCCCTATCAAAGGAACATTAGGATACCCAGAACAACTGAAAATAAGCTCAGACCCCAACAAGTCTCGGTCAAACCACTCAATGTCTTCGGAAGATAGTCTCATCAGGCGCTCTGGCCAGTCAGCTGTAGTTGCACTATCCACAAAAGGTCCCTTCAGAGGAAGATGGCTCTTAAACCACATGTTCAATAGCGGCGCACAACAGTAAACAGTCTTTCCCCTCCTATTTTCATTTTTGTAGTGCAATGAATGATAGAGATCTCCGATCAAAGTGGGCACCGGGTTGCCAGCAGCAAACAGATGGAAAGCGTCCAAGTCCACAAAATTGGATAAGTTGGGAAACAGCACTATTCCGTAAATGCATAGAGCCAAAATAGCGTTAAAGACTATCTAGCACCCGTTCTTGGCATACTCTTGAGCTTTGCCGACCAGAAAATCGAGGGAGAAACCTGGAACCCCAAGCCAAGAAGTCACTAATAGTTCAGCAGCGTTCATGTGCACGGCCTTAGCTAAGTCCTCCAACTTGGGCTCAGCAGCAGAGTGAATAAAGGGAACCTTGTTCTGTACTGGTAGCTCAGTAAACTCCACATACTCTTCAATGGTAGGCCCCAAAATAAAGTCAGCAAACGTGAAACATCTCAAAGCCGGGTCATAGAATTGCATCAAGGTGTACAGCCCATTCATCTCAACAGCAGTTGGCTTGCAGACCAGTCTCAACAATCTTCCATGACTCATCCTGAAACTCCTCCTAACCTCCTCATCAGCAAGAGACATCAGACCAAGTAAGGGAGCAATATCAGGTGTAGGTAGCTTGTACGCAACTGTCTTCCTCAATCCAGCCATAATCAATACTCAGAAGTCCGGGCACTAGAACCAGGGAATATGCAAATGCACCTGCATCACAGACACACGTTAATGGGATGCAATGATAATGATTATGCAAACAATGCAATGCAAGTACATGCAACAGGGACCAAATGCCATGGATGAGAAGCCTGAACCATATCAAAAGTCTCAGATAGACCCTCCAGAATTCCTCAAACCCTGGTCTTGGACAGACCCAATACAAATCTCCAATACTGGTCTCTGACAGACCCCACAACATAACTCTGACTGGTCTCTGACAGACCTCATACCATAACTCCAACTGGTCTCTGACAGACCTCATAACTGTCCATAAATACCCAGGATCTCAGATCAAGAAATAACCGGTATCTGAAGGTCTAGTTACCTGCATAACCCCAAACCCTCTCACAGGTGGATGTCCTAGTAACTGACAAATGGTATGGCATCCTATGCGGTCGTCGGCGTCACAGACTTTCAGGGTTGATGATACGATTCCCAGAAGGAGTGGCATCATCAAATCCTGAAGAGGCCTCACTTAGCCAACTTCCAAATGATCGGCTCCAGGAGTCGACAATTCAGCTAACCAACAACCCCTTCGACCCAAAGGGTAGAAAAAGAAGTCAACCAGAAGAACCTCGTCCGAGTGTAGATTTCGTGGGACACTAATGCAAGCAAAGCCGGCACGCGCCCACTACTTTCTACTCTAATTCTAGGTGCACTCAAGCCCAGGTCCGACTTATCTCTCAATCATGGAACACCCGTCACACCCCAACACAGCAATAATAATCAATAATATAATGCTGAAAATAAAGTACAGAAAAATAAATCCATACAAAATCCTCGACGGGAAAACAAGCGCTAGGATTGACTCTCTTAAGGGACGTTGGATCCCAAATGCATAAGGAACTATCGCAGTCCTTAGCAGCCAGGGGACGTTGGATCCCCAGCAGAGTCGCCAGCTGTCGCTACTGCGAAAATCGGCGCCGGCTGAACAGAAGAGTCGCCACCGTGCGTTATTTATCCCAACGGAGGGAAAGGAAACGCTCGAGGTAAACCTACCGCAAAACGGGGAAAGGAATGGTCATCGCAACCAAATCCTGGATTCGAGAGTCGGTTACGCAAGGGGAAGGTATTAGCACCCCTCACGTCCGTCGTACTCGACGGGATCCACGCTTGTTTCGGGTATGGATTGTTATTCTATCTACTCTATAGGTCAGGGGTTAAAAAGAAAATAAAATGACTCGGCAAAGTATCGCACTTTATGCCTACGTATTCCCGTCTGGAACGAGAAATCAGAGTCAACATAGTTCGCCTACCTACGGGAAAGGAGGGGAAGGTTGCTCGCTAGGATATCGCATCCTATGCCTACGTACTTTCATACAGCATGAAAGATCAGAGCAAACGTAGTTCGGGCCACGTACGACACAAGTCTGTTTTGATTGTTTTTATTCCTTCTGAAAAAGGGTTTTTCTGATTAACAGTCCCAGCGGACAAAAATGACGTTTTGATGAGTTCACATTCTTTTACGGAAGAAGTGTCTTTTATTGTGTTTGAAATATTTATTGTGTTTTTCTGTTTGTTTTGAGAAAGAAGAGACAGAACTCTAACCTACAGTTGCAAAGGGAATCAAACTAACCTAATGTTATCATGCATGGGTTAAGACCTAATGTCTATCATGCTCCTCTCTTGCACAGAAAGAAACAGAGATCCTAAGGGATGAACGGCAATAGAAACAATAGCAGATATATAACAAAACAGTAAAATGCATGGATGCAGCAATACAAGCGAGGCAAGGGAGTCCCACTCAACCTCGAACCTAGAAAACAATAGGCAAAAGTGAACATAATTCACTTTCAACCTAACAGGTTAAACAGCAAACAATACAGTCAGGGAAAACCAATCAATACATCAAGAATGAAACAGCTAAAAATAAACAGCAACAACAATCTCATCAACATCTGCCTTCAAGTCATCTCCAAACAGCTACAAGCTTCAAGCAAGCATCAATCTCCATCTCCACAGCCTCCAAGCAAGGTCTTTGTCATCAGTCTTCAATCTGCAATGGCTTTCCTTCAAGTCTCAATCTCCAAGATGAATATCAGTCAACAAGAGGGAATGAATGTTAAACAGTCAATTGCCTACCAAGGGTGGCTCATTAACTGTTAACATTATACAGACAGTTTCCTCTCAAAAGTTCTATCTTTCAAATATATTCACTAATCCTTCCAAAGGAAGGAGGTGGATATTTGAAAGAGACTTTGAATCATAGAGAAAGAATGGAGGCAGACAAAGCCTTCCATATTTATGAAGCAAGTTTTCTACTCTAGAGCTCTGCCTAGCTCCTAAATCCTATACTCCTCAACAACTGCCAGCAAGAATAATCCTCATCAACTATGGAAGTTGGTCTTCATTCTCTTTGATCTCCAATGGACTTCATCATCACAGTCTTCAGCTCTCCCAATCCCCAAGCAAACCCAATACCCCACACAGACAAAATAATAACCCTAGAGAGGGCACACCACACAGTCAAGCAAATACAAGCAGTATACTAATAGTAATAGTAGAATAGGGGAAACCTAGTAATTTCTAAGGGATCTATTAGCTACCCATAATCCCTATAGTCCCATACCCCAAAGATTCAATCTACAACTCCTAAGGGAAATGATTTAATTCTCCTATGTTATCTCCTAAACCCTAGTTTTGATCACACTAATCACATCTAAACAAATCACCTAAAATTAAGTCCTAAAAATATGAACTAAATTGTATATACAAGATAAAGGTCTAAGCTAATCAACCTAAAAAGAATGGATTAAAAATGCTAAAGCATCTAATCAAACCAAAATTAACAAATTCATGCATTAAACTAAACATCTTAAAAAGGTATTTAAAAGAAAAATATACTAAAAATACGAAAATAAACTGAAATACCAATTTTTTTATGTGATAATTTTCTTAACCAAAATATGAAAAATATGCAAAAACAACCAATTGAAAATAAGCATTTTTCTATTTGTTATGATTTTTTGAAGAATTAAAAAAAATATGAAAGGAATTAATGGATTAAAGTTGATTAGGGGGTGCAGCAAGTAATAAAATCAATTAGAAAAACAAGATGGGCCCAGACTGGGGGGCGCGCATAGCAAGCGCGTCTGGGCCCAGGGATCAGAAAACTTCAATCAAAAATAAAAAAACTGGAACGGTGCAAAAAGCAAGGTTTCTAGTTATAATGGAATTGGGCCTTGCGTTTGGGGGTGGCATTAACAAGGAATCATAAAGCCCAGTCTGATAGAATTAGTAAAACGATGCGTTTAGTGCACAGATCTCTCCCTCCAAATTCATTTAAATCGTGACTGTCAGATTAAGAACCAAGTCAAGGTCAAAATCATGATCGTGTGGCTCTCGCTTCGTCTTCAACCTTAGAAACCCTAGGGTTTCAGAAATCACCTCCATGCACGCACCTTCAACCATCCTGCTCTCCCTCAATTCTCCATGAATTCACATGATTCAAAGACCAAAAACACTCCATTCTCTTCCCTCTACACAGCCATACCATTAGCTTCTTCTAAAACTCACTCAAACTTCAAACCCGATAGGTATAACAGCTCGGTTCCACCATGTTCACCTGAGATCAATCCTGCCAAACCTTGCTAATCTTTACCCTAGCATGATCTACATCTTTCACTGATCATTTTAAGCTATATATCCAGGATTGTAGTTCCATAAACCATGAGTTACAAACCCTAACAGTCTTGGTACACCTATGGCAAACCTCATGAAACTTCCTCAAACTTTGTGAAATCCATCCTCTAACCTATCTTAACAGTTCTAACCTAACAAATCTCTATGATTCTAACTAAACTAAGCAATTCGAATGAGAAACCAACCTGGTGTAAATGATGAAAACAGGTGCTGAATTCTTCCAATCCAATGCTTGCAGTGCTTGGAGAATGATCAGTGAGCTTGCTCTTGAGTTCTGTATGCAATGGATCTTGTGCAAACTCCTTGAATCTTGCAATTGAAACTTTCTTGCACCTTGGATGATGAAGTTGTATGGCACGAGTTCTCCTTCAATTCAACCAAATTTGAATTCTGATCTATGAAAGATGTTGATGATGATCAAATCAAGAAATGTGGAAATTGGTAGAGATTTGATGAAGTTTGAGAGGGTTTTGCAAAATGGAAAAATGATGTGTAACTTTGTACTTTGAACACAATGAATCACCAACCAATGCATGAAGCTACTCAATGCAATATATAGATGACCTTGGAAAGCCCTAGAACTTTGTAGAATCTTCTTGCACACAATTCCCTTGGATTTTGATTATGTAACTTCTTTTGTAAGTAACCAAGCATAACTTTCAAATCTTGAACCAAACTCAAAAATACACTTTTGCCAATGTTCTCAAAACATTTTTTCCAATCAAAATAACCTATAATTTCACCCCATTTGACCAAATTATGAAAAATCTCAATTTTAGGTCATTTTTATTCATTAAATTCACCAATTTTGAAACCTTGAGCTATGAGCCTTTCCAATCTTTCATGGTCACTTTTCTAGACTCAAAATGTCATTTTGAGAAAGTTTTATTTTGTGAAGTTTTTCATTTGAAGCTTCCTTGTATGAGTTTTGGGCATAGGCTTGAAATGACCTGTAATTCTCAAATGACCAAAATACCCTTTTCTTGCCAAGACCATAAGTAGAGTTCCACAAATCATATGAAGGCATACCATACCATTCTAGAAAGCTAAGACAATAAGGAACAACTCTTATGTTGACCAGAAATTCATTTGAAATCTCCTTGAGGGGTAAAAGTTGCTTGGAAGACAAGTAACTTTCACAGACAAAATTTCAGATACCTCAGATGACCTGTAACTTGCAAGGACCATAACTTGAATTCTATAAATCTCCTTGATGTCTTCCACAACTCAAATTAAAGGTATTGAGATCCTATACAAGTTTCATGTTGGCCAAGGATCCATTTGAAGCTTGCATTTTGACTTATCTTGCTTGGAAGTTTGACCTAAACTAGGGGATTTTACACAGAAACCCTAATTTAGAAACTCCTCTTCTCCTTGATTTCTCCTGATTTCTTCTTGACATAACACCATATCCTTATCTACATGTCAAATGATGAACCCCACATCTCTCCAATAGCCCTTGATACCTTTCAATCAATCAATTGACCTAGGGATGACCTAGAGTTGACCCCAGATGAAACCCTAGTTGATTGTCTTCAACTGCAACTCTTGTGATCATATCAATGACTTGCCTCCTTCTCCAAATGACTTTCTAAGTCTTCCATGATGTCTACATACTCTCCATGCTTAATTCACAGCTCACAACTTCTTTGATGATCTTCAAATACCCCCGAGATAGGAGATAGATGCACTGCTTGGTCCACTGACTTCTTAGCTTTCCAATTCTTTCTGATGGCTTGGATATGCTTGAATTTGAATAATAACCTCTTGATAGGCTCATAGAGATGAGAATAGTGCTTGGTCCCTGTTGGATGATTTGCTATGTTATGCTATGCAGATGATTAGACTATGTACATGACTCTATATGCAAATGCTAATGCAATTGAACCATAAACCAAGTGGTATAGGTTGGGTAAATTTTAGGGTGCAACAACATGCTCCATAGAGAGCATCTGAGTGATAATCAAGATCTGGCAGCTCTTTAACAAGTTTTTGCTTGTTAAGGTTAGAGATTAATCTCCAGTTACCATGAACTAACCTTTTGTGCTAAATCCATTTCTCATCACTCATTGTCATTAGGAATATGACCTTCTGATCAGCCAATTCAGAAAGATTAATTTTATAAACATTTCTCTTTTTTTCCCCTTTGAATATTGTCGTACCTCAAATTTTGACCACTCTTTTCATCTGACTTAAAACTTATATCATTAACATATCCAGCATCCTTCCTTACAAGTCCTCTGGTCACTCTCAACAACCTAAATAGTCAAGAGGGCCCCTTTTTTATTTTTTATTCTCTCTTAAGGAGTTTGATCTTACATTAAAGGTTTGGTTGTTATTCTAGAATCTATAATTTTTTAGTTATTTAACATGTAATTTTCATTAGAAAGAAAATTAGGACTAATTTTATAGGTAAACTATTAATAGGTGTACTATTAATGTTAAAGGGGTATAGCTTCTATTATTATTGGAAATTGGTGGATTTTTAAACTATTATTAAACTATTAATATATTTTTCTAGTAATTATTAGTATTATTATTATTTTTAACGAAACCTCATCATGAATGATTAAAATAACCCATTTGATAAGGAATTGAGTGAAAGGAGTTGTGAGTGTGAGAGACATGTGCAATACAGATAACATTAAACTAGAATTTTTCGTTCTACAACTAATGTTCATGTGCAATACAGATAACATTAAACGAGAATTTTTTCATGTGCAATACATTAGTTTAAAACACTGAAAAGAAAAATACAAATTGAATTAAAACACAACCATTTCAATCTCAAATAAAAGACGAAAAAACACACATCCCATTTTTGGTTTTAAAATTCTCCCATTGCCATTAACCACTGCAGAATAACTCTAAAACACCACTTCATTGTTTTCGGCAAGCCACCCTCCGAATCCGGAAAAACCGAGCGAAGAATCCAGATCAAAACAAAACCACACTGGCGCAGGGATTAAAATGAAATCAATAATGAAATTCAGCTAAGAACATCATACCGTGTGAGGTCAAACCAAAATTATGTAAAGAATCAAAAAAATAAATCGCGAGCTTACTTTTGAATCCAATCGAGCCACCGTCATCGTCAACTTCCGCGCCACCCCCTCCTCATCAACGCACCACCACGAAACCTAACCCTCACCGCTGACCACTGCAATCACCGCCACCCACGCCAGACTCACGCCATTGCAAATCAGAAAGGGCCTTTGTCGTCGTTTCCACCATTGCCGATCAGTATCCGTTGTAGTTATTCATTTCTCTATTTTTTAATGTATTTTTGTTACTGGGTTTAGAAAACCCCTGTGTTTTATTTGCAAAGAGAAAGAGTGGATAAGAAGGGAAGAATGTGCGAGTAACACACTGCTTCATATTTTTTAATATTTTTTTAATTAAACTTTTAATCACCATGTGCTAACGATTTGATCCATTCTTTTTTTAAGAAAAAAGATAATGGGGATGCGCCCCTTTTGGTTGCTGATATTTTTTGTTCTTCTTTTATTACTTACTAGCGTCCATTTTATTACTTACTAGCGTCCAGTCTGACTGCATATTTTATACACTTACAAAAAATATATATATGGTATTTTTTTAATTTTGATTTTAATGAAAAATTAAAGTCGATTTTCTTTTCAAATAATTAATTATTTTCACTTGTGTATAGTATTCAAATATAAAATAGGGGAATAGTTAATTTTTATTTGTTTAACTTCTACAACTTCTAAGTAATTTTAAAGGAGAAAACAGAAAAGAAAATAGGTTAGACCAAAAAGATATTTTTGTATATAGATTATTATACATATCGTTGTTCACTTCGCATGTTAGAGGATAATATAGCATAACTTAAAAAACCCTTCAGAGAAAAAGATAATAAAAGAGAAAACAAGAACAAAACAGAGAGAAACAACGGATCAGGAAGATGGATCTTCGTGAGTCCAAGAAGAAGGAAAGGAATCAATTGGGAACAGGACAAGTCAGACAAACACACCTCCTTCTAGGAAGGTTTGGACAAAACTTCATCTTACTACATCAACAATCTATCGGAGGATATCACTGAGAAGGAATTGAAAAGAACTTTTGAACGATGGGGAGAATTAGTAGATGTATACATCACAAGAAAAGGAAAAAAATTGGGAAAAATCTTCGGTTTTGTCGGATATATTAACATCGAAGACAACAGATGGCTCGCATAACAAGTCAAAGATGTATGGTTCGGGTCCTACAAGGCGTGAGGGAATATCTCGAGATTCAAAAGACAAACTACCTCAAGATTTCAAAGACAAACCAGAGTTTCAAAATTTTCTCAACAGCTCCGAAGCATGCCGGAAAAGAACATGAAAGGAGAAGCAAAATGAACATGTCCAGAAACATAGGAAATCAAGAATTTGGAACAATACCATAAAGGAAGGAAAGTCATATGCAGACGCAATCCGAAACATAGAGCCACGATCAGTACAACAAGACAAGACGCAAAACAGGGCAGAAGTCATCATCACCATTAAAGAAAAAGAGATGAACTGGGTCAAATTGGGTTATATTGGATCCGCAAGGAAGAAGAACGAGACGAATTCGCTACAACAGAGACTAGAGAAAGAAGGAATGATATCAGTGAAGGCAATACCAATGGGAGGTGAGAGATTTTTCTTGAAAGTAGACAAGAACGAAGATTCGAACAGTCTCATAAAGGACACCATGAATTTATTCTAGCATGAATTTTCAGTGATTAGAAAATGGGAAACAAAAGACGTGGGTGGTGTGAGATTCATATGGATTCGAGCACTGGGAATTCTGATACATGCTTGGAATAAAAAACCTTTTCTTTGTTACCAATCTCCCTTGGCAGTCTCCATCAAAATCGACTCTGCAACAGAAAATATCAGCATTTAATTGAGGTGGCGACGACGTCAAAGGAAGCATAAAAAAACTATGAGAACTTAATTGAGGCAGCAGTGACGCCCGAAGCTTTTAAGAAGAACACGCATGTAGAAGAAACAATTAATCACTCCACCAATGAAGATACAAACACTCCAATCTTTCATAGAAACCAACCACTGACAACGACTTGTCTACTCTAGTATTACTAAAGAACACGTGCCAAAATTTAAATCATAAAAAAAAACAAAAAGCCTAGTGTGGACCCGGTCATAGGAGAACCTAACTTCAATCCCACGTGTGACAGACATCCAAATAATATCTTTGACAAGGTACAAGAGATCACATGTAAGAAATCATGTGAACACATACTAGGGGATGACTCAACAAAAACTGTTGCGGACCAATCAATTACTGAACAAGCCCATCAAAAGAAAACCGACATCCAAGCCCATTTTGAAGTTAACAGTAACACATACAATAAAAACAAAAAATACAACAATTTAAACAATGAAGTTGGACCTGTTACCACCAATCTAGACACGGGTGAGAAACCATACACCTTGAAGCAAGAAAACCTGAGACCTCTAATCTCAGTTGATGGGTCATCCCTTACTCCAAAGGACAGAAGGAAGAGGAGGTCAGAAATCCTAAAAGGGAAGAGGAAATTACTAAGAAAAAGGAACAAAGAGGTAACTAGTTGTACTTGCAGTCAAAGAACCAAGCAAAACCAAGTACAAGCTAAACACAACTTTGTTCTGACAGAGAATGAACAAGACAAAAACATGTGGGTTCTCTTACATGGAGAAGCTAAACAAGTGACAAAAGATGTTTGGGATCTGGGGAAGAATAAGGATTCCTACACAAAGGAGAGGAAGCTGAAATTATCCAAGAGCTAGTGATGGAGGAAAAGAACGGAGTAGGAACTTCCTGAGTCTGGAAAGTTTCTATCACAGGAGCTGAAACCTTAATTTCTTATAATCATGAAGCTCATAAGTTACAACATTAGGGGTTTAGGTGGTTTGGTCAAGAAAAAAGAAATCCAGCAGTTAATTCAAAACCACCTCAAGTAGGATCGACAGGTTTTTCCTCTCAGTTTCTTGGTGCAATGATTGGCCGACAAGTAAATAATGGTGCCTTGATAAAAGTTTGTCGGATCACTGCCCAATCATGCTGTGTGAGACATAAAAAAATGGGGTCCAAAACCTTTTCGAATGTTAAGATGCTGGCAGAATCTAGAAGGCTACCATAATTTTGTTTGTGATCAATGGCGAGACTTGAAGATAGAAGGTAGGGCCATGTATGTCCTAAAATAAAAACTGAAATTGATAAAGGAGGGGCTTAAAGTCTGGCATAAAGACCACACGCAGAATATTGGAGATAGAATCAAAGAAGCAAAGAAGGAGCTAAACAAACTCAAACAAAAGGACGAATCTGTTGGTTTGTTCGAAGAGGAGGTTTTAGCCAATAGACAAATATGGGACCGAATATTCAAAATTTCAAACCTCAATTGCAGCATCCAACGACAAAAATCCAGAGTGAGATGGTTAAAAAAAGAAGACGCAAAAACCAAGTATTTCCATGGTTGTCTCAATAAGAGAAGAAGAGATAATGAAATCTTAAGTTTGGAAGAAAACGACAATATTCTGAACGAGGTGAACGACATAAAAAGCGCAATTGTCAAACATTTCCAGAAGCACTTTTCGGCCAGAGGGACGAGGCCACTACCAAGCAACATAAACTTCAAGAGTCTTAATAATGTCGAAAACGAGGAACTGACCAAAGAATTCACCAAAGAGGAAATCCGATGAGCAATATGGGAATGTGACCGTTTTAAAAGTCCAGGGTCAGATGGTGTGAATTTCGGATTCATAAAATAATTTTAGGAAGATATCAAATTGGATTTTACCCGTATCATGGCAGAATTTCACACTAATGGTAGGATCGTTCGAGGGGCAAACAGTTCGTTCGTAGTCTTAATTCTTAAGAAGAGGAACCCAACGAAAGTGACAGATTTCAGGCCTATATCACTAATCTACAAATTCATATCCAAGGTTCTCACAAACAGATCGAAAAAGGTTATCGGCTTGGTAGTGTCAGAATCACAGTCAACTTTCATAACCGGTAGACAAATCCTTGACGGAATCCCCATTGCGAAAGAAATAGCAGATGAGGCAAAAAGAAGGAATAAAGAAGCGCTGATGTTCAAAGTAGATTTTGAAAAGGCATTTGACTCCGTCGATTGGAACTTTCTCTTATTCGTTATGCAAAAGATGGGTTTCCATGCGAAATGGAGAAGTTGGATCTTAGAATGCTTGAAATCGAACTCCACATCAGTTCTCGTGAATGACAACCCCACAAAAGAATTCGAGATGAAAAGAGGGCTCAGGCAAGGAGACCCTCTATCTTCATTTCTCTTCCTGCTGGATGCTGAAGGATTGAACCTATTAATGAAGAAGGCAGTAGACTTGGATGATTTTTCAAGCTACAAGTTTGAATGCAGTGACGAGTGTTTCTCACATCTTCAATACACTGATGAAACAATAATCATTGGCAAAAAATAATGGAGGAACATCCAGATCATAGAGGATACCATTAAGTTATTCGAGTTGATGTCAGGCCTCAAGGTGAATTTTCAAAAAAGTTCGTTGATTGGGATTAACATCTCCAAAAAATGGCTAGAAGAGGCAGCAAATATTCTGAATTGTAAACTCAGATCCACTCCATTCAAGTACCTCGGCTTACCAATCGGGGCAAATCCGAGGAGAATTTCGACATGGAAGCCAGTGATTGTTGAATAAACCTTAAATGTTATTTTAAGGGAGTTTTAATTTTAGATGTCAGTTATGAAAGGCCAAGAGATGTTAGTTATGAAAATCCTAAAGGTTAATGGTGTATTAATAAGAATTGAATTGCATTTTAATTCCTAGAATAGTAGAGTCTTGGGTCTATATAAAGACTTGGTTGTATTCTCATTTGTAAGAAGCAAGAGTGAAATAAAAATAGTCCTTCTGTCATAAAGAAAGAAAGAAAGGTGCTTCTGGTTTTATTTTCAATATATACCCCTACGGGTATATAGTATAAGTAGCTGCAAATTTCCTGTTGTCAAATTGGCATCAGAGCTTATGGCAAACATGATGAACCAAATGCCGTTGTCGCGGCTAACGAAGTCAAATTACGAAAACTGGAGTATCCAAATGAAAGCTCTTCTTGGATCTCTAGACGCGTGGGAGGTGACCAAAGATGTGTTTGAAGAACCAACAGACACTGCGGGATATTCGGCAGTTCAAACCAAGGCGTTGAAAGAAACGTGATCAAAGGATAAGACATCATTGTACATGCTGTTCCGAGCACTTGACGAATCAGGCTTTGAAAAAATTGTCGGTTCGACTACGTCGAAAGAAGCATGGGACACGTTAAAAAAAGTGTTCAAAGGAGCAGATCGAGTGAAGCAAGTTTGACTCCAAACCCTTCGTGGTGAATTGGAGAGGATGCAGATGACGGAGTCAGAAAAAGTATCTGACTATATCACGCGTGTACAAATAGTGATGAACCAACTCACCAGAAATGGCGAAACGGTGACTGATGCCCGAGTTGTCGAAAACATTCTGAGATCTTTAACAGACAAATTTGAGAATATTGTGTGTGCAATAGAATAGTCGAAGGACCTTTCAACGCTCTCAGTCGAAGAGCTCACTGGTTCTCTCGAAGCACACGAACAACGTAAGATGAAAAAGAAGGATGAAGCAGTCGAGGAAGCACACAAAACTAAGGAGTCAATAAAAGATGAAAAGGTACTTTACTCTCAAAATTTTAGAGGTAGAGGACGTGGTCGTGACAGTGGTCGAAGTGGTCGAGGCAGCAACTTCGAGAGAGGATAGTCAAGCCAGCAAAACTGGCGTAGCAGAGGACGTGGACAAAGAGGTGGTCGGTCGAACCACTCCAACATCGAATGTTACAAATGTAAAAAGTACGGTCATTATGCAAATGATTGAAACTCCTACAAATGCTATAACTATGGTAAAATGGGACATCTTGCAAAAGATTGTCGAGTCAAAAAGTTGGTAGAAGAAACAACCAATTTAGCTTTGGAAGTCGAAGCAAATGAAGGTTTTCTGTTGATGACTCAAAAGGAAGTAGACGAGAAAAATGACAATATGTGGTATCTCGACTCAGGGGCAAGTAATCATATGTGTGGTCACAAACATCTGTTCAAATAATTGCAAGAGATTGAAGATGGTCACGTATCTTTCGGAGATGCATCGAAAGTGAAGGTCGAAGGCAAAGGTACAATTTGTTACTTGCAGAAGGATGACTTGAGTGGGTCAATCCAAGAAGTTTATTATGTACCAGATCTAAAGACCAATATTTTGAGTTTGGGGAAACTCACAGAAAAAGGTTATTCGATACTCATGAAAGATCAGATATTACACTTGAAGGACAAGAAAGGGCATCTGATTGCTCAAGTCGAAAAGGGGAGAAATCGAATGTACAAACTGAACTTGAGAAGTGTTCGAGAAAAATGTTTGCAAGTAAATATCGAAGATAAAGCGTCACTATGGCATCTACGTTTTGGTCATCTACATCATGCTGGTTTGAGGAGGTTAGCAAAAAGGAACATGGTGCACGGGCTACCAGACATCGACTACGATGGAGAGTTTTGTGAAGAATGTGTGCTTAGCAAACAAACAAGAACCTCATTTCAAAAGAAGGCGGAATATCAAGCTAAACATATTCTCGAACTGATTCATACCGACATATGTGGGCCTATCACTCCAGAATCTTTCAGTGGCAAAAGGTATTTCATTTCTTTTATCGATGATTTCTCACGAAAGACTTGGGTTTATTTCTTGAAAGAAAAATCTGAAGCATTCGAGGTGTTCAAAAAGTTCAAAGTAATGGTGGAGAAGGCAACTGACAGACACATCAAAGCCATTCGATCTGATAGAGGTGGTGAGTATACTTCGACAGCCTTTATGAACTATTGTGAAGAGCAGGGCATAAGAAGATTTCTAACTGCACCATATTCACCTCAACAAAATGGTGTGGCAGAAAGGAAGAATCGAACAGTTCTAGATATGGTTCGATCAATGCTAAAGAGCAAGAATATGTCGAAAGAATTCGGGGGAGAAGTGGTACAATGTGCCATTTATGTTCAGAATCGATGTCCACATTTGAAGTTAGAAGATCAAACACCACAAGAAGCATGGAGTGGACAGAAGCCAACAGTTTCTCATCTCAAAATATTTGGTAGTGTGGCTTATGCACACGTACCAGATCAACGAAGAACGAAGCTCGAAGACAAAAGTCAGAAGTACATATTCATTGGGTATGATGAAAAAACAAAAGGGCACAAGCTATTCGATCCCACGAGCAAGAAGGTGATAGTGAGTAGAGACGTTTGTAATACCCCAAATTTTGCCCTAAGATTTGTCGTCGCATTTCGTTGCATTTAATCAATTACTAATAAATTTGTGTAGTCGTTTGACTTTTTGCAGGTAAATATCATATGGCATGTATTTTTTTTCTAAAAAGTAAAAATGGCACAATTAGCAAGAGGACATGTGTAAGGAGTTGTGAGTGTGAGAGGTTGAGAGTTCGAATCTCACCTTAGTCACTTTTTGTTTTTTATTATTTTTACTCTAAATGTTTCTATCTCTCATTAAAAAATAACAAAAATAGTTTTTTATTATTATTTAATTATTATTTTCGTATTTTTATTAAATCATTTTTTAAAATATTTTTTTTTTTCACTTTTTTCTAAATTATTCATAAAAATATCCAAAAAATCATAAAATAAAAAATATTGAAAATTTTTTTTTGTTCTTTTTATAATATTTTTGATTTTAGGAATCAATAGGATTATTAGTTTTTATTTTAAGTTTATTTTAATTATTTTAAATTATTTAAATTTTATTTTTTTCTTAACTAATTATTTAGTTTGAGCTTTAAAATGGGCTTTAGGGACATTATTGACAATTTGGTGTTAACCCTAATTTGTTCCCTATATATACATGTGTTGCCTTGTTGAAAAGGGGGTCAGAAGGTTTTCTTCAGAAAAGAGGAGAGAGAAAGGGAGAAACAAAGGAGATCCCCAGAGAAGAAAGGCGGTCGTTCCCACAACTCGTCAGAAGGATTGGAGCTCTCCAGTGTTCCATTGTTCAAACCTTTTTCACATTTACCGAAGCAAACCTCCGCTTCGTAGGTTAGATTACTAAACCTTTTGCCTTTTTCATGTTTATGTGCATATTTTGCCATGTTAATCTCCATGTGTGTTTAGGTCCGTAGATTTTAATATCAAAACCCTTTTTTAACAAAACCTTTTTTTAAAATCAAAACCCTTTTTTTTTATTTATTATTAAAACCTTTTTTTTAGTAAGACCTTTTTTAAAAAAACTGAAAAGCCTTTTTGTTCCAAAGAAAAAAAAAACCTTTTTGTTCCCAAAAACCTTTTCCCAAAAAACTGAAAAGCCTTTTCCCAAAAAACTGAAAAGCCTTTTTTTGGGATGAAAAACCTTTTTTGTTCTAAAAAAACTGAAAAGACTTTTCCCCCCAAAACTTTTTTTTTATAATTTAAACTTAATTTTTTTTATAATTTTAACTTAAATATTTTTTATTAAAAAATTAAAACCTTTTTTTTTATAATTAAAATATTAAAAAATTAAAACCTTTTCGTAAGGAACTCCTGATGTTTGATGTTTGTCGTGTCATTTTATGTACCTTTTATTACTTTTCTTTCTTTGGGCATTTCATGTGCATGCTCGAGGTTGAGATGTGCTTGTGGTGGCCACAGCCCCACACTATTTTCCTCCCTCACTTCATTCTAAGTGTCATTACATATTTTCATATTCTTCATGTTTTCAGAAATGTTTCTTTGTTTCTTTATACCCTCTGCCTTTATTACTTTTCTTATTTCTGTACCTTAATTATTCCTCCATATAATGATTTGTCATATTTTCACATTTTTTTACAGTTTTATCCTTCCGAAGGATTAGGTCCAGCCTTTTGGCCGCCGAGTCAATAGCCTTACCCCTTTAATGGATCAAACCTTGTTTAGCCTAGGTGTCCCGCCGTGGGCAAAATTGCTTTTATCCTAGTGTTAGGCCAAAAGAGTCGCCGTACTCTGTTTTAAGGTTTTCCGCCGTGGAATCCCTAATTTAACCCTATTAACATTTTTTTAACATAGAGATTGGAGTCTCTGAATAAACCTTGGCCACAGTCAAGACGTTTCTAACCTCCCTTTTGAGGGGAACTACGATTACTCTGATTCCATTCCCGTAAGGATACGTAGGCACAAGATGCGATGTCTTGCCGAGTAAACTTAGAATTAACCCCTTAGGTCTTTTAAACCCTTAATCCTTTGTACATACCCTTAAAGCAAAAAATGAAACAAATAAAAAATAAACAAAAGGTTCCCGTAGAGTACTACGGAAGTTTAGGGTGTTAATACCTTCCCTAATCTTAACCAACCCCCGAACCTTAGATCTCTCCCCTTTAGGTTTTTCCTTTCTTTAACCTTTCCTTCGGATAAATCAAAGACCGGTTGTAAATGAATTAAGATTCAAGTTAATCAATAGCTTGACATCCAAATTTCACCGCAACAGAAAATGGCGACTTCACTGGGGAGTCCTAACTTTTGAGGGTTATCCCCATTTTGTTTATTTTTCATTATATATTTATTTCATTAATATTTTTGCTCATTTGTATATATATTGTTCAGGGGTACCTTGCTTGAGAATTACTGTGTTGTGAGATAAGTCCTACACCCGGACTTGAGTGACATTATTATAGGATGGCGATATATTCGACGAGGCTTATAGGGAGTGAGTCCCGACTAAGCTAAATCGAGAATCACCGCTCAGTTGAGACACTTTCGAAAATGGTTCGGTTGATCGAGTGTAGTCGTGAAAACTTTTACCGTTATCGATTGGAGTATGTGATACTGGGAACCGTAGTACCTTTACACCATCTTGACCTTATATAGGACGTAGTGCGGGAACTATATGGGAGTAGTCCTACAATGGTTGCTACGCGATGCTACACTTAAAAGAGGTTCTCTTGAGAATATTATTGACCCTCGAGTCAGTCGGGAAGTCGATAATATCCGAAAGATGGACTGATGACTTTGGGCACTGATTTAGAACCCTTGTTCTGCAGGTACAATCAACCTATAGTACATACCTCTTTGGGAAGGGTAGACCTTGACTCCATTCATTGTTCCTCTAACTTAGGACCTTTTGTTTGCTTATGTGTATTTGTGCTTCGCATCCATAAAGCATCATATCGTTTCTAGTTTCAAGGAATTCAGCAGTCTTTTACAAATTCGAAAGGCCTTACATTTTAAAGTCTAAAATTTTTTCCAACTTTCTTAAAAAGCAATATTCGCAATCGACCGTTGAAATTCTTGAAACCATTGCATGGCATCAGCATCACATTTTTGCATTGCATTTGTCCCCCGGTTTCTCATTCTTGGTCCTATCGTCTTCCAGTGTATCTTTGAGTCGTCAAGCTGATTCCTCGACACAGATATCAGACCAGAAACGGAACAGGAGTCACTTTGATCCTATTCTCATGACTTACACAGAGCTATATCCTGACTTAGTTCGGCAAGGACTGATTACTACAAAGGCTTTACCACCTCCTCTTAATCCTCCGGCTGGATTTAGGGCTGATTTCCATTGTGCTTCCCATGAGGGTGCCCCAGGCCATGACTTGGAGCATTGTTTTGCATTGAAGGCTAGAGTATGTGAATTGGTTAGAACTGGAATACTTGATTTTACAGACAGTCATCCGGATGTTCAGAAAAATCCCTTGCCAGTACATCAGAAATGAAGTTTTGTCACTAGGCCTTTTGTTTCTCGTTGTTTGCACTTTCCTTATTTTGTTTAAGTTGTTTGCTTTTAATTATGTTTGTACTTTCATTAATGAAATAAGCATTGCGACTTTTGATTCAATTCATTTCTGTCCATTTATTTGCATCTTTATGCTTTATTTTTCAAATGTTTACTTCTTGTCCAAAATTTTGATAGGCTAAGATTGGAGGGAGGATGACGAAAATGTTATACCCATAACTGCTGTCAGTATGCTTTCAATTAAACCTTGTTGACGATGTAAGGCATTGTTTCAATTCCCAAACACTGGAGAAATAAGGAAGTTAATCCCTCGTTACCCCCTTCGAGCCTAGAAGTTGGAGTTTCTTTCGTTACAAAAAACCCACAATTTTAACCTTGGGATGGGTAGTTCTCAGTTAACTTGGTTGTGTGTTCATACGATACACCTTTCATTAATAAATTTTCCTTCGCACACGTCAAACAAGTGTCGAAGATGTTTTCTAATCAAAAGGTCGATGATGGTTCACCGTAATCATTAAAATCAAACAGTCACTTTCCTTCACAAAAAAAAAATAATATAAAAAAATCAAAAGAAGCCCGCTAAGTCAAAACCTATGAAGGAGACTTAGGCAAAACTGGGGCATCCCGCTGACTGTAAACTCTAAAATAAACAGTTCAGGCAAAATTTAGGGATAATACAAAGAGATTTTTAAATCCTTATCTTGAAAATCCTCAATGTCAAAACAATCAAATGTTATAGGGGAGTAGTGGCTGCCTTTTCATAGGTCCCTTTGACTTCTGAGTCATCATTGCTACGATCAATGAAATCCCTAACTTATGGGAACCTGAATGCATAGTATGAGTTAACTGAGCATAGGACTGAAGATCATCACGTAGATTGGGTGAGTACAAATAAATTTTGAGCCTTTATCTTTTGTTTCATAAACCGTGAACCAGGCCACATTACAACCCTCAAAAGACCTAATTGAAGCAAGGTTATTTTGAAAGTATACTACAGCAAGGTTGTGTAACCTGACTCCTAAAGATCTTTGTGAATCATTTATTTTGGCAGTACACCTTTGTTTTAAACTTTGGGCGTCTTGAACTGTTGTGTTCTGACTAACGACTCATGTATTTTCCATCTTTCAAAAATAATTTTGATTTCAAAAGTCGCATGAACTTTGCATTACCATGTTTGTATGAATATTTTTGTTTGCAAACTGGCTTTCCTCTAAGGAATTTTCAAACAATGAGAAACTTGGTCAAGTGATCTTATCAGGGGCAAGTTCCTTTTACATCCTATCAAAGAATTAGTTCAAGATTTGTTCAAGGCAATATCTTCTCAGATTTGGTTTATCCAGAGAATTGTTCAAGACCCAGACTGGGGCAAGCCCTCCGAGGATACAACAAAACAGTTGATTCCACGAATCAGACAGCTGAAGCAATTATCAGTTCATTTGACCTGGGGCAGTTTACTTGCATAATCCCTAAGCAGTTATTCATCATTCCTACAGTGACTATCAACTTGATACAGTTTAATAGAATGACAGTGATCTTCGTGTTGAGGAATCAGTCCTCCAGTTTTGTCATCTCACCGAAAGAGTCGAACCTTGTCGTCGACGTCTGCATTTGCATTTGATCATATGTCATAGCATAATTCCTATACATGTGCATATCTTGGGTGCTTTATTCCCCATTTACATTTCTATCTTGGGTGCTTTACTCCCCATTTACATTTTTATCTTGGGTGCTTTACTCCCCATTTACATTTTTATCTTGGGTGCTTTACTCCCCATTTACATTTCTATCCTGGGTGCTTTACTCCCCATTTACATTTCTATCTTGGGTGCTTTACTCCCCATTTACATTTCTATCTTGGGTGCTTTATTCCCCATTTACCTCTCTATCTTGGGTGCTTTACTCCCCATTTACATATTTATCTTGGGTGCTTTACTCCCCATTTACATTTTTATCTTGGGTGCTTTACTCCCCATTTACATTTCTATCCTGGGTGCTTTACTCCCCATTTACATGTCTATCTTGGGTGCTTTACTCCCCACTTACCTTCTATCCTTGGGTGTTTTATCCCCCATGTACCTTTATCCCGGGTGTTTTATTCCCCGTTTACCAGATATTCCTGGGTTTACCTAACATCATGGGTGTTTTATCCCCATTTGCGTTTTTCTCCTGAGCTTGTGTTTTACCCGCGTCTTACCTTGCAGACAATTTCTAATTTACTTGGCACCTATCAACAATTCTGTGTCGTGTCTATCCGACGTTCTTCCAGATACGACATGTCTTCTTCCCTAGTGCAATTCCTCGATGGGTCGTCCCCTGTGACGTTGTTTCGTCTGTATCCGTGCATTTGTCATTTTCATCATACGCATCATATCAGATTCATATTATATTTAACATTATAGTTCGTTTTGTTTTGTCCATATCATTGCATAGCACTGCGTCTAAAGGCAAAATTTTCGGTTATCTGTATTTAAATCCCTCCACCACGATTTCTCGAGTCTCCGTTGCTCGAATCACCCGGTGAAGTTATTTAAATAGGGGCAACTGTAATACCCCAAATTTTGCCCTAAGATTTGTCGTCGCATTTCGTTGCATTTAATCAATTACTAATAAATTTGTGTAGTCGTTTGACTTTTTGCAGGTAAATATCATATGGCATGTATTTTTTTTCTAAAAAGTAAAAATGGCACAATTGGCAAGAGGACATGTGTAAGGAGTTGTGAGTGTGAGAGGTTGAGAGTTCGAATCTCACCTTAGTCACTTTTTGTTTTTTATTATTTTTACTCTAAATGTTTCTATCTCTCATTAAAAAATAACAAAAATAGTTTTTTATTATTATTTAATTATTATTTTCGTATTTTTATTAAATCATTTTTTAAAATATTATTTTTTTTCACTTTTTTCTAAATTATTCATAAAAATATCCAAAAAATCATAAAATAAAAAATATTGAAATTTTTTTTTTGTTCTTTTTATAATATTTTTGATTTTAGGAATCAATAGGATTATTAGTTTTTATTTTAAGTTTATTTTAATTATTTTAAATTATTTAAATTTTATTTTTTTCTTAACTAATTATTTAGTTTGAGCTTTAAAATGGGCTTTAGGGACATTATTGACAATTTGGTGTTAACCCTAATTTGTTCCCTATATATACATGTGTTGCCTTGTTGAAAAGGGGGTCAGAAGGTTTTCTTCAGAAAAGAGGAGAGAGAAAGGGAGAAACAAAGGAGATCCCCAGAGAAGAAAGGCGGTCGTTCCCACAACTCGTCAGAAGGATTGGAGCTCTCCAGTGTTCCCTTGTTCAAACCTTTTTCACATTTACCGAAGCAAACCTCCGCTTCGTAGGTTAGATTACTAAACCTTTTGCCTTTTTCATGTTTATGTGCATATTTTGCCATGTTAATCTCCATGTGTGTTTAGGTCCGTAGATTTTAATATCAAAACCCTTTTTTAACAAAACCTTTTTTTAAAATCAAAACCCTTTTTTTTTATTTATTATTAAAACCTTTTTTTTAGTAAGACCTTTTTTAAAAAAACTGAAAAGCCTTTTTGTTCCAAAGAAAAAAAAAACCTTTTTGTTCCCAAAAACCTTTTCCCAAAAAACTGAAAAGCCTTTTTTTGGGATGAAAAACCTTTTTTGTTCTAAAAAAACTGAAAAGACTTTTCCCACAAAAACTTTTTTTTTATAATTTAAACTTAATTTTTTTTATAATTTTAACTTAAATATTTTTTATTAAAAAATTAAAACCTTTTTTTTTATAATTAAAATATTAAAAAATTAAAACCTTTTTGTAAGGAACTCCTGATGTTTGATGTTTGTCGTGTCATTTTATGTACCTTTTATTACTTTTCTTTCTTTGGGCATTTCATGTGCATGCTCGAGGTTGAGATGTGCTTGTGGTGGCCACAGCCCCACACTATTTTCCTCCCTCACTTCATTCTAAGTGTCATTACATATTTTCATATTCTTCATGTTTTCAGAAATGTTTCTTTGTTTCTTTATACCCTCTGCCTTTATTACTTTTCTTATTTCTGTACCTTAATTATTCCTCCATATAATGATTTGTCATATTTTCACATTTTTTTTACAGTTTTATCCTTCCGAAGGATTAGGTCCAGCCTTTTGGCCGCCGAGTCAATAGCCTTACCCCTTTAATGGATCAAACCCTGTTTAGCCTAGGTGTCCCGCCGTGGGCAAAATTGCTTTTATCCTAGTGTTAGGCCAAAAGAGTCGCCGTACTCTGTTTTAAGGTTTTCCGCCGTGGAATCCCTAATTTAACCCTATTAACATTTTTTTAACATAGAGATTGGAGTCTTTGAATAAACCTTGGCCACAGTCAAGACGTTTCTAACCTCCCTTTTGAGGGGAACTACGATTACTCTGATTCCATTCCCGTAAGGATACGTAGGCACAAGATGCGATGTCTTGCCGAGTAAACTTAGAATTAACCCCTTAGGTCTTTTAAACCCTTAATCCTTTGTACATACCCTTAAAGCAAAAAATGAAACAAATAAAAAATAAACAAAAGGTTCCCGTAGAGTACTACGGAAGTTTAGGGTGCTAATACCTTCCCTAATCTTAACCAACCCCCGAACCTTAGATCTCTCCCCTTTAGGTTTTTCCTTTCTTTAACCTTTCCTTCGGATAAATCAAAGACCGGTTGTAAATGAATTAAGATTCAATTTAATCAATAGCTTGACATCCAAATTTCACCGCAACAACGTTCGAATAAATGAAGCGAGCAAATGGGACTGGAACAGTTCGACAAATGTCATCGTCGAAGATAGAGAATCATCATTTGCTGTACCAACAAGCATTTCAACAGATCTTGAAGATTCTGACAATGAAGATGAACCACTACAACCCAGAATGCAAAAGTCTGCAAGATTTGTATGATATGACAGAAGAGGTACACCTTGTATGTCTTTTGGCAGATACTTAAAACATTAGCCTCAAAGAAGCATTGCGAGACGAAAAATGGAAAACTGCCATGAACGAAGAGATTAAGTCAATTGAACGTAACAACACATGGGAACTATCAGAATTACCAAAAGGCACTCAACCCATTGGTGTGAAGTGGGTATTCAAGAAAAAGATGAACGCTCAAGGCGAAATAGAATGGTATAAGGCGAGACTTGTTGCAAAGGGATACAAGCAGAAAGTAGGAATTGACTATGACGAAATATTTGCACCCGTTGCAAGAATGGAGACAATTTGATTACTCATCTCATAAGCTGCTCAATTTAAATGGCCAATATTTCAAATGGATGTCAAGTCAGCATTTCTAAATGGTGTGCTCGAAGAAGAAGTTTACATCGAACAACCACCCGGATACATGAAAGTCGGAAAAGAAGAAAAAGTGCTAAAATTGAAGAAGGCGCTTTATGGGTTGAAGCAAGCACCACGAGCATGGAATACATGCATCGACACATACTTCAAAGAGAATAGTTTCAAGCAATGTCCCTACGAACATGCTCTATATGTAAAGAAGAATGGAGGTAATATGTTACTTGTTGCTCTCTATGTTGATGATCTAATTTTCTTGAGTAACAATGATCAGATGATAGAAGAATTCAAGGGCACCATGACACGTGAATTCGAGATGATAGACTTAGGTCTGATGAAATTCTTCCTTGGTTTGGAGGTTCAACAAGAAGAAACGGGAATTTTTATTTCACAGGAGAAATATGCAAAATAAATCTTGAAAAAATATAAGATGGAAAGCTGTAATCCGATTTCGACGCCAATGGAACCAGGTGCAAAGTTGTCGAAATTTGATGGAGGAGAACGTGTCGAAGCAAGTAAATATCGAAGTTTGGTAGGAAGTCTTCGATATCTCACATGTACAAGGCCAGATCTTTCGCTTAGTGTCGGAATTGTAAGTCGTTTCATGGAGGAACCGGTCTATACACACTGGAAGGCATTGAAAAGAATTCTTCGATACATCCAAGGAACTGTGTCACTTGGAATGTTTTACTCAAGAACAGAAGATTACAAGTTGATTGGTTATTCTGACAGCGATTAGTGTGGAGATATAGACGATCGAAAAAGCACCTCAGGATATGTGTTCTTTATGGGAAACACTGCATTTACCTGGCTTTCCAAGAAGCAACCGATAGTAACGCTTTCGACATGTGAAGCTGAATATGTGGCAACATCTTGGAGTGTTTGTCATGCAATATGGCTTAGAAGATTGTTGAGCAAAATGGATCTAAAACAGATAGATGCAACAGTAATACAAGTGAACAACAAATCAGCAATTGAGTTAGCAAAGAATCTAGTGAATCATGAAAGAAGCAAACACATCGATGTTCGTTTTCATTTTATTCGAGAACATGTGAAGGAAGGAAGTGTCGAATTGAAGCATGTAGCAAGCAAGGATCAAGCAACAGACATTTTCACAAAACCATTATCGAAAGAAGTTTTCGACAGAGGGAAGAAATTAATAGGCATGACAGATGGTAGAAACATTTAAGTTTACAGGGGAGATTTGTTGAATAAACCTTAAATGTTATTTTAAGGGAGTTTTAATTTTAGATGTCAGTTATGAAAGGCCAAGAGATGTTAGTTATGAAAAGCCTAAAGGTTAATGGTGTATTAATAAGAATTGAATTGCATTTTAATTCCTAGAATAGTAGAGTCTTGGGTCTATATAAAGACTTGGTTGTATTCTCATTTGTAAGAAGCAAGAGTGAAATAAAAATAGTCCTTCTGTCATAAAGAAAGAAAGAAAGGTGCTTCTGGTTTTATTTTCAATATATACCCCTACGGGTATGTAGTATAAGTAGCTGCAAATTTCCTATTGTCAGTGATAGACATGGTAAGATCCAGACATTCAAGGTGGAAGCATAACCAATTATCAATAGGGGGAAGGGTGATTATCATCAAATCTACTGTTTCGGTATATTACCTTTCCTTTTTCAAAGCTCCGACAGGTATCATCTTGAAACTTGAATCTGTTTACACAATTCTTATGGGGGGAAGAAAGGAGGAGAGAAAAATTTGCTGGATTAACTGGAATAAGGTGTGCAGTTCTCTAGAAGAGGGAGGTTTGGGTTTAAAAAACTTGAGAGCCTTTAATGACGCACTTTTAGGTAAATGGAATTGGAAAATTAGATCGATTAGAGAAGGTCTTTGGTATAAGGCTTTAGTAAATTGATATGGGGCAAACATTGGTTTAGATAGTGATAGAGGAATAGACAACTCACTCTGGTGGAGATATTTAAATAGAATAGATTTAGGAGTCGAGTTCCAACCGATGAATATTCAGTAAAAGGAACTTATAATAATATACTGGGGTATAGTCCTAACTCAACCAATCCTACATGGTCGAAGATTTAGAATAAATATGTCCCGCTAAGGGTCTCATGTCTTATTTGGCGGATCCTACAAAATAGAATAGCCACCAAAGATAATCTGGTCCAGAGAAGTGGCATCAATCATGATTCCATTTTTTGCTGCAGCGGATGCAGGACTAAAGAATCGGTCTCCCATCTGTTTTTTCAATGTCCAATATTTGCAGGTATTTGGTACGATATATCTAAATGGTTAGGTATCTCAACGGCCCTGCATAACAATGGGTTCGACCACCTATCACAATTCGAAGGTCTTATTGATGGTGGCAGAGTTCTCGCAGAGAGAGTTAGGGTCATCTGGTTTGCATGCATCTGGTGTATATGGAGAGCAAGAAACGAGAAGTTGTTCAAAAACAAGGAAATCAACATAATGAGCATAGCGGAATCTGTGAAACATTGGTCTTGGAACTGGTTGAAATTAAAATCCAACAACATAGACTACATTTTCTCTCTTTGGTATTTGAATCTTAGAGTCTCTCTTGGATCTGAAGACCCAGCTTAATGTGCGGGTCAGAGGAAATTCGTATCTCCTTATAGAGGCTCATGGATTCGTCTTTGTGCATAGTTTGTTTAATCTCCAAGCCTTATGGTAGAAGATTTAATTTCAAAATTCAGTTTTGGTGTTAGCTGAGGTGATGTATCTTTTCCTGTTCTGTTTTTTCCTAGAGCGTTGCTGGGCCTAGACAGGTGTTTGGCGTTTTCTCAGTATTTTGATTCGGAGATCTTGATTGTTGGAGGAAGTTGGTCTTCTCATGGTGTCTGCAGCAATTTTTCTGTACAACAATTGCAGACCAATTTGTAGTCTCTCAAATTCTTGTTAGCTTCCTGCAGCTTGATAGGTATGAGTGATTGATCTGCAAGTTAAATTGGTTGGCTACTGTTGGTTTTGAAATGAAACTATACCAATGGGTTTTTCCGTATTTTGATGGCTGAGATGTTTTCAATTTTATGAATCCTCCTTGATTGTATCGGTGGTTCTCCCGTAGGTTCGTTGGTGGGTCGGATCTCTCATCTTTTTGCTCAAAATATGACTGTTGCAGATCTGCAGGTTGTGGGAGCATCCCGGTTAGGCATTTTGCATTATCTCCATATTAAGCTGAGCGGCTTTGTAGCGGTGGCATTGAGACGGGACTCATGTCGGTTGTTAATTTTGGTGCTCCCTGGTTTCTCCTAATCTTCATATTATCTTCTTGTTTTGGATATATTATGCAAATAGTTTCTGGAGCAGCAGGTCTCTTTGTGGCATATCAGATGTTTCTTTCTAATATCTAGATGGATCAACATGGATCAGCGTCTAAATATTGACCTCGTTGTTTCAAGCGATTTCAAGTAGCATTTGTTCTGGCTTTGCTCATAGAGTTGGATTAAATCCTGCTGTCATTGGGTCTGCCACTTGTTTGCACTTTGTAGGCTTATCGAGCTATTCTCAGCTGGAGGAATTGCATCAGGTCAGAGGCTTATTGGGTGATGTCGCTTTTTTCCTGCTGTACCTCAATATTTCATCACCGGACCTAATTCTCATGGTCGGATCGGTTTGTTGTAAGCCATTGCAGGTGGTGCCAGGTTCTTAATATTAGTCGCAGCTATTTGTCTTTTCTGGACAGGGGTTTTGATGTGGCCGCCTCTGCTACAGGAATTCTGATTCATAACCACAGTGGTCAGTGTGGTTTTTTTGAGCTAAAGTGCTCTCTTTATTTTTATGGTCTGAGGTGTCAATTTCTGGTGTAGTTTGGAACCCTTAGGGTGTATTATTTTGTTTGAGATATTTGTAATCTTGGTGGATTCTATTTTTGAGTTGTAGCTCTTCTATTATGTTTGTACCATCTCTATTGGCATTTCTTATGCATATTTTTAATAAATTCCTTTGCCTTTAAAAAAAACTTATTATTATACATACATTTAGAAATTAGGGCTAGTTATTAGGTTTAGTTTTAAGGTTAATTAGGATTAATTAAAAATTAGTTAACCTAATTAGGATAATTAGATAAATTCATATTTAAATAATTAATTCGACAATTATAATGGAATTAAAATACTAAAGTATAATTAGTGTTAGAGGTTAATTTTATAACAATCAAGCATGGGAAATTAGGGATTAATATAAATACTATAAGAAAATATAAAAATATAGGGATAATCATTGGATTTTAATTAAATTGGGAAATTAGAGATAATTCAAGGAATAAAAATGGGATAAAAACGGGATGATCAAGAGTTAAAAAAAGGGATAGAATTGGGATTAAATGAGATAAATAATGGGATAGAAATTGATCTGTAGTGATCAGAATGGATCGTCTTGACCTTCAATGTAAGACATCAATAGTGGTTGTAGAAGAGGAGGGGGTGTACCTGCAAGGTACTCTGATGCAAAAGTAAGTTTGGGCTAAAGAGAGAGTAAGTACGAGTGTTTAGGTATGAGTTAGAATGATTAGAATACCTGACCCTCTCAAGAGAGAGGGCATTTATGAGATTCCCCCTAGCGCGGGGCCAAGGTCTCCCATGTGGCCGAAATATCTGGTCGACTGTTGCACCCCAAATTTTGACCCCTTAGATCTTCATCATCATTTTAGGATCATTTTCATTTGATTATCTAACCACAACCTATTTCAAGTTTGTCTTTGTTAAGATACAGGTGAATTAAGGTTCCGTGCAGTCGAGAATCGAGGTTTCGATGATTTAATTAGTCAATGTATTTGATTGATTCTCCATGAAACAAGTCTCTACATCATCAAAAATACTCCATTGGGTCAAGTATGAATCCAATTTGAGGTTGTCACTCAAAGATCAAGAACAATGCAATTAAGGATCCCCGATTAGGGTATCCGATTAGGAAAAGTCAACTGTAGTTTGACTTTTGATGTAAAAGGTGTTCCAATGAGGGAATTTTGGTCCATGAAGTTCATATGGCTTAGTGAAGTCTGCTCAAGGAGTTTCAAGGCTTCAGAAGACGCAGAACATCAACAGTCGACTCGGTAGTCATCGATCGATCGTTCGGTTGACCGAAAAGTCAACTCTTCAATCATAAGGAATTTGACCTCAAAGTATGAAGCAAAAATGTTCCTAGTAACATATTACACCTGTTCATGAAGTTTCATGACCATTGGGTCAAGGATTGGGGAGTAATCGGAAAAATCGGGAATTAGGATTTTGAAAGGGGCAAGACCATAACTTCCTAACCACACATCCAATTGAGTTGGTTCAAAGCTTGTTGGAAAGGTATTGACAATTCCTACAAAAGTCTCACAGTGGTAAATATGAAAAAAATGCATAGATTTGGAGTTATAGCCAAAATCATCACAAGAGGGAGAAAACACTTGGAAAAATGCTAAGTTTATGGCCTTGCAAATCATGTTTTCAGCCAACTTTGAGGGGATTTTTGACCTAGTTCCACTTGAAGTTTGTAAATTCAGTGAACATTAAAGTTGTAGAGCTCCATGAGAGCTTTCCTAAAAGTACTAGAATTCTTCCATAGCCCTTATGAGCTGAGAGTTTCGAATGGAGCAAGTTGGGCCTGTGCACTAGTTTGTCAACTTGTCAAAACCCAACATGGACTTGATTTCCAACTATGAACTTCATCTCTAACCATGGAATGACCTCTGATGAGATGTATTACTGTGTAATGTGGACTGGATCATACAAGAATCCAAGTAAATCTCAAGTTCTTGACAAGACACATTAGTTTAATGAGAAAAAATGCAAAAGTTACACAAGGAGATAGAGCATTGTGGCTGCAGCAGGTGGGCTGTCCTTGCTCACTCTTTAGTCACTTCTCACAATTCAATGTTAGCTGATTTTAGGGGTCTAAACACCTTGGAAACAAGCCTCATCTGCAGAAAGTAAATCAAACTTGGATTCACAAAGATTTTTCACCAAAACCATCTTGCAAAACCACTTGTGCAGATCTGCCCTCACCTTTCATTTTGCCTATAAATAGAGGTTCCCTCTATGCTAAACTTACACTAGAGCACCCTCTAAACCCAAGAGAAAATCGAGCTCTCATTCTTTCCTTGCTTTACTTGTAAGTGAAGAGAATTCCAAAACCACCAAAAAACTGCCTTGTGCAAACTTTATACCAGTAACCTTTCTAATCATTCAACCACCTTAAAAATCATCCACACAACTTCCAAATTATCATTAGGAGGTGTTATAACCATTATTTTGATCAAAAACACCACAAAACCAAAAGTCAACTTCTCATACCCCTTAGTTTGACTTTTCTGCACAAAGTGATAAAACTCACTGCCTGAAACAGTTTGAACCACTTTGACACTTTGAACACCTTTCATTTGTGTTATACCAGCTGTTTAAAACCTCGAACAACAGCTGGAACCTCATCTGCTCAAATTGTCCTCAAGATTTGCTTGTTTCTTCAAAAGGAAGTAGCTTCACAAACTTGCTCAAAAGGAAGGATCTCTGGTTTTCTTGGCAGCTAGCTTGCTTTTGGAGGTCTACAAGAGGTAAGTGACCTTTAACTTTTGTTTTATTCTCATGTATATGCATTATCAAAACTGTTGACCATGAATTGAATGTGCTTGCATTTATTGTCATAAACTCATGTTTGCCATATGATGCATATGATCTTTGAGGCTTAACATTGTTATGTTAGTTTTGTGCTTGTCAATGTTAAAACTTGTTCCTCATGTTTAAACATACTGTCAAGGTTGTAACCATTATGAGAAGTATACATTGAGTTTGTTCAATTGATGCTTGACATTGTCATGTCAAGTTTGCTTCTGTTTTGGTTTGAACTGCTGTTTTGTGTTTGGTTTATGATTACTGTCATAAGTGTGTATCTATCACATGATTTTGTGCTGTGCTGACAAAAAACTATCTTGAAGTTTGTTAACTTCCACTTAAAATATGGATTTGATGTTGATGTGTAAAGATTGTTGTTGGTACAACATTGTCATGTTTGTTCTTCTCAATGCTAGAAGTTTTTGGTTATGATCTTGTTGACATTATTATGTCAAATTTGTATTCTTTTGCTGTCAAGACTATTTTGAAAATCTGAGTTGGATGAACTCAGGGTTGTCACTGTTAAAACTCATTTCTCATGTTATGGTTGTTAAATAGAAGGCTGTCAACATGTTTACATTGGACTGTTTCTTTGGCTGCATGTTGTAACATCAAGTTTTATGTGAGGATCAACTTTGCTTTCATGACTGTCAATTCTGTTTTACTTGTGAATATGAATGATGTCATGAGCTTGTGATTTGTCTGTTTGTTAACTGATCTGAACTTTGTTGGGGGTCATAACTGTATTGCCAAGTTTTTGTTGTTGGATTTGAGTTTGTTAAGTTTCGTGCTTGATTAAATATGTGTTGTCAAAAGTTGTAGCCATCTTGAATATATTATAACATGGTAATGTCCAAACCCCCCAACTTTGCTGTTAAAATTATGTTGGAAGTTATGAGTTTGTCAGCTCATGGGCCATTTCTGCTTTAAGATCATTTCTCATAACTATAGCCTGTTGTGAAGTAGTATTTGTCTTGAATGCATGTCAAAAGTTGGTACTGCATTGGTTCCAAGTTAGGTTCTTTGTATGATTAATGAATTATGACTTCACATAGGCCTTGAGCAGTCTTGGATTATGACAGTTGTGAATATGCTGTCAAATGTTGTTTTGAGGTTTGAGTTTGTCAATTCATGCCTTGATGCTGTCAGAATTTTTGTTTCTCATTAATAGAAGTTGGTTGTGCTGTGACTTTCATTTGAATGTTTGAATTGAGGTCAATGACCAAAGGGTTGTTACCACTTCTGTTTGAGTTATTATGCTGTTCTGTTGCAAGACCATTTAAAATGTTAGAAGTATTGAGTTTGTCAAAACTGTATGGTTGGAACAGGCTGCTAAGATGAGAAACATCAGGTGCGTGAATCCTGCGAGCACCCTTGTTGTTAGACTCTCTATGCACTACTGCTTTTACTTTGTAGCTTGTATTACTGTTCTGCATTTTTATATGAAAAAAAGGCAAGTTTCTGTCAGCTCCCTGCCTTGAGGCTTGCTAACCTCTGTTACCTTCAAGTTTCTCTTTTAAAACCATTTCAATTTGTGTGATAAGTTCATAACATGTTGCAACTTGGATTGATGAAATAGTAGCTGTCATGGATCATTGTCTTGGCATTTGGTTGGACACATTATTTATCTAACACCATTTCATTAATTAGCAACTTGTTAGTCACCTTTTAATTCCCTGAGAATTTGAGGCTTTTCTTCGGACATAATCCATGAACAACATGTTTAGAACATGTGCAGACCCTCACCTGTTCTTATAATTTACCAGTTTTGATCATTGATTTCCAAGATGCATTTCAAAGCTCCACTTTGCATTTCCATTCAAATATAGATCTGGAGAGTTTTCTTAAACTCTACACAAGCATTTTTATGTTTGTTCCCCTTTGAACATTTATCATAATCAACCTAGTGAGGTGAACTACGATTGCTCTGATTCTATCCTAGTTAGGATACGTAGGCAGAGGATGCAATATCCTTGCGAGAAAACTTAAAAACTATCTTTAGGTCTTTACCTACACCTTTTACCCAATCCCAAACCATAACAAACATTTAGCAAGTATTAGCATGCAAACAAACAAAAGGTTCCTGTAGAGTACTACAGATGTTTAGGATGTGAAATACCTACCCTAGGCATAACCAACCCCCGATCCCCGAATCTCTTAGCTTCGTTGTTACGTCGCGCAAAGGGTTTTTCTTTCTTTAAGCTTTTCTTTGGATAAATCAAAGTCCGGTTGTGAATTTTAAGAATTAAGATTCAAGTTAATCAATAGCTTGGTATCACGATTCTCACCGCAACACTGACTAATGGGAGACTGCTAGGTGGAAGATCTAGTGTGTCATCTTTGACCTTGTCCAACTGTCCCCGTGGATTTCAGAGGGGAAGTTGGTCGCGTGAACTGTCAAGTGCGTGAGGGGGATGTCCCCAACGACTATATACTCCAACAGTCATATTGTGCCCAACGACTATATTGTGTCCAACGACTATTTCTTGCCCAACGGTTAGATTGTCCTAATCACCTTATTAGGCCTGACCTTAAGCTAAACTGGATTGGGCATTTCCCAATTGTGGGGCATGTGTCAGTCTAGTCCAGAACAAGAGCCCCCCAAGTCGTTGCTCGGAGGTGAGGAGTAATGACTTGAGTCAGCCTAACTGGTCGACCAGTAGGCAAGGGCCGTGTCGCAGGGAGGGCTTTTGTGGTCGCCTTTATTTGAACGAAGCTCTTCGGGGATGTGCCCATAAGTAACATGTGATTAGTATGGTCGACTGGTGATAGCACGTTGTCGCAACTGGGAAAAAGGGCCGGCAGAAAAAATAGAAGAGTCGCCATCGAACGTTATTTATTCGAAAGAGAAGGAAAGGAAACGATCGAAGAAAACCTAGGAGAAAGGCGAAGACAAGGTCATCACAATAAAATCTTGGGCTCGGGAGTCGATTATGCGAGGGGAAGGTATTAGCACCCCTCACGTCCATTGTACTCAACGAGATCCACGCTTGTTGTCGGATCAAAAGGGTGTGTTATCTAAAAGTTATTGTTAAATAGGGTTGGGGGGATAAAAAGGAGACTCGATAGGACATCGCCGCCCTATGCCTATGGATTCCCTCGTGCAATGGGAAAGTCAGAGTCAACGTAGTTCGGAAAACTACGGGTGATGAGGGGAAGGTTTCTCGCCAAGACATCATCGTCTTGTTCCTACGTATCCTCATCTAATATGAGAAATTAGAGCAAATGTAGTTCGGGTAAAATAGACCACTGGTTGGTTAAGTGTTTTTTATGAGTGACGTTAAGTTCCCATTCCAGCAGTTAAGATCGATGCCTGTTTGCGGTAGAACAGAAAAGTGACGTACTCTTTCTAAAAATGATTTTGAGAATAATCCCTAAGGATAAAAGGTTTGCATTTGATTTGTGAGTTTTAAAGAAGTGAGTTGAATTTGTTTGAGATTCACGTTGCACTAAAGACTATGACATAGGAGCGAATGCGTCGCATATCGCCCAAAGGACATACACTAAACACTCTAAACAAGTTAGGAGAAACCCCACACTCATCATTTCCCATATACTTAAGGCTTGTAGCGCACAATGTTCATCATTATTTATTAAGTGTATTAAGATTATTTGAGATGAGAAGAGAAGACACAAAAGAAAACACAAAAGGGAAACTGAAAACCCTAATGTTATCATGCAAAATGGTCATTAGGTTAGGATGAAAAGGTAGTCTACCTAATGTTATCCTACAAATGATGGACCTAAAGTTGAGATGAAAGGGACTATCCTAATTGTTATCATGCAGAGGATTGAAAGCCTAATGTCTCTCCTACTCCCATCTTAAATAGAGGGTCTAGGAATTCTAAGGGATCATGTGAGCAAGCACAAGTAAACACCAATCAATTCAATCACAAATGAAAACAAGAATGGGACTTAAACAAGTTCCAAAAAGAGAAGAAAGATGAAGAAGAAAGAAGGCATACAAGATGAAAAACATACAAATAAGAAGTCATTATCAAACCAAGATGAAGATAACAAACACATTCATTTCAATCTCATACAAGATGAATATCAACATAAAGTCAATCATCAAACAAACATTCACAACATCAAAGCAAGATGAGATGAAGTCAAGTGGTACAAGAAACATGGTAAGGCATCAAATGCAATACAAGATACTCAAGTCATATCAATGATCAAAGAGGGCACAAGGCAATAAATCATGCATACCATTCATACACAAATCCACATCATATCAAACAAACAAGCATACAAACAACCCCCAAAAGGGAAAAACATATGAGCATGACATGAGCATAAGAAGAGGTCATAACATTAACATGATCAACAAGTACAACATTCAAACATGCACACACAAGAGGAATCATACAAATGGAATCACACAAGTGGAAACCAAAAACGCCTCAAGAAGAAATCATCAACCAAATCAACCATAAAAAGCAAACTACAATCAAGCAAGCATTAAGGTCTCAAATGACTTGAGGAAAAACAGAAAGTCACTCAATCATGGATTTAAAAAAACAACATTACCTTAATTTGCAATTTAAAATCAAATATAAAACAAAATAAAAGGCAAATAAAACCTAAAAAGGTATGGAAAATAGTTACAACACAAATAAAAATCCTAGGACATCACCATAGGTCAAAAACCATCATAGGATGATATGCTGATTTACCCACAATTTTAAGTGGCTCAAAAATAATTTTAAACCACTTAAAATTAACCAAATAAATCCAAAAATGCATGAAAAATAGAAAAACCAGAAATAAAAATCCAATAAAATCTCCTTAGGTCCAAGACCATCATAGGATCATGTGTCAAGTTCCTCATGATTTTAAATGGCTGAAAAATAATTTTAAACCAATTAAAATTAACCAAATAAATCGAAAAATGCATGGAAAATATCAAAACCAAAAATAAAAATCCAATAAAATCACCATAGGTCCAAAACCATCATAGGATCATATAATATTTTTCTCAAAATTTTAAAATGCCTAAAAAAAAGTTTAATATAATTAAAATTAGCTTAAACAAATTAAAATTCAAGAAAAATAGCAAATGGAAAAATAAAAAATGCACAAAAATAAAAATCAGAAAGAGAAAAATAAAAGGAAATTTTAGAAAATATTTTGGTATTTTTCTGATTAAAAATGAATTTTCTATGGACTTATGAATACAAAATTAATTTTAAAACAAAATAGAAAAAGAAAATAAAATAGAAAAAACAAGATGCGTTGGATTTGAGCTCATTAACTGACGTGGCTAATCCAAGGGCTAGAAAGCGCACATCCACGGTGGATCTGAGTCAACCTCATTATTTCCGATCAGCGAAGGTCAAACACACCAGATTAGAACAAGTGGCATGATGGACGGTGAGATCATCATCTTCAACCTCCAGCCACTGAAAATCTTAGAGAAATGCAAAAATTCGAAGATCCTTCAAACCATAACCATTGGAGCTCATAGTGGTTTAATTTGATGCATCTTTTCAATACAATCTCAACCATATCGTCGCGCCATATTTCTTTAAACCATAGCTTACTGGATTTGAAAAAAACCAAAAAGAAAAGAAAACACAGATTTGGAAATTGAACATCAAAACTCAACTAAAACCAAAATCTAACAATCTTAACAGCATCAACAAATCAAGGACTACATCTTAGCAACAAATTTGAGTTAAAATGGTTGAGAATTGTACATGTTGAAGTTCAACTTTAAAGCTCTAAAAATGGAGTCCTCAAGCTTGATTCAGGCCACGATCCTTCAAGTTTTTGAGCTGGTTAACTTCACTGAATGTTGGTGAAGCTAACTGAATGGAGAATTTGAGTGTTTGATGTGTGGAAATGAAAATTCAAAGTTCAAGCTTAAGAGTTCAAATGGGATCTCAGGAGGGTGATTCTGGCTATCAAAGCTTTTGAAAATGAGTGGAATGAGTCCCTTATTTATAGGGGAAGCTTTCTGAATGCTAAGGGAGGGTGAATGATGCAATTTGAGGTGAATTCGTGCACACCTGCATCATGAGCAAAGTGTGACTTGAAAACTGCCAAAACTCACTCAAAACTTGTGTTTTAAGGCTCTAATCAACCCAGGCAAGTTTTTTAGTCATGTTTAGATTGAATTCGTGGCTTAATTTGGTGATTAGAGACCAACTCAAACAAATTCGATTCTGACTTGAAGTGGATTTTCAGCTTTGAAATTCAAATTTTGCCACCATGGTTCTCACAATGTAGGAGGCTTTTTGAGATGGTTCTTCTTGCATTGGATAAGGGATGATACAATCTTTGAAATATGAAAAGAAAGTATTGATTTGGCAATCTGAGTTGAGAGATATGATCTTTCAAAATAGCTTGCATGAGAAGGTTCAAAATTTCAAAACACTTAGAAAAATTTCAAGTCTTTTTAGGGACCAAAAATGACCTATAATGTTTTGATAAAAACTAAGGCCTTCCATGGGTTTTTTGCTTTTCCTAATTGAATCAAAGTTGTAGAGGATATGACCTTTTGAAGTTGACTAGAAAAACCTTCCAAAACTCAAAATGACCTATAATGTCTTTAAACTTTTGATGACTTTCCAAGCATAATTATATCTTTCCTTGCAAAGAGAACTTGTAGGGGATGATGAGAAGAGTTCATTAGAAAAAGAACCACCTAAAATGTTGAAAATTGAAGAAGTTATACTCATTTGATCCTAGCCTCCACAAATTGCTAAATTAGGTCAACCACCTTGAAACAAATTTGAATCTCTTAACCATTTGTTGCAAACCAAGACATGATGATCCACATATGATCTTGAAATGATGTTTCCTTGAATCAAACTTGACGATGAGAGACCTTTGGGGCTTAAGAATGTCACAAAGTCAAGTAGAAAACCTTGCTTGAGATTGAAGAAACATGTCACTCTTCCTTGAGAAACAAATCATGATACCTTGATCCCTTGTCTTAGAATAATGCTATGCAAAAATGAGAATGAGAATGCAATGAAACATAAGCCAAAATACCAAAGAAAGATGGGCAAATTTTGGGGTGCTACACGCGTGGTCTCCTTTGTGGTGTGAGGATGTGGTCGGATATGAAAGGCGCGTTTTGCGTCGCCTATTTTTGCTCTTAGGGTGCTGAGAATATCCCATTGATGAGACTCTTGCTCGAATGGTATTTGGCAATATTGTAAAGGAGATTGTGCCCGTGGGGAGCCAGAGGGACTTATTCTGTTGTAAGCATACGAAAGGTCAGTTTTGAAAGTGTCAACTGATAACTTCCTCTTTTGCCACGTGTGAAGGCGTAATTAATTTTGTTAAGGTCTAGGAGGTCTAGGAAATGGTGGCTCTTTGCCCTTTGCGCTTTCCTATGAGAGAAAAACTTTGCACTTTCCTATGAGAGAAAAATTCTTATATAAGGGGAAAGAGGATTCATTTTCACTTCACAAAATTTCTCTCCTCTAATCCTCTTGCTCTGTAACAATTGTTCGTTGCTGGAGCATTCTTTGCCGCCATCAGTCCCCCTTGTCTTCTCCCAGATCTTCATATTCAAGCTCCTTACTCAAGTAAGTTCTTCATCTTTTCTTGTTAGAACGTATGAGTTTCTAGAATTTAGCTTGAATTTCCCGACAACTCATGACTTTTTCGGTTGAAGTTCATGCGTTTTCCCGATGAACACATGAATTTCCTGGGAAATGCATGAAGGCCTTGAAGAAAATGAATGTAGAATGTAGTGTATGTCTGTAGATCCTCCTGGGTTATTGTTTGAAACGTATCGTGTTTGTAGTCGGGCAAGAGGTATCCTCGATACTAAGGGCTTCATCCTCGTGTGCTCGATAAGTCATAGTAGCCGCAGGGCTTAACCCCTTTAGGTCCTTTACAAGTCACGAAGACTTGTCCTCGTTTAGGGGAGGGGTTACGCCAAGGCCCCGTGCTGTAGATAAGAGCTTGAGTTGAGGAGACATGTCCCCATACTTAATCCTTGCCCTTTCACTTGATTTTTGGTGGAAGGGTGGATTTGATCTTCGTCAAATTCACTTTTGCTTCCTCTGATTTTCAGGTGAAATGGATGATCGAAATGAAGGAACCATCCCCAATGTCGAGGCGACTAATAACGAGGACGTGCCTCCTGCCGAATACGCCAACATGCATGTTGCTCAAGGGGACCTTAGTTGGGTTGCCCCAGAGCCTCTAGTGACCAAGTCTACCTTTACAAAGGAGGAGGTCGATGCTTTTAATCTCCTCGAAGATAGGGAAGAAGATGCACCCGTGAGTTGGAAGGTGATAAGCCCGACTGAAGATGACCAGATCTGCTCGGTGTATCTGGGGAGAAGATTCCCAATGTATGAGTTTTCCTTTAAGGAGGCGGGGTATCGTCTGACCTTCACGGATTTCCAAGGGGCGATTTTCTGTCATCTCGAACTGTCCCCTGCCCAACTTCACCTGAATGCTCTGGCGTTCATTTGAGCCTTTGAGTTGGTATGTCGTTTTCTGAAGATCGGGACTACTGTGGAGCTCTTCTTCTGCATTTGCCTGCTACATAGGAGCACCGCTGAGTCGAAGCAAAGCTGGGTGTCCTTTAAACAGCAAAGTAGGCTATTTTGGCTGTACTCGAAGTTTGTCCGGAATTTCAAATTCAGGTTCCTGGTCGTAAATCCTTTTTCAGAGGTGGCCAAGAGTTCTCTGGTCACCATGAAGACTATGGTTAAGGATGGTCAGGAGGTGGTAGAGCCTGTATCGAAGTTTCCACTGGAGTGGGTGTATGCCCATTTTAGATATAGGACCGACCAGTTCCTTGTGAAGCACGATCAGTTATGCATCAAGGATAAGAAATCCCTCCGAGCGTTGATAGTGTTCATGGAGATTTTCACTCCTGATAGCGTGGTGGATAAGGATAGTAACCTGCTCTATACTGAGGACGGGGAGCCTGCTCAGGTGGCCCGTTACATAAACACCAAAGCAGTCATTGACTATAAAACAGAGGTCGAGGCTTTTGAACTTTTAGTTATAGATGATCGATTTTGCTTGCACTTATTAATGTTTTGATGTCGTGCTAACCCCTTTTTCTTCCTTTGTAGTAAAAATGTCGAACTTACGTGAACAGCTTGTCAAGTCTGCCGCAGCCAAAAATGTCAAGAAGGTTTCGACCTCGAGGGTGGATGCGATCAGACAACAGGTGACGCTGTAGAGGTTCGTGGGTGGCTATTAACCTTCTCTTGGAAGCACCTACAATCCTCCTACCTCGGATCCTCAGAGGAAGAGGAAGCAGAACAATATTGGTTCTTCTTCGGCTGAAGGCTCAAGTGGCTTTTTCGGGGGAAAATATATCTTGTCACCTTGCTATCTTCAGGACAAGATCTTTGACGGGGAGGGATCTGTAGTTGTCTCCGAACGGGAAGCGTCATCAATATTGTCTACTGTCCCAAAGGTGAGGAGGACGCTCATTTACTGTGATGCTGCATCGATGATGAAGGTGCTGGAGACGACTCTGTTCCTGCGCAACACATAGACAGTTCCGCTTAAGGAGTTCAAGAAAGTAAAGTCCAGGGAGACCAAGATCGAGTTGGAGATAGTTGAGTTGTTCAACAAGCTGACGACCCTCCAGGGCAACTATGAGACCAAGGTCACACTCCTAAAAGATATGAACGAAGTGACGGAGGAGCTGAAGAAAATAAAGAAGGAGAATTCCAACTTGAAGGAGAAGGTAACGGAACTTTAGGGCTCTTCAGCGGTGGGTCCAGACGAAATCGAGAAGGAGAAATCATTGACAACCCGACAAGAATTGGTCGATCCGCATCCTTGAACAAGATACCCTTGGCGCTGCCGAGTTTGTTTTTAATTCTTTCGTGGAGTAGATGAAAGCCTTGAACCCCGATTTCCAGCTGGTTACTAAAGGGATGGGCGTTTTGCACCAAGTGGTTGACGAGCAGGTGGTCCCCCTAGAGGTTCCGGTTGATGATGCTTGTTTTTTTTTTTGTAAATTCTGACTGTCGGGCTCGGGCCATAATTTTTGTAATATTTAAACAATTTATGGCCTGGTGGTCGGACTTATATATATATATATATATATATATATATATATATATATATATATATATATATATATATATATATATATATATATATATATATATATATATATATATATATATATATATATATATATATATATATATATATATATATATATATATATATATATATATATATATATATATATATATATATATATATATATATATATATATATATATATATATATATATATATATATATATATATATATATATATATATATATATATATATATATATATATATATATATATATATATATATATATATATATATATATATATATATATATATATATATATATATATGTTCGACATTGTATGTCCATTATGTGTTGTTTTTGTATAGGCGTCTTCCTTATGCTAGTTTTTTGCAAGCTATGTTCACTGAATATGAGAGTTTGCTCGACTCGTTACGTTGCTCGACAGTTTAGGGAACTTGTCAAGGGGGCGAAGTAATTTTGCCAGCCGTGGGACTAGGATATCGATCAAGGTTCTGATCGCACAGGGCTTAGACTTTCCCATCGTGAGTTGGGTGTCCTGCCACGCTCGTATGATAACGACAAAACTCGATTGAGTTATTCCCCTTGGACACATAATCTGCTCGTTCTATGAGAAAAAAATTGCGTTCATTATGTTTGAGGATTGTGCTTGTACCAGGGCACACTCCCTTGGCCAAATGGTGTCTCTTTGTTGTGATATGGAGTCGTCGACATTTAGTCCTAATCGACCGCTACTACTAACTGTAATGTTGTTTGAGCTTTTCAGCATTCCAGGGTCGATCAAACGGTTCTCTGTTTAGATGTTCGAGGTAGTAGGCTCCAATTCCTGTTTTCGACCTCACCCAGTAAGGGCCTTCCCAATTTGTGGCCAACTTGCCCTTGCACAAATCTTTTTTATTTCGGTGTATGACAAGGTTGTCCACTTGGAAGTCGCGCTTTACGACCTTGGCATCGTGGCACAACGTTATATTTTGTTTCAGTGAAGCTTTGCGGAGGGCTGCCCCTTATTGGATTTCTTCGACCAGATCAAGTTCCTCCCTTAATGCTTCATCGTTCATTTCCTCGTCGAGAAGGGCCTCTGTCCATCTAGAGGGTTCTCTGAACTCTAACAGGATTACTACTTCGGTTCCGTATGCTAGTCGGAAGGGAGTTCCCTCAGTGGTAGAGTATGGAGTTGTTCTGTAGACTCAGAGCACACTATGTAGCTCCTCGATCCATCTCTTTTTGGCTTCGCCTAACCTTCGTGTTAGTCCATGGAGGATCACCCTGTTTGTGGCCTCAACTTGCCCATTGGTTTGAGGATGCTCGACAGACGTAAAATGTTGCTTAATGCCTAGTTTGGCGACGAAGTCTTGAAACTTTATGTTCGTGAACTGGGTCCCATTGTCGATCACAAGGGCCTGAGGCACGTCGAATCGTGCAAGGATGTTTCTTTTGTAAATGCAAGAATCGTGCCTGAGGCCTGTGGCGTTGGCATCTGTCGCATTTATTGACATGCTCTTTCGTGTCATGCTTCATAGTTTGCCAATAATATCTTGTGCTGAGGACTTTTCACGCCAAAGATCTACCTCATAAGTGTTGTGTGTTGATCCTATCCTGAATTTCTTGAAGAATGTCAGGGACCTTGTTCTCCTCAACACACTTTAAGAGGGGGATGGAGAATCCTCGTCGGTAGAGCTTATCTTCGACTAGGACGTATAAGCAGGACATTCACTTAATTATGTTGGCCTCTTTGCTATCTTAGGGCAGCTTCCCTGTGGTGAGATAGTCGTATACCAGAGTGATCCAGCAATTGTTGTCGCCAATGGCGTTGACGTCAAGCAGTCCAGTTGGCTTTTCGATGCTTGAATGGGGAAGCGTCTCTTGTATAATGGGTTTGTTGCCATCTTTCCTCCTTGTGCTGGCCAGTTTCGACAGAACGTCTGCTCGAGCATTTTGTTCGCAGGGGATATGCTGGACTTCTCATACGTCGAACTTGGTTATTTTATCTTATACCAGCGTCAGGTATTCAACGAGATGATTGTTTTTTTCTTGGTATTCCCCCGTACCTAGGAAGCCATGAGTTGGGGGTCCATGAAGATTTTAATTTCCTTTGCGCCTAGGTCCTCAGCCAGTTGTAAGCCTGCAAGGAAGGCCTCGTAGTCGGCTTGATTGTTCAAGGTTGGGAAGAAGAAGACCAATGACACTTCGATCAGGATCCCCTCTTCATTTTCGAGGATGATGCCTGCGCCGCTGCTTGTGGAGCTGGAAGCTCCATCGATGAAAATGGTCCACTTGTGCGATCCACTTGATGGGGTTGCTGGAGGCGTCATTTCTGCCACGAAGTCGGCTAGGACTTGTCCCTTAAGGGCCTTTCTGCTTTCGTAGTGGATGTCAAATTCTGACAGCTCTAGAGGCCATTTAGGCATCCTGCCAGCCATATCTGGTCGGCCGAGCAATTACCTAATGGGATGGTCTGTCCGAACCATGGTTGTGTGGGCCAGGAAGTAATGCCTTAATCTTCTCGCGACATTGATGAGGGCCAGGGTGACCTTTTCGATATGCTGGAATCTGAGATCTTGCCCATGTGAGGCCTTGCTCATAAAGTATATAGGTTTCTGCCCATCGACAATTTCTTGAATGAGGGCGACGCTAATGGCTTCATTGGTGACGGTGAGATACAGGTAGAATGTTTCCCCGTTGTCTGGTCGCGACAAAACTGCGGGTTCAGACAGGGCTTGCTTAAGATGGTGTAGAGCCTGCTCGCATTCTTCTGTCCGTTCAAACGTAGCCTCTTTTCGTAAGAGCTTGAAGAAGGGCAAAGTGTGTTGGGAAGACTTGGCCACAAAGCGAGATAATAAGGCAAGCATCCCGTTGAGGGATTGTATGGACTTCTTTGACCTTGGCATGGGGAATTCCGAGAATGCTCGACAATTATCAGGGTTGGCCTTGATTCCCCTCTCAGTGAGGTAGAAGCCGAGGAATTTTCCTGCTTGCACCGCGAAGGTGCATTTTTCCAGATTAAATTGTATTTTGCACGTCCTTGCTTGGTCGAAGACTTTTTGCAAGTGGAACATATGATCGGATTCCTCTTGGGATTTCACGATCATGTCATCCATATATACATCGAGCATGTCTCCAATTTATCATTGAAAGATTTTGTTCATCATTCGCTGGTACATGGCCCAAACATATTTCAAACCGAAGGGCATTACGTTGTAGTAATAGTTGCTCGACGAGGTCATGAAAGCAGTGTACCTCCTATCCTTCCCTGCCATGGGAATTTAGTTATATCCCGAGTATACATCCATGAAGGACAAGAGTTTGAAACCGGCAGAATTATCTACTAACTTATCAATGTTAGGCAAAGGATAAGCGTCTTTCAGGTAGGCTCGATTGAGATCGGTGTAATCAATGCACATCCTCCACTTTCCCTTATGTTTTTTTTACTAATACAATATTGGACAACCAAGTTGTATACCTGGCTTCCAAAATGAATTTGGCCTCTAAGAGGTCTTTTACAAGTTTTTCCGCCGCTTCAGTCTTCTCGTCGGATTGCTTGTGTCTGCATTGTGCTACCGCTCGAGCTGATGGGTTGATGGTGAGCTAACGAAAAGCGATTTTCGGATCAAGGTCGAGCATGTCTGCAGCGCTCCAGGCAAACAAATTTGCATTGTCCTTTAGGCACGTCTTCAGCTGCTCATTCACCTCTTCGGGCAGTCCCGCGCCTATCCTAACTCTTCGGTTTGGATTGTCCCTGAAGGTGATCACTTCGAAGTCCCCATCTGGTACTGGGCGCATGATAGTTACGGAAGGGAAACTGCTCATTGGTGCTGGCGTGTCTTTGTTGCAGTTCTCTCCTCCCTCTTATAAGATTTGTCTATCAAGGTCAATGGCGTGGACCTGTCGTGCCGGTTTCTTCTCGGGTTAGCTTTCTTCGCTGGGAAGATCTTCGTCTCTTGCTCGTTTGATGGCTTGTGGTGCTGCGCCAATTGAACCCTTCCCCTTAGTAGCTTCCTCGAAGCATCACCTTGCAGCTTCGATGTCTCCATGCAAGGTGGTGACGTGACCCTTTTCGGTATAGTATTCCATCTTAAGATAAACTATAGATAGAACGACGACCAGCTCTGCAAATGTAGGCCTCCCAGGAGCACTGATACAGAGAAGAACGGTTGATGACTAAGAACTATGTCTTAATCGTCTTGGAAGCCTCTCCCTCCCCGAAGGCGTCTAGAAGCTGTACGTATCCCTAGGGCCTAGCAGTAGCCCCATTAAACCCCTGCAAGTCTTAACCCACACAAGGGGACAGGTTTTTCTAGTCGAGTTTAAGGGCACGGAACAGGCTGATGTATATGATGTCTACCCAACTCCCCTAATCGACAAGGATTCAATGAACATCAGTGTTGGTCAATCTGGATCTTATGAGTATAAGAGTGTGAGCATTGGGGGAGCCTCCAGGAAGCTCTTCCCAATAGAAAGTGATGGGCTGAGAGCGTCCTTGAAACTTTTTGAGCGTCGATACTTGGTCTGGGCTACAGTCGATCAGCTAGTCAAATTTTCTCTTCACTGATCCTACTGTGAGCTCATTGTACCCACCACAAAAGATGACCATAACACTGGGAAAGGCTTCCCAGGGGTTGTGTGAGGAGAAATATGAAGGATCCTCAGATAGTCGGGGAGGAAAAAGTCCTCTGGCTGTGAAACACACATGGTGACTGTCATACCCCAAAATTTGACCCCTTAGATCTTCATCATCATTTTAGGATCATACTCATCTGATTATTTAACCTTAACCCATTGCATGTTTGTCTTTGTTAAGATACAGGAATCAGGGTTCCGTACAGCCGAAAATCGAGGTTTCGAGAGTTAATCAGTTAGTGTTTTAGATTGGTTCTCCTTGAGATAAGTCTCCACATCATCAAATATATTCCATTGGATCAAGTATGAATCCAATTTGAGGTTGTCACCCAAGAATCAAGAAAAGTGCAGTTCAGGATACCCGATTAGGGTTTTCGAGCAGGAAAAGTCAACTGCGGTTTGAATTTTGATTTAAAAGGTGTTACAATGGTGGGATCATGGTCCATGAAATTCATATGGCTTGGTAAAGTCTATTCAAGAAGTTTCAAGGCCTCAAAAGACCCGGAGCATCAACAGTCGACTCGGTAGTCACCGATCGATCGTTCGGTTGACCGAAAAGTCAACTCTTCACTCATAAGGAATTTGACCTCAAGATATGAACCAAAGTTATTCCTAATGACATATTGCACCTACCCATAAAATTTCATTACCATTGGATCAAGGATTGAGGAGTAATCACAAAAGTCGGGAATTAGGGTTTTGAAAGGGGCAAGACCATAACTCCTTAACAATACATCCAATTGAGTTGGTTCAAAGCTCATTGGAAAGCTCCTGGCAAGTCCTACAAAAGTCCCAAAGTGGTCCATGATCATAAAATGCATAGATTTGGAGTTATGACCAAATTCATTACAAGAGGGAAAAGTAACTTAGAAAAATTCTAAGTTATTTCACTTTTAGGCTTGTTTTTCAGCAACTTTGAGAGGTTTTTTGGCCAATTTCCTTTGGGAATCTAAAACTCACGAAAACATGAAAGTTGTAGAGCTACATGAGGGCTTTCCAAAATGTACTAGAACTCCCCCGTAGCCCTTATGAGCTGAGAGCTATGAATTTAACAAGATGGTGTTTCAACACTTGAGTCCCACACTTTCAATTTTCACAAACTCATTCTTTGACCACTTGAGCTATTCTCATCCATTAGATCTTATTTCTATCTGATATTTAGAGGATTTTAATAGAGGAAATGCATAAAATAAGAAGGTTTAGTGAGACTTGCAACTTAGAGGCAAGTGGGAGTCTTTTAATCATATAATGGAAGAAAGAGAAACTTTTTGGCACACTTACAGCAAACATCCCCCTATTGCCTAGCCACTCTAATCACTATTATGTCATTCATACCACTTGAGAAATGCATCAGTTGATCCAAAGATTTGAATTTTGCAGCTGCATCAAACCCTCAAGCAAAGTTACCTTTTCAAAATCCCTCCAAAAGTGCCAAGTTACAAATCTGTCCTCACCCTTCATTTTTCCTATAAATAGAGGCTCCCTCTATGCTACTTAATACACCAGAGCACTCTTAGAACCAATAGAAAACCACAACTCTTATTCCTTTCTTACTTGCTTCATTTTTAAAAATTCCAAGTTTCATCAAAATCTGCCTTGGGCAGTTGGCTTCCCAAATCCATTTCCACACACTCCAATCCTTCAAAAACCATATGCACAATCCATAAATGGTGTGTGGGAGATGTTCAAGCCTTTAAACCATAAAAAATTTCATTTTCACAAAAGTCAACTTTCAACCAAGGAAAGTTTGACCTTATACTCAAAATCTGCCAAAACCCACATCAGGCTTGTTTTGATCTTGGAAACCCTCCATACACCTTTAATATATGATGCCTCAACTGTCTATAACATAAAATAACCTCATCCTCATTTATTTTGAGGTCTGTCAGAAGTTCTTCACCTTTCCTTCAAGTGCAGGAAAAGCTGTTTTCATCAAAGTTTTGGTTGGACAACAGTTGGAGTGTTTTCAAGGTATTCTTTATTTCATTAAGCTTGCTTGGAGGTCTACAAGAGGTTGGTAGTTACCATCCCTTTTATTTCTGTCATGAGCATATTGGACATGCTTGGTGTTTAATTGCAAAATGTAGTCTATATGCAAATCTGCCAGTTTTTGTTGTTTGCTTTGATCATTGTTATGTCTAAATTGTTTGTAGCCATTTCATGATATATCTTTGCACCTAAGCCATGTTTGAACCCTAGAAGATGTTAGTTCACAACTGTCATGGTTGGAGTTGGATTTGAATGCTAAGATTTTCCATTGGACATATTGTTGTTATTGTTGTTAGTACAAGTATAGGGCAGCGCAAGATGTATAATATGTCATTCTCAAACCTGTTGCCTTGTTGATATATCTTTGTGTAGAGATTTTGCATATGCTATGATTGTAATGTATGCACAACTGTTTTTTGCTAATGTTTCATGCTCTGATCTCTTTTTGCATCTCACCTATTTTAAAATGTCATGTTTGCCCTTAGGGCATTATGCTAGGTTTTGTTTGGTATTAATGAGGTAGAAATGATTCATACAAGGTGTTTTGAAATATACCTAAACCTTTGAGGATCAACAATGCCATTTTCAATGTTTGTGTATGTTGGTTGGTCTTAGAGGAGATCATTTGTGAAGCTGTGATTGGAATCCATCAATAAAACATTGATTGGAATACCAAGAGCTAATTGCCTTGTTGCTACTGACTCCTCAGTGTTATGTTGTTCTTGTTGTTGCCTTAGGTTTGCAAATTCTCATTAGGAATATGTTTTGGTTTTGTTATGGCAAACCTGTTAAGGGTGCCAACTTGGTTATGCTTAGAAGTTTGTTTTGGTCCTGCCAGGAGTTATTTCTGGTTTGAGTTTGTTAAACTCTAACTGTCAAGGCAAGATTCTAAGCCACTTATGGCCATTGCTTGTGGCTGCATCAGCCTTGGCTGTTTTGTTTCTGTGTTAGGCAAGTTTGCCTTGGTTGTGCATTATGTTTGGCTAAGGCATAATGATTCATCAATGACTGTTTGAAGCAATAAGAACTCTTCCAGCATGTTCATTTTGTGTTCCTTGTATCATTATGCAGATGTGTAGCATTTGGCATTTCTCATGTTCATTTTGTGTTCTTTGTATCATTGTATAGATATGTAGCATATGGCATTTCTGTTGATCATTTGGTGTTAGTGTTCTTTGTATCATTATGCAGATGTGTTTTGTTTGGTTGAAGATTAACATGGTTATGATATGGCATGTCTATTATTTTCTTCATCAGCATTGTTAAAATATTGTGGCTCTGAGAGAGCCCTTGTGAGTTCATCAATTCATTGTAACTGTCAACATGTTGATTTGGATTGCTTCTGTTGAAATGATTCAGAGCGGTTGGAGCTTTTTTCTGATGATCAATATGTGTTTTATTCATGATTTTGTTGGTTGCCAAGTCACTTTGAGGTTTGTTAACCTCTGATGTCAAGTCTCATTTTCAAACTTAAAAAGCTATCACCATTTGTGTGTGTGTATTCAGTGATTGTTACAAATTGTGGATTGATAAGCAATGATGTTATGAACTGTTGTTTTAATATTTGGTTAGATACAAGTTTGTTCTAAACTACTTCCATAAAGTTGCAACTAAATGGTCATTTCATGATTCAGTATGAATTAGAGATTGTTTCTTTGAGCATAATCATGAGTAGCATATTTGAAACATGTGTATGGCTTTCTTTGATTTTGTTCATGACAATTTTGGTTCACAACTTCCAAAATGCATTTCAAAGGCTACAACTGCATGTTCATGCGAATTTCAAAATATATGCATTTTCTGAGAAAACTGAGATTGCCATCTTGATCCTTGTTGAATTTCACACAAGTTAGGCTTTTAGTTTACAAAAATTGATGAAGTTTTGGTAGAGTTTGAAACCATCACGCATTGGCCTTGATTTCTTGTGAGGCCTGGCCCAGATTTACTTGGCCTTGTAAGGCTTATGTATTTTTAGGGGTGGCTTAATACACAGATGTATTGCCACCCCAGTGGTTGTTACCTGCGCGCGTTATACCTTGTCTCATGCTTGTCCTATGTTCGATCCCTGAATGGGACAACTTTTTGCTATTTTATTTTGGTTTGCCATGATTAATTATTTTCTTCTTCATTCCCATCTGTTTGTACATGCGTGTGGTTGGCTGAGTGGTTATGTTTTGTGCTGGTGAGCATGAGGGCGTGGGTTCAATACCTGCCTTGTCCATTCCTTCTTTTTATTACTTGTTTTCTTTTATGCTTTCTTCACAAAAATTCAAAAGTCATAACTTCCTCATTTTTTATATATTTTTGATCAGTTCTTTTTGCAACTATGTCGTATTTGTGTATATTTTCATATGGTGCATTAAAATTCTAGAAATCTCATTTGTGAAAACAACTTTGCATTTAAATTGCCCATGTTTCTTTTAGGGTTTTAACGCTCCTAAACGTTTTAAGCTTTTGATTCATTCTTCTCCTATTTGTTGTTGTGATGTGAGTTCTATGTTTTTCAAACCCTTGATGTAATTGTAATTACTTTTACTTGTAAGTATCATGTTTGATTCATTTGATTTCCATGTAATATCCCCATGATGTTTGACTTATTTGCATTAGTCGTTACCTTCATCTTTGTCAAGATATGCTTAAGTCTTTATCCTTCATTGAGTCTTGTAAGAACTCACTTTTGCTTGCTTATTGTCATACGCTTTGCATGCTTTGGTCGTAACCATTCCTCCTATTTGATGTACTTGCTTATCGTAATATGCTTGTATATGCTTGGTTGTAACCATGTTTCTTGTACTCGTCATGTTTGTTTAATGTTTATGCTCTGTTAAGTTTAGTTTCCCCAAGTGATGGAACTCTTTAGTTCTCATCCAAGTTGCCTCCCCTTCTATCCTTCTAAAGGAAAGTCTCTCTGTTGACCTTTGGGTCATAGATAGATCATTACCCTCCCTTGACTTTTTTAAGTTATCCCAACACTTAGTTAAGTTAGAACCTGTCCTCTAGACTTTGCTTAAGTCTAAGAAGCCTACCCCTTGTTAGGAGTGCTCTTTCAATTAGAACTTAGGATAGAGTTTGTTAACTCTATGTAAGGATCATGAAGATGATTACTTACTCCCCTTTCTTTAGTGTTCAACTTAGATCTAGAGAGTTTCCTTAAACTCTACACAAGCATTGTAATGTTTGTTCCCCTTTGAACCTTGATCATAATCAAGTGTTCTTCAAACCTAGTGAGGTGAACTACGATTGGTCTGATTCTATCCTAGTTAGGATACGTAGGTAGAAGATGCGATATCTTTGCGAGCAAACTTAGTGTATATATCTTTAGGTTTTGACCTACACTTTTTACCCAATCCCAATCCATAGCAAACATTTAGCAAATTTAGCATGCAAACAAACAAAAGGTTCCTGTAGAGTACTACAGATGTTTAGGATGTGAAATACCTACCCTATGCATAACCAACCCTGATCCCCGAATCTCTTAGCATTGTTGTTACATCGTGCAAAAGGTTCTTTCTCTCTTTAGACCTTTCCTTTGGATAAATTAAAGTCTGGTTGTGAATTCTAAGAATTAAAGATTCAAGTTAATCAATAGCTTGGTATCACGATTCTCACCGCAGCTGAAATGGCGACTTCACTAGGGAAAGCATAAACTTGAGGGTTTAGCCTATTTTGTTTGATTATGTGCTATATTTGTGAATATTTTCTTAACATGTATATATTTGTTTGATTGTTGGATATTGTGACCTTTGAGTGGTGAGACGGTCCTATACCCGGACTCGAGTGCAATTATGATAGGATGGTGGTATATTCAAGAAGGCTTATAGGGAGTTGATTCCCGACCAAGCTAACTTGAGAAACCACCACTCAGTGTAGGCCCTCTTGAGAGTTTAGTATTGTTGAACGAGTATTCGTGAAAACAATGCTACTTTCGACGAAGGAGCCCGTGACACTGTGGACTTTTAGATTACATTCTACCCCACTTTGGCCTTACTAGGACGTAGTGCAATGGCTATAAGGAAGTATTTTTGAAATAGTTGATATGTGATACTACACTTGGATGAGACTCTCTTGAGAATATTATCGATTACCAAGTAATTTGGGAAGTTGATAATATCCGAAAGATGGGTTGATGACTCTGAGAACCGTTTAGAACCCTGCTCTACAGGTTTGAAAATCCATATTACACACCTTTTGGGGATGGGTAGACCTTGGATCCACGCTCGTCCTTTAAACCTAGGCTTGTGTTTGTGCATATGTGTGATCTTTGCATTACCTGTGGTTGTGCATTCTTGCATTCATAAACCTCATATCATAAAGTTTCATGGAACTCCGATTTTTTGTTTGTAAACATCAGAGGTCGCTATGGATGGTGAAAGAAAGAAAACTTTGAAGTACACTTACAAAGGTTTTAAACTAGATGACCTAAGGAGGTTGGGCACCTTGGTGACAGATCCAAAGGGATTCCAAAGTAGGTATGGGAAGTTGTTGTTACTATTAAAGATAAAAATGGATAGTGGACTTCTTTCTACGCTTCTCCGGTTCTATGATCCACTCTACCATTGTTTCACCTTTCCCGATTATCAGCTAGTGCCCATGCTAGAAGAGTACTCTCACTTGGTAGGGTTGCCCATTCTTGAAGAATCTCCTTTTTCGATCATGGAGAAAGACCCTAAGGAGCAAGATATTGCCAAAGCCACACGTTTGGGATTGGTTGATATTCAAAAGAACATGACTACTAAAGGAGGAGTTTTTGGGTTGAGTGCAGGATTTTTGGTTGAAAAAGCTCAATACTATGCAGATCATTTGAGCATGGATGCATTCGAGGCTATCCTTGCCTTGCTCATCTATGGTATCTTTCTGTTTCCTAGCTTCGAGAACTTTGTAGACCTCAATGCCATTAAGATCTTCTTGAAGAAAAACCATATGCCTACTCTGCTAGCAGACGCGTATCACTCTGTTCATCTTAGAAATTTCCACAAAGGAGGGATGATCACTTGCTGTGCTCCTTTACTATACAAGTGGTCTATTTCACACTTGCCTAAGGCTAACGCCTTTTGGGATCCGAAGAAGGGGTGGTGGTCACAGAAGATTATGGCTCTCACGCACTCTGATATTGATTGGTACAATCTTGAATATGATGGAATAATGATCATTAACAACTATGGAGATTTTGGTAATGTACCTCTTCTTGGTACTAATGGAGGAATCAGTTACAACCCAGTCCTTGCTCGTCAACAGTTGGGATACCCTTTGAAGGACAAGCCTAGAAGTATTCATGTGGAAAATATTTTCTTTAAGGAAGATAGTCAGGAGCAGAAAGAAAAGATTCTAAAAGCATGGAGTCATTTGCAAAAAAAGGGAAAGAAAGACCTGGGAAGATCCAATTGTGTCTCTTTGGAACTTATCTCCAATGGGTTCGAAAGAGAGCCATTGAGTTGAAGATGCCCTATTCTCGACAAGAACCCATGGCTTTAAAGGAGGAGCACACCTTGATTTTCATGTCTGAGAAGGAGAAGCTAAGGATTGCCTTGAGCAAGGCACGACAAACCGAGGACGCTTGGAAGCACAAGTATCAAGTGGTTGTTGAAGAAAATGCAGAGCTCCAGAAGCAATTAGAGTTGAAGAATGAAGAAATGCTCTCTTGCAAGAAGAGAAAGGCGCAAGAAGATTTATTTTATTCTAGTCCTCAGTCGACTCCGTGGAAGTTGATCGTGGACAAAGTCATTCTTAAGAAGGCCCAGATGGAAAAAGAGATTGAGAAGCTCAACTTGAGACTGTTAGGAGAACCTTCTTAGGACTTTTGTTAGCTTTTATTTAGCTTTCTATTTAAGACTTTTGTAAGATGTACTAAAATTTTGTAATCCAATGATGTTTTCTGATGTTTTCAGAGTCTGAGTTCCATGATACTTTGTGCATTTGCATTCATATTTATTAATCATTCAAGGAACTAAAGATTGTTTTGCAGATACTATAGGATGGATTCTGGAAAGAAGGCAGAGATTGTGTTCTGAAGCCCAAATTTGGAGAACCTGAGGAAACTGGGAGGTTTAGTAGAAGACCCTGAGGCGTTCAGAGAGAAGTATGGGAATATGTTGTCTTTACTAGAAGTTCAAGTGGATGAAGAGATGTTGTCAACGCTCGTGCAGTTTTATGATTCGACCTATCATTGTTTAACGTTTCCAGACTACCAATTGCTGCCAACCTTGGAAGAATATTCTGCCCTGATGGGAGTAGGCGTCACTCCTAGACCATTTTCTGGAAGAGAAGGGACTCCTAGCGAAAGAGCAATTACAGAAGCCGCACATTTGGAGGTGAATGAAGTACGATCTCATATGACTGCTAAGGGAGGGCTATACGGATTTCCAGCTATGTTCCTGTACGAAAAAGCTCAATGTTATGCCGAGTCGAAGAATTCTGAAGCATTTGAGGCCATTATGGCTTTGCTAGTTTACGGACTTTTCCTGTTTCCGACTGCTGATAATTTTGTGGATGCGAGTGCAATCAACCTTTTCTTAATTAGAAATCACGTACCCACTTTATTGGCTGATGTGTATTTTTCCATCCATCGCAGAAGCCGTCATGGAGTTGGACAGATTGTATGTTGCACTGTTCTTCTACACAAGTGGTTTATTTCGCACTTGCCAAGGCTACCATCACTCTGGGATATGCAGAATGGACTTTCATGGACAGAGAGGTTGTTGATACTCAAACATTCAGATATTAAGTGGTATGACCCTATGTATGGAGGGATTTCCATGATTTAGAGCTGTGGGGATTTCCCAAATGTACCGCTTATCAACATTGATGGTTGCATTAGCTATAATCCTATTTTAGCTCGTCGCCAGTTGGGACACCCAATGAAGAATGAACCGGACCCGACTCTTTTGAGAAGTTTCTACATTGAAGAAGGGAAGGATCCAGCTTACAAGGCTCGGACTGTGTATGCTTGGCGTCACATCCACACAAGGGGGACGACTGCTTTAGATTGCCTTGACACCGCTGTTTTAGAATCCTACTTATCATGGGTGAGAGAAGCAGCATTGAAGATGTTCTATACCCGCTTTGAGCCTAACTCAACAAAACTTACTCTTGTGGAAGAATTGACAGCTGCTTTGGCAAAAGCTGAAAGAGAAGGAAGAGCGTGGAGAGATAAGTATTTCAAGATTATGCAAGAGAAGGAAGAACTTCAAGAGTTGGTCCATCAAGGTGGAAAGAAGAGTCAACCAGAAGACGAAGGTCCCTCCTACCAGAAGATCTAGGATCTGTTTATTTTCTGTGTTTTTTCATGTATTTGTATTGAAGATTTGTGTTTCAGTTTCGAATTGTTATTGTAAAACTCTCAGTTATTAATCTATGAAGACATTGAATTTGCATTATTTCCCCATTGTTATAACTTTTGCAAATATTTCTTTGGATTCCTTGAATGATTAATTTTGCATTTTGCATCTGCACCCATAGCATTTCATGTGCATTTCCTGTGTTGTGTCTCATCTCGCTGTCTTATCTCCAGAATCATACTGAATCCTCACCATTAATACAACACACGAGCCCAAGCTCGTCAAAGAATGGAAGAACAAAATTTGGCTCTAGATAGGGTTGACAACGAACTTGAAGATTTACGAGGAAGCGTCAGACGAATCATGGAAGTCTTACAAGTCATCAATGCAAAAATGGACACTCAGGCCACTGTAGTTTCTGAAATCACTAACATAGTTATGGAGCCGATCCCAACGGCGTTCACTGTTGCAAGTATACCGCTATATGGATTAATACCAGGTTTTGTACCTCCGCCACCAGTCAGTCAACAATCAGTTCCTCTAGGGGCAGAGATTCCCCGAGCTGTCCCGACTTATACTCCAGCCTCTGTACAAACTCAAGTGCGCCCTGTCTTTCACAGCCACCCACAAGTGTTTGAAGTTCCTGATGGGTCTGAAGAAGGAAGTGGAAGACATGAGAAATTGAAGGAGAGTGTAGAAACTATTGGGAGGAAGGTTAGAGCAATGGAAGGGAATGATATCTTTGGTACTGATGCTAGAGATATGTGTTTAGTATCTGGATTGGTAATTCCGCCAAAATTCAAAATCCCCAACTTTGATCAATACACCAGTGCTACTTGTCCTCGGACGCATTTGATCATGTATTACCGAGGAATGGTTGCACATGTAAAAGATGATAAACTGATGATCCATTGTTTCCAGGATAGCTTGAAAGGAGCCCCTGCTAAGTGGTATTTGAGCCTAGATCAATCTCGCATTCACAGTTTCCAAGACTTGGCCAATGCTTTCATAAAGCATTACAAATACAATATGGATTGGGCCCCTGACAGAAGACAGTTGTTGAGTATGATACAAAAGAGTTATGAGTCATTCAAAGAGTATGCAAAATGATGGAGGGAGACTGCCTCTCAAGTGGAACCTCCTTTAAATGAGAAAGAATTGTCAGATTGGTTTGTGGATACGGTAAGACCAAAATTTTATGAGAAGATGATTAGTAGTGTAACGTCGAGTTTCTCCAATATAGTGGTTGTGGGGGTGAGAGTGGAATTGGGATTGAAGAATGGAAAAATGACTAGTAGTTCCAGTGGTTCCAACAACAACAATGTTAAGAAGTTCAGTGGTAATTTTCATAAAAAGAAGGAGGGAGAAACAAACGCTATAACAGTGGGGAAAAGGAATTAGACTTAAAAGCAGCCTTACCAACGATATCAACGACCTCCACAAGGCTATGTTCAGCAACCTCAGCAAAATTTGACACAACAACCGATGGATCCAGTACAATATGCTTAACAACCATATGTGGAAGCTATAACGCCTGCTTTCAATCACCCTGTTCCGAATTATCAGACAATGCAACCAACACCCATGTATCAACAAGTTCAACAACAAGGGTATCAACGAGCGCCCAACGCTCCACCCTATCAACAATATCAGCAGCCCAGGGCTCAGGCACCAAGGCAAAATTACCAAAATCGAAGACCAGCAACGAGGCCTCCATTTCCTCAAATACCAATGACTTATACAGAGTTGTACCCGACTTTGGTGCAACAAGGGCTGATAACAACGCGACCATTGAATACAACTTCAGACACTTCATCACCTCATTACAATCCAAATGCTCATTGTGCCTTTCATAAGTGTTGCCGGCCATGACTTAGAGGGGTGTCTTGCCTTGAAACATATTGTTAGGGAGCTCATAGAGAAGAAGATTTTGTCTTTTGATGATGTACCGCCTAATGTTAAAAGTAATCCATTTCCAAACCATGGAGGAGTTAATGCTATAGAAGAGGCTTCAGATGAAAGGTTAGTTTGTGATGTGTCAGAAATTAAGACTCCGTTGAGGTCACTTCATGAGAAACTGTTGAAAGCAGGGCTGATTAAAGGTACCCATAGTGACTGTGAGGAGTGTTCTGTTAATCCTAAAGGGTGTGGTATGGTACAAAAATATGTGCAAAGTCTGATTGACGATGGATTATTGCAAGTAGGTATCAAGGTAAAGAAGGAGGAAGTTTCGGTGGTTGAGCCTGTTTTCAATCTACCAAGGAAAAGCGAGAAAGTCCCTGTGTTCAATATGGTCAGCAAAAATGTGAAGCCTGTTTTTGACAAATCTGTTGTTGATCAGCCTCGACCAGTTGTTATTCAGAAGCCGAGATCGTTTCCTTTTGAGAATACAAAGGCAGTCCCGTGGAAGTATGATATGGTTGTGCTAGACCAAAGATCTGGGAAGATTATTCAGAATGAGGAGGTGAAGGATGACCAGGTTGACGTGACAAATATTGCAGGAACGAGCAAGATGACCCGTAGTGGTCGAATATATCAACCTAAGATAACAGTGGTTACTCCAAAAGAGGTTACCCCTGCCGTGACAGCCAAAGACAAAGAAATACCCATCACAGAAGAAGATGCTGAAGAGTTCTTAAGGATTATCCAAAAAAGCGATTACAAGGTTGTTGATCAGCTTCATCAAACCCCCTCAAAAATATTAATTTTGTCTCTCCTGATGAATTCCCCGACCCACAGAGAGGCTCTGCAGAAGGTGTTAATGCAAGCACATGTGACGAATGATATAACCCCTGGCCAATTTGATTCGGTGATAGCCAATATTACAACCTGCAATACTCTGAGTTTCAGTGATGAAGAGCTGCCAAGGGGAGGACGTAATCATAACCGTGCTTTGCACGTATCTATCAGATGTCAAGAGGACACGTTGGCGCGATTTTTGGTTGATACTGGATATTCGTTGAATGTGTTGCCTAAAAGGTCGCTCGCAAAGTTGGCATATGCAGGGGCAGAGATGAAGCCGACGTCGTTAGTGAAGGCTTTTGATGGTTCGAGAAGAATGGTTGTTGGGGAAGTAGAATTGCCAATTATGATAGGCCCTCACATGTTCGATATCACATTTTAGGTAATGGACATTAACCCGGCTTAGAGTTGCTTTTCGGGACGGCCATGGATTCACAAAGCAGGGGCAGGGACTTCCACTTTGCATCAAAGGTTGAAATTTGTTGTAAATGACAAACTGGTAATTGTGCATGGCGAAGAGGACTTGATGGTGAGTAATTTATCGTCGTTCAGGTATATTGAGGCAGATGAGGATGTGTTGGAAACTTCTTTCCAAGCGCTTGAAATAGCTAATGCGGTGATGATAGAAGACTCAATGGCAAAGAGTGGTCCATCTTTTGCATTCGCCCAGAGCATTAAGTCTACATTGGAAGAGGGTACTCCTGCAAGTTGGGGAGAGGTTATTGAAGTGAAACCAAGACTGGGTCGCCAAGGGTTGGGTTACAAACCAACTCATATCGAAGCATCAACACACGCCGAAGGACGTCCGAAGACTATCCAAGAGGTGTTCATTAGTGGAGGATTCCAAGTCAATGCCGTGGGAGAAGATTTTGAAGACGAGGATATTGAACATTTGGTATATCATTGCGAAGCTGCTTTAGGCAATTGGGAGGCTGTTGAGATTCCCATGATCTTTCCTGTGTCGAAGTAATTTGTTTGTTTTCTTTACTTGTTGTTGTTTTTATCTTTAAACCTCCATAGCCATGCCGAAGGCTATAGGATGTATTTTGTAAGGGCCCCGTGCTCTCAAGAATATTATGATTAATGAACTATTTTGTTAAATCCTTTTATTGTTGTTCCCTTGATTGTTTTTGCTTCCATGTTTAAAAAGAAGATGGCATTTTTCTAAAAAAACCAACAAAACATTTTTTCTTGTTGTTGCATTTGTCCTTGTGTGTGTTTTAATAAATTAAGCCATTTCCACATGCAGTGATACCCCAAAACCTGTTGAATCCAATGACTTTTCTTTCCCTCCTGACTTTGACTCACCAATATACCAAGCCGAAGATGAGGACGAAGATTTTGAGATCCCTGATGAACTGGTAAAAATGGCATGTTACGAGTACCCAGAGCTTCAACCTCACAAAGAGCAGGTAGATGTTATCAATCTTGGCACTGAAGAAGACAAGAAAGAGGTCAAGATTGGGGAAACACTTGGGGAAAAAGTCAAACAGCAATTGGTAAAGCTTTTAAAAGAGTATGTGGACGTATTTGCTTGGTCATATCAGGATATGCCAGGTTTAGACACAGACATAGTGGTCCACAAGTTACCGCTCCGACCAGAATGCACGCTAGTCAAACAAAAGCTCCGAAGAACTAGACCTGATATGGTTCTTAAGATTCGAGATGAAGTGAAGAAGCAGATTGATGCAGGTTCCTTGGCAGTATCCAAGTACCCCGAATGGGTGGCTAATATTGTACCTGTTCTGAAGAAAGATGGGAAGGTCAGAATATGTGTGGATTATAGGGATCTGAACAAGGCTAGTCCGAAAGACGATTTCCCTTTGCCGCATATTGATACATTGGTGGATAATACGGCTCGCTTTGCAGTTTTCTCATTTATAGACGGTTTCTTCGGATACAACCAAATCAAGATGGATCCAGATGACATGGAAAAGACTAATTTCATTACTCCTTGGGGAACTTACTGTTATAAAGTCATGCCTTTCGGTTTGAGGAATGCTGGTGCCACTTACCAAAGAGCCATGGTGACGTTATTTCATGACATGATGCATAAGGAGATAGAAGTGTATGTTGATGATATGATCGCCAAATCTCAGAGTGAGGAAGACCATTTGAATCATCTGTTGAAGTTGTTCAAGAGACTCAGGAAGTATCATTTGAGATTAAACCCAACCAAGTGTACTTTTGGAGTGAGATCCGAGAAATTACTCAGTTTCATTGTTAGCCACCGAGGAATTGAGGTAGATCCAGATAAAGTTCGAGCCATTCAAGATATGCCGGCTCCGCAAACTGAGAAACAGGTCAGAGGTTTCCTTGGAAGATTGAACTATATATCCATATTTATTTCTAATATGACTCTTACTTGCGAGCCCATTTTCAAATTGTTACGCAAGGATCAGACAGTTGTTTGGAATTCAGATTGCCAACAAGCTTTTGATAAGATTAAAGGCTATCTTCAAGAGCCTCCGATCTTAATACCTCCTGGTCTGGGAAGACCTCTTTTCATGTATTTAACAGTACTCGAGAATTCAATGGGTTGCGTGTTAGGTCAACAGGATAAGTCTGGACAAAAGGAACATGCCATCTATTATTTGAGCAAGAAATTCACCGACTGTGAAAGCCGATATTCACTTTTAGAGAAAACTTGTTATGCTTTGGCATGGGCTGCCGGACGTTTAAGGCAGTACATGATTTGTCATACTACTCTATTGATTTCAAAAATGGACCCGATAAAGTATATTTTTGAGAAGCCCGCTCAGACAGGAAGGCTCGCCCGTTGGCATATGTTGTTATCAGAATATGACATCCAGTATGTGACCTAGAAGTCTATCAAGGGCAGTGTCTTATCAGATTATCTTGCAGATCAGCCAGTTGAAGATTACGAGTATCTCAAGTTTGATTTTCCGGACGAAGACATTATGTTGGTGAAAGATTATGAAGAGCCAGGTCCTGATGAAGGTCCCGAGCCGGGTCTTTGGTGGAAAATGATGTTTGATGGTTCCTCAAATTACAGTGGGCATGGCGTAGGCGCCGTTCTGATGAATCCAAAAGGAGGTTATACCCCATTTACAACCAGGTTAGACTTTGAATGTACAAAAAATATTGCCGAATATGAGGCATGCATTCTTGGCCTCGAAGCAGCTATTGACCTAAGAATCAAACTTCTCGAAGTAAGTGGAGATTCAGCTTTGGTTATTTATCAAGTTACATGTGAATGGGAGACCAAACATGAGAATTTGATCCCTTACAGAGCCTACATCGTTGAAATGATTGAATACTTTGATGAAATCACTTTCAAGCATGTTCTGAGATCTGAAAATCATATTGCCGATGCTCTAGCCATGTTAGCCTCAATATGGAAAGTCAGGCAACTCAATGATGCTACTCTCATTCGAATTGAACGCAAGACTGAGCCTGCCTACTGTCAGATGGTTGAAGAAGAAATTGATAACAAGCCATGGTTCCATGACATAAAGAATTATCTCTTAAAAGAAGAGTATCCAGTTGATGCTACATCACTTGACAAGAAAACCTTGAGAAGATTGGCATCTAAGTTCTTTCTCAGTAATGATGTGCTCTATAAAAGGAATCATGACATGGTCCTGCTTAGATGTGTCGACAGACGAGAAGCAGATTTTTTAATGCAAGATATTCATGAAGGAACATTCGACACTCACACCAATGGATATGCAATGTCCAAGAAGATTTTGAGGGTTGGATATTACTGGTTGACTTTGGAAACTGACTGTATTCAATATGCCAGGAAATGTCACAAATGCCAAATTTATGTGGATAGGATGCATGTGCCTCCAACGTTGTTAAATGTGTTGACATCGCCTTGGTCATTCTCTATGTGGGGAATTGACATGATTGGAGCAATCGAGCCAAAGGCTTCTAATGGACATCGATTCATTCTGGTCGCTATTGATTACTTCATAAAGTGGGTTGAAACCGTGTCCTATGCGAATGTTACTCGATAAGTGGTGGCCCGTTTTATCAAAAAGGAGATTATCTGTCGATACGAAATCCCAAGCCGAATCATAACAGATAACGGTACTAATCTGAATAACAAAACCATGAAAGAGTTGTGTGGTGACTTCAAGATTGAACATCGCAATTTTTCTCCTTATCGTTCCAAGATGAATGGAGCAGTCGAAGCTGTGAATAAGAACATCAAGAAGATTTTGCAAAAGATGGTGAAACCTATAAGGATTGGCATGAGATGCTGCCATTTGCCTTGCATGGGTATAGAACATCCGTTCGCACTTCAACAGGGGCAACCCCTTTTTCCTTGGTGTATGGGATGGATGTAGTGCTTCCTATTGAGGTTGAGATACCTTCCTTAAGAGTCATAATGGAAACCATGCTTGAAGAAGCAGAATGGGTGAGGGAGAGATTTGATCAGTTGAACCTTATTGACGAAAAGTGTATGACTGCGGTATGTCATGGTCAGTTATATCAGAATAGGATCAAGAGAGCTTTTGAAAAGAAGGTTCGTATCCGAAAATTCCGAGAAGGGGAGCTTGTACTTAAAAATATTTTGCCATTTCACAAGGATGCACGCGGAAAATGGATGCCCAACTATGACGTCCCGTTTGTTGTAAAAACAGTCTTCTCAGGGAACTCGTTAATTCTCACAACAATGGATGGGGAACAACTTACACATCCGGTGAATTCTGATGCAGTACGAAAATATTACGCCTAAAGAACCCGATAAGTCGAAAACCCGCAAGGGCAGCTTATGCAATAATGGGTATCCTACTGGATCATAACCTATGAAGGAGGTCCAGGAAAAAGTTAGGGATGAGATAAAAAATGATGAGCTCGCTAAGTTGAAAACCCGAAAGGGCGGCTTAGGAAAAAAAGAGCGTCCCGGTGGATTGAAAACCTGAAAGGGCAATCCAGGCAAAAGTTAGGGTCAAAGGCGTTTCACTGCATCAGATGGGTTGTCACCTCTGCAGAAGATTTTACAGGAAGTCAATTTCAACCGTTCTCGTCAAAAGCAAGGTTTTGGAAATTTTTAGTCATTAGGGGTAGATTGTCAGTGGATTCAATGTAACCTTTTTCATGTTGCCATTTTCAATTGTAAAAGTTCCATGGAGTTCTGTCATTGACAAACTTCCATTCTTAAAATGAAATCAGTTTTTGGACCTTTCTTTTGCAATTTACCATTTTCTTTGTTTCCTTTGTTATGCAAAACATTGTTTATTAATCAATGATAATTTTGAAAGCACCCGATTTGAATTTAAAAATAACTTCTGAAGATTAACAAAACATAAAATACTTTGGCTCGCGGAAAGATTCAGTGGAAATCATACCCTTCGAAAGGTCTTAACGTGGCAGAAGCTTTGGTGCGCAATCTCAATACATCTCCCATTGAAACGTCAATTGAATTGATTTGATAGGTTGCTCATTCGGTCGTGTGTGGTTACCAAGATTGAAGACCATCTCCCCAGGTTTCTTTATGAGATACGTTCTTGCGATGGTGGACTCATCCTCAGTAGAAGCATTCAGAGCATCTATTTAGAGTTACGTTGTCAATTCTGGCCAACTTCCCCGAAGCTTTATTTCCCGAGCGAGGAGGGTTTATTTCCCAGAGAATCTATATACACCTTTGTTTTGTGAGGAGAGGAAGATATCTGTGTAGTTAATTTGGAGTTTGATGACACTTGTGGAATTGATGATTTTTCTGTTCATCATCGTGTTTGATTATTCATGGAGAATCAGTGAGAATGGAATGTATCTTGATGTTCAGTGTGAGGAGACGAGTGTATTCGTGTAATTTTCGTTAAGTTTAGTGGAGTTTGAATCCAGAACATTGTTGCTCTCGCCGGAGAAGACGGTGGAGCTCTTCTCCGGCCACCACGAATGGCTTTCCCCACTTTTTTTCAGTTCAATTGGAGAAGATGAACTGAGGCTGTTGGATCCGTTTGAGATAGTTGACCAGGTCTGAAGATCTAACGCTTAGAAATCACTCTGAGGGTTTGTTGACCTTGACCAGCTTAGGTGTCACGTTCTAATCCTTTAGATCAGCATACCTTTTCAATGAACGCATATGAATTAGACCATATCGTATACCTCAGTCAACTGAACCACACCAAAACACTGATCAAAACGCTGCGCATCATTTAATGTGCTGGCACGCGCGTGTCCTTTAGATGTGCTTACTAAGTCTTAGATCTAAGGGTTGTGGCTTTTTCTGAGCTTTTTATTTCTTTTAATTCATTTTTCATTTTCTTTTAATTGATTTCTTCATCTAAAATTCATATTAATTAGAATATTGATCAGAAAATTATGGAAAAAATATGTGAGTGATCCTTGTTTAATTTCTGATTTTTCTATGCTTTTGGATTTTATTTTGGTGTTGTTTTCAATTTAATGTCCATTTTTCTATTTTTAATAGCTAATTAAAAATGCATAAAATGACTTGTTGCTTGCTGATTTTATTACTAGTTCATGCTTTAGAATTTGATGTTGATCTTTTGATGGCTAGTAGTAGATACCTTGATAGGATTGTAGGAATTTTGTGGTGATTTTTAGGTAACTCTAAGCATAGTTTTGAACTAGGATTTTAGAGCTTTACCCACTTGAACTTTCACTTGACATTTTTTGGTTTAGAATTTCCTTAGTGCCCTTAAACATTGATTTAACCTCTGGATTTTTTACCATAGGTTCCCAATACCTTTAGGACCTCTTAAGATTTTTTTATAGATTTTTAGGAGTTGATTTACTATTTTAGTAGATTTTACATCTAGGTTGTTTGTAGGATGCCCCTAGCATAGTACCTCCCATAGTTGAACTTCAAAAGTGACCTTTAGTTCATGATAAGTTTCCAAATCTTTTCTGATGGTTTAGTAGACATGTTGATGCTTCTGTAGATTGAATCTTAAGGTTTAATTTGGTGCATTAGTTCCCTTTAGAGATTTGCTTTTAGAGCTTGTGGAATTGGGGTTTTTAGAGCCTTTAGGAGTTTCTTCCTTTTTCATAATTGTGGTTTGCTTTGGTTTGCATTCAATTTCCTATCCAATGATGCAAGGTTCCTTTGTGGGAGCCTATTCCCTCCTTTGGAAGGACTAAAGGCCTACCACAAAAGGTAAAACCTTTGAGGATACCAATCTTAGATGAGTGGTTGAGTGCCATGATGGATTCCCTTGGTTTCCGTCATGCTTCCCCTCATCATGCAATAATCTTTGTGTTAATTCATATCATCTCTTGATGGAGCAAGTTGAAGCTTAAAGATGAAGTCCTTATTCCCTTCTCTCCTAATGGATAGCTTGGACAGATAACTTGGACTAGAAGACAGACTGTCAGACTGCTAGAGTGTTGTTGTGTTGCGCTGCTGTGTTTGTTGTTTAACTGTATATGTGTGATTGTTTATTTGATGTGTTGCATTAGAATAGGCTTTCATGTAGTTGATTCTAGGCCTAAGTGCATTGAAAGGTTGAGCTTGCCTCCCTTTGCTTGCTTGCATAGGAGGTGGAGTCTCTCTCCCTCTGCTTGTCTGTTACTGTTTGGCTTTGCTTGTTGGCTGAAGGTTGAGTTTGTCTCCCTTGCCTGTGTATTCTGTTGTTGTGCTTGATTGCTCTAGAAGTTGAGTTTGTCTCCTTCTGCTTGTATTGATGCACTGCATTTGCATCTTTACTATTTATCTGTTTTACTGATGTTTAGCTGATGCTTTGTCTGTTGTCGGTTTCCCATTGACATGATCCCTTAGGACTCTCACTTCCTTTGATAAGGAAGTGATGATTAGACTTTAGGCCAAAGCCTTTGCATGATAACATCTAGGAGTTCCCTGTTTCAAACCTCAACCATAGGATGAATCCTTGGCATGACAACATTAGGACTTGATAGTTTCCCCTTAGTTGTGTCCCCTTTCTCTTCTCATCTTCAAACCACAGTAAAATACAGTAATAAAGGTTAATTGATATCGTACGTTATGAGCTTTAAGCTACTTAAGAAATGGTTGTTGGAGGGTTTCCTTCCAATAATCAGGATGTTTAGTATGGTACCCTTTGGGTGACATGCGACACATTCACTCCTAGGTCATAGTCACTAGTGCGATATTAGTTTCAAACAACCATAAAAAACACTTCTTCCGTAAAAGACAGCAAACGAACCTCAAACCTCTTTTGCCCCGTGGGCCCATAATTCAAAGGAAAACTTTTCTGAAGAAAAGAGTGTCGTTAAATCTCAGTTCTACCGCAAACGGTAACGCACGAGTCTCTGACGAGCAAGCTGCAGACACCAAACTGCTGGAACTGTTTATTAACCCTACTTGGAAAAACAGATGAATCTGAACCCCCGTAATCCGTATTATCCTGAACTACGTAAGCTCTGATCTCTCATATCTGTTGAGAGTACGTAGGCACAATACTGACGTATTGGCGAGACACCTTCCCCCGTAACCCATAGTTAGCCGAACTACGTTGACTTTGATTTCTCGTTCTCTGACGAGAATACGTAGGCACGAAGCGCGATGCTTTGCCGAGTCATTTTCTTTTCTTTTCAGACCAGCCTTGATAGGTAGATAGATAAAACCAACCCGTCAGATGAACACAACAAGCGTGGATCCCGTTGAGTATAACGGACGTGAGGGGTGCTAATACCTTCCCCTTGCGTAACCGACTCCCGAACCCAGACATGGTTGCGATGACCTTGTCTTATACCTCTCGTCAGGTTTTTCCGATCGTTTCCTTTCCCTTTCTGTGGGATAAATAACGAAAGGTGGCGACTCTTCTGTTTTGCCGACACCTTATTTTCGCAGTAGCGACAGTAGTGTTGATGGAAGTGAAGATGAAGACATTTTTCTTAGATATGTTTATTTCTAATCTAGAAGTATTGGAGTGCAGCAAGTGTGTTTTAGGTTCTACTAGAAGCATCTGATCTTTATCTAGAAAGTTTCCTGGCAAGAACCTTGTCTAGAAGATGGTGTTGGTGATAACACTGCTTGGTTCAGTTTATTTCTGATCTAAGTGCATAGAAGCATGTGACCTTGCTCATCTTGAAGGTCAAGAGTAAGTGGCAGTTATCTCTGAAGAAGTCTCTACTTAAGGAAAGCGGGAGTCCTTTTATAAAGATCTTTGTGAGTAATCCTCTTTGAATAATCAAGTCTTGGCATGTTTGGGTTCACTAAAGAATAGTTCCTTAAGGTGTGTATAGAAATACAAGATGAAGGTTGTCTACTCAAGTCTATAAAAACGTGGAACCTTTTTCTGTAATATGGAGAAGGTTATTCTAAGTGGCAGAATGAAAGCTTGAACTCTCCAGCAGGATGTCTGGTCAGATGTTGTAACATCAAGCAGAAACTTCAAGTTTTTTTGTGTAATGGTACATCATTTGAAGATAGGTTGATCTTCTCGGGTATGAATGTTATCTTATGCAATTTGCAGGAGCTGTGTGAAGGAGTAGATGTTACAGGTCCAAGTCTTGGTGTATCTAAGTTGCCTTGGAGCATGTAGGATATGAAGATCAAGTTTGCTTAGATTTTCTAGAGCTATGAAAGAAGCTGAGTTAACCAAACAGTGGCATTTGGTTGGTCTCTAATATGATTCCAAGCAGTGAGCTTGGAACTAATTACTCTTGTGCAGAAGGGTAGTTGGTTGAAGATCAAATAAGGTTCTGGTTCTGTTCAATATTGGAGCTTGTGGTAGAAGCCCTAAGTTGCTTATGGAAGATTACCTTCTTTTGGAGATGTATTTGATCAAGCTGGTGGAGCTGTGCTCTCTGAAGATCCTCAGATTGGATTACTGTTCAGATAGTAATTCCAAGTGGTTAATGTATGATGTCTATGATATAATGTCCTAACTAATGTTAGAACATCATTTTGTTTGTTGGACTTGAAGATCTGTTGTGGAACTTGTGATTCACATCTTAACTAAGAAGTACTCTATCTTGTCATACGGGAGAATGATGAGGTAAAAGGACTGTCTTGGAGTATTATGTGAAGGTATTGCACAAAACTGGAGTGGATCATTGGTTGATTGGATTCTGATGTGTTATATGGAAGTGAATATTCACCAGTTAAACCATAAGTGTTCCATCTTATCATACGGGAGAATGATGAGACGAAGACTGTCTTGGATTAATAATCATTTTGTTTGTTGAACTTGGGGTTCAGATTATGGAAGTTGATATTCACTAGTCGAATCAGAAGTGTTCTAACTTATCATATGGGAGAATGATAAGGAAATAATGTCTTGGATTATGGGGTGTCTATCTTGTTGTCTGACTCAGGCCAGAATTCTTGTGGAGAAGGGGTAACTCTAGAAAGAAATGGAGCATTTTGGTGCCTTCTCACTGTATGAGCATGGAGTTGGTCATGAGAGATAATGTGGTGATCTTGAGTATTTATTGCTGAAAAAAGCATCTTCTATAAAAGATAGGGGGAGAACTTCTGTTTGATGGGTATACTATTTGCTTGTGGTTCAAGTAGTAAGTGAATGCGTTCAGCATGTGTGTTGAACAAAGAGTGAGCTCTTGAATACAGAATATGAGTCTTATGTTTTCCATTCACATGCTTCTGGAAAAAGAGCACTAGTTATCCTTGATATAGGGAGTTATACTTCTAGGATCTGTTGCTGCAAAAATACAGTTTCAAGATTGTTTGTGGTTTCAAGCAGTTTGTGATTGTATGCCTCTATGAGGATGGAATGTCAGACAAGATGTTGTGACATTATGTTACTGCTCTAGCTCATGTTGAACCTGACAGTGTTTTTTTGGGTTCTGTCATTGGGTATCAATGGATCAAATCAGATTTTTGGGCCTCTATCCAAGTCTTTTGTCTTGTATGGCTGGTGAAGATGAAGATCAAGACATCATTAGCTCTGATTTTGTGCATAAGGACGAACTTCCACCCTGTCATCTTGGAGATTTTTCTAGTCCTTCAAAGATGAAGCTGAGTAATCTTATAGATAGTTATGTATATCCTGCAACTACTTCTGCTATTTGGTCTAGTATGGTTTGTGAAACAAGGAGTGTAAAGTTGCAATGTGTGATGAAGTATTTCTTCATGTGTTTGGGTTCTCTCTTTTAGGGGGAGTGATGAGTATGCATGACAGGGGAGTTGTGTATCTGTATGAGGTGTAGCTGCATCGCTTGTGGTGACTTTGTGTTGATGTGGATCTGTGTACAAAGTTTGTTGATTCTCAGGCAAGCCTGTGTTCTTGAGCCACTGATGAGGTTGTAATGTCAGATAAGATATCTTGACAGTGTGCTGCCTGGTGTAATTTTTCTTGACAATATGACTGTGGGCTTGGCTTTGTGATGTCAAATTGGGGATTTAAAATCAATTTCTACTTGGCAAGTATTTAATTGATTATCCTTTAATTGGTGATGTCAAAAGTGTTAGTCCTGAAGGTGCAACTTCAGACAAGGCAAGAACTCAAGATTCAATGACTTGGTGCTTAAGAATATTTATTGTATTTGTAATATCAGACAGGATGTCTGAACATTATGTCTCTGAGGAAGCTACATGAGAGTTTATTTCTCTCTATGATGTTCTGGTGTTTGTGATTATCTGTTAAGCTGCTGCTGATGTGTCCTACTGAGAACTTCATGTGTATCCTATATATGGACTACTATGGAAATAATAAGCCTTGTGGTTGGTGTCTTATAGAACCAAAGTGAGTGGTAAAGGAGTTGGTGTCATATATGATGGGCTGGAATCAGGATTGATTTTACTGTGTTTGAGTGAGTTCAGCAAGGGGTGATTTGAAAGCTAGAGTTCAGCTGTGGTTAAGTCCTTGCCCATGGATTGTTGCTGTTGTGGTGCAGTCCTTAAATTGATTAGGGATCAAGCAGCTTGTGTATCTGATTTAGTCTGTGTTTATCTCCTGGGAGGATGTGGTTTTGATTCAGTTTTTGGGTTTGGCTCTGAGTTTGTGTGTGCACACTTACTCCATTTGTTGTCATTTTTTTGACTAAAAAGGGGGAGTAAAGTATTGATCTTATCTGTTGTCCTAATGTTATGTCACATGTATTGACATGATGACCAACATTGTGATAGGACTTTGCTACTGCTAAGGGAAGAGTAGTGTGTTGTTGTTGCTTGCTGGATGGAACTATTAAGGGGGAGCATGATAGTTTGTGAGGCTGGATGTATTTGAGAAAAATACTGTTGTTGCTGCCCTGATAAGTTGTTAGGTTGTTTTAGCCAAAATTTTCCAAAGGGGGAGATTGTTAGTTACATAATTCTATGATTGTCCATGGTTCTATGATTGGCGAAATTTTGGTAAAACATGATTCTACACTGATGTTAAGCAAGCTGTTATAACATCTTCATCTACTGTCAAGACAGAACTGGTGTCTTGTGTTTTAATCAAGATGTCGAGACAGATGTCATGACATCTTTGTCTGGTACAGCAAGAGCTACTATTTTATATCTCTTGACAGAGGTGTCTTGGTTTGATGAGAGCATGTTGGATATATCTCATCAGTATGTGCATGTCAAAGAGATTTATTAGGAACAAAGTACAGATTGAATTGGTGTTCATAAAAAGGATCTTAAATACTTTTTAAGAAACTATAATATATTTGTTTCTACTGTTATGAAGAAGATTCTGCAGAAGATTGGGAGTTTGTAGATGATCTTGATTGGCTGCATTTTATGGTAAAACATTGTTGTGTGTGTAGATGTCTTGACTAATGTCATGACATACTTGTGTAGTGTACTGCTGGGTAAGTTTGGTTAGCTAGAACATAGTGTACTGGATGTCATGCTGAATGTTATGACATCAGGTAGCTTCCAGCAAGGGCGGATGTTTGTTTTTCTTTTATGGTTCCTGAGTTATCTCAGGCTAGATTTCAGGAAACCTGCTAGGGTTCCTTAGTTATCTCAAGCGAGACTCTATGCAGTGCTGAGGATAACATGAAACGCATATGACCTATTTGATAGCACCATAAATTGTGGAGATTGGATTAACTTGGTTAAACCTAATTTCTGTTGCAATTTATGAACATTGAAATCTTCTCTCCCTGCTGTTACTTTTGACCAGCCCAAGCCCAGACTGTATTACTATTTAAGGAGGCGCAGAAGTAAGGAAAATAAAGCACTCACAACATGAAAAACTTGAGTGTAAAATAAGGGTTTAGGGTTTTGAGAGTCTTGTATGTGTGACATTGTAAGTCACCCTTTGTATCTTTGGATGCATCGTGGTAGACATGTTGTTAGCTGTTAATTGTTAATTGTTCACTAAAAGCTTGTAAGCAAGAGTGTATTGTTCTTGATTGAAGCTGTTAAGCAAAATCAAGTATTGTGACTTTGAAGAGTGTCTTCTAAAGTCTTCTTTTTTATTGAATTGTTTATCACTGATGTGATTGTGGGAAGTGAGAGGTGTCTCTTATCTAGTGGGTTCTAGGCAGAAATTGCATTGGGTAGGGATTAAGTGAGGGGTTGTAAACTGGGAGTTTAGCTCTGAATTAATACTACTAATAGTGGATTTCCTTCCTGGCTTGGTAGCCTCCAGATGTAGGTGATGTTGCACCGAACTGGGTTAACAATTCACTATGTTATTTATTTTTCTGCATTTAACATTCTGCTCGATTTAAATGGTTAGATAAACTATTCTGTCAGTCTACAGATGTTACAGCAGATGTCACGACATTTCTAATTTTTAAAGTGAATTAAAATGCACATGTTCTGTCCTTGTTCAGCAGATATTAATGTCCTTACATATGTCTGGGACATTTGAAATCTGCATACTAGAACTTCACAAGGTAATCTGATAGGCCATCTCTCTTATCCTCTGCAAAATACGTACCAAGAAGACACGGTGTGACCTTTCTAGACTTTAAATCTCAACCAACACCAGTTACTGGAGTAACCCGCTATTGCAGTGAGAATCGTGATGCCAAGCTATTGATTAACTTGAATCTTAATTCATTAAATTCACAACCGGACTTTAATTTATCCAAAGGAAAGGTTAAAGAAAGAAAGACCTTTTGCGCGATGTAACAACAACGCTAAGAGATTCAGGGATCGGGGGTTTGTTATGCATAGGGTAGGTATTTCACATCCTAAAAATTTGTAGTACTCTACAGGAACCTTTTGTATGTTTGTATGCTAATACTTGCTAGATGTTTACTATGCCTTGGGACAGGGTATAAGGTTAGTAAAGACCTAAGGATCATTTCTAAATTTGCTCGCAAAGATATCACATCCTCTGCCTACATATCCTAACTAGGATAAAATCAGAGCAACCGTAGTTCACCTCACCGAGGATCAAAAAGTACTTCACTATGGTCAAGACTTTAGGGGAACAAACATAACAATGCTTGTATAAAGTTTAACCAAACTCTCTAGATCTATATTGAACACTAAAAGGAGATTGACTTTTACAAAAGTCAAGAGGGGAGTAAGTAATCATGACAATGATTCTTACATAGAGTTAACCAACTCTACCTAAATGTTCTAATTGAAGGATACTCCTAACAAGGGGTAGGTCTTCTAGAATTAAAGCAAAGTCTAATGGCTAGTGGGTTCTAACTTAACTAAGTTATGGTTCAAGGTGACTTAACAAAGTCAGAAGGGAGGGTAATGAGTTATATATGATAGTGAAGTCAATAGAGAGATTTTCCTTTGGAAGGGGAAAATAATGAGGCAACTGGATGAGAGCTAACAAGCTACATCACTTGGGAAATAACTTAACAAATCTAAAAGCATACATATGCATTCATTCAAACATGATGAACATATAAAAGAGTATGGTAACAATCAAGAATAGATATGCAAGCATGTGACAACATCAAGCAAAGATTACAATCAATTTAAATGGTTACAACCATAATACACAAAGATATTGCAATATCTAGAGAGGGAACATGGTCGAGGTTCTTACAAGACCAATCACATAAGGTAAAATCAATTTTAAGCATCTTAACAAAGATGAAGAGAAATGAGGTAACAACCATAAAGGCAAACAGAACATATAATTCAAACAAGTTTTAATGCAAGCAAGTTACAACTTGAGGCAAACATGTATAGGGATCTAGGGATGTCAAATGTAACAACATATGACCAACAATCATGCATTGATGATAATCAAATACAAGTAAGCACACAAAAAGTGTTACAACAATTCAAGTACGAAGTTCAAGGTTTCATGGGGAACCCCATATAAGTTCATGGTAACAAACAAAACAAAATAAGCCCTAGCATGTTATGGTTCTAACAAGACATCCAAATAAGTAGAATGAAACATGACAAACACATTCAAGAGATTACAACATCAAGAATCATGTTATGAATCACAAAGAAGTTTCAAGGTATACCATATATGTTCAAGCTTTCACAAAGGTAAGATATAAACCCTAAACATGTTATGGTCCTAAAAAAGTGCATAAACAAACATTTAGGGGCATAACATACACACTCAAGAAGTTACAACATCCAAAATCATGGTAAAGTTCACAGATGAAGTTTAAAAAGTCATGATTCATGTATACATTCACAAAAAGCAAGCATGAACATGGTAAGGAAATGAATCAAACAAACTTGAGCATTTAAACATATTAAAAAAAACATGTGTGAATCATGCAAGATCAATATCACAAGAAAAATCATGTTTTAAGTTGAAAAAGTTTACAAACACCATGGTAAAAACCCTAAAAACACATGCTTTTCAAGTGGATCAAAGTGTTTCTAGGATAACAATCCTTTAATTATTTACTCACTAAATGAAAGTAGACATGATAAAGAGTAGTTTGTAAAAAGAATGGCATCAATAGCATAAAAAATGAGCAAGTTATGATCATTCAAAGTGGGTGCACCAATGGGGGCAAAACTAGGGCAATGCAAAGTCACCAATTTAAGGTCATTTGCATGAAGGATGGAACTCAGTCAATTCTTAACCAAATGGAGTGAAACAAAAGTGAAAACTGTGTGTTTTTGAATAAGAAATTCAATGGTACAAATTGTTTTTCCATACAACACACTCACTGAAAAATTCGATAACATCATTAGTTAGACCATTTTGGTCACAACCAAAAGCATGAGCATATAGACAGTCTCAAATAGTGCAAGGTTTGATGAAAAAAGTATGCAAACATTGCATATACATCATTTATAGTTATTGACTCAAGAGAAATTAGAAAATGCACACATAGTTTGGAAGATTGGAATCAACATGCACATGATGACTTAGTTAGGCCTAATTTTGTGACCAGCATTTTGGACAGTCAAGAAATAACAATTTCAGGTGCAAGAAAGGGTCCATACATGACATATAGTACACATATAACATGTTCAAACAATTTCTAGCACAAAATCATGATTACAACTCAACATAGCATGTGAAATGCAAAGCAAAATTTCAATATTCAAGGATTTAGGCTTACCTCTTGAAGCAACTTTGTAAAATAAGAAAATCGGAGGTCCTTAATGCTTTTCTATAGCCTACAAATGGTCTTTGAATGATTAATATCAGCTCCAATGATCCACAACTTCTCTGTCACACAGAATGGCTTGAAAAATGGAAGAAAACCTAAAAAAATCCATGATTTTACAAAGCAACATGGTTTAATCTTTGTTACAGAAGTGTAAACTTGATTTGGGCAACTTTTATATATTATTTATGAAGTGTTAGAGGTGCTGAAAGAGTTGGAAATGGTCTGTAGTGAGTTATGGCTTGAAAGATGCAGAATGTTGACTTTTTTGGTTTTGGAGGTTGACTTTGAGAATGGAATGGTTTCTGGTGCAAATGGTGGTTTAGACATCTCTAGGAGATCATTTGTAACTTGTGTGGAATGTTGATAGGAGTGCAGAATGGCTGGAAATTAGTTTAGCACAAGTTCTGTCCAAGACAGTTTTGGGAGCTTTGCACAAGTTGCTTGGTTTGCAAGAAGGTTTGCAACAGGTGATGGAGAGTGTTTGTGGCTAGTTTCTTGGTTGCTCTTGTGTTTCTTTGATGCATAGAAGTTGTGCTATTTATAGGCAAAGCCAAGAGATCAATAGTGAGGACAGGTTTGGAGTTTTTGCCTTTGCAGGGAAAAATGGAGCAAATATGTCCAAGATCTTGGTGCAGCTGGTTTTCAAAGTTCTTGACTCATTGTGATGTCTAAGACAAGCTATATGAAGGCAATAGGAAGTGATTGAAGTGTGGCTAGGTACTAGGGGGACTGCTGCGGCAGATTTCTTCCAAGAAAAGTTTCTCTTTCCCCTTGATTTTCTTTGATTAAAATAATGCAAATTGCCTTGTCAACTTGCCAAACTCCTTAATCCTTCAATCCTTCTGCATTTCTACTCATCATACCCTTTAAATATCTGACCAAGGGTTAATCAATGGTTTAGGATCACTTAGATGGCTAGCAAGCTGATTTGTGACAAATTTGAGAATATGCATTTCATGTGTTTGGACCCCAACTTCTCTCCTTCGAAACTCCTAGCTCATAAATGCTATGGAGGAGTTCTTGTACATTTTGGAAATCCCTCATCATACTCTACAAATTTCATGTTTTGGGTTTTTTCAAATTCCAAGTGGAACTGTTTGATTAAGTGTTTTTCCCTCTTGCAGTGATTTTGATCATAACTCCAAATCTATTCATTTTTTTCATATATGTCACCTTTTCAATTTTGTAGAACTTGTGAAGACCTTTCCAACAAGCTTTGAACCACTCCAATTGGATGTGTGGTTAAAAATTTACAGTCTTGCCCCTTTCAAAACCCTAATTTCCCGACTTTTCAATTACTCTTCAATCCTTGATCCAATGGTCACCAAACTCCATGATTAGGTGTGATATAACATTAGCAACATGATTGCTTTAAATTTTGGGTCAAAACCCTGTTCGTCAATGGGTTGACTTTTTGGTCAGACGAACTAATCGATCGAAAGACTCTGAATCGTCTGTTGGTGTTCTGGGTCTCTTGAGGTCTTGAAACTTCTTGAGTGGACTTCAACAATTCATATAAGCTTCATGGACCATGATTCCATCATTGGAGTACCATTTAAATCAAAAGTCAAACTACAGTTGACTTTTCTTGATCAGAAACCCTAATCGGGGGTTCTGGACTGCACTACTCCTCTTCTTTGGGTGACAACCTCAAATTGGATTCATACTTGATCCAGTATAGAATCCTTGATGGTGTGGGGGCTTGCTTCATGGAGAATCAATCCAAGACATTGACTGATCAAACCATCAAAACCCCGATTCCTGACTGTATGGAATCCTAATTCACTTGTATCTTGACAAAGACAAACTTGAAATAGGTTAAGGTTAGATAAACAAATGATGATGCTCCTAGAATGATGAGGAAGAACTAAGGGTCAAAATATGGGGTATAACACCCTCAAAAACACATGGTCTCTCTCTTGGAACTCAAGTGCTTTCCTCCTCTTATCATGATACATCTTCTGATGACTTTGCGAAGCTTTCATTCTATCTTTGATCATCTTGATCTTCTCAGTCTCCTCCTGCATAATCTTAGGTTCGAGTACAACACCCTCGCCCGACTCATACAAACACAATGGAGTTCTACACCTCCTACCTTAGAACATTTCATATGGTGTCATCCCAATACTAGTATGAAAATTGTTGTTGTACATAAACCCAATCAATGGCAAGTGGCTATCCCAAGATCCTCCTTGGTCCAAGGTGGATAGTCCTCTTTGTCTAATCGTCCGTCTGCGGATGATATGCAGAACTCGACTTATAAAAACTAACTCCAGTATTCTCCAATTCCCTTTATAAAATCCTTCAACTAGGGTTTACCTCATTTACCCTCATTCATCCTCATACAATTACCATCATGTCCTTCAAATCTCTACACATCTAATATTCCATTTTATTTTATTTGAATATTTTATTATTAATATTATTATTGATGCCATCTAATTAAAACAATAATAATAATAATAATAATAATAATAATAATAATAATAATTTCCAACAATTATTTAATTGAATTAATATCCACCTAATATTAAATAATTAAATCATTATCACTAATATATTCTAATTAGTATTACTTCTCACACCACCAATCTCTACTTAAATGCTCACAAACTTCTCAACCCTCAAGGTTTAGTCTTATGATTACTACTCCACAACAAGGGTATTCCCAAACACAACAAAACACACATAATCACATTTATACACACAAATTCATATAATTAAATCATGAAAAATAATTTAAAATAAAATAGGGCATTACAATTGTTCTAAACCCTAGATCTACTTGATCCATATATCAAGCCCTACCCAATTCTTGTAAGCCAATTTCCTTGTGCATCGTCGTCGACCTTACCCTTCACCCATTAGGACCTTCTTTCCATTAGTTCAAACCCTTACATCGTTTTCAAACACAAATTTAAACCTCGATCAACATTAAGCATTTTCTTAAAGTCAAATCAATTAAATTAATCATTCTTAGACCGTATTCCTATTAAAATATGAAAAGGGAGTTGGAATGGAGCCTTCGATTTCTCTCCTCAATTATTTGGGCCCGAGGAGCCTATCTTACGCTCGAACAATTGTCGTCTTTAAAAGATTTATAACCCATTCCACATCAAATTATTTTCTTAATAAACCAAATCAAATTGATTTTCTCAAAAACTTAAATGAAAAGAGAGAGAGAGAGAGAGAGAGAGAGAGAGAGAGAGAGAGAGAGAGAGAGAGAGAGAGAGAGAGAGAGAGAGAGAGAGAGAGAGAGAGAGAGAGAGAGAGAGAGAGTCTTTGATTCACTCTCCCAATTACTTGGACCCAAGGAGCCTTTCTTAAGCATTCAAGTAATCTTCGTCCACTTAAAAAACTTTAACTATATCAAAACCCTTTCACAAATAAGGTTGAAAAAGAGAGAGAGAGAGAGTCGAGTCTTCGATTCACTCTCCCGATTATTTGGACTTGAAGAGCCTTTCTTAAGTATTCAAGTAATCCTCATCCAAATAAAACATAAACACATTAATTCAACTTTTCATCGGCATGCTATTAAAACTTTTTTCTTAAAAGAACAATGTTTAGTTCCTTCTAATGCGCCTGTAAACTAAATGCTTAAGCCTCCGCCGAGAGTAGAAAAGCTAATGTTTTGCCTTTAGATTGTGACCTAAACATTTGTTCGATAAAACGAACCAACAAACTATAGACCCACAAACTACAGACGCTCTGATTCTTTGTTTCTCTAAATGAAGAAACGTAGGCACAAGGGCCCTAATCCTTGGCGAGCACCCTAATAAAAAAACCATACATTTCCCCTTAGAAAACAATATCCTTTTCTCATACCCTTTTCGTATTATTCCCTTAGAAGAAAACAAACAACCTTAGCTAACTTTCCACACGAATCAAATTAAGAGGTTCCTATTGTGTACAAAGGACGTGGGGGGTGTTAATATCCCCCCCTTGCGTAGCGGACTCTTGAACCTATAACTTGGTGCGATGACCATGTTCTTTCCCTAAAGGTTTTCTCGACATTTTCCTACTCCTTCTTAGTGTGAATAAAGTACGATGGTGACTCTATTTTTCACGACCATTCGCGAAGGATCGTGCTTTTTTCGAGGTATGCCAATTAAGAGCAAGTTATTATAACTTATGAACTAAAGACAAAGAAAAAGATCAATCATTAATGATATGTAACCCTAAGTTTATGATTAATTTTAATCCAATTTTAATTAGTAAATTTTCATCTTAACATTTAATTAAGACTAAGTCTAGTTGCCACTTGAAATGTTATTTTAATGCTCATTAAAAAACTAGATTAGAAAAGGAATTTCAAAGAAATAAAATAAATATGAAGAAACTCTGTCAGGGGTGTAAAAAGAAAAGTGGGAGCGTGAATTGTATAAAGAGCACTGGGCCCATAGGTTTGAAGCCTAAGTATTTGCTATTGTTTTTCATTTAGAAGTTGGGGTTGTATGGAAAACAAGGGTGTGTAAGTGAGTAAAGGCTTATGGGCCTTAGCTTGGTGGACCATGATAGGATAAAAAAGAGGGTAGTATGAGAAAATATCCCTCATTCATCATGTTCATTCCCTCATACCTCTCTCTCTCTCTTCATTCTCTCTCACCAGAAATCACTTCGTTGTGCCAAAAATCGCCTCTGGTGTCGGCGAAGCCTAAAACATAACCACATCACCACCAAATTGTTCGTATCATCATCCTCTTTCCATCATTGCACCTTATTTTCAATAAAACTCAATCAAAGCCTTATCCTAAATCAAACACACAAAACCCTAAAAAGTTCAAACAACAATTAAATAATTTAAGTTTATCAATTCAGAGCAAGACCTTAGGGAAATGCTTAAACAATACAAGCTCTTCAATGTGGTAACAACAGTTTGCAAGAAAGATGGAGAGTCGTACTTACTCATAGAGCTGAGGATTTCCTTGGTTAAAGTAGGAGTTGAGGAAGATGTTGATAGAAACCCAGAGATTCTTGATTCCCAGGTAAAGCCTCTGCCTTCTACTAATTGCTTGTTGTTTCCTTATTCTCTTCTCCCTCTTCTTTTTTTCTTGAATTACTGGATTGGTGAATTTGCAATTGTTGTTGTAGATTCTTGTTATTGTAGAATTAGAATAATGTTGAGATAAGAATATTAATTTAGGAAGCTAGGATGGAATTGTATTAATGGTGATGATGAATGGCTAAGTTAGGGTTGTATGACAAAGAGTTGAGGTCTATCTTAATTGATTGAGAGCTTTAATGTGAAGCTATGATCAATGGTGGATTGAGAGATTTAATGTGAGTTTGAGAGGTTTAGGGTGAGAATTAAGAAGAGCTTTATGAGATCATTGAAACTTGTTGATGAAGTAATGAATTTCATGTTTATATAGGTGAAGATGTAGTATAAATTTGGAGGGAAATAAGGATAGAAGTTAGTTATAAATTGATTGACTATGAGCCCTTGGATAGTGATCCAAATGTCACTTTAATCAAGGGTTGGAAATGTTTGAGAATTTAGTTACGTTTGAGTTAATTGGAGTGAAGAAAATTGAGAAGATTGTGTTTGTTTTCAACTGAGTTTAGTGTAAAATTTAATAGCAATGTGTGTTAGTTTGGAGGTTAGGTTGTTAGGATTTGAAAACTAATTTGTAGGGAATTTGAATGTTAAGGGTATTTAGTTCATTTGATCATGCATATGTGTCAACTGGTTTATTAGCTGGCAGTTAGGGTTTGTTAGGTGGTTATGAGATTGTCAACTGACTTGAGATGGTTAGGAAGTTAGTTTGTTGTAAGTTTGTTACGTTAGTGAGCAAGCTAGTCAGTGAATATCTAGGGCAATTGTTAGGGAAAATTAACTGAAATTTAATAGTTAGGAAGTTAGAGAAGGTTGTTATAGTTTTTTAAATGGAAACTATAAGGTAAGTAATGGTTAGAATGGTTATGACAGTTGTGAAGTTATGTATGCGTAATATGTTTAAGGTGGCCACTCCTTTGACAAGAGCTTTCATATTATCCCTTCTTTCCTTCGTGTGGTTTAAGGCCATCCCACCTTCAAGAGTGCGATTGTTTAGGCCGATGGCCCCTGACTGTAGCCTCCCCAAGGTGTCAAAGTGTCTCTCTCTTAGCGCTCTTTCCACCAGAAAACACCTCATAAACTGGGCCTCTAGTAAAGTAGATAGTTGAGTGGGGGACATATTAGAAAGCAATCAGTAATCACCCGAGAAATTCTTAGGGAATGATAAAAAGCAATCGGAAAAATCCATTGCATTAAAGGCTTGATCATGCCACAAAGAGGGTTTAGAAAGAGCCAAAACATCCAATAAACGCTCTAGTTTAAGCCCCACCTCTCAATTTTATGATGACCCAGAAGAACTCTCTCCCTTCTTGGAAACCTTAGGAGGGTGAAGTTTAGCCGCCTGTGCAGTTTCGCCTTGCACTGTCCCTCGGGCGTCGATAGTGTCATGGGAAAAAGAAAGCATTGCCCGCTGCTAAATCGTCATCATCTTCACCAGACGCTTCCATTTTTCATCAAAAAGGACCACAATCATCTCGCCTACTGATATGAGTACCTTTAGTATAGGGACTCATACTTCACTGAGGGACTCGCCAAACAAAGGTTGTTGCCCTTAGTTAAAAAAATTGTCGATAGAGTAAGGAGCGTGTTCTAGAAAAGGTATAGGAGTTTTAAACACTCCACCCTAAAGAAAAGCTCTCGTGCTTGAGGGACTACGTAGCATTATATTTGTAGGGGTCCTGAAATAGAGCACTCTCTCATAACAAGAGTGTCGCCTAGGTGGAATCTAGGGGACTCTCCATATGAAATGAGGAGGAAGATGAGAGATTTTGATGTTTCTGGTTTGTAATAATATGAGGGAAGTGGTGCGGCGTGTGGAACTAAGTAGGCAGCGTACCGATGTGGGATTTGCGTCGCAAATCTAAAATCCCTCTGCCACTCAATTAATGTGACTAGTTGTTGCACCCTAAAATTTGACCAACCGGTTCCCATATCTGGTTTATGTTTCGACGCATTTTCGCATTCGCATTCGCATACCGCATAGAGTGCATTTGTCCAGTCATATTGATTTTATCGGGATTACAGCCCTGTTTTCACATTTCGGGCATTTCAGACCGATTCGGATAATCGGAGGTTATTTTTGAGAAGTCACGCGCTTCCTGGGTGTTTTCAGCTTACGCAGTTGGTTTTGAGGATTTTGGTGTCTGGGTTTACTGCTTGTTTCGATCTAGTCTCGCGCTCTCTTTTAATTGGATTAATTGCCTTTTTTGGATTTTAATAGCTTTTAGGGTTTATTAGATTTTAATGGCATTTTGTTTTTAGAATTTTATAGATTTAATAGTTTTCTTAGAATTAATAGATATAGATCTTTATTAGTTTAATAGGTTTATAGAATATTAGAATATTAGGTTTAATAGATTTTAGAATATAGTTTCTTTTAATATAATTTTTAATATAGATTAATAGAATATTAGTTTTCTTTTTTAGGATTTAGAATATTAGTTCCTTTTTATTAAATAGATTTTTAATAGATTTTAGAATAAATAGGTTTTAATATAGTTTTTTTTAGATATAGATTTAATAGATTTTCTTAATAGATTTTTAAATAGATATTAGTTGTATATTAATTGTATAGTTTTATTAATAGATATTATGTAGATATTAATTGATTAGGTTTAGTCTTCTTCCGTTAGTTTTAACTAGGACATAGTGATTAGGGTATTGTTTAGTTAGTATAGGTTAATTAACTGAGCTTTAATCATGCATAACATTGTTAATCAAGTCCATTATCCGTTAATCCAGTCATTAGTTAATTGGGCCAATTATCCATTTCAAAAGCCCATAGTCCAGTTTCGCCACATGTCCTATAAAACCACTGCCACGCGTTCTATCTCAGCTTCTTCCACCTTATTCTCCATTCACTCAGAGAGTGCCAACACACCACCCCATTCTCTCTCTCTCCACTGCCACACGTTCCTCTCTCTCATTCCCCCATGCCACGCGTCCCTCTGCATGCTCTCTTTCTCTCCACGCGTCTCCTCCCTGGCCTGCATGTGCGTCAGCGCATCTTCCACTAGCATCCCTCGCCGGAGAGCATGCAAACACCGGAATTGTCTCGTCGTCGAAATCACACGGCAGTTAACACGGCCAAGGTTTCGCCGGAAACTGCAAATGCTACCAGAATTTCAAGAATTTCATCAAACTTCATCAGTAACCTTCGCCGGAAGTTGTTAACCCTCGCTGTAACTACTCATCGGAAACCATAACCGTCACCAAATTTCCACCGGAAACTGCAAATATCTCAAGAAACTCATCGTGTTCCCCATCAACCACCGTCTTGCTCATCTCTTTTCCAGAAAGAAATCTTCAAACAAGATCAAGATCCTTCAACAATAAACATCAACATCATCGTTCGATCACTGAGATTTTTTCAGATCATCAATATTAATCAATAATCCTCATCAGCGAGCGATCTCCTTGGATCTCCATCTTTGCTCGCCAAATCCTCTAGAATCGCATGCATCAAAGATTGTTCAAGAACGTGTTACTCGCGATTCCCAGATTTCTTCAACAATCCTCATATCATCAGACATCAACAAATCAACGTCAGCTTCATTCAACTCCATAGGACATTCAAACTTCAAACGATTACCAGAAACTCGTCAAGAAACTTCATGTTCATTCGTCTTCATGCATTTTCCAGAACATTCAACATCATTCATCGTCCAATAGATCCTCCAAGCCCTACATCATCAGATCTTCATCATAAGCGCAAGCACCGTCAACGTCATTCATTAAATCCATCCAATCTTGTAAGTTCATCGAACCACTTTGTGCATATAGATCCTTCCAGATCTGTTCATCAGTCATCAAAGTGTTTTTTCCAGAATGAATCTTCAACCACTTCACAAATCTTCAAGGACATACGAGACACGGATCTAATTTTTGTTTCCTGAGATTTGCGTTATGTTTGTAATCGTTTTGATTCAGTTGTTTGTTTTGTAAGAGTTGAAACAAGTTGTTTGGATGTGGATAGAAAGATTGAACGAAAAAGGTTTGTGAGAGATTCGAGTGAGAAGTTTGGACGAGAGAGTTTGGGATACTGAGGACGGCGGCTGAGGGTTAGGGTTTCGGAGAAGAAATGTGAACAGTGTTTGGGAGTGATAGAGGCATTTAGGTTTTGTTCTTCTCAGAGTGATGAAGAGAGATACGTGGATGGGTTTGGGCTGCAAGGCCCATTGGCGTTTTACTAGCATGCACACCTGCGTTTTTGTTTATTCCCCCCCCCCTATTTTTTTGGTTGCTGGTTAGTGGGCTGGGCCCAACCTTTATGGGTTTTTTTTGCTGATGTAGCATCCCTGGTAACCACTACACCCCCCTCCTGCATTGTTTGTTCTTTTATAATATTTTTTGTATTACAAATTGTAATTGTAATATTGTTCTAGGTTTTTTTAGAGTTTATTTCTTAGAATGTTATAGAATTTATTTTTTTCCTAGAATATTAATTCTTAGGTATTGTATTTTTTTAAAAATATATAGTTAGTCTTTTCTAGGATTTGTAGCATAGTTTGTATAGAAAATTATAGGTTAGAAATAAATCCATAACAAATAGAAAAAATATTCATTTTTAGGTGAGACTTTTTCCCCTGGACACTTTAGGGAGTGTAGATTGTAATAGGATTAAAAAATACCTTTTTCGTGCATTTAATGTTTTATTTGCATTTTTGTATTTTTATTAAGTGCATTTTTTAATATGGTTAATATGCTACTTTTCTGAATTTAGTATGGGAGTTTGGAGTGGAATTTTTAGGTGATTCTTTTTAGGTTGTTTAGAATAGAAATGCATGTACCCATAGATTTCTTCCCATAATTTTGTGAATAAATTTTAGGCCAGTTTGAGTGGTGCACATTATAGGTGTTAGATTTAGGGTTTCAAAACAACTATCTTTAGTTTAGAGCATAGTTTTAGAATTTGGTGTTTGATTTAGGTTCTGGGGTTTATGTGGGGTATTGGGTATAGGTTGAGGTTCCTTTAGAAATTTAATTAGGATTTTATAATGTGATTTAGCATTTTCTTTGTATTTTGCAAATGGTGTGATGCTTGTGGGTTTTTCCATTTGGTGATTGGGCTTGGGTTTGGCTTGTTGGAGCTAATGAAGACCTTTGAGGATGATTGGAGACAAATAATGATGCTTGGAGCTTGAAGTTGCTTGTGCTTGAAGATGCTTGATGAAGGCTTAGGAGATAGGAGATGTAGGGAGAGCTTTAGAGTAGACTGGTTTCTTCTGTCAAACATAGAGGGCTTCTTGTGCCTCTATTCCATCCTATGACACAAGGTCCCCCAAAGAAGTTCCATCTCTCCTTAAGAGGGATGTAGAGCATGTTTTGATTAGGTAGAACCTTGAGGATACCTCTCACTTGCTATGATAAGATCTCTGTGATTTCCCTGGGTTATCATTAAGCCTCTTAACATTCCAACTTCATCTATTAGTTGATTCTCTCCTGTGAGTGTTTGCATTGAAGATTGGGAGCCTATTGAAGATGAAGGGTATTGAGGACTGGATAAGAGGAAGCTTGTGCCTGTCAAAGCTGGTTAACTGTTGAACTAGGGTTTTACTGCTGTTTGAAGCTGTCTGCTGGTTGAAGCTGTTGACTGTTGGGGTTCATTGCTTGCTAAAGCTTGGTGTTTTCTTGAAGATGAAGAACTTTCCTTGAAGCTTAGAAGTCATTAAAGATTGAAGTGAAGTCTTGCTTGAAGATGTTACTGTCAACTTTTTGCTGTTAATCAATTGTAGCTGTCGGAGCTGGTGCTGTTTGAACTGCTTACTGTAGGAGCTGGTGTTGCTGTCAGAGCTGGTGTTAGGACTTTAGTTCTTTTTCTGTATTGCTTGTTGGCTTGTTCAGCTTGACCCTTAGGTTTAAAGTGAAGCTGTTTCACTTTGCCTATTGTTTTCCCTTGCCTCGCTTGTATTACTGCATCTCATGCATTTTACTGTTTACTGTATATGCTGTTTTCTTTTCCGTTTATCCCCTAGGATCTCTGATTTCCTCTGTGCAGGAGAGAATTATGACAGACATTAGGTGTTAACCCATGCATGACAACATTAGGGTAGTTTTGATTCCCATTTTCAACCATAGGTTTTTTAGAACTTCTTTCTCTTCTATCTTAAAACAATTCAAAACACAGTAATAAGGATAATCGATGTCGTACGCTACGAGCCTTAAGCTATTTGAGAAAGGTTGTTGGAGGGTCACTCTTCAGTAATCTGATTGCTTAGTGTGTTACCCTTAGGATGACATACGACGTAGTCACTCTCAAATCATAGTCTCTAGTGCGTCAGAGATTGCAAACATCATGAAAGACAGTTCTTGCGTAAAAGACTGAAAACAAACATCAAAGTGTCATTTTTGTCTGTTTGGACTCTTAATCAGGAAAAACCCTTTCATAAGGAGATAAAAAAACATTCAGACAAGCCTGTGTCTTTCCGTGGCCCGAACTACGTTTGCTCTGATCTTTCATGCTGTATGAAAGTACGTAGGCATAGGATGCGATATCCTAGCGAGAAACCTTCCCCTCCTTTCCAGTAGGTAGGCGAACTACGTTGACTCTGATTTCTCGTTTCAGACGGGAATACATAGGCATAAAGTGCGATACTTTGCCGAGTCATTTTCCTTTCTTTTTAACCCCGGACCTTTAGAATAGATAGAATAACAATCCGTACTAGAAAACAAGCATGGATCCCGTCGAGTACGACGGACGTGAGGGGTGCTAATACCTTCCCCTTGCGTAACCGACTCCCGAATCCAGGATTTGGTTGCGATGACCATTCCTTTCCCGTCTTTGCGGTAGGTTTACTTCGAGCGTTTCCTTTCCCTCTTGCGGGATAAATAACGCACTGTGGTGACTCTTCTGTTTAGACGGCGCCGATTTTTGCAGTAGCGACAACTGGCGACTCTACTGGGGATTGGAATATCCCCTATGCGAGTCAATCCTAGCGCTTGTTTTCCTGTCGTGGGTGTTGTATAGATTTACTTTTCTGTCTTTAATTTCCGCATTTTATTATCAGCTTTATACTGTTATTGCTGCTGTGGGAAGGGGGTAATCTGTTGAGAGATAAGTCGGACCTGGGCTTGAGGTTACACCTAGACTTAGAAGTAGAGAGTAGTGGTTAGCCTGCTTGCTTAGCTCGCACCAGCTAGTCGCGAAATTTACGCTCGGACGAGATTCTCTTTGATGCTTCTTGCCTGGCCCTTAGGGCTCGACAAGTTGTCTGACCCGAGGATTGTCGACTCTGGGGACCTATCAATTGGGATTCAACTAAGTGAGGCCGCTTCAAGGGATGATGATGCCACACCTCCTGGGTATCGTATCATCGCTCTTGAAAGTCTGTGACGTTGAACCCGCATAGGATGTCGTACCTTGTCAGATTAGGTCCATACCCGTGAGTGGGAGGGTTTTTGCAGGAAACTTGACTTCCAGCCTACCCGTTATTTTGGGTCTTCTCTTCAGAGTGAACTTACTCAGTCAGCAGCGCAGCAGTATTCAGAGATTGTGGGGGATGTGATCACGTGTTTGCTGCATCTTGCATTACATTTGCATAAACATTTTGCATCATATTGCATATCATTCTCCAGCTAGCCGGAGCTCTTATCCAGCCGTTGTTTTGATTCTGAAGGTGATTCTCCGGTGTTTGGTTTGAGCAAGTGCTTATTATTAGAAGACGACCAGGGGGTTGAAGTAGGTTGAGGTAGATTTGAGCAGAATCAGTCAGTTGAAGGTTGTTGGTAGCTATGTCAGAGAGCAACTTCCAATTTGTTGATGCCTTGTCGGGTTTCACTGTGACATCCAATCCTTTGTATGGTTCTATGCATGACGAAGACGTCCCGCAAGTAAACAACTTTACTGCAACTCAACTTGTACAACCTTCTGTTAAGGACCAAGGTCTACATGAGCCGTTTGTTGTCCGAAGTGAGCGTTCTCCTTCTGTTGATACCTCAGATCATCAGGGTGTTGTCTTCCGTGCGCTGAATCTCCAAAGAGAGGTCCCGATAGCCAAGACCGAAGACCCGAGAGCTCTTGAGTATGCTAGAAGATTCCGAGCGGTGGAAGGAAAAGTTAAAGCCTCGAAAGGTAAATATGTTGTTAACCTCTACGCGGCAGACATGTGTTTGGTTCCTGGCCTAGTGTTACCTCCGAAGTTCAGAGCGCCGAGGTTTGAGAAGTACAGAGGGGATTGTTGTCCGAAGCAACATTTGGTGATGTTCTGCCGAAGAATGACTTCGTTTGTGCAAAATGACAAGTTGATGATTCACTGCTTCCAGGATAGTCTGAGTGGGGCATCTCTGAGTTGGTATATGCAGTTAGAGAGTAATCATATCCGATCATGGGTGGATTTAGCCAGAGCTTTTCTGAAGCAGTACGATTATAACCTAGACATGGCTCCTAGTCGCATGCAGTTGCAAGAATTGTCTCAAGGGAACAATGAACCTTTCAGGAGGTATGTTCATAGATGGAGAGAATTTGCTGCCAGAGTGAAGCCGTCGCTCCAAGACCGAGAGTTAATGGGCATGTTTGTAGACTCCCTGCAGGGTCCGTACTTCAAAAGAATGCTTGGAAATGCACCAAATTTCTCTGAATTGGTAAGGTCAGGAGAACGCATTGAGCATGGCGTGAAAATTGGAAGAATTCAGAATGTTTCAAGCAGTCAGGCTAGTGAAACTGAATCCCTCTGTAGCTTCCAAACTGAAGAAGGAATTGTGCTCAATGCAATCATGACAGATGTTAGGTATTCTCGAGATGAATCAGTGAAATCTGTTGGTTCTTCATCTTCTCAGCGGTCGGTATCTTCTGTGTCTTGCTATTTTGGACAGACAATTGTGCCTAGGGCACCATATCGGGAGCTTTATGTCGCTTCTCTTGCAAATCATCGAGCTCGTGGCCGGGTTTATCAGAATCAGCGGCCGAATCAGAACAGACCTCGTAACAACTTGGAACAAAGGAATGCTCCTTCCCACCCAGTGCCTATGCCGTATAGCCAAATTGTGCCATCTTTGATCCAGAATTCTTTGGTGGAACCTAAAGCTCTTAAGCCTGTTCCAGAGCCTTACCCTCCTGGGTACAATCCCCACGCTCAGTGTGGTTACCATGGCGGATCCCCGGGAGATTCAACTGAAGATTGTAAAGCTTTTCAGGAAAAAGTACAACAGTTGATCGACCAAGAGTGCATTTCCTTTCCAGAAGGAGTTTTGTTTGTTCATGCCAACCTCTCAGCTGTCTAAGCTCGTAGATTCAGAGGGTCCTTTTCAAGAAGCCAGTGGTCCAGACAGGCGGGCACCCTCAGCATTGGCAGTCCTCAGACCTCTCTATCATTTGCATTTGTAGTTTCTTTTCTGTTAGTTACTACTTGCTGTTAAACATTGTTTGTTTCGAATGGTAATATTGATAAAGTGACTATGCATTTTTCTGAATTAATCATGTTGCTGTCGCTTATTTATTGCATTACACTGACACTTGCATTTTATTCACTCCACTTTGTTACTGTGATTAGCAAAGATTGTAGGGAGGATGACGACACTGAATACTCATAACCGATGATCGTATGCTTTCGGATAAAACCTTGTCAATGACGTACAAGGCATTATTTCAAATCCCCCAAACACTGGAGATATAAGGAGTTAGTCCCTTAACCACTTCGAGCCAAGAAGTAGGAGTTCCTTTCGGACTTTTAAACCCTCACATCTTAACCCGGGGCAGGGTAGTTGTCAGTTAGCTTGACCAAGTGTTCAAGTCTTATAGAGGAGTGTTTCCTTTTGAGAACCAATCGCAGTTTAGTCCTCTCAAGAGGTCGTACCTCGTCAACCACAATGGTTAAATCTCACCAATTAGGAGTAAGACAGTTGCAGTCCTTTCGGAGCAATCAAGACAACTAGTGTCACACGACTTGTTCCAAGAAAAGAAAGAGAAAGCCCGCTAAGTAAAAGAAATGAATAGCTGGAAAGCTAATACTTAAGCAAAAATCAGGGCATCCCGCTGGACTTCAAAAAAAAAATCGAAAAGAACTTAAAAGGAGTCAGTCCAGGCAAAAATTAGGGAATCAAAAGAATGAAAAAGAAAGGATATCAATAGAAAAATCCTCGAACAAGGAACAAAGTCGTGTAGATATAGACACCGAAAACGAAAAAGGAGTAACTGCCACTCCGAAAAACCTTGTGAGTTCCTTAACTATGGTTTTTACCATTCAACATACCTCTCGAAGAGGCGAGCGCTTGTGCCAAGTTAACTGAACATTAGGATCGGAGATCATCATGTAGAAGGGGTGGGTACAAATCATAATTTGAGCCAAATATCCTTTGTTTCACGAACCGTGAACCCGACCACGATACAACCCTTAAAAGACCTAATTGAGGTAGGGTTTATTCTGAAAGCGCATTACGATAAGGTTGAGTAACCTGACTCCTTCTTGATTTGCTAATCATATCCTTGTTGTATTTTTCACTGATCACATCAGCACTACGTTTGAACTCTGGTTCATTCGTCACTCACAATCATGACATGTAAATGAGTGACCGCACAACTTTTTTCAAAATCAGCATGAACACTGCATTAAAATTACCATTCATGAATAAACAATTTTACTTGCAGGTCAGTAGTTGACTTGAAGGAAATTACAACAGGGAATAATCAAACAGGACTGAATAATTCAGCGGTCTAGATCAGAATGGTGAATGTTGAGAAACCCTGTGAATCCGGGGCATTGATTTCCAGTGAGTTCGGAATCAGTTGGTCTGAGTACAAGTCCCGAAGCATCAATTGATTATGGGACTGTTTGTTTGAGAAGCAGTTGATCAGAAGGGAATCTTCTCGAGACCCAATCAGGGGCAATCATCCAGAATGCTGTGATTTGAGGACAGATCCTTCCAGTGTGAGATCAGATCAGGTTAAGTCGCTTCTACGCTCATTCAAGGGGCAAATCACTTCAGAGATGGTGAAGCCAACCATGTTGAGAGTTGTTTGATTGAGGGTGAATCCTTTCAGGGTACGGATGCAGGGGCAGGCCATCCTAAGGGCGCAAAAGTTATTCCTTATTCGAAAGGCACTTGATTTGAAGTATCTCTCTGAAGTTCAGAATGCTGGGGCAGTTCAAATCAAACCATCAGGGTACAGATTTTCAGATTTCCTTTTAAGTACTATCCCACAAAGGTCCCACAGGCTGGGGCATATCAGAAGCGAAGGATTTGTTCTTCTCCGTGTTATCAGAGTTACTCAGAGCTACTTGAGCAGATTCAGCTGATCTTCAAGTTTGAGACGAATTGTCGGGAAATCGTGTTACCGTCTATTGACCTTTCAACTGGAAACCGTGAATTCAGACAGGATGTTGTCCAGCGTCAGGCGTGTATGACCCATCCCGGATGGCCTAAAAGCCCAATCCATATTGGCAATCGCTGTAAGGCCCAACCCGTGTTGGCGCATCATTTCGAAATCCAACCCTCGTCGGTACGCAGGAAGACTCCGTCTGTTTTCCCCAGCAAAGTCCAATCTTCATTGGCACGGGTAAGCAATCCCCGACAGAAGTCCAATCATACTTGGCACGTTTGGTTACCCCCAGTAAGGTCAGCCATCCAAAAATCAGTTAATCTGGGGCAATTAGGTCGAGATTTGGCAAATCTCTCGCGGCTATGGACACTGCTCCACGAATTAGTCGATCAGGGGCAAAAGATTATTGCAAGACTGGGACAGGTCACCCCAAGGGCACGAAAGCTATTTTGTTGGCACACCTCTTCGAGGGTCGAGAGGCATAAGTGGTTCATGTCTGGCCGTCAGGATACAAAAATTGTAGAGTCTTTTTCAAAATTGTTGCCGATTCAGGGGCAAGCCGTTGCGAGGTGGTCTCATGACAAACTTTTTCCTTCCAAAACGAGGTGTCCTAGAATTCAGATTGGGGCATGCTGGTATCCTGGGGGCAAATTTCCAAGAAGGTGGATGGAATTTGTATTCCCCAGCCTGAGTCTCGGGATAAAGGACCTGACTTTATTTGACGCTATTCTCCATCAGATCGTGCCTCATCCCCAGAGGTTGAGATGACGTTATCCCTTACCGAAGGAGGGATTATTTTCCCCAGAAGAGTATCCTCATGGAAGTTGTCCAAAGGATATCCCCAGCAAGTCAAAATCAGTATCCCCTGCAGAGGTGACACTCCCCAGAGAGTCGAGTATATGAACGATCAATCCCCAACTGGGAGAATTCCCGCAGTGTTTAACCAAGTCATAGTTGGTTCAGAAGGATTATCCTCAGTGGAGTGGTAGTTCCGAGTTTGTAAGTTGTGCCCAGACAGTGCGTTTCCCCGGAAGGTTCAGGTTTCCCCGACCGAGTCGTTTCTTCCTCAGCTGAGTTACTCTCCCCAGCCGAGGATGTTCTTTCCTCCCAGTGGAAATCAAAGTTTAATCTCCCCGGGGGAGTTGGTTGTATGTCCGGCATTTATTTTGCCAGAAGACTTTATGATACCCCTTCATCCCCAACATGGTGGTATTTGCTCTAAACAGCCGTGTTGAAGCAAGCTTGTCAGAGTTTCCCCAGCAGCTTGAACCTGCATTCGCATTTGCATATAGTGTCAGATTTGTATCTACCCAAAAACTCGTAGCATATTCGTGCTGTATGGAGCATTACGCCATTCTCAAACATGCACATTTTGAAACATAAGCCAGGTTGGTTAACCTTTGGTTTTCAAGTGTTGTTTCCCTTGCAGGTGGAAGGAGCTCTTGCTCAGATCAATTACCAAATATTAAAAATCTCAGCATGAGACATGTGATGATGTTCGTCTTGTCATTATTCCCCACAGAGTTGCTTGTCTTACCCCTCCAGCGGAGTATTTCTTTAAGATTGTTGTTATGTCAGTATCAAAAGATGTCGTGAATCAAGTTTTGGAAGTTGCCGCCTATGTCGAGGTAGATGTTTGGTAGTTTGGGTTCAGAAAATCCCCAATAGAGTCCTTCTCAGATTTGATGCCATGTTCGCGCTAAAGGTTTGAAGATTGGACCAGTATTTTGTTACCCATTTGATTGATGGAGTCAGCTACTGCAAAGATAGGCAGAGAAGCTGTAATTAGAGTTATTTCCCGTAGTGGTGGCGGAGTTATTTCCCGTAGTGGTGGCAGAGTTATTTCCTGTAGTGGTGGCGGAGTTATTTTCCTGTAGTGATGACAGAGTATTACCCGTAGCGATGGAAGTGTTATTTTCCTGTAGTGGTGACAGAGTATTACCCGTAGTGATGACGGTGTTATTTTCCTGTAGTGATGACAGAGTATTACCCGTAGCGATGGCGGTGTTATTTTCCTGTAGTGGTGACAGAGTATTACCCGTAGCGATGGCGGTGTTATTTTCCTGTAGTGGTGACAGGGTATTACCCGTAGTGGTGGCGGAGTTATTTCCCGTAGTGGTGGCGGAGTTATTTCCCGTAGTGATGGCGGAGTTATTTTCCTGTATCGTTGGCAGAGTCATGTTGACAGAAGTACTTCCCTAGTGAAGTCGTCCAGGTTATCCCTATATTGACAAGTTTGGTGATACACAGACCGTTAATGTTGAAACCAGATCTGTATCAGGTGGTTGATCAGTTGTTACCGTAACAATCAGGTTCAATTGATGGATGGGGTTCCCCAAGCAGTGGTGCAGTTTATTTCTCCAGTTGGTAAATTTCCGGGTTTTATTAGTATTCAACTGTATCGTACCTCGAATGTTTGAAGGCTGTTCGCTCTTCACCCAGTCGGGTCCAAGCCGCTTGAATAGGGGCAGCTGTTGCACCCCAAAATTTGACCAACCGGTTCCCATATCCGGTTTATGTTTCGACGCATTTTCGAATTCGCATTCGCATACCGCATACAGTGCATTTGTCCAGTCATATTGATTTTATCGGGATTACAACCCTGTTTTCACATTTCGGGCATTTCAGACCGGTTCAGATAATCGGAGGTTATTTTTGAGAAGTCACGCGCTTCCTGGATGTTTTCAGCTTATGCAGTTGTTTTTGAGGATTTTGGTGTCTGGGTTTACTGCTTGTTTCGATCTAGTCTCGCGCTCTCTTTTAATTGGATTAATTGTCTTTTTTGGATTTTAATAGCTTTTAGGGTTTATTAGATTTTAATGGCATTTTGTTTTTAGAATTTTATAGATTTAATAGTTTTCTTAGAATTAATAGATATAGATCTTTATTAGTTTAATAGGTTTATAGAATATTAGAATATTAGGTTTAATAGATTTTAGAATATAGTTTCTTTTAATATAATTTTTAATATAGATTAATAGAATATTAGTTTTCTTTTTTAGGATTTAGAATATTAGTTCCTTTTTATTAAATAGATTTTTAATAGATTTTAGAATAAATAGGTTTTAATATAGTTTTTTTTAGATATAGATTTAATAGATTTTCTTAATAGATTTTTAAATAGATATTAGTTGTATATTAATTGTATAGTTTTATTAATAGATATTATGTAGATATTAATTGATTAGGTTTAGTCTTCTTCCGTTAGTTTTAACTAGGACATAGTGATTAGGGTATTGTTTAGTTAGTATAGGTTAATTAACTGAGCTTTAATCATGCATAACATTGTTAATAAAGTCCATTATCCGTTAATCCAGTCATTAGTTAATTGGGCCAATTATCCATTTCAAAAGCCCATAGTCCAGTTTCGCCACATGTCCTATAAAACCACTGCCACGCGTTCTATCTCAACTTCTTCCACCTTATTCTCCATTCACTCAGAGAGTGCCAACACACCATCCCATTCTCTCTCTCTCCACTGCCACACGTTCCTCTCTCTCATTCCCCCATGCCACGCGTCCCTCTGCATGCTTTCTTTCTCTCCACGCGTCTCCTCCCTGGCCTGCATGTGCGCCAGCGCATCTTCCACTAGCATCCCTCGCCGGAGAGCATGCAAACACCGGAATTGTCTCGTCATCGAAATCACACGGCAGTTAACACGGCCAAAGTTTCTCCGGAAACTGCAAATGCTACCAGAATTTCAAGAATTTCATCAAACTTCATCAGTAACCGTTGCCGGAAGTTGTTAACCCTCGCTGTAACTACTCATCGGAAACCATAACCGTCACCAAATTTCCACCGGAAACTGCAAATATCTCAAGAAACTCATCGTGTTCCCCATCAACCACCGTCTTGCTCATCTCTTTTCCAGAAAGAAATCTTCAAACAAGATCAAGATCCTTCAACAATAAACATCAACATCATCGTTCGATCACTGAGATTTTTTCAGATCATCAATATTAATCAATAATCCTCATCAGCGAGCGATCTCCTTGGATCTCCATCTTTGCTCGCCAAATCCTCCAAAATCGCATGCATCAAAGTTTGTTCAAGAACGTGTTACTCGCGATTCCCAGATTTCTTCAACAATCCTCATATCATCAGACATCAACAAATCAACGTCAGCTTCATCCAACTCCACAGGACATTCAAACTTCAAACGATTACCAGAAACTCGTCAAGAAACTTCATGTTCATTCGTCTTCATGCATTTTCCAGAACATTCAACATCATTCATCGTCCAATAGATCCTCCAAGCCCTACATCATCAGATCTTCATCAGAAGCGCAAGCACTGTCAACGTCATTCATTAAATCCATCTGATCTTGTAAGTTCATCGAACCACTTCGTGCATATAGATCCTTCCAGATCTGTTCATCAGTCATCAAAGTGTTTTTTCCGGAATGAATCTTCAACCACTTCACAAATCTTCAAGGACATACGAGACACAGATCTAATTTTTGTTTCCTGAGATTTGCGTTATGTTTGTAATCGTTTTGATTCAGTTGTTTGTTTTGTAAGAGTTGAAACAAGTTGTTTGGATGTGGATTGAAAGATTGAACGAAAGAGGTTTGTGAGAGATTCGAGTGAGAAGTTTGGACGAGAGAGTTTGGGATAGTGAGGACGGAGGCTGAGGGTTAGGGTTTCGGAGAAGAAATGTGAACAGTGTTTGGGAGTGATAGAGGCATTTAGGTTTTGTTCTTCTCAGAGTGATGAAGAGAGATACGTGGATGGGTTTGGGCTGCAAGGCCCATTGGCGTTTTACTAGCATGCACACCTGCGTTTTTGTTTATTCCCCCCCCCCCTGTTTTTTTGGTTGCTGGTTAGTGGGCTGGGCCCAACCTTTATGGTTTTTTTTGCTATTGTAGCATCCCTGGTAACCACTACACCCCCCTTCCTGCATTGTTTGTTCTTTTATAATATTTTTTGTATTACAAATTGTAATTGTAATATTGTTCTAGGTTTTTTTAGAGTTTATTTCTTAGAATGTTATAGAATTTATTTTTTTCCTAGAATATTAATTCTTAGGTATTGTATTTTTAAAAAAATATGTAGTTAGTCTTTTCTAGGATTTGTAGCATAGTTTGTATAGAAAATTATAGGTTAGAAATAAATCCATAACAAATAGAAAAAATATTCATTTTTAGGTGAGACTTTTTCCCCTAGACACTTTAGGGGGTGTAGATTGTAATAGGATTAAAAAATACCTTTTTCGTGCATTTAATGTTTTATTTGCATTTTTGTATTTTTATTAAGTGCATTTTTGAATATGGTTAATATGCTACTTTTCTGAATTTAGTATGGGAGTTTGGAGTGGAATTTTTAGGTGATTCTTTTTAGGTTGTTTAGAATAGAAATGCATGTACCCATAGATTTCTTCCCATAATTTTGTGAATAAATTTTAGGCCAGTTTGAGTGGTGCACATTATAGGTGTTAGATTTAGGGTTTCAAAACAACTATCTTTAGTTTAGAGCATAGTTTTAGAATTTGGTGTTTGATTTAGGTTCTGGGGTTTATGTGGGGTATTGGGTATAGGTTTAGGTTCCCTTAGAAATTTAATTAGGATTTTATAATGTGATTTAGCATTTTCTTTGTATTTTGCAAATGGTGTGATGCTTGTGGGTTTTTCCATTGGGTGATTGGGCTTGGGTTTGGCTTGTTGGAGCTAATGAAGACCTTTGAGGATGATTGGAGACAAATAATGATGCTTAGAGCTTGAAGTTGCTTGTGCTTGAAGATGCTTGATGAAGGCTTAGGAGATAGGAGATGTAGGGAGAGCTTTAGAGTAGACTGGTTTCTTCTGTCAAACATAGAGGGCTTCTTGTGCCTCTATTCCATCCTATGACACAAGGTCCCCCAAAGAAGTTCCATCTCTCCTTAGGAGGGATGTAGAGCATGCTTTGATTGGGTAGAACCTTGAGGATACCTCTCACTTGCTATGATAAGATCTTGGTGATTTCCCTGGGTTATCATTAAGCCTCTTAACATTCCAACTTCATCTATTAGTTGATTCTCTCCTGTGAGTGTTTGCATTGAAGATTGGGAGCCTATTGAAGATGAAGGGTATTGAGGACTGGATAAGAGGAAGCTTGTGCCTGTCAAAGCTGGTTAACTGTTGAACTAGGGTTTTACTGCTGTTTGAAACTGTCTGCTGGTTGAAGCTGTTGACTGTTGGGGTTCATTGCTTGCTAAAGCTTGGTGTTTTCTTGAAGATGAAGAACTTTCCTTGAAGCATAGAAGTCATTAAAGATTGAAGTGAAGTCTTGCTTGAAGATGTTACTGTCAACTTTTTGCTGTTAATCAACTGTAGCTGTCGGAGCTGGTGCTGTTTGAACTGCTTACTGTACGAGCTGGTGTTGCTGTCAGAGCTGGTGTTGGGACTTTAGTTCTTTTTCTGTATTGCTTGTTGGCTTGTTCAGCTTGCCCCTTAGGTTTAAAGTGAAGCTGTTTCACTTTGCCTATTGTTTTTCCTTTGCCTCGCTTGTATTACTGCATCTCATGCATTTTACTGTTTACTGTATATGCTGTTTTCTTTTCCGTTTATCCCCTAGGATCTCTGATTTCCTCTGTGCAGGAGAGAATTATGACAGACATTAGGTGTTAACCCATGCATGACAACATTAGGGTAGTTTTGATTCCCATTTTCAACCATAGGTTTTTTAGAACTTCTTTCTCTTCTATCTTAGAACAATTCAAAACACAGTAATAAGGACAATCGATGTCGTACGCTACGAGCCTTAAGCTATTTGAGAAAGGTTGCTGGAGGGTCACTCTTCAGTAATCTGATTGCTTAGTGTGTTACCCTTAGGGTGACATACGACGTAGTCACTCTCAAATCATAGTCTCTAGTGCGTCAGAGATTGCAAACATCATGAAAGACAGTTCTTGCGTAAAAGACTGAAAAACAAACATCAAAGTGTCATTTTTGTCCGCTTGGACTCTTAATCAGGAAAAACCCTTTCATAAGGAGATAAAAAAAACATTCAGACAAGCCTGTGTCTTTCCGTGGCCCGAACTACGTTTGCTCTGATCTTTCATGCTGTATGAAAGTACGTAGGCGTAGAATGCGATATCCTAGCGAGCAACCTTCCCCTCCTTTCCAATAGGTAGGCGAACTACGTTGACTCTGATTTCTCATTTCAGACGGGAATACGTAGGCATAAAGTGCGATACTTTGCCGAGTCATTTTCCTTTCTTTTTAACCCCGGACCTTTAGAATAGATAGAATAACAATCCGTACTAGAAAGCAAGCGTGGATCCCGTCGAGTACGACGGACGTGAGGGGTGTTAATACCTTCCCCTTGCATAACCGACTCTCGAATCCAGGATTTGGTTGCGATGACCATTCCTTTCCCGTCTTTGCGGTAGGTTTACTTCGAGTGTTTCCTTTCCCTCTTGCGGGATAAATAACGCACGGTGGCGACTCTTCTGTTTAGCCGGCGCCGATTTTCGCAGTAGCGACACTAGTCAATATTTTTTATCCAATTTTTTTTAATTTTTAAAATGTCTTAACAACATGCTTTTTATAATACAATGTATTTTCAAAAAATTTAAAATTCTCCTATGTAAAAATCTGATTTTTATTTTTTATTTAATTTAAGTGTTTTATGACGTGAATGTCACATTGCAAGACATGTTTTGCATGTGACCATAATCACTTAAGATCAATTTTCTTCTAATGGAACAAAATGAGAAGCACAAATTTAGAAATTCAAAGTAGACAAAATAAAATGTAATTTATTATTTTCATAAAAAAAAAAAAAAAACATTTTTTTAGTATGTTAAACTTGTCCACTTATAAGCTATTGATAACTTGTCTAAACGACCTAATATGTCCAACTATAAGCTATTAAAGTTGTCCAACTAAGGTGACTTATATTACACAAGAGAATATATGCATCCATGTTTTTGCTTTAGAAGTTGGGGCCACATATGTCTTTGAAGAGCCATATGAGAGAAATGAAGGAGCACAACTTTAACCTTTCTTTCTAGCCAAAGCTACATTTGACTAAAACATGTCTCTTATATTTTCCTATGCATTCACCTTTATTGTCTAGATTTTGAGTATATCCAAGTCATCTTTGTGCATGAGGCCACTGCACTCATGCGTGTGTACAAACTCTTAATGCCACATGTTGAATGCTTTCTGTAACAAGAAACCATGAGGTTTGCTCAAGCTTGGAATCTCACACTCCACTGAGTACGTTTGTATGGATAGAAGTCATCCAACATTCTCTTTTGTAAGCATAAAGAACTGTTTTTAAAAGTAAATTGTGTTCAAAAGTATCACAATAGATTCAATGATCCCAACTAGGTTTACATTTTAGAAATTTGTAATCAAGCTGACTAGAAAAGGAAAAGAAAAATAAGCTCTTAAACTATTTTTTTTTAATTATTTAATGGTTGGAATTCTACCTTTTAAAAATAAATAAGTGAAATATTGCATATTCGAATTTATATAATTAAAGACAGATATCATTACACAACTATCAATTGATAATAAAATATATTAGGGAAATGCTAACGAGTGCCCTCAGGGCATTGGTTAAGAGATTAAAATGGTAAGTTGACCATTATTTAAGAGATTGAAAATATATATTTTTTTTAAATATATGTGTATTCAATGCCCAGAAAAGAGAAATAATCAGACATTTTAAAGAATATTGTGTGTATTGAGTGAACTAAATATAACATATTTTCCTTATTTAAAATTCTTAACTAGTGTCCTGAGTACATTAGTTAGCATGACCCAATATATTAATAGACACAATGATAAAATATATGCAATACTTTTCTTTAGATTTATTTTATAATATAAATCTTATAAAAAGTTGAAATAGCATGACCCAATATATTAATAGACACAATGATAAAATATATGCAATACTTTTCTTTAGATTTATTTTATAATATAAATCTTATAAAAAGTTGAAAGTCCTTATATTTATAGTAAGCACATGGACTCTAGAATAATAAAAAAGAAAAATAAATGATGTTTTATCAAAATTTAATAAAAACAGTAAGAGTTCATTTTAAAGTTTTTTAAGAGTTTCATATTAGATACGCCATTTTATTTTATTGCATCATATATGAAATACCCTTTGAGATTAAGACTACTAAGAAAAAATAATAGTAGTCATAAATACTTGTAATGATAAAATAAATATATTATTCATATGCATGTGTTTCTAAATAAAATTTATTTGTTCTTGTTGATACAAAATCTAGTGGTTAATTTGTATATAAAATATTTTATGTAAAATTTCAGTTTAAATTCGAACCACTACATTATTTAATTTCTTTATATGTTCACACAATATATTAATATAACTATTAAAATATTTAAGATGATAATATTTATAAATCAACAATTTTAAAAATAATGTGTTAGTCACTAAACTAAAAAAATATTTTTTAATTTTTAATGGGTATTGAATTTTCTGAACAAACTTTTGTGTAATGTTTATATATACTAAAATAATAATTATACTAAACAAACTTTTGTGTAGTGTTTATATATACTAAATTAATAATTAAATGACATTATAATTATTTTAATTGATACTATATTTATTTTAGTACTTTTTATAAATAGATATAATGTTATATTATCTTATACTCTTTTTATTACAACTCTTATAAAATCCAAATATTTAATTTATATTATGTGTTAATGTAAAAAATATATTGTTATTTAAAAGTCAACAATTTTTTAAAAAAATAATTTAATTTTTAAAAGTTTATAACCAAAAATATCTCATTCTTTCTTAATTCTCTTAAAATTTTCATACTAATAAATAAAAAACCTACAATTTCACATAATATAAATTTGTAATATTAAAAACGAATATTTTATGGGTATAAATAAGTGTTTTGAGGAAATGAGTCAACCAAAGCAGTTCACTAGTGTAATCTGTATCAGTATTCTTACTTCAGAACACTACAATGGCAGTTTTAACTTGCATAAAACCTGTTTTGCCCCTCTTTCACTTGTGCAATGACTGGCTGGCAGCTCGATTTCACACCGAAAATGAAGGTGACGACGATGATGACGATGACGATGATGGTGGTATCGATCTAGCACCCGCTGCGTGATGGATTTGTCATTATGAGTTGTTAAAAAGAATGAGAAATTTGATACTTGAGCTAGGATGATGAATGCATGCTGGACTATACATATATGTTGGTTACCATTTACAATATTTATATGATACAGTGTGTTTGTTTTGCTTACCTAATATCAGTCGGGACTTGTGACTGATATTATTAATTATATTAACAAATATAGATAATATTTGAAGTTTTGTTACTAATCTTCTTCTATCTTTCTTATACCATCAATATTGTGTCCAAAAGTACAAAACAAAGTTTTGATATTTGCCTTTTCCAGTAATTACAATTAATAATGACTTCCTTAATTTTTTTCAATATTTAAACTTTTTTTCTCTTATATTAAATGCCACAAACAAGATTGTGTGCGGTTCTTAAAATTAATACCATACTAAAGTTTTCTTATTAATTAGATTTGGTAAAATTGTTAAGTGGAATGAAATTCATTAAGCAAAGATAAATGTTGAACAATATATATATATATATATATATATATATATATATATATATATATATATATATATATATATATATATATATATATATATATATATATATATATATATATATATATATATATATATATATATATATATATATATATATGAGTTTAATTTTATGTTGTGACTCCATTAATAATTCTGACGTCAATCAATGCAACTCAAGGTTTCGAAAATCAATCGAAGGTGTTTCGGCTAGAATTTGGCAAATATATTAAGGAGATGGGCATTGAAGGCGAGGAAGATGACAAGCTTTTTGAAGGTTTAATTAAGAAAATGGAGAATAAGGATAGAATTGCGTTTGAAGAGATGAATGAGGCTGCTACTCGTGTTCTATGAATATCGTTTCATACAACATTAGAGGGAGTGGGAATTCTTTGAAGAGGAGTAGGGCCAGGCAAGTGCTAACTTTAAGTAAGGTCGATTTATGCTTCATTCAAGAGTCCAAATGCCTGAGAATGAATAACAATATGGTATATATTTTATGGGGTATGGATGATGTTGATTGGTCAGGAGCTAATTTGATTGGTCAATCGGGCGATATCCTTACAATTTGGAGAAGGGGGTCATTTGCCCAATTTTTTAGTTTTAGGGGCATTGGCTTTTTGGGCATCTCAGTCATATGGAAATGTATTACCTGCTATTTTGTTAATATTTATGTGAAGTGCAGTACTGCGGAGAAGCGAAGAATGTGGGAGGAACTCATCAACTTGAAGAGAAATAACCCTAAAGGAGTATAATTGTTGGGTGGAGATTTCAATGTAATTAAATCTTCTAAAGAAAGGAAGGGTTGGGGATCTATACGCCTCGTGGAAATTGAGGATTTTTCCTCTTTTATTGATCTAATGGAGCTTGTTGATCTACCTATAGTTGGTGATAAATTTACTTGGTTTAAGGCTAATGGTAGTTGTTATAGTAGGCTCGGTAGATTGCTCTTATCGGAGAATCTTATTAATAGGTAGTGTGCAGTGGCTCAAAAGGTGGGTGATCGACATATTTCGGATCACATGCTGGTTTGGATTTGTGCTAATCTTATTAACCGGGGGCCTAAATGGTTTAAAATATTCAATTGTTGGTACGAGCACCCGAAATTCCTTAATTTTGTTAACAAGGAATGGTCGTCGTTTCAATTTGGTGGAAGTGCTGCAATTGTTCTGATTTAGAAATTTCAAGCCTTAAGAACAAAATTGAGATGGTGGAACAAAGAGGTCTTTGGGTGGGTGGATTTGAAAATCGATGATGCTATTCAAACTCTTAATGACATCGAAGATGATATGTTCAAGGAGGCTAATCCAATCACAAATGATTTGCTAGTCAATAGAAGCATAGTTTATGATAATATTTGGAACAATTTGTTATTTAAGGAAAGTATTATCAAACAAAAGGCGAAAATTAAATGGGTGAGAGATGGATATTTCAATACTCACTTCTTCCATTCTTTGTTGAAAGGTAGATTAAGAAGGAATTCAATTTCAACTTTGAGGGTGGGAAGCTTAATGCTGGAGAATACTATTTCAATTAAAAAGGTTGTTTCAGAGCATTTTCAAGATAGGTTCACAAAGGATACTGGCCACAAACCCATGATTGACTTGAATGACATTTCTAAACTCACTGAGGCTGAAAGTATGAAGCTGGAGAAAGCTTTTATAGTTGATGAAGTCGTTGAGGCAGTGTTTAAATGTGACGGGGATAAAAGTCCGGGACCGAATCAATTTAACTTGTTTTTCCTTAAGAGATGTTGGGATACTGTTGGTTGTGACATCTTCAATTGCATATGGGAGTTTCATGATTCAGCTAAGCTTTCAAAGGCAATGCTCTCCTCTTTCATCATTTTGATCCCAAAGTTGGAGAGTCCGCAAGGTTTAGATGAGTATCGCCCTATTAGCCTTATAGGTGGTGTTTACAAGGTAATTTCAAAGATTTTGGCGGCTCGTCTTCATTGGGTTTTGATGGGCTGGTATCTTCTTCCCAAACAGCGTTTACCCCCAGACGTCAGTTTTTGGATGGTGTTCTTGTGGCTAATGAGCTATGTGACTTTGCTAAAAGAAACAATAGAAGTTGCATTTTGCTTAAAGTTGACTTTGCAATGGTGTATGACTGTGTTGATTGGAATTTTCTTGAGAAGATTATGGAGGCTACGGGGTTTGGTTGTAAATGGATGGATTGGATGAAGGGATAGGTTTTTTCAAGCTTTATGTCTGTTCTAGTCAATGGTAGTACTACTCGGGACTTCAAGGCATCAAGGGGTCTTAGTCAAGGAGACCTTTTATCCCCTTTTCTATTTGCTTTAGTGGCAGAAGGTCTTACTTTTATGGTTGGAAAGGCATCAAGGTTAGGAATATGTGAAGGGTTCAGAGTTAATGACGACATCATGCACAATTTGCTGACGAAACTATCCCTGTTAGCGAAGCATCTTGGTCTAATATTTTGGGTTTGAAGGCAATTCTTTGTGGCTTAGAATTATTTTCGGGGCTAAAGATCAATCCTTCCAAAATTATTTTGTACGGGGTTGGAGTTGAGGACTCATTTATGGAGGCGGCTTCACGTTTTTTTGGCTTGTTCTAAGAAAAGCTTACCATTCAAATTCCTTGGCCTCACAATTAGAGGAAATCCAAGGCAAGTATCATTTTGGAATCCGGTTATTGCTAGACTTAAATCTCGGTTGTCGTCTTGGAAAGGTAGGCTACATTCAATTGGAGGGAGAGTGACTTTTCTAAAATCTGTCTTGCCTAGCCTTCCTATCCATCTCCTTTCCTTTTTCAAAGCGCCGCTGAAGGTCCTTAGATAAATTACTTCATTCAAAGAAGATTTCTTTGGTCGGGATTAATGGATAAACATGGTATGGTTTTAATCAGTTGGAATTCTGTGTGCAAACCGAAGAATTTGAGCGGTTTAAGAATTAAAGATGTCAGTGCTTTCGACGTTTCTCTTCTCTCTAAATAGCTTTGGAGATTCACTATGGATAAAAATGCTCTGTGGTGGGGTTTATTGTCGGCAAGGTATGCAAATTTGAGTAAAAGAGTTCTTTCACACGTTGGCTTTCACTTTTCCTACGCTCTACGAGGCTTCTGCAGATAAGGAAGGTACAGTCAACAATTTTGGCTTGTGGGAAAGGTATAATTGGCGCTGGAACTTAGGCTTCAACATGGTAGAGGTTGGTGGAGATTTGGAAAGGGAGATGTCTCACCCTAATTTTTTACTCTAAGATCCCACGTCTTGACATCATTTGTATAGTTTGTCATGTTTTGCATCTTGCATAATACTCAATTTATGAGCTGAAATAAACTTGTTTGAATTTATAACCAAATCAGTGAAACCAAAAGTCAACTGTGCGAAAAATCAGTGGACTGAAAATTTTAAAATCGAGTCTGCAAACGTCGGTCATGTTAATCTACGTTTCACGTAGTTTAACCTGGCATGCTCATTTAAATTTTTAGATCACTTTTTGGTCGCATTTTTGGACAGTTTAAGCTATTTTAGCGGGTAAAATTTATTTCAAAATTTGACCAAACGTTGTATATTTCCGAATCGTATACTTTTTTACTGATCATTTAGGCGCATTCATTTTATTTTTTCGAGCACTTCGATACTGATCCAATTACTCGTTTTTTACCGCTTTTATTTCTATTTTTAATTAATAATTATTTTAATTAATCAGATTTTTATTTTTATTTTAGATTTTACTTAATAGTTTATTTTATCTTATTTATCATCTTTTCTATTTTATTTATTTTAACATTTAAATTTTTTGCTTTATTTCTTTTATAGAAAAAACTTAGTAATTAAGTTTCAAAATCTTTTTTATTGTTTAGTCTCATTGGTGAAAATTGACACTACATGCATGCATCGTTGACTGACCTCACTTGAAACACTACACCTCACCATCACCTATCGTAGACCCCATCTCAATACACTTTACCTCTTTTTCTCTTTCATGTTTTAAAATTTAAAAAAAGCAATAAATGTACTCACAAAACCTTCAGCGCAGTACAATCGCCCTACCCTTTCTTTTTATTATAAAAAACACAACATTATTTTGGGTCGGAGAGAGATATATACAAACACACCATTAACATAATTTGAACACCTTCCTCTCATGTCCACAAAAACTTTTTCCTGCAACTCTTCAAATAAAAACCATATAACTTCCTCCTTTTTTTTTTGTGAACAATACTTCTCTCATAAAATAACAGTAAAATATAGACTTGAAGAAGCTATTAGAATATTAATAGTAATTCATATTTATTTAGTTGTACTATTTTCTTAGCCCCTAAGTTTGTTAGAGGGTATTTTAGTATTTTATCTTATTCTAGTAACCCTAGTTTTAGCTTATAAATAGGGTGACAATCATTGTAACTTTTATCATGTTTTTTTTGTAGCCGTCATTCTTAATAGAATATTTTCTTTGTTCATCATTTATTCACCTTTGCACCAACAATTGGTATCTAGAGCTCCGGTTCAGATTCATTGGGAAACACGGGAAACACGAGTGAACGTGAGGTCTTGTGTGTTTGATTTTGATTCTTAGATTCGTGTTGAATCTTGAACAAAATCTGATCAGAATTTTATTCTGTGGGTTGGGAAACACTGTGTGAGAAATCTGAGTGTATTGTGCAAGGTGAAGATGAACGGAAACGACAACATGAACACCAAGCTTCCAGTATTTGACGGTAAAAACTGGAATCGTTGGATGATCCAAATGCGTGTACTGTTTGGTGCTCAAGATGTTATAGATCTTGTCACTGATGGTTATGTTCCGGTAGCAGCAGATGCAACGGATGAACAGAAAAACACGCAGAAGGAAGTAAGGAAGAAGGATCAGAAAGCATTATTCTTTATTCATCAATGTGTTGATGTAAATGTGTTTGAGAAGATTGCAGATTCAACAACAGCAAAGGCTGTGTGGGACACACTGGTTAGATGTTATGGTGGTGACGCATCAGTGAAGAAGGTGAAGCTTCAGTCCTTGAGAAAGCAATATGAGAATCTTAACATGAAGAATAATGAGAAAGTTTCTGAATACATCTCCAGAGTGATTCTGATCACTAATGAGATGAAGGCGTGTGGAGAAACTCTTTCTGAAGAAACAATCATGGAGAAGGTATTGAGATCCCTTACCTCTCAATTTGATTACATTGTGGTAGCAATAGAACATTCCAAAGATCTGAGTACCATGAGAATTGAAGAGCTGCAGAGCAGTTTAGAAGCGCAAGAGTTGCGTTTGACTGAGAGAACTTCTGAAAGGGAAGTAGAGCAGCAGGCTCTGAAAGCAACTTCTGATAGGAGGTATCAGAAGCAGTCAGAAGCCAAGAGAAGATCTGATGGTGGTCAGAAGTCAGAAAGCTCAACCTCTGATAGACAAAAGAATGCTCAGAAGGGAAAAGAGAAGTATGACAAGAAGAAGATCCAATGTTACTGTTGTAAGAAGTTTGGTCACTTTGCTAGAGATTGTTGGTCAAACAAGGAGAGAAAATCAGAAGAAGCAAATATAGCCAGAAGCTCTGATGACGAATCTGTGCTATTGATGGCTTCTGAATCTAATAATATGGATCTGATAGACTGGTGGTATATGGACACTGGATGTTCAAATCATCTTACTGGAAACAAGAAATGGCTGGTTGACTTTGACTCTGAAAAGAGAACAAAGATCAGATGTGCTGATGACAAATATCTTAATGCAGAAGGTATGGGAAATGTCAGAGTGACTCTGAACAATGGGAAAACAGCATTGATTCAGAACGTGTGGTATGTACCTGGCATCAGAAGCAATCTGATGAGTGTGGGACAATTAATTGAGAAAGGTTTTTCAGTTACCATGAAGGACAATCTTCTGAAGCTGTATGACTGCAATCAGAAGTTGATTATGGAGTCAGAACAAGGAAGGAATAGAACATTCAAGGTGAATGTCAGAACTGCAGACTCAGAATGTCTTAGTGCAACATGTGCTGAGAAGGAGAGTGAGCCGTGGCACAGAAGATTTGGTCATTTGAATTTCAGAAGCTTAAAACATCTGAATTCAAAGAAGTTGGTACATGGAATTCCTGCCATTAAGAAGCCTGAGAAGTCATGCAAAGTTTGCATGGAAGGAAAACAACCACGTTTGCCATTTGCGTCAGAAGTTGCTCCAAGAGCAAAACATGCCTTGGGAGTTGTACATTCTGATGTGTGTGGTCCATTTCCAGTAGCATCAATTAGAGGGAACAAATACTTTGTGTTGTTTGTTGATGAATTCACAAGAATGACATGGGTATCCTTTATTAAATTTAAACATGAGGTGTTTGATGAATTCAAGAAGTTCAGAATGAAGGCTGAGAATCAGAGTGGTCAGAAGTTGAAGATTCTTAGAACTGATGGTGGAGGTGAGTATAACTCTAAAGAATTCCAGAAGTTCTGTGAGGAGAATGGAATTGAGCATGAGGTTACTGCTCCTTATACCCCTCAACACAATGGTCTTGCTGAAAGAAGAAACCGTACTTTGCTTGATATGGTGAGAAGCATGCTAAAGGAGAAGAAGCTTCCTCAGAAGCTCTGGGGAGAAGTTGTTGCCACTGCAACGTATGTACTCAACAGATGTCCTACGAAGAAGTTGAAGGAAATAGTTCCAATACAGAAGTGGACTGGAGATAAGCAAAGTGTTAGTCATCTGAAGGTGTTTGGTTCTGTTTGCTATAAACATGTTCCAGAAGCCAGAAGACAGAAGCTGGATGATAGAAGCAAAGTGATGATTCTGATAGGGTACCACAGTACAGGTGCATACATGCTCTATTGTCCAGAAACCAATAAAATTGAATTCAGCAGAGATGTGATTGTGAAGGAATCAGAAGATTGGAATTGGGATAAGTCTCAATCTAATTCTGATGTTAGAACCTCTGAAGAAAGGTCAGAGTTAATAATTTCTAAAGTTAAAGTAAACTCTGACGTTGATTCTGATTCTGATAGTGATTCTGACTCTGGAGAAGACTCAGAAGATGAAGGTGACTCTGATGATCCAGACTCTGATGGTAATCCAGATTCTGGTGGAAATTCAGACTCTGAAGATGGCCAAGACTCTGAAAATATGCCAGATCTTGAAGATGGTCAAAGCTCTAGAGGAAGTCAACCATCTGAAGTTGGAAACTCTGAAGCTCAAGACTCTGAACAAGTTCAGAGACCACAAAGAATCAGAAGTGTTCCCAGAAGATTTGCAGAATTTGACATGCTGCAAGACACTGAAGTAGACTCTGAAGGAGAAGTTATTCAGTGTGCCATGTTAGTAGACTCTGAACCTATAAGTACAGAGGAGGCTCTTAAGCAGAAGCTCTGGCTGAAGGCCATGAAAGAAGAACTTGATGCTATAGAGAGAAACAAGACTTGGAAGCTGACAGAACTTCCAAAAGACAAGAAAGCCATCAGCGTCAGATGGGTTTTCAAGCAGAAGTTAAAGCCAGATGGTTCAATTGGCAAACATAAAGCAAGGTTGGTAGCCAGAGGATTTCTACAAAAACCTGGGCTGGATTACTCTGAAGTGTTTGCACCTGTAGCAAGGCATGAAACAATCAGAATGGTGATTGCAATAGCTGCTAACAGGAATTGGCCTCTGATGCATTTAGATGTAAAATCTGCATTTCTGAACGGTCCATTAGAAGAAGAAGTTTACGTGTCACAACCTCCTGGATTTGTGAAAAAGAATCAGGAAGGGATGGTGTACAGATTATACAAAGCTCTATATGGATTGAAACAAGCGCCCAGAGCTTGGAATCAGAAGATTGATTCATTTTTCAAGAAGCAAGGCTTTCAGAAATGTGAGATGGAGTACGGTGTCTATGTTCGGCATACTTCTGAAGGCAATATGACTCTGGTATGTTTATATGTTGATGATATACTATTGACTGGAAGTTCTGAACAGGAGATAGCCAAGTTCAAGAAAGTTCTGATGAATGAATTTGAAATGACTGATCTAGGCAAAATGACATACTTTCTAGGGATGGAGTTCAGATATTCTGAGAAAGGTATCATTTTTCATCAGCTCAAGTATGAATTAGAACTTCTGAAGAGATTTGATCTGAAGAATTGTAAGATGGCTGTCACACCTTTTGATACAAATCAGAAACTGGATTCAGACTCTGAAGGAAAGGATGTGGACGCTACAACCTTCAAACAATTGGTTGGTTCTCTGAGATATCTGTGCAATACTAGACCTGATATTTGCTACTCAGTTGGGATGGTTAGTAGGTTCATGAGTAAACCTAAGTGGTCCCATTACCAAGCTGCTGTCAGGATTCTGAGGTATATCAAAGGAACTCTGAAGTATGGAGTGTTATTTCCCTCTGGAGGAAATAATGAGTCAGAACTTCTGAGTTATTCAGACTCTGATTGGTGTGGAGGCAGAGTTGACAGAAGAAGTACATCTGGGTACTTGTTCAAATTTCTGGGAGGTTCCATTTCTTGGTGTTCCAAGAAGCAACCTGTTGTGGCATTGTCAACCTGTGAAGCTGAATACATTGCAGGTGCTGTTACTGCATGCCAAGCTGTGTGGATTCTGAATCTGTTGCAGGATCTGAAGATTAAAATAGACAAACCTCTGAAGTTGATGATTGACAACAAGTCTGCAATCAATCTTGCCAGAAACCCAGTGCTGCATGGGAGAAGCAAGCATATTGAGACCAAGTATCATTTTCTGAGACATCAAGTTCAGAGTGGAATGTTAGAAGTTGTACACTGCAGAACTCAGAAGCAGTTGGCAGATGTTCTGACGAAAGCTATCAAGACTGATCAATTTCTCAGACTAAGGGATGGAATTGGTGTTACAAGTTTTGATGGAATATGAATTAAGGGATGGTATTAGAATATTAATAGTAATTCATATTTATTTAGTTGTACTATTTTCTTAGCCCCTAAGTTTGTTAGAGGGTATTTTAGTATTTTATCTTATTCTAGTAACCCTAGTTTTAGCTTATAAATAGAGTGACAATCATTGTAACTTTTATCATGTTTTTTTTGTAGCCGTCATTCTTAATAGAATATTTCCTTTGTTCATCATTTATTCACCTTTGCACCAACAGAAGCAAGCTTCTACCTTTTTGAATCAGGCACATAACAACCATATAAACTACATAACTTAATATCATTACACCTCATCCAAATCTTGTTTCATTCTTAAGACACCGCTTCTTTATCTCATCAAAGCCACCCTTAACCACAACAAACCACTTTCAACTACAACCTTACTACACAATGCTCCACTAAAACACAATAACTTTCTTCTCTCATTCCCAACCATCAAACCTTGTATTATTATCTCTCTACGTTTTCAAAAACCACACAAAACCAACTCAGGAGCACACCATCATCCCTTTCAACAACTGTGTTTTTACACCTATCACATACACACCAAGGCATCACCATCCTCGAATCCAACATGAGAAGAGGGAGTTACGCGAGGAGAGAAAAGGTGAAAGTGTGAGCGAACCGCATGGAGGGTGAAAAAGGAGGACAACGGTATACATTTTCTCATCTCTTTTTTTTTCTTTCTGTTTTATCCTATTATTTAATTCTTGAAAAGTATAAAATTCATTTAATTTATTATTGTTTTAATATTTTGATAGTTACTTGATTAGTTATCTATATTGTAGTTGTTTGTTTTAAGGTATTACCATTTTATTTATTTATTTGTCAGTTCTAAGTACTATAACTGGTAAATTTGCTACAAATTTCTAGAGAGTTCTTAAATATAATATGTAAGAAAATATAGAACATCCTAGAAACTATAAGGTGTATGAATATGGTAGAATAATCTAGATATATAAGTATATGGCAAAGATAGAAAAATCTAGATTTATCATGATAATAACCTATCATGAGAACTCTAGAATATTCACCACCATTGAAAGGTTGGTGACTTGAGCCTATAAATAGGCATTTGCTACATTGTAAATCACCATCCAAGAAATTAATCATAAAACCTTCTTTCTAAACTACTCTCTAAAACTATCTTCTACCAACTATCATCTAAACAATTCCAAACAGTGGCATCAGAGCTACGTTCGGTCATACATTGGGCGTAGTTATACTAATACCTACCATTTCAAAATCCTCCAAACTACTTCAAAATATTTCCCTTATACTATTAACCCACTACAATATTTTTTCTAAGCCATGGATAACACTACTCAATCATCAACTATTTGTGTCCCTATTTTCAATGGTGAAAATTATGATTTCTGGCGTGTTAAAATGGAGACATATTTTTCATCTTAAGATTTATGGGACATAGTAGAAGAAGGCTTCATCGCTCCCATATATACTTCAGCTCTAAATGCAGCTCAAGAAAAAGAGTCGAAGAAAAATAAACAGAAAAATTCAAAGGCATTGTTCACCTTGCAACAAGCGGTGACTGATGCAATTTTTCCAAGAATTATGGGAGCTAAGACTGCAAAAGAAGCTTGGAAGACGTTGTAGGAGGAGTTTCAAGGAAATGACAAGGTATGTGCTGTCAAACTTCAATCTCTAAGAAAAGATTTTAAACTATTGAAGATGAAGGAGTCTGAGACAGTTAAAGATTACTATTCTAAAGTTACAGAAATAGTTAATCAAATGAGAGGTTTTGGGGAGGATATTCTTGACAAGAAAATTGTTGAGAAAATTCTAATTACTATGCCCCCAAAATTTGACCTAATCGTGACAACAATAGAGGAAACCAAAGATCTGTCTACTCTATCAGTGACAGAACTAGTGGGCTCTCTTGAAGTATATGAGCAAAGACTACATAGGCATAAAGAAGATACACTTGAAAATGCCTTTTAGTCAAAGCTCAAATTTAAGTCCCAAAATAAAGAAAATGGAGGAAAGAAAAATTATGGTGAAACTTCCAAAAGAAGAGAAGTTCCTAGAAATTTCCAAAAGAACAATCCAGATAAAAATATTCCATGCAATATATGCAAACGACTAGGCCAAACGGAGAAAAGTTGTTGGTACCGTAATATGCCACAATGCAATCATTGCAAGAAATTCGGGCACATAGAGAAACACTGTCGCAACAAAAATAGGCATCAAGCTAATATCGCAGAGGAGCATGATCAAGAACAATGTATGTTCTATGCCACTCAAGAATCAATCAAAGAAAAAGGAGGAAGTTGGTACTTGGATAGTGGATGTAGCAATCACATGGCCAAGGATGAGAATATTTTCAAAATCATTGATGAGTCAGTCAAAGTCAAAGTTTGACTAGGAAATGGAAGTGTGGTTGAGTCAAAAGGAAAAGGCACCGTCGTGGTAGAGACAGATAAAGGTACGCGACTCATCCATGATGTCTTACTAGTTCCCAGCCTAAAAGAAAATCTTCTAAGCATTGGCCAAATGATGGAGAAAGGCTACACACTTCACTTTGAAGGAGGTGTATGCAAAATCTTAGACAACAAGAATAAAAGGGCCGAGATAGCCGAAGTGAAGATGAATAAGAGCAATAGAAGCTTCTCGCTAAATTTAAAATATACAACTAACATTGCCATGAAGGTACAAGTTGATGATTCATGGCTTTGGCATCGAAGATTTGGCCACTTCAACACACATGCCTTGAAGTTATTACATGATAAGAACATGATGAGAGATCTTCCAAGCATAAAGGATAACAATGAAGTGTGTGAAGGATGTCTCCTTGGTAAGCAACACTGATTTCCATTCTCAACAAGTGGAGCATGGAGAGCAAAAGATCTGTTGGAGCTGATACATACTGACGTCTGTGGACCGATGAGGACGCCATCACACGAGAATAACAGGTACTTCATACTCTTCATTGATGACTTCTCTAGAATGACATAGGTCTATTTCTTGAAAGAAAAATCAGAAGTTTTTGGAGTATTCAAAAGGTTCAAGGCCCTTGTTGAAAATCAAAGTGGAAAGCGGATAAAAGTACTAAGAAGTGATCGCGGCAAAGAGTACACATCCCGCGAGTTTGATAGATTTTGTGAGGATGAAGGCATAGAGTGACAACTTACAGTCGCATATTCTCCTCAGCAAAATGGTGTGTCTGAGAGAAAGAATCGCACAGTTATGGAGATGGCTATATCGATGCTCAAAGAGAAGCGACTACCTAACACATTCTGGGCTGAAGCAGTCTACACTGCTGTTTACTTACTCAACAGATGTCCAACTAAATCTGTACAAGATAAGACTCCAATTGAGGCTTGTAACGGGAAGAAGCCATCAGCAAAGCACCTAAGGGTCTTTGGATCTATATGCTACATTCATATTCCAGACGTGAAGAGGCATAAGCTTGAAGACAAGACTATACGAGGTATCTTCTTGGGGTATATCACAATATCTAAAGGCTACCGTGTATATAACTTGCAAACAAAAAAAACTCATCATCAGTCGAGATGTTGAAGTTGATGAGAATGTTTCTTGGAATTGGGATGAAGAAAAAGTGGAGAAGAATGTTCTTATTCCCACTCAACTACCTCAAGAAGAAGCTGAGGAAGAAGTCCTAGGTGAACCTTCTTCACCTCCACCACAATAACAAGTTCAAGAACTATCATCACCAGAGTCTACTCCAAGACGAGTAAGATCTTTGAGAGACATATATGAAACCTGCAACATGGCCATACTCGAACCTGGAAGCTTTGAAGAAGCATCAAAGCATGAAGCATGGGTCAAGGCAATGGAAGAAGAGATAAAGATGATCGAGAAAAATAACACATGGGAGTTAGTAAATCGTCCCCATGGAAAAGATATCATTAGGGTTAAGTGGGTCTATAAGACAACTCAATCCTGATGGCACCATACAGAAACATAAGGCGAGGCTAGTAGCTAAGGGTTACTCACAACAACCTGGGGTTGACTACAATGAGATATTTGCACCAGTAGCTCGTCTTGATACCATTAGAGCTCTAATAGCTCTTTCGGCACAAAAAGGATGGAGTATACATCAACTGGATGTCAAATATGCCTTCCTCAATGGTGTACTTGAAGAAGAGATCTATGTGGAGAAGCCACAAGGATTCATATCTGAAGGCAAAGAGAGCAAAGTGTTAAGACTAAGAAAAGCACTATACGGTTTGAAGTAAGCTCCTCGAGCATGGTATAGCAGAATCGATCAATATTTCATGGATCAAGGATTTAGGAGAAGCAAGAGTGAGCCCACACTATACATCAAGTCTCAAGGTCAGTACACTCTCTTACTCTCTCTATATGTAGATGACCTTATCTACACGGGAAACAATACTAAGATGATAACGGAGTTCAAAGAAGACATGATGAAGACCTTTGAGATGGCCGACCTTGGTTTGATGAGTTACTTCCTCGGTATAGAGGTAAGCCAAAGAAATGAAGGGATATTCATCTCACAAAAGAAATACACAGAAGGCTTACTTAAGAAATTCAAGATGTACGGTTGCAAACCTGTCGCTACCCCACTCATAACAAATGAGAAACTACAAAAGAATGATGGAGCACCAGAAGCTGATGCATCCAAATATCAAAGTTTAATTGGAAGCCTCCTATATTTGACAGCTACGTGACCAGACATAATGTATGCTACAAGTCTTCTATCAAGATTCATGCAAAGTCCAAGTCAAATACACTTTGGAGCAAGAAAAAGAATTTTGAGATATCTACAAGGAACAAAAGAGTTAGGTATATGGTACTCTACCGAAAATAACTCAGGATTACTTAACTACACCGATAGTGATTGGGCAGGTTCGGTCGATGACATGAAGAGCACCTCTGGCTATGATTTCTCACTCGGATCAAGAATTTTCTCTTGGGCATCGAAGAAGCAAGCTACGGTTGCACAATCCACAGCAGAAGCAGAGTACGTGGCAACTTATGAAGCAACGAGTCAGGCTATATGGCTTCGTAGGATACTTGAAGACATGGGAGAAAAACAAGATCAGCTAACTAAAATCAATTGCGACAACAAATCAGCAATTGCAATGGCAAAGAATCCAGTGCATCACAGTAGAACAAAACATATAGCAATCAAGTATCACTTTATAAGAGAAGCTGAAGCAACTAAACAGATCAAACTCGACTACTGCAGAACAGAAGATCAAATTGCAGACATATTCACGAAGGCGTTGCCGAGACCAAGATTTGAAGAGCTACGAGCTATGCTTGGAGTCAAAGAAATTTGTATCAAGGAGGAGTGTTAAATTTGCTACAAATTTCTAGAGAGTTCTTAAATATAATATGTAAGAAAATATAGAACATCCTAGAAACTATAAGGTGTATGAATATGGTGGAATAATTTAGATATATAAGTATATGGAAAAGATAGAGAAATCTAGATTTATCATGATAATAACCTATCATGAGAACTCTAGAATATTCACCACCATTGAAAGGTTGGTGACTTGAGCCTATAAAAGGCATTTGCTACATTGTAAATCACCATCCAAGAAATTAATCATAAAACCTTCTTTCTAAACTACTCTCTAAAACTATCTTCTACCAACTATCATCTAAACAATTCCAAACAATAACTAAGTATACTGGTACTACTACTACCTTTTTCATGTTTCATGTTTTACTTCTATACTTTAAATTAATCTGAATTTGTTGATTTGGTGTTTTCTCCTATCTTTTCATAAAATAAAAAATTCTATTGTCTTATGATGTGGTTTCTAATGATTGTTTTGTCTATTGTTGTATGGTTTTAGGATACTTTATTTTTTAATCTTTCCTTGTTTACTTTTAAAGTGTTAATGTGATATCAAAATGCTTCATTGTCTATGTGAATTAAAGAGAGAGGACATGTTATTATTTTTGTTTCTCATTGATAATAAATTTTCCATTAAATTTTGTTTTAATAAAAAAAGTTGATATATAATGATGCATATAGAGAGAGAATGAAGAGTGGATTGTTAATTAAAAAAAAAACTCTCTTTTAATCTTTTTTTTTCTTTTTTTTTATTACTTTAACTTTCTAGTTTTTATAGTTAATTTGAAATATTTAAAAAAAAACTAAAAAATATTTTTATCATATATTTTGATATTTTCTTATTTTTTAGTTCTAGTTAGTTATTTGGTAGAAGATTAAAAAATATAAAAAATATTAGTTTAATTATTACTTGATTTAAATATTTTTATTTAATTTGATTAATTAAATTATTAATTAATCTTATTAAATATTTATATTTAATTTGATTAATAATTCATTTGTAACCCGATTCTATTTTGCGGCTTGTTTGTTCTCTCTGATTAATCTTGATGCTTTTCCTTGTTTATTTCATGGTGCTTTTTCGTGATTATACTTTTAATTTCTTCACGATGTTTTGCCGTGATTTTCTGTCGATTTTATGTGTTGATGATTTTTGCGATGCTTTGCTGCCTATCTCTGTCTGTGAATTATATGATGTATTTCTGTTGACTACTTGTTGTCTGATTACCGTGATGTTTTTCCATGCTTATTCTATGACTTTTATTCCATTTAATCTATTACACTATGTTTTTTCATGATCTGATTGATGATCTTTTCGCGATGCTTTTCCGCATATTTTTGTCTGTTTTTACATGATGCGTTTCCATATATGTTTTGCTAACTGCATGATTACCGTGATGTTTTTCCATGTGTATTATGTGCTATTTTTTCTGTTGATCATGGATGATTGTCGCTACTGCGAAAAAAGGTGTCGACAATGACAGAAGAGTCGCCATCGTTCGTTATTTATCCCAACGAGGGAAAGGAAGCGATTAGAGAAAACCTGCGAAACGGGATAAGATTGGTCATCGCAACCGAATCTCGGGTTCGGGAGTCGGTTACGCAAGGGGAAGGTATTAGCACCCCTCACGTCCGTCGTACTCGACGGGATCCACGATTGTTGTCTATCTAAAAGAGTGATTGAAACTATCTACACTAAAGGTCTGGGACAAAAGAAAGGTAAAGTGACTCGACAGAGCATCGCCGCTCTGGGCTTAAGTATTCTCGTCTGGTACAAGAAATCAGAGTCAACGTAGTTCGGCTAACTACAGATGAAAGTGGGGAAAGGTTGCTCGCCATGACATCGCGTCTTATGCCTACGTATTCTCGCACGGTACAAGAAATCAGAGCAAATGTAGTTCGGGCATTAGAACACTGGTTGGTTCAAAGGTTTACCCGAGTAGGGTTAACAAATAGTTCTAGCAGTTAGGTGTATGCAGCTTGACCATTGGAGACTTAGGCGTTACCTGTTTGCGATAGAACTAAGAGTTAACGAAACTCTTTTTATGAAAAAGTTTTCCATTGTTAAGGGTCCCAAAGGACAAAATGAAGTTTGATCATTTGTTTTTGAAGTCTTTTAAGGAGAAGTGTTTTTGAATTGTTTGTAATTCATATTGCACTAAAGACTATGACCTGGGAGCGAATGTGTCGCACATCACCCAAAGGGTGAACACCAAAACACTCTAGGCCATCAAGAGGAAACCCCCAAATAACCATTTCCCAAGTACTTAAGGCTCTTAACGCATAATGTTCATTAGCCTTTATTAAGTATTTTGAAGTTGTTTTGAGATGAGAAAGAGATGGGACACAACTAAGGGGAACTAGACTCAAACCCTAGAGTTGGCATGCAATATGAACCTATAGTTGAGGTTAAAGGGAATCTACTCAATGTTCTCATACATGGATTGAAACCTAGTGTCTATCACAATTATTCTTAAACAAAGATATTGGAAGTCCTAAGGGAGCATGGTAAGAAAAGAGAAGAAGAGAACATGATACAAAACATGAGATAAGAATAAATGAATGCACATGCAATGCAACACACAAGCAAAGGGAGGAAATAGTGTGGGGTGAATACCTCCACAAGCACATCTCAGTCTTTAATAATGCAAGTATAGAATGCACAAAGAGAAAATAACATCCAAGCAAACGGAGGAAAATAGTGTGGGGTTAATACCCCCACAAGCACATCTCAACCTTTAATGCAAGTAAAGTGCAAAATAAACCTTAAAGTCTACAACTTGAACATGGAATGAATTATAAACCAAACTATAAGTGTGAGAAGAAGAGAGAACAGCCATGGTATCCCTAATGTCATTCAACCAAGGTCTCATTATGACTTGTGCAAAAGATGCACAAAATGTCCTCATGGTTCATCATTCAAGTTAAGCTTCAAATACCTCCAAAGGAGGGGCTAAGCAACTTTAAATGATGCTCCAAGGTCATTGGACAGAAAGGGAGATGAAAGAAGAGAGTGTACACAAAGTAATGAGAAGAAATGCACAAAAAATTGCAAAGGAATCATGGCAAAAGAGTGTAAACATTCAATATGTACACATGAAAAACCCTAAAAGAAAAGTCTAAAAGGAAGCCAAACTTAAACAAGTTAGGAACACAATTAGAACCCAAAATTGAACATACAAACACCTTAACATGTATATGACATGAATACACAAAGCTTGGAGGCTCAAACATTGCACAAAACCCGAATAAAACACAAATAAGTTCATGTATCAAGGTGAAAACCATACAAGGGTGGGCTAGAATGTAAAATACACTAAAAATAGCATACAAATCCTAAAAATGCCAAGTAAAATCCTATAGAATCCCTCTGATGTTAGGAACCAGGGGTCAAAACTTATGGGGGAAAATCCTAAACTTATCTATACAAACAGAGGGCAAGTTCTAAGGTATACCCTAAAAATTGGTGCAAATCGAGGGTTCTAAAAGTCCAACTAAAACCCTAACCAAATGGTACTAAAATCAGGGGGTAAAAATGACACAAAAACCAATTAATATGCCATGGATATGCACAAGAAAAATCAAACATTGATATGAAGGAATCATCACAAATTAAAATCAAGAACAAGAGCTATCAACTTTAAACCAATTAAAACCCTTCCAAATGAACAATCATTTTTTAATTGAAAAATATTCAGAAAAATAAAACTAAAATTTCCTAAATTCAATTAACACCTTAAAATGCCTAAAAAATATTTTTGTGAATTTTATTTGCATTTGGAAGCATTTTAAATGGATTAAAATCAAACAGCTTACAATAATGGAAGAAGAATGAAAATATAAAGAAATAGAAAAAAGCACGTATCAAATAGACCACTACACCTGTGATAATGCCACAAAATTCGTACAACCTACCACAATTCTAGCCGTTACACCATACGAGCGTGACCATAATAAGAAAGACATCATTCTGCAAATCGTACCACGCCTTAATGCCACGCGAGCCCCGCACCAAACATATGTTATACACTAGCCTGCCAAGGACACTACAGTAAACCGTTTCTGCGAAAAAGAACAAAATATACAAACTTGCAATGAAAAACTGTGTTAAAAACAAACCCAAAAACACAACTACACCAAACGCGTCTTGCCAGACTTGTAGTGAAAAAGACATATCAGAAAAACAAGACAAAACCAATTATACCGGAAAACTTAATCCACAAGCTATTTTAAGAGGGAAGTTTTCGTTTTCATTAAAGAGAAGAGGATGAGGGGATTGGAAACGAAGAAACAGGAAAAAATCATCATCATCATACTGATATGCTTTACACAGCTTCATCGTTACATCACTAGCTATTGCACCCCAAATTTGTCCTACCTTTACATAGTTTCTAGTGCCACTTTATTTTGAATGAATAAAATGGCACAATTGGCAAGAGACCGTGTGTGTAAGGAGTTTTGAGTGTGAGAGGTCGAGAGTTCGAATCCCACCTTCTTCACTTTTTGTTTTTCTTTTATTTTTATTCTAACTTTTCTATTTTTATAAAAAAAAAATAACAAAATAGTTTTTTTTATTATTTAATTATTATTTTCGTATTTTATTTAAATTATTTTTTAAAAAATATTATTTTTTCACTTTTTTCCATATTATTCATAAAAACATCAAAAAATCATAAAATTAAAAATATTAGAAAAGATTTTATTCTCTTAAGTTTGTTTTAGTTTGTTTTAGTTTGTTTTAGTTTGTTTTAGTTTGTTTTTTTAGTTTTGACTAATTATTTAAGTTGGGCTTTAAAATAGGCATTAGGTTAGAGTTAACCCTAATTTGTTACCTATATAAACATGAGTTGCATTTGATAAAAGGGGAAGGAGACAAAAGAAAAAACGGCGGCCGTTCTCACGATTTATCATAAGCGGGGAGATTTTTGAAAAACCTTCAAGGCTTCATCATCAAGATCAAAGATTCACCACCATCATCCGATAGAAGCTTCGAATCAGGCCGTTATTCCGTAAGAAATTTATCAAAATTGATTTATGGTTTTGTTTTCATGGTTTTTTTTTCAGGGACACATTCAGCGGGAGAGGAACCGCACACGCAACACGAAAGAGATTAGAGAAGCTTTGGAAAAATGGAGCGAAAAACTCTTTGGAGCTTTAATGGTCGCCGCGTGGGACAAAGAGAATGAAGAAGATGAGAAACCTCTTATAATAACAAATGATTCGTTTCCCCCTCCCCTTTTAATTAGGTTCCTTTTCTTTTTTTTTTCTTTATTTTTATTAATTATTAATTATTTTATTATTTTATTAGTTTATGATTTAATAATAGTAATAATTAATATAACATTTTCTTTAATTAATCTTTTTCCTTTACTAAATCTAAAATAAAAACTCTGTTTTTCATTAAAAAAAAAACTTTATTTTTTTTCTCATAACAAAATAAAAACTCAGTTTTTCATAATAAAAAAAGCTTTATTTTTTCTCATAATAAAATAAAAACTATGTTTTCATAATAAAAAATATTTATTTTTTTTCTCATAATAAAAATTTAAACTCTTTTTTTATATTAAAATTTAAGACTCTATTTTTCACAAAAAGTTATGAACTCTTCTAAATTTAGATCTTAAAATAGCCATGAAATTAACACATTTGTTTTTAGTAAAAATTCGAAATCCATTATTCTCTTTTAAATAAAAATAAAAAAAATAAGAAGTTCCTAACGTTCCCGTCCTTTTTCTTTTTCGTCTAACACTCCTTAATTTGTTTGTTTCAGCTTATTATTATTTTATTTGTTCGTCTTTGTCCCATGGATGTAATTTACGCGAGGCCATGGTCGCGGTTTATTTTTTATTTCGCATTTTTTGGGGATTTGTAATTTACGCGAGTGATCGTCGCGATGCTTTCTTTATCGCTTTCATTATTTTCCATACTTTATTTCTGCCGTATAATAATTTGTTATATCTTGCATGATTTGCCGTTAAAATCCCCTCCGAAGGAATTAGGTCTAGTCGTTTGACCGCCGAGTCAATAACCCTAATTTTCGACCGTTTCAAAAACCCTAATAGCCTAGGTGTCCCGCCGTGGACGAAAATACCCTTTACCCTAGCATTAGGTCAAAGAGTCGCCGTACTCTGTTTTAGGGTTTCCCGCCGTGGAATATTTAATTTAACCCTAATTTCAATTAACAATTTCAACGTAGAAATAGGAGTTTCAAGACTCCACGTAGGCGCTTCCCTATGAACGCTTACTCCCTAATGAAACCTTGACCACAGTCAAACGTTTCTAACCTCCCTTTCGAGGGGAACTACAATTACTCTGATTCCATTCCCGTCAGGATATGTAGGCACAAGATGCGACGTCTTGCCGAGTAAACTTAGGACTAACCCTTAGGTCTTTAGGTCACTCTATCCCTTAGCTCAATATATATTAAAGCAGATAATAAAATATAAAAAAAGCATACAATAAACAAAAGGTTCCTGTAGAGTACTACAGAAGTTTAGGGTGCTAGTACCTTCCCTAAGCTTAACCAACCCCTTACCTAGATCTCTCCCTGCATTGTCTTTACGATGCAAAATTAGGTTTTCCTCTTTTGACCTTTTCCTTCGGATAAATCAAAGAGTGGTTGTGAACTAAAGATGCGATTCAAATTAATTAATAATTTGATATCATATTCTAACCGCAACAGAAAATGGCGACTTCACTGGGGATCCTCCTAATTTTTAAGGGTTACCCCTATTTTGTTTATTGTATGATATTTTATTAGTTATTTTTATATATCATTGTACCTTGTGGGGATACCTGTTATTGTGAGATAAGTCCTAACCCGGACTTGAGTGACCTTATTATAGGAAGGTGAGATATTCGACGAGGCTTGCCGGGAGTAAGTCCCGACCAAGTCAACTCGAGAATCACCGCTCAGTTGAGACCTTTTCGAAAATGGTTCGGTTGATCGAGTGCAGTCGTGAAAACTTTTACTATTTTCAATTGGAGTCTGTGATACTGGGGACCATAGTACCTTAACACCACCTTGGCCTTATATAGGACGTAGTGCGGGAACTATGTGGGAGTAGTCCTACAATAGTTGCTACGCGATACTATACTCAAAAGAGGTTCTCTCGAGAATATTATCGACCTCTGAGTTAGTTGGAAAGTTGATAATATCCGAAGGATGGACTGATGACTTTGGGCACTGATTTAGAACCCTTGTTCTGCAGGTACAATTAACCTATAGTACTTACCTTTTGGGAAGGGTAGACCTTAACTCCATTCGCTGTCCTCTAACCTAGGACCTTTGTGTGTGTATTTGTGCTTTGCATCCATAAAGCATCATATCATTTCCAGTTTCAAGGAATTCAACAGTCCTTTGCAAATTCAAAAAGGTCCTACATTTTAGAGTAAAAAAAAATTTCTTTCCAACTTTCCTAAAAGGGAATATTTGCAATCGACCGTTGAAATTTTTGGAACCATTACATGGCATTAGCATCATATTTTTGCATTGCATTTTTCCCCCGGTTTCTCATTCTCGGCTCTCTCGTCTTCCAGTGTACCTTTGAGTCGTCAAGCTGATTCCTCGACACAGATATCAGACCAGGGCTAACTATAGACATAAGATGTCAGAGCAAGAGACATACAATGCAGAGATCCGAATGGAAATCGATGAGTTGAAGTCAAACATGACTAAGCTCACTGAAATGCTTCAAATACTAATTGCCAGAGGACAACCAGCTCAGACTCCTCAACGCCCAGTTATCAGACAAAACCAAAAATGGAACAGAAGCCACTTTGATCCTATTCCTATGACTTACACCAAGCTATATCTTGACTTGGTTCGACGAGGACTGATCACCATAAAGGCTTCGCCACCTCCTCCTAATCCCCATCCGGTTGGGTTCAGGACCGATCTCCATTGTGCTTTTCATGAGGGTGCCCCAGGCCACGACTTGGAACATTGTTTTGCGCTGAAGGCTAGAGTGCGTGAATTGGTTAGAACCGGAATACTTAATTTTACATACGGTCATCCGAATGTTCAGAAGGATCCCTTGCCAGTGCATCAGAAATGAAGTTTTATCACTAGGCCTTTTATTCCTTGTTGTTTGCATTTTCCTTATTTCGTATTAGTTGTTTGCTTTCAAATTATGTTTGTACTTTTACATTAATGAAATGAGCATTGCGACTTTTGATTCAATTCATTTTGCCTACTATTTGCATCTTTATGCTTTATTTTCAAATATTTACTTTTTGTCCAAATTTTTGATATGCTAAGATTGGAGGGAGGATGATGATAACGTTATACCCATAATTGTTGTCAGTATGCTTTCAATCAATCCTTGTTGACGATATGAGACATTGTTTCAACTCCCAAACACTAGAGAAATAAGGAAGTTATCCCCTTGTCACCCCCTTCGAGCCTAGAAGTTGGAGTTCCTTTCTTTACAAAAAAAAACCGCAATTTTAACCTGGGGATGGGTAGTTCTCAGTTAACTCGGTTATGTGTTCATGCAATATACCTTTCATATAAAGGTCGCACTTACAATTTTCCTTCACACACAACAAACAAGTGTAGAAGATTATCTTTAAGCAAAAAAAAACCGATGATGGTTCACCGTAATCATTAAACCAGGCAGTCATGTTTCAAAAAAAAATCAAAAGAAAAGGCCCGCTAAGTCAAAACCTATGAAGGAGACTTAGGCAAAACTGGGGCATCCCGCTGACTGTAAAATAGTTCAGGCAAAATTTAGGGATAATACAAAGAGGAGTTTTAAATCTTTACCCTGAAAATCCTCAATGTCAAAATGACCAAATATCATAAGGAAGTAGTGGCTGCTTTTCATAGGTCCATTGACTTCTGAACCATCATTGCTATCATCAGTGCAATTTCTAACCTATAGGAACCTGAATGCATAATAGGAGTTAACTGAGCGTAGGACTGGAGATCATCATATAGATTGGGTGGGTATAAATAAATTTTGAGCCTTTATCCTTTGTTTCATAAACCGTGAACCAGACCACGTTACAACCCTCAAAAGACCTAATTGAAGCAAGGTTATTTCGAAAGTATACTACAACAAGGTTGCGTAACCTGACTCCAAAAGATCTTTGTGAATCATTTATTTTGGCAATACATTTTTGTTTTAAATTTTGAGCGTCTTGAACCACCGTGTTCTGACCAACGACTTATTTTTCATTTTTCAAAAATAATTTTGATTTCAAAGGTCGCATGAACTTTGCATTACCATGTTTGTATGAATATTTTGTTTGCAAAATGGCTTTCCTCTAAGGAATTTTCAAACAATGAGAAACTTGGTCAAGTGATCCTATCAGGGGCAAGTTCCGCTTACATCCTGTCTAAGAATCAGTTCAAGATTGGTTCAAGGCAAGATCTTCTCAGATTTGGTTTATCCAGAAAATTTTCAAGACTCATACTAGGGCAAGCCTTCTGAGGATACAATAAAATAGTCCTATTCACGAATCAGATAAGTTGAAGCAATTATCAGTTTGTCTAATCTAGGGCAGTGTACTTGAAAAATCCCCAAGCAGCTCTTCATCCTTCCTACAAGGACTATCAACTTGATACAGTTTAATAGAATGATAATGATGTATGGGTTGAGGAATCAGTCTTCTAGTTTTGTCATCTCACCAACAGAGTCGAGCCTTGTCGTCGACATCTGCATTTGCATTTGATCATATATCATAGCATAATTCTTATACATGTGCATATCATGGGTGTTTTATCCCCATTTGCATTCTTCTCCCGAGGTCGTGTTTTACCCGCGTCTTACCTCGTGGACGAATTCCAATCTACCTGGCATCATGGGTGCTTTATCCCCATTTGCATTTTTCTCCCGAGGTCGTGTTTTACCCGCGTATTACCTCGTGGACAAAGTCCAATTTACCTGGCATCATGGGTGCTTTATCCCCATTTGCATTTTTCTCCCCGAGGTCGTGTTTTATCCGCGTCTTACCTTGTGGACGAATTTAGTTACTTGGCATCATGGGTGCTTTATCCCCATTTTCATTTTTCTCCCGAGGTCGTGTTTTACCCGCGTATCACCTCGTGGACGAAGTCCAATTTACCTGGCATCATGGGTGTTTTATCCCCATTTGTATTTTCCTCCCCGAGGTCGTGTTTTATCCGTGTCTTACCTTGTGGATGAATTTATTTACTTGGCATCATGGGTGATTTATCCCCATTTTCATTTTTCTCCCCGAGGTCGTGTTTTATCCGCGTCTTACCTTGTGGACGAATTTAGTTACTTGGCAGCAAGGGTGTTTTATCCCCATTTGCATTTTTCTCCCCGAGGTCGTGTTTTATCCGCGTCTTACCTTGTGGACAAAGTCCAGTTTACTTGGCACCCATCGACTATTTCGTGTCATGTCTATCTGACGTTCTTCCAGATACGATGTGTCTCCTTTTCGATGTTCTTCCAAAATGTTCTGATGTTTGTCTCTCCCTATATGTTTTCCGGTGAGTCCTGAAGATCCCGCTCGATCTCTTCAAGGAATGTCCCGAAAACTCTAGCGTCTGTCGTTTACCTGGTCCTGCCTCCGTGTGGATCCTATGTTACCTTGTCACCACCACGTGTCTACTTCCCCAGTGCAATTCTTCGCTGCGCTGTCCCCTATGACGTCGTGTCGTCTGCATCCTTGCATTCATCATTCCATCATACGCATCATATTAGATTCATGGCATTGTCAGCATTATAGTTCGTGTTATTTTGTCCATATCATTGCATATCACTGCATCTAGGGGCCAAATTTCCGGTTATCTGTATTTAAATCCATTTCACCGCAATTTCTCGAGTCTCCGCTGCTCAAATCATCCGGTGAAGCTATTTAAATAGGGGCATCTGTTGCACCCCAAATTTGTCCTACCTTTACATAGTTTCTAGTGCCACTTTATTTTGAATGAATAAAATGGCACAATTGGCAAGAGACCGTGTGTGTAAGGAGTTTTGAGTGTGAGAGGTCGAGAGTTCGAATCCCACCTTCTTCACTTTTTGTTTTTCTTTTATTTTTATTCTAACTTTTCTATTTTTATAAAAAAAAATAACAAAATAGTTTTTTTTATTATTTAATTATTATTTTCGTATTTTATTTAAATTATTTTTTAAAAAATATTATTTTTTCACTTTTTTCCATATTATTCATAAAAACATCAAAAAATCATAAAATTAAAAATATTAGAAAAGATTTTATTCTTTTAAGTTTGTTTTAGTTTGTTTTAGTTTGTTTTTTAGTTTTGACTAATTATTTAAGTTGGGCTTTAAAATAGGCATTAGGTTAGAGTTAACCCTAATTTGTTACCTATATAAACATGAGTTGCATTTGATAAAAGGGGAAGGAGACAAAAGAAAAAACGGCGGCCGTTCTCACGATTTATCATAAGCGGGGAGATTTTTGAAAAACCTTCAAGGCTTCATCATCAAGATCAAAGATTCACCACCATCATCCGATAGAAGCTTCGAATCCGACCGTTATTCCGTAAGAAATTTATCAAAATTGATTTATGGTTTTGTTTTCATGGTTTTTTTTTTCAGGGACACATTCAGCGGGAGAGGAACCGCACACGCAACACGAAAGAGATTAGAGAAGCTTTGGAAAAATGGAGCGAAAAACTCTTTGGAGCTTTAATGGTCGCCGCGTGGGACAAAGAGAATGAAGAAGATGAGAAACCTCTTATAATAACAAATGATTCGTTTCCCCTTCCCCTTTTAATTAGGTTCCTTTTCTTTTTTTTCTTTATTTTTATTAATTATTAATTATTTTATTATTTTATTAGTTTATGATTTAATAATAGTAATAATTAATATAACATTTTCTTTAATTAATCTTTTTCCTTTACTAAATCTAAAATAAAAACTCTGTTTTTCATTAAAAAAAATACTTTATTTTTTTTCTCATAACAAAATAAAAACTCAGTTTTTCATAATAAAAAAAGCTTTATTTTTTCTCATAATAAAATAAAAACTATGTTTTCATAATAAAAAATATTTTTTTTTCTCATAATAAAAATTTAAACTCTTTTTTTATATTAAAATTTAAGACTCTATTTTTCACAAAAAGTTATGAACTCTTCTAAATTTAGATCTTAAAATAGCCATGAAATTAACACATTTGTTTTTAGTAAAAATTCGAAATCCATTATTCTCTTTTAAATAAAAATAAAAAAAATAAGAAGTTCCTAATGTTCCCGTCCTTTTTCTTTTTCGTCTAACACTCCTTAATTTGTTTGTTTCAGCTTATTATTATTTTATTTGTTCGTCTTTGTCCCATGGATGTAATTTACGCGAGGCCATGGTCGCGGTTTATTTTTTATTTCGCATTTTTTGGGGATTTGTAATTTACGCGAGTGATCGTCGCGATGCTTTCTTTATCGCTTTCATTATTTTCCATACTTTATTTCTGCCGTATAATAATTTGTTATATCTTGCATGATTTGCCGTTAAAATCCCCTCCGAAGGAATTAGGTCTAGTCGTTTGACCGCCGAGTCAATAACCCTAATTTTCGACCGTTTCAAAAACCCTAATAGCCTAGGTGTCCCGCCGTGGACGAAAATACCCTTTACCCTAGCATTAGGTCAAAGAGTCGCCGTACTCTGTTTTAGGGTTTCCTGCCGTGGAATATTTAATTTAACCCTAATTTCAATTAACAATTTCAACGTAGAAATAGGAGTTTCAAGACTCCACGTAGGCGCTTCCCTATGAACGTTTACTCCCTAATGAAACCTTGACCACAGTCAAACGTTTCTAACCTCCCTTTCGAGGGGAACTACAATTACTCTGATTCCATTCCCGTCAGGATATGTAGGCACAAGATGCGACGTCTTGCCGAGTAAACTTAGGACTAACCCTTAGGTCTTTAGGTCACTCTATCCCTTAGCTCAATATATATTAAAGCAGATAATAAAATATAAAAAAAGCATACAATAAACAAAAGGTTCCTGTAGAATACTACAGAAGTTTAGGGTGCTAGTACCTTCCCTAAGCTTAACCAACCCCTTACCTAGATCTCTCCCTGCATTGTCTTTACGATGCAAAATTAGGTTTTCCTCTTTTGACCTTTTCCTTCGGATAAATCAAAGAGTGGTTGTGAACTAAAGATGCGATTCAAATTAATTAATAATTTGATATCATATTCTAACCGCAACAGAAAATGGCGACTTCACTGGGGATCCTCCTAATTTTTAAGGGTTACCCCTATTTTGTTTATTGTATGATATTTTATTAGTTATTTTTATATATCATTGTACCTTGTGGGGATACCTGTTATTGTGAGATAAGTCCTAACCCGGACTTGAGTGACCTTATTATAGGAAGGTGAGATATTCGACGAGGCTTGCCGGGAGTGAGTCCCGACCAAGTCAACTCGAGAATCACCGCTCAGTTGAGACCTTTTCGAAAATGGTTCGGTTGATCGAGTGCAGTCGTGAAAACTTTTACTATTTTCAATTGGAGTCTGTGATACTGGGGACCATAGTACCTTAACACCACCTTGGCCTTATATAGGACGTAGTGCGGGAACTATGTGGGAGTAGTCCTACAATAGTTGTTACGCGATACTATACTCAAAAGAGGTTCTCTCGAGAATATTATCGACCTCTGAGTTAGTTGGAAAGTTGATAATATCCGAAGGATGGACTGATGACTTTGGGCACTGATTTAGAACCCTTGTTCTGCAGGTACAATTAACCTATAGTACTTACCTTTTGGGAAGGGTAGACCTTAACTCCATTCGCTGTCCTCTAACCTAGGACCTTTGTGTGTGTATTTGTGCTTTGCATCCATAAAGCATCATATCATTTCCAGTTTCAAGGAATTCAACAGTCCTTTGCAAATTCAAAAAGGTCCTACATTTTAGAGTAAAAAAAAATTTCTTTCCAACTTTCCTAAAAGGGAATATTTGCAATCGACCGTTGAAATTTTTGGAACCATTACATGGCATTAGCATCATATTTTTGCATTGCATTTTTCCCCCGGTTTCTCATTCTCGGCTCTCTCGTCTTCCAGTGTACCTTTGAGTCGTCAAGCTGATTCCTCGACACAGATATCAGACCAGGGCTAACTATAGACATAAGATGTCAGAGCAAGAGACATACAATGCAGAGATCCGAATGGAAATCGATGAGTTGAAGTCAGACATGACTAAGCTCACTGAAATGCTTCAAATACTAATTGCCAGAGGACAACCAGCTCAGACTCCTCAACGCCCAGTTATCAGACAAAACCAAAAATGGAACAGAAGCCACTTTGATCCTATTCCTATGACTTACACCAAGCTATATCTTGACTTGGTTCGACGAGGACTGATCACCATAAAGGCTTCGCCACCTCCTCCTAATCCCCATCCGGTTGGGTTCAGGACCGATCTCCATTGTGCTTTTCATGAGGGTGCCCCAGGCCACGACTTGGAACATTGTTTTGCGCTGAAGGCTAGAGTGCGTGAATTGGTTAGAACCGGAATACTTAATTTTACATACGGTCATCCGAATGTTCAGAAGGATCCCTTGCCAGTGCATCAGAAATGAAGTTTTATCACTAGGCCTTTTATTCCTTGTTGTTTGCATTTTCCTTATTTCGTATTAGTTGTTTGCTTTCAAATTATGTTTGTACTTTTACATTAATGAAATGAGCATTGCGACTTTTGATTCAATTCATTTTGCCTACTATTTGCATCTTTATGCTTTATTTTCAAATATTTACTTTTTGTCCAAATTTTTGATATGCTAAGATTGGAGGGAGGATGATGATAACGTTATACCCATAATTGTTGTCAGTATGCTTTCAATCAATCCTTGTTGACGATATGAGACATTGTTTCAACTCCCAAACACTAGAGAAATAAGGAAGTTATCCCCTTGTCACCCCCTTCGAGCCTAGAAGTTGGAGTTCCTTTCTTTACAAAAAAAACCGCAATTTTAACCTGGGGATGGGTAGTTCTCAGTTAACTCGGTTATGTGTTCATGCAATATACCTTTCATATAAAGGTCGCACTTACAATTTTCCTTCACACACAACAAACAAGTGTAGAAGATTATCTTTAAGCAAAAAAAAAACCGATGATGGTTCACCGTAATCATTAAACCAGGCAGTCATGTTTCAAAAAAAAATCAAAAGAAAAGGCCCGCTAAGTCAAAACCTATGAAGGAGACTTAGGCAAAACTGGGGCATCCCGCTGACTGTAAAATAGTTCAGGCAAAATTTAGGGATAATACAAAGAGGAGTTTTAAATCTTTACCCTGAAAATCCTCAATGTCAAAATGACCAAATATCATATGGAAGTAGTGGCTGCTTTTCATAGGTCCATTGACTTCTGAACCATCATTGCTATCATCAGTGCAATTTCTAACCTATAGGAACCTGAATGCATAATAGGAGTTAACTGAGCGTAGGACTGGAGATCATCATATAGATTGGGTGGGTATAAATAAATTTTGAGCCTTTATCCTTTGTTTCATAAACCGTGAACCAGACCACGTTACAACCCTCAAAAGACCTAATTGAAGCAAGGTTATTTCGAAAGTATACTACAACAAGGTTGCGTAACCTGACTCCAAAAGATCTTTGTGAATCATTTATTTTGGCAATACATTTTTGTTTTAAATTTTGAGCGTCTTGAACCACCGTGTTCTGACCAACGACTTATTTTTCATTTTTCAAAAATAATTTTGATTTCAAAGGTCGCATGAACTTTGCATTACCATGTTTGTATGAATATTTTGTTTGCAAAATGGCTTTCCTCTAAGGAATTTTCAAACAATGAGAAACTTGGTCAAGTGATCCTATCAGGGGCAAGTTCCGCTTACATCCTGTCTAAGAATCAGTTCAAGATTGGTTCAAGGCAAGATCTTCTCAGATTTGGTTTATCCAGAAAATTTTCAAGACTCATACTAGGGCAAGCCTTCTGAGGATACAATAAAATAGTCCTATTCACGAATCAGATAAGTTGAAGCAATTATCAGTTTGTCTCATCTAGGGCAGTGTACTTGAAAAATCCCCAAGCAGCTCTTCATCCTTCCTACAAGGACTATCAACTTGATACAGTTTAATAGAATGATAATGATGTATGGGTTGAGGAATCAGTCTTCCAGTTTTGTCATCTCACCAACAGAGTCGAGCCTTGTCGTCGACATCTGCATTTGCATTTGATCATATATCATAGCATAATTCTTATACATGTGCATATCATGGGTGTTTTATCCCCATTTGCATTCTTCTCCCGAGGTCGTGTTTTACCCGCGTCTTACCTCGTGGACGAATTCCAATCTACCTGGCATCATGGGTGCTTTATCCCCATTTGCATTTTTCTCCCGAGGTCGTGTTTTACCCGCGTATTACCTCGTGGACAAAGTCCAATTTACCTGGCATCATGGGTGCTTTATCCCCATTTGCATTTTTCTCCCCGAGGTCGTGTTTTATCCGCGTCTTACCTTGTGGACGAATTTAGTTACTTGGCATCATGGGTGCTTTATCCCCATTTTCATTTTTCTCCCGAGGTCGTGTTTTACCCGCGTATCACCTCGTGGACGAAGTCCAATTTACCTGGCATCATGGGTGTTTTATCCCCATTTGTATTTTCCTCCCCGAGGTCGTGTTTTATCCGTGTCTTACCTTGTGGATGAATTTATTTACTTGGCATCATGGGTGATTTATCCCCATTTTCATTTTTCTCCCCGAGGTCGTGTTTTATCCGCGTCTTACCTTGTGGACGAATTTAGTTACTTGGCAGCAAGGGTGTTTTATCCCCATTTTCATTTTTCTCCCCGAGGTCGTGTTTTATCCGCGTCTTACCTTGTGGACAAAGTCCAGTTTACTTGGCACCCATCGACTATTTCGTGTCATGTCTATCTGACGTTCTTCCAGATACGATGTGTCTCCTTTTCGATGTTCTTCCGAAATGTTCTGATGTTTGTCTCTCCCTATATGTTTTCCGGTGAGTCCTGAAGATCCCGCTCGATCTCTTCAAGGAATGTCCCGAAAACTTTAGCGTCTGTCGTTTACCTGGTCCTGCCTCCGTGTGGATCCTATGTTACCTTGTCACCACCGCGTGTCTACTTCCCCAGTGCAATTCTTCGCTGCGCTGTCCCCTATGACGTCGTGTCGTCTGCATCCTTGCATTCATCATTCCATCATACGCATCATATTAGATTCATGGCATTGTCAGCATTATAGTTCGTGTTATTTTGTCCATATCATTGCATATCACTGCATCTAGGGGCCAAATTTCCGGTTATCTGTATTTAAATCCATTTCACCGCAATTTCTCGAGTCTCCGCTGCTCAAATCATCCGGTGAAGCTATTTAAATAGGGGCATCTGTTGCACCCCAAATTTGTCCTACCTTTACATAGTTTCTAGTGCCACTTTATTTTGAATGAATAAAATGGCACAATTGGCAAGAGACCGTGTGTGTAAGGAGTTCTGAGTGTGAGAGGTCGAGAGTTCGAATCCCACCTTCTTCACTTTTTGTTTTTCTTTTATTTTTATTCTAACTTTTCTATTTTTATAAAAAAAAATAACAAAATAGTTTTTTTTATTATTTAATTATTATTTTCGTATTTTATTTAAATTATTTTTTAAAAAATATTATTTTTTCACTTTTTTCCATATTATTCATAAAAACATCAAAAAATCATAAAATTAAAAATATTAGAAAAGATTTTATTCTTTTAAGTTTGTTTTAGTTTGTTTTTTAGTTTTGACTAATTATTTAAGTTGGGCTTTAAAATAGGCATTAGGTTAGAGTTAACCCTAATTTGTTACCTATATAAACATGAGTTGCATTTGATAAAAGGGGAAGGAGACAAAAGAAAAAACGGCGGCCGTTCTCATGATTTATCATAAGCGGGGAGATTTTTGAAAAACCTTCAAGGCTTCATCATCAAGATCAAAGATTCACCACCATCATCCGATAGAAGCTTCGAATCCGACCGTTATTCCGTAAGAAATTTATCAAAATTGATTTATGGTTTTGTTTTCATGGTTTTTTTTTCAAGGACACATTCAGCGGGAGAGGAACCGCACACGCAACACGAAAGAGATTAGAGAAGCTTTGGAAAAATGGAGCGAAAAGCTCTTTGGAACTTTAATGGTCGCCGCGTGGGACAAAGAGAATGAAGAAGATGAGAAACCTCTTATAATAACAAATGATTCGTTTCCCCCTCCCCTTTTAATTAGGTTCCTTTTCTTTTTTTTCTTTATTTTTATTAATTATTAATTATTTTATTATTTTATTAGTTTATGATTTAATAATAGTAATAATTAATATAACATTTTCTTTAATTAATCTTTTTCCTTTACTAAATCTAAAATAAAAACTCTGTTTTTCATTAAAAAAAAAACTTTATTTTTTTTCTCATAACAAAATAAAAACTCAGTTTTTCATAATAAAAAAAGCTTTATTTTTTCTCATAATAAAATAAAAACTATGTTTTCATAATAAAAAATATTTATTTTTTTTCTCATAATAAAAATTTAAACTCTTTTTTTATATTAAAATTTAAGACTCTATTTTTCACAAAAAGTTATGAACTCTTCTAAATTTAGATCTTAAAATAGCCATGAAATTAACACATTTGTTTTTAGTAAAAATTCGAAATCCATTATTCTCTTTTAAATAAAAAAAAAAAATAAGAAGTTCCTAACGTTCCCGTCCTTTTTCTTTTTCGTCTAACACTCCTTAATTTGTTTGTTTCAGCTTATTATTATTTTATTTGTTCGTCTTTGTCCCATGCATGTAATTTACGCGAGGCCATGGTCGCGGTTTATTTTTTATTTCGCATTTTTTGGGGATTTGTAATTTACGCGAGTGATCGTCGCGATGCTTTCTTTATCGCTTTCATTATTTTCCGTACTTTATTTCTGCCGTATAATAATTTGTTATATCTTGCATGATTTGCCGTTAAAATCCCCTCCGAAGGAATTAGGTCTAGTCGTTTGACCGCCGAGTCAATAACCCTAATTTTCGACCGTTTCAAAAACCCTAATAGCCTAGGTGTCCCGCCGTGGACGAAAATACCCTTTACCCTAGCATTAGGTCAAAGAGTCGCCGTACTCTGTTTTAGGGTTTCCCGCCGTGGAATATTTAATTTAACCCTAATTTCAATTAACAATTTCAACGTAGAAATAGGAGTTTCAAGACTCCACGTAGGCGCTTCCCTATGAACGCTTACTCCCCAATGAAACCTTGACCACAGTCAAACGTTTCTAACCTCCCTTTCAAGGGGAACTACAATTACTCTGATTCCATTCCCGTCAGGATATGTAGGCACAAGATGCGACGTCTTGCCGAGTAAACTTAGGACTAACCCTTAGGTCTTTAGGTCACTCTATCCCTTAGCTCAATATATATTAAAGCAGATAATAAAATATAAAAAAAGCATACAATAAACAAAAGGTTCCTGTAGAGTACTACAGAAGTTTAGGGTGCTAGTACCTTCCCTAAGCTTAACCAACCCCTTACCTAGATCTCTCCCTGCATTGTCTTTACGATGTAAAATTAGGTTTTCCTCTTTTGACCTTTTCCTTCGGATAAATCAAAGAGTGGTTGTGAACTAAAGATGCGATTTAAATTAATTAATAATTTGATATCATATTCTAACCGCAACACTAGCCACCAACAAAAGAAGCCTCACACAGGATTTATGCAGAAGCAGGTCACAAAAGCTAAAGCCTCAACATCCTTCATAAGCTCTTCAATCCTCTTCGTCAAACCCAACAATAACAGATCTAAAAGGCAAAAAAAAGACCTCACACAACTTGTTCATACTTAATTCAAACCTTTCCACAACTTAGTTCTGTAACATAGATGATTTCCAGCATAAACATTGAATCATAGTTCACCATATTACAACCTTCCAACACCCCTTCAAAAAACCCAAAAAACAAAACCGGACCACACGACACCCATACTTCACCATCGACACCGTAACTCTCGATCCACCACCCTTCATTACCGCGATGCATTAACCAGCAAAGCCGAGAGCTACACCGTCACGAAATCGTACGAACAAGTGAACCGAAATCGCATAGAGAGCAGAGAGAGGAGATGAGATGGACGACGAAATGTTTGCCTCTTTTGGCGTGTTGTTTTTGTGGATGAGAGAAAGTGAAGAGGATGACGAAAAAATTTAAGACATGAATAAAGAGATTTGAGTTCATTGGTGTCGCAACTGTGAAAAACACCCGGCGGAAAACAGAAGAGTCGCCACCTTTCGTTATTTATCCCAAAGAGAGGGAAAGGAAACGATCGGAAAAATCTGACGAAAAGGGATAAGATTGGTCATCACAACCAAATCTCGGGTTCGGGAGCCGGTTACGCAAGGGGAAGGTATTAGCACCCCTCACGTCCGTCGTACTCGACGGGATCCATGCTTGTTGTCTATCTAAGGGTGTGTTTAAACTATCTACGCTACAGGCTCATAGGACAAAAAGAAAAGAAAAGAGAAGTGACTCAGCAGAGCATCGCCGCTCTGTGCCTACGTATTCCCTCGTGCAATGGGAAAGTCAGAGTCAACGTAGTTCGGCTAACTACGGGCGAAAGGGGGGAAGGTTGCTCGCCAAGACATCGCGTCTTGTGCCTACGTACCCTCAACAGGTATGAGAGATCAGAGCGAACATAGTTCGGGCCGACATGAAACCACATGTTGATTAAGTATTTTAACCGAGTAGGGTTAAACCTCCGTTCCAGCAGTTAGGGACAAAGCCTGTTTGCGGTAGAACCGAAGCTTAACAACACTCTTTTTACGAAAAAGGTTTCAGATTAATCCCGAAGAAAAAGGTTTGAATTTTGTTTTGTATTTTTTAGTGAAGTGAATTAATTCGATTTGTGATTCACGTTGGACTAAAGACTATGACATAGGAGCGAATGTGTTGCGTATCACCCCCAAACGGGGCGTACACTAAACACTCTAGACAAACGAGAGGAGACCCCTCACTCACCATTCCCCATGTAGCTTAAGGCTCGTAGTGCGCAACGTTCATCGCATTTATTAGATGAGTTAGAATTGTTTGGAGATGAGAAAGAGAGAGACGCACAGAAGGTCTAAGGGAAACTCGGCCTTAACATTGTCATGCAAAGTGGTCCTAAGGTTAGGATTGAAAGGGGAAACATCTACCCTAATGTTAGCATGCTTGGATTGAACACCCAATGTCTCTCCTACTCTCATCCTAAACGGAGGGACTAGGAACCCTATGGGGATCATGGCAAAAAGCACAAGAAAACACTAGATAAATTCAATCACAAGTAAGAGATGCAAACATGGAATGCAACACACAAGCAAAGGGAGGAAAAAGTGTGTGGTAAATACCTCCACAAGCACATCTCAACCTTTATTAATGCTGGAATTAAAGATGCAAAACACAAGAAGAAATGCAAATGCAAGAATTCAAGCAAACAGGAATATGCAAGCACAAAATCACTATGAACAACAACACATAAGTGTGCATCCAAGTGAAAAACAAAACAAGTCGATAAAGTCTCGATTAAATAACCAAAACAATGACAAAATGTCCAGAACATTTCACTTCTAATGCACTGTATCGAACTATGGTGATTCGATGCAAAACGGTACCCAAACAAGCAAGAAAATCAGCAAAACAGACCCACTGGCACAGTGTTAATCGGTTAACCATACGCGTTAACTGATTAACCACTGAAAAATGCTTGAAAATCTGGAATTTTGTTCATGTTAATCGTTTAATCATATGCGTTAACCGATTAACACTTTGAAAACTTTGAAAAATTTGAATGTTTGAAATGGTTAATCGGTTAACCATATGTGTCGCTTGCGCGAAAATAAGGTGCCGGCATGACAGAAGAGTCGCCACCTTTCGTTATTTATCCTTCAGAGCGGGAAAGGAAACGATCGGAAAAACCTGACGAATAAGGGTAAGACAAGGTCATCGCAACCATTGTCTGGGTTCGGGATTCGGTTACGCAAGGGGAAGGTATTAGCACCCCTCACGTCCGTCGTACTCGACGGGATCCACGCTTGTTGTGTTTACTTGGACGGGTTGGTTTTAATCTATCTACCTATCAAGGCTGGCTGAAAAAGAAAAGAAAAATGACTCGACAAAGCATCGCACTTTATGCCTACGTATTCTCATCAGAGAATGAGAAATCAGAGTCAACGTAGTTCGGCCTACGAAGGGTTATGGGGGAAGGTAGCTCGCCAAGAATTCGCCATCTTGTGCCTACGTACTCTCAACAGGCATGAGAGATCATAGCTCACGTAGTTCGGGAAACTACAGTTTATTTCCTGTTTTGAAAGAAGTGTTTTTTATTGTGTTTGCAATTTCAACCGCACTAGAGACTATGACCTGAGAGTGAATGCGTCGCATGTCACCCAAAGGGTACCATACTAAACATCCAGACTATGGAAAAGAAACTCTCCCACAACCCTTTCTCAGATAGCTTAAGGCTCGTAACGTACGAAAGAAATCATTCATGATTACTGTATCTTAAACTGTTTTGAGGTGAGAAGAGAACAGGCCCAACTAGGAGGGAGACTATCAAGTCCTACTGTTATCATGCCATGGATTCATCCTATGGTTGAGGTTTGAACAGGGAACTCCTAGAGGTTGTCATGCATAGGTTTCAACCTAAAAGTCTATCATCAAATCCTTATCAAAGGAAATGAGAGTCCAAAGGGATCATGTCAATGATACACCAAAACAGACAAAGCATCAGCTTTAACAGTAAAATGCATGCAATGCAAGTGAGGGAGGAAATGTGTGTGGGGCTTCAGCCTCCACAAGCTTATCTCAACCTCAAGCCAGTCATGAAATAACAGTAATCATACTGAAAAATAAACAACATGCTATCAAGCAATAAACAGTAAACTGCAGTCATACAGATAAAAATGAAATGAAATGCCATCCATGCTTGAGAAAGAAATTATCTACATCTAATCTCTCCCTAATCCTAACCCTAAAAACAAAACCCTAATATACCTCTAAGCAAAGCCCTAAAGCAAAACCCTAATCAAAATAAATCAATCCCAGCCTTCAAGCTTCAAGACAAGCTTACCAAAGAAAGGGAGCTAAGCAGACAAACCCATAGTGCCTTCCTCAAGAAAGTACCAGGAGGTTACCACTCAGGAATCATATCCTATGCGGCTCAACAACTGTGAACGGTTTATATTCCTCCTCAGGAGAAACTAAACTCACATGAAGGCTCCAACATCATTGGATACTTGATAAATCCTACATGAACTAAGGGAACTAAGTGAACAGACCCATAGTGCCTTCCTCAGGAAAATACTAGGAGGCTTCCACTTAGGAATCATATCCCATGTGGCTCAACAACTGTGATCGGTTTACATTCCTCCTCAGGAGGAACTAAACTCACATGAAGGCTCCAACATCATTGGATACTTAAGAAATCCTAGAGGAACTAAGGGAACTAAGTGAACAGACCCATAGTGCCTTCCTCAGGAAAGTACTAGGAGGCTTCCACTTAGGAATCATATCCCATGTGGCTCAACAACTGTGATCGGTTTACATTCCTCCTCAGGAGGAACTAAACTCACATGAAGGCTCCAACATCATTGGATACTTAAGAAAGAGGCGAGAAGAAAGAATGAAAGCCATCTACAGTGCCTTCCTCAGGAAAGTACCATAAATGTCCCCCAAACTTCAGGATCTCAAACCTCACAAATAGAGAGCAAGCTCCTAGACTAGGTATTCAATCTACGCATCCTTGCAAGCTCCAACCTCTCAAACTCTGGGCCTTGATCTTCAATCTTCTCCTTCATCATGCTCCTTCAACAAGGTCTTCAAAGCAAACCAAGCCCCACAACAATTCCCCAAAGATAAACCCCAAAAGATAGACAAATATCACACAGACAGTCAATACAATCAGTCAACTTCTAAAAATATCTAAAAGTATAAAGACAAGGAAGAAAATTCTAACAATTATTTACAATGGTCTATGTACCTACCCATAACATCCCTATATACCCATACCCCAAAAATCAAGTCAAAACTCCTAAAAGAAAGTGATTTACTTCACCTATGTTAAACCTAAACCCTAATTTTAATCACTCTAATCTCACCTAATCAAACCATCTAAAAATTAATCCTAAAATTATGAATTAAATCCTATGAGGAAGCTAAAGTCCTAAGTTAATCACCCTAAAAAGAATGGACCCTAAATCTAAGGGGAGCTAATTGAACTAAAATCAACAAAATGGGGTATCAACTAAATCATCTAAAAAAGCTATTTAAATGAAAAATATACTAAAAATATCAAACTAAAAATAAAATGGCATTTTTATTTTTATTAATTTTCTACACATAAGTATGAACCTAATGCAAAAACAAGAATTGAAAAATAACAATTTTCTGATTTTATATGATTTATTGAAAATGCTAAAAATGTTAAAGAAAATAAAATAAAAAGCAAATGAATTAAAAGGGGAGGGGGTGTCAAAATTAATGCGCTCAGTGTTATTTTCTATGGGCCAGAGAACTGGGTGGTGTCAATAGCAAGCGTCTGGGCCCATGTGCTTCAGAAATTAAATTGAAAATTAGAGGAAAAAGATTAAAAGTGTGGTGAGAATAGCAACGGATTGCAGTTGAAAATGAATTGGGCTTCGTACGGGGGGTGGGTTTAGCAATGTTATGTTAGGCCCAGGGTCAGATTTTAATAGAACGCTGCGTTTCAGCGTTGCCATTTCCCTCCGTTTTTCATTTCGAATAATGGTCGTGCGATTGGTTTAACAAGTCAAGCGATTCATTTTAATCCAACGGTCCCTGGTCATCTTCTCCAAATGACCTAGGGTTTCCAGGTTTCACCAGCTCCATGCAAGAATTTTCATCCTCCTCGTTCTCTCCTGATTCTCCATGAAATCATAAAATTCCAAAACCAAAGACGTACCATTTTCTTCCCTGAACACGATGGTACCAATAGTTTCTCCTAAAGCCTCGTGTATCTCTCTAACAGAACACATGAAGGTCTCGACTCAACCATATTACACTGAGATTAACCTTGATTAAACCTAATTCTAATGGTACGATCTTGTTCCACATATTACACTAATCATTCTATGCTATAATACGTGTATTAAAACTCAACCCACAACTCATTCTTGAACTTTAAAGAAATCATGACCTGCCATGGAACTTCACGCAGAGCTCTCTAATTCTCAAGAAATGGTCAACTATCTTATCCTAACAAGTCTACACCTAACAATCTAACAGAAAGCATATAATTAATGAGATATGGAGAAGAAAACCAACCTGTCAAGTAGTAATGGTAGAGGTGTGTAGAGATGGTTTCAGTGCTTGCTATCTCTTCCAAGTGACCCTCTAATGGTGTGTATGATTCTGTTTGCAATGGTTTTGATGTGAGAAGCTTGTAGAGGTCCACACGATTCTTGCTTGTTCTTGAAGGAAGCTTGGAATTCCACTCTCTCCCTCACTCTCTCCACTGATTTTTTTTAACCTCTGAACTCAGCATACTCTTCTCAATATATAGAGCCAATAGAACAATCTAGAAGCTCCTAGAAGAGACTAGAATGCCTTGGAATTTCTCACTTGGTGACATGTTGTATTATCTCATCTCATGTGTTAAGCTCCTTGAATTGGTGTTAAAATCTCCTTACAAGATATATTGAGATGGTATGTGCAAAAAACAAGCATTTCCTTGCCTTGTGTGAAGTTTTCCAAAGTTGCCTTAATATGCAAGTAACAACATTACAAAGCAAGTCCAATTTCTAGGCCTCAATTCAAAAATGTGTCTAAACCATTGTTTCCAAAATGTTGTTTAGATTCAAAATCATATATCATATGACCTATTTTGGATTTTTAGATCTCTCAAACCATTTTCCAACTTGAACTTATTTAACTTATATGCCATTTTTAGGTCATTTTCACCCATTCTTGTCAATTCTTGCTACAAGCTTTTACAACAACTCATGACCACTTTTCTAGGCTTAAAATGTCATTTTGAACAACTTTGATGTTTTGAGCTTTTTCATTTGAGGCTTGGAAATAGGAGATATGGCCTTTGCTTAAAATGACCTATAATCACCAAATGACCAAAATACCCTTGTCTTGTACAAACCATAAGTTGAGTTCTACAAATCCTATCAAGGACTTCTAGTACTTTCTAGAAAGCTAAGAAGATGCTCTTCAACATTCATGTTGACCAAGAGATCATAGGAATCATCCTACTAGGGCAAAAGTTGTCTGCAAGTTGGGTGACTTTCAAGGACCCAGATTCTCACACCTCAGATGACCTGTAATTTGTCAAAACCATAACTTGAGCTCTGCAAATCCTATCAAGGACTTCTACCACTCAAATTAAATCTAAGAACAAGCTCTACAACATTCATGTTGTGGGGAAGATGAGATGACAATCACATCTTGAGCTAAAACTGCCTGGAAGATAGGGATCAAACTAGGGGATTTTACACTGACAATCCTTAGAAACCCTGGCTTAAAACTTCTCAAACTCCTCAATCATGATGAGTTGGTCTAGGAATCATCCTTATAACATCTCAATACATCATTCCATGATCTCATGGCTCTTGGATTAGGTCTCAACCTTCTCCAAATCATCAATTGACCCAGGGTTGACCCAGTCAAAACCCTAATTCTACCATTCATGGTTGAATCTTCTGAATTCTTGCATACTGACCTCTCTGGGCTTCATGATGGCTTTCAAGACATCTCATAAACTTTCTCAAAGCTTCAAGTTCATTCTCAAAGTCTCAGAATCATTTGGGGAGCACCCACAACTCTCAAGTTATGAGACACACAACCTTGGTTTCAACCAATTTCTCTGAGGATCTCTTGAACTTTCTGATGAAGGTATCAACCTTCAAACACTTGATGGATAAATAAATGTTGGTCAAATTTTGGGGTGCAACAGCTGCCCCTATTCAAACGGCTTGAACCTGACTGGGTGAGAAGCGAACGGCTCTCAGCCAATCAAGGTGCGAGACGGTTGAATACCGGTAAACCCGAAAATTTGCCAACTGCACGAGCACACGATACTCTGGGGGGAACAAATCTTCGAATACTGCAATACTAGCTGCACAGCAACTAGCTGGAGAAATACTGATCTGACATCACCGTCAGTTATCCACGTTAACTTCTTCTGACATTGTCTTCAGGCAACTAAAACACCCGACATCACCGCTGGAAGACTAAACCACCTGACATCACCGTCAGAAGCAGACAAAATTCTGAGGAACACCCAACATCGCTGCTGGAACACCAAATCACCTGACATCACCGTCAAGAACAACCATAACTCGGGGAAACAAACATCCAACATCGCCGCCGGAGAACTAAATCTGACATCGCCGTCGATCAACCAAAATACCCCGCATCGCCGCTGGAGAAAATACAACACTGAACAACTCTGACCTGGGGCTCACCCCTGGTAAATGAAACAAAAGGTACACTTGCGTATTTGAAACTACTCCGCTGGGAATGAGAGACTTAACCAAGCACTCTCTGATCTGGGGTTCTCCCTCAGAACTATAACGGACATCCAAATACTACTGCATACTGAGTTCACCGTAGAACTTCAACATCAAAGATATATGAAACCCTGGCCCCCGGCCACTTCCAGCTTCAGCTAGAAAAGATCTTCAAGTACTTCTGAAGATGGGATCCTTGGCCTTCAAGGATAGATGAAACCCTGGCCCCCGGCCACTCCAGATCCGCTGGAGAATCTTCAAGTTCTTCTGAAGATAAGCATCCTTGGCCTTCAAGGATATAAACCTTGCCCGTCGGCGATTCCAGCTTCAGCTAGAAAAGATCTTCAAGTACTTCTGAAGGTAGGCATCCTTGGCCTTCAAGGATGTAAACTTTGCCCGTCGGCAACTCTGCAGGAGGTATCTTCGACTTCAGTCTGAAGAAAATGGTCCTTGGCCTTCAAGGATACATGGATCTGCCTTCAGGCAACTCCGCCTCTGCTATAGAGTATCCGTGACTTCAGTCAGGGATATACTTCGGCCTTCAGTCCGAAAAATGAATCCTAAGTCATTCATGACTTTGGGGATAACCTTGCCTTCAGGCACCTTCGCTTCAGCTTGGGAAATCTGTGACTTCAGTCAGAGAAGTGGTATCCTGAGCCATTCATGACTCTGCGGGGATTCAAACACTTTGCCTTCAGGCAAACTCCGCTTCAGCTGGAGAAACATCTTCGACTTCAGTCAGAAGAAACACTAGTCCAGTTACACCATAGCCTTCAGGCCTCGACTTCAGTCGGGAAAAACCGCTAGTCAACGTGGTAACATAGCCTTCAGGCCTCGACTTCAGTCGGGAAAACCACAATTCACTTGATCGCAATCAATCATCACCTCAGGACAACTGACTTGGTCTTCAGGCCAACACGGATCACCTTGCATACAAAAGTTGTATCTACAAACTTTTGAACCTTGTCTTCAGACAAACGTTGATTCATCAACAAGGAAATCTGAATCCACAGGAACCTTCTGATATCGCCTTCAGGCGTTTACGAAGTCAATCTTCAGATTAGACATCACTGTTGGAGCAAACATATCACGCTGCTATTCTCTTGACATCCTGTCAAGTCGTTGCTAAATAAAAGCAAACATGCCGGGTCACTGGAAATAATCATCAGGTTAACAACTCTGTTGAGGAGAGAGGAATGAGGGTTCACCCAAACAATCCTGACGACTCACTGGGGAAAAGGAAGAAGGGTTCACCCAAACAACCTTGTAGACTTTGCTGCAGAAAAACGAGAGAGTTCACTCAAACGACTTCAACAACTGCTGGGGAATAACGAAAGAGCTCACTCAGACGATTCCTACAAACTTTACTGGGGAGCAAGTACTTCTGCTCGAGAGCAAGGTAACCACCTGGTTCATGCTTCATATGCAAATGCTGGAAAAATGGGCGTAATGCTCCGCGCGAAACGGAATGCTACGCTTTTGAGTAAATGTTATCAAATCATGCAAGGAAATGCCCCAGCAAAATAAATGCTGGGAAGAGGAATCATCCTCTCGGGGAGAGTAACCACTCTGCTGAGGAAGAGCTACCCTTCAAGGGAACTGCATTTTCTGCCAATCTCAACTGGATTTACACTTGAGGATGACGGGCTCCTCCGGAGAACATAGCACATCAGGCTGATCAACACACTATCCGCTGCTATACTCTGCATGGGGAAAGCGATAAATGCCCTGAACGGCTCTCTGGGAAACGACCCTTCTGGGGAACATAGCCTTCGGGCTACAAGCCACTCATGTCATTAAGTCCTCAAACTCACGGGGATAAACAAACTTCTGCTTGCTGGACAATCCTTCAGGATCTGCTTGGGGGAAACACTTCATCCGCCAGCCATGGCTATGCTCGGCTGGGGATATCAATCTACCTGCCTGCTGCTGGGGAAGTGCCAACCACCTGCTGGGGAAAAGACCCCCACTCTGTTGGGGATTCCAGGAATCATCCTGGGTAACTCTTGTTAGGGACAAACCAATCGCGGCTTGAGCAGCTTCCAAGGACTCGGCTCTCTTGGGGCTTCAGGAACCATCCTGGGCGATCTTAGCTGGAGACTCCAAGTATCAATTTGAGTAACCAACTCTGGAGACTGCGCTGGGGTCTTAAGGATCATCTTAAGCAAACGGCCCTGCTGAGGGATTCGAGAATCATCTTGAACTGAAGACTTCGCTGGGGACTTCAAGAATCATCTTGAGCAAGCGACTTCGCTGGGGGGGAATTTCAGGAATCATCCTGAGCAACTGATCCTTCGGCGGAACACCTGCAAAACAAGAACGGTAGCAACCTAGATCATGTTTATTATGCATATGCTTCGGCCATGGTCCACATGGTGGAAATGCTATGCTTTGCTAAACGCTATGCGATCATACACAATGATGCGATCCCATCAACAAAATAAATGCCGAGGGGGAAATTCTCCTATCAAGGAGAAAGGACTACTCAGATAGAGGAATCATCCTGCTGAGGAGAACATGGTTACGCCAATATCAATTGGACTCCGTCTGAGGAAATGATCTTCGGTTGACTGCTGCAGGGGAAACAACTTCAGTTGATTACTGCAGAGGAACGAAGCTCTACGAGAACCTGGACCTGCTGAAGGAAAGCGATACCAATCGCGTGAATAAACTGCGTGGCCGTCTCAGCTACTCTTCTGGGGATAACAACTCTGTGGGGAAACAACTTCAGCTGCTCAACACTCCACTGGGGGAAACAACTAAACATGGTCTGGTCAACATCCAAGGATTCGACTCTCTTGGGAATCTGCAAACTCGGATGGGGAAAGAGAAATCATTCTGCTTCGCTGGAGAGAGTACGACTCTGGGGCAATACAACATTGGCTGTTCAACACTTTGCTAGGGAAAACCACACATGGTCCCTACTGCTACCAAGGATTAGGCCCTCATAGGGTCTACGGACTCAGCCGGGGAGAGAGAAATTATTCTACTTCACTGGAGAGTACGAATTTGATGAGGAACTTCAATTCCGTTGGGGAAGAAGGAGTCATCCGACTTCGGGGGAGAATACGGCTCTGGTGGGGAATTTCAATTCCGCTGGAGACTTCAGTCTGACACCATCAGTTACGGCATACTTCGGCGTAAGAATAGCTTCCTGCGAAACCTGCACTTGTGACCCGGTGCTGGGGAAAGAATCCTGCTTCGGCGACTTTACTGGGGAAGACACGAGCTTCGGCACCCGAACATTTCTATAAAATCTGCACTTGTAACCCGGTGCTGGGGACATACGAGCTTCGGCGCGCGACTCAGCTGATGAGGTGACGTTCCTTCGGGACACGTCTGCTTGGGGAAGAAAATCATCTCTGCCTGGGGAGGCATAACAGTGCTCACGATCTTGCATTCAGACTCTGCGGAGAGAGGCTACAGAACTCTGCTGGAGAAGGAGGAACCATCCTGCTTTGGGGATATCAATCCTGGTCTGCTGAGGGTAATCTTGCATACGCCTTACGGAGACTGACCCTTCTGGGTACCACTTGCCAGGTAAATAAGCCTGATGAGGAATATCTGAGTATCAATACTGCTGGGGATATCAATCCTTAGCTGCTCATGGTACGACTCTGTTGGAGATGTACTGATCCTATCAAGGAAGCACCTCTGACGTCTGCGGAAGATCACAATCGATCACTGAACTTGAATCTCACTTCACTGAGGAAAACAACCCTGAACGGTCCTTTTTGAACACCATAAATCCTTATAGGGTACGAAGCAATCTGCTGAGAAACAACTCTTCTCTGGCTGACATCAAGATCTACCCGTCTAAAGATTACTCGATGAGGGAATCACCGTCGACCTCTGTTTGAGGAATGAGTCAATGACCTGGACTCGGAGGGAGTCACACTCGGACTCTGTGGGGATACAACATTGCATCAGTCCCACTGCTTGGGAAATAAACCCAAATCTGCTGGTCAGGGAAGGCTTCAGTCTCAACCCACTTGGGAAAATAGCACATCAGGCTAATCAACGTTCAATGCTTGGGAGGGTCATACTCTGCTGGGGATATCAATCCCGCCCTACCGAGGCTAATCTTGACCCTACTCTGATAAGGGATAAATGCCATCTCAATTTGCCGCAGTCTCAAACTGTACAGGGGAAACAATCTCAAACCGTACATCTCTGTTGAGAAACAATCCTGATTCAACAATGTCAACACAGGGAATACAGACTACCAATCATGGAGTCGAGTAACAGGTTAGGCTGTAGGATAACAATCCAATGACAGCAAGGCTTCTTCAGAAGGCTCAGGTCGTGGCAGGGTAATGGCGCGATTCCCCGACACTCAATTCTTGCTAGGGCGAATAAACTCATTCGAACAACTTGCCCCAGTGCAATTCAACTTGCCCCAATCCGACCTTTGGGAATAATTCGTTCTGAACAGAAAACAGCTGGCAACAAGACAATCTTCAGATGGCTTGCCCCCATATCTGTACAACGGAAGGATTCATCCTCCACTAATCAACTCTCAGCATGGTTGGCTTCAATATCTCTGAAGTAGTTTGCCCCTGAACGAGCGATGAGCGACTCAACATGCTATGATTGAACACTGCAAGAATTATGGATAACTGCCCCTGATTGGGTCTCGCGAAGATTCACTTCCGATCAACCGCTTCTTGCATAAACTGCCTCATAATCAACTGATACTCCGGGACTTGTCCTCAGACAAACTGATTCCAAACTCACAGGAAGTCAATGCCCCAGATTCACAGGGCTTCGCAGCATACCATTCTGATCCAGACCTCTGACGATTCAGTCTTGATTGACTATTCCCTGTTGAAGTTCCTCCGTATCAGCTACTGACCTGCAATTAAAATTGTCTATTCACGAATGGTAATTTTAATACAGTGTTCATGCAAATTTTGAAAAATGTTGTACTGTCACTCATTTACGTGTCATGCTAGTGAGTGACGAATGAACCAAAGAGTTCAAACGTAGTGCTGATTTGATCAGTGAAAAATGCAATAAGGATATGATTAGCAAATCGTGCAGGAGTAATGTTACTCAACCTTACCGTAATGCGCTTTTAGAATAAACCCTGCCTCAATTAGGTCTTTTAAGGGTTGTATCGTGGTCGGGTTCACGGTTCGTGAAACAAAGGATATTTGGCTCAAATTATGATTTGTACCCACCCCCTCTACGTGATGATCTCCGATCCTAAAGTTCAGCTAACTTTGCTCGAGCGCTCGCCTCTTCGAGAGGCGTGTTGAACATTGGGAACAACTGGTTAAAGAATTCACAAGGTGTTTCGGAGTGACGGTTACTCCTTTTTCGTTTTCGGCGCCTGTGTCCGCACGACTTTGTCCTTGTTTGAGGATTTTTCTTTTTATATCCTTTCTTTTTCATTCTTTTGATTCCCTAATTTTTGCCTGGACTGACTCCTTTTGAGTTCTTTTCGATTTTTCTTTTGAAGTCCAGCGGGATGCCCTGATTTTTGCCTAAGTATTTGCTTTCTAGCTTTTCTTTTCTTTTACTTAGCGGGCTTTCTTATTCCTTTTTTTTTCTTCTTTTGGAACGAGTCGTGCAACACCGGTTGTCTTGATTGCTCCGAAAGGCTTGTAACTGTCCCACTCCTGATTGGTGAGGTTTAACCATTGTGGTTGATGAGGTACGACCTCTGGAGAGGAATACGATATGATTGGCCCTCGAAGGACAACACTCCTCTATAAGACTTGAACGCTCGATCAAGCTAACTGACAACTACCCTGCCCCGGGTTAAGATGTGAGGGTTAAAAAGTCCGAAAGAAACTCCTACTTCTCGGCTCGAAGTGGTTAAGAAGGGATTCTCTTCCTTATCTCTCCGGTGTTTAGGGGATTTGAAACAATGCCTTGTACGTCATCGGCAAGGTTTTATCCGAAAGCATACGATCATCGGCTATGAGTATTCAGTTTCATCATCCTCCCTCCGCTCATTGCTAATCATAGTGATAAAGTGGAGTGAATAAAACGCACGTGTCAGTGCAATGCAGTAAATGAGTGACAACGACATAACTAATTCAGGAAAAATGCATAGTCACTTTATTGATATTGCCATTCGAAACATACAATGTTTAACAGCAAGTAGTAACTAACAGAAAAGAAACTACAAATGCAAATGGTAAAAAGTCCGAGGACTGCCAATGCTGAGGACGTCTGCCTGTCTGGATCACTGGCTTCTGGAAATAACCCTCTGAATCTGCGAGCTCAATCAGCTGAGAGGTTGTCACGTACAGCCAAAACTCCATCTGGAAAGGAAATACACCCTTTGTCGATCAATTGTTGCACTTTCGCCTGGAAAGCCTTGCAATCTTCAGTTGAATGCCCCAGAGATCCACCATGGTAACCACACTGAGCATGAGGATTGTACCCTGGAGGGTAAGGCTCTGGCACGGGCTTGAGAGCTTTCGGTTCCACCAAAGAATTCTGAATCAACAGGGGAAGAATCTGGCTATACGGCACAGGCACTGGATGGAAAGAAGCATTCCTTCGTTCTAAGTGGTTGCGAGGCCTCTTTTGATCCTAGTGTTGGTATTCTTTCCGCCAAGGAGTAAGAGGTCGTCGTTTCTGAGTGGCAATGGTCCCTTGTTTAGGCGCTTGCGTTCTTGAACTTGATTCAGGTAGAAATTGCGAGTGAGGCGATGCAGTCACCAAAGGTCGCGAGACATATTCAAGATCTTTCTCAGCTTCAGGCAAAGGAGTGGAATCATTCACCTCTTCTGTAGGGTACGTGATGAACTTTCCCGATGCTCTCATGCCGCCCGGCACAAGCCTAATTGTCCTTGAGTTAATAAGGTCTTGAATCTTATTCTTGAGAGACTTACATGCTTCAACATGGTGCTCCTGAGTGGAAATCACAATGTGTGTTGAGATCAACGTCTGGTGACACGTCATCTGGTGGATCCGAGGTCCGAAGCTTGAGAACACGGTTCTGAACCAACAGTGGCAACAGCTGGGCATAACTCACAGGTATTGGGTCCACAGCTTTATCAAGTAACTTCTTCTTTTGATTATAACCTTCAGGGTTATTCTGAGATGCCCGGCGCGGCTGCTGACGAGACAGGTCTTGAGCTTCATGCTGTGTAGAGGATCTATGAGGTCCATCTGGCTTCACCACAGGTGGCACTGACGGCAATGGAGGAAGCACTTTGGTCTCCTCCTTGGGTGCTTGACCACTCTCCTTTTTTAGCATACTTCTCACCACTCCCATGAGAAAGCTCAACTGATTCTGCAGCTGCTGATTCTCTTCTCTGAGTACTTGCTGGTCCAAGCGCACTACCTGTACGTCATTCATGACCTGCCCCAACTGGCTTTGGATTTTCCCCAACTCAGCTTGTACCTGCTCCATTAGTCTGATTTGCTCGATTCTGAGTCAAACCTGCAAACACAAGGGTTAGAAGACAAGCCCCGGCTTCTGTCATGCAAGATGAATTATGCTAATGCCATGGGTGTCTGTACATTTAGGAGATCACCCCTGATTCTGGTGTCAACGTGCCAACATAGTGTCAATGCAGTGATAAGACTGGATCCATTCATGGAAGAAAATATCTCACATTGCTCGGGTCACCAGAATCAGGGTACGAAATGCGGATGCAGCACAGACACATGCTAATGGAATGCAAACATGAATATGCGAGCTAATGCAAAATGCAGTCATGTAATAATATATCCAGGTAACTGCTGTTGTGGAGATTCGGTATCAACAATCACTGATGAGAAGAAAACCCCGGTGTAAGACCACTGATCTGATCTGCTAAGAACAACCATCTGACAGGACCATATACATAGGATCAAAATTCTGCTCTGCCGAGAACAAATGTTTGATAATAGGGACCTCGGATGTATGATCAAGAAATATCTGCTGATGAAGTCTTCAGACCCCAAATCAAAAATCTGCCCTATCAAGAACAAATATACAGCTGCTGATGAGATCTTCAGACCCCACTCAAAATCGGCTCTATCAAGAACAAACAACATCTGCTGATGAGATCTTCAGACCCCAAAATCTGCTCTATCCAGAATAAACCACTGATGACAATACTCTGATCAAAACCTGCTCTACCAAGAACAGACATACACCTGATGATAAGATCCTCTGATCAAAAAAACCTGCTCTGTCAAGAACAGACAATTCTGCAACTGAGAAACCCTGGTACCAACATAACTGATTCACTGTCAAGAAAACCAGGTAGTCTGGAGGTCAAAGTTTTCTGCAATAAACCCAATCCCGCTCACAGGTATGGACCTAATCCACGGACGAAGGTACGGCATCCTATGCGGTCATCAGCGTCACAGACTTTCATGAGTGACGATACGATTCCCAGAAGGAGTGGCATCATCAAGTCATGAAGAGGCCTCACTTAGATGACTTCCAAATGATCGGTCCCCAGAGTCGACAATCCTCACGTCTGGACTCCCCTCAGATCCTCAGGACCGGAAAGGAGCACCTCGCGAGAACCTCGTCTGAGCGCAGATTTCGTAGGGAACTGTGCCTGCTCAGCAGACAGGTTCGTCTACTACTCTCCGCAACTATGTCTAGGTGCATACTCAAGCCCAGGTCCGACTTCTCACTCATAGTAACCTCCCTCTCCCACAACAGCACAAATAATCATATTATACTGAAAATAAAATGCGGGAAATAAAGTGCGAGAAGTAAAAATGCGATAAATAAACGCAACCCAACAAGCAAACATACAAGCTCTAGGATTGACTCTCATAGGGAATCGGAGAACCAGAGATTCTGGGTTCGGTCCCCAGCAGAGTCGCCAGCTGTCGCTTGCGCGAAAATAAGGTGCCGGCATGACAGAAGAGTCGCCACCTTTCGTTATTTATCCCTCAGAGCGGGAAAGGAAACAATCGGAAAAACCTGACGAATAAGGGTAAGACAAGGTCATCGCAACCATTGTCTGGGTTCGGGAGTCGGTTACGCAAGGGGAAGGTATTAGCACCCCTCACGTCCGTCGTACTCGACGGGATCCACGCTTGTTGTGTTTACTTGGACGGGTTGGTTTTAATCTATCTACCTATCAAGGCTGGCTGAAAAAGAAAAGAAAAATGACTCGGCAAAGCATCGCACTTTATGCCTACGTATTCTCATCAGAGAATGAGAAATCAGAGTCAACGTAGTTCGGCCTACGAAGGGTTATGAGGGAAGGTAGCTCGCCAAGACTTCGCCATCTTGTGCCTACGTACTCTCAACAGGCATGAGAGATCAGAGCTCACGTAGTTCAGGAAACTACAGTTTATTTCCTATTTTGAAAGAAGTGTTTTTTATTGTGTTTGCGATTTCAACCGCACTAGAGACTATGACCTGAGAGTGAATGCGTCGTATGTCACCCAAAGGGTACCATACTAAACATCCAGACTATGGAAAAGAAACTCTCCCACAACCCTTTCTCAGATAGCTTAAGGCTCGTAACGTACGAAAGAAATCATTCATGATTACTGTATCTTAAACTGTTTTGAGGTGAGAAGAGAACAGGCCCAACTAGGAGGGAGACTATCAAGTCCTACTGTTATCATGCCATGGATTCATCTTATGGTTGAGGTTTGAACAGGGAACTCCTAGAGGTTGTCATGCATAGGTTTCAACCTAAAAGTCTATCATCAAATCCTTATCAAAGGAAATGAGAGTCTTAAGGGATCATGTCAATGATACACCAAAACAGACAAAGCATCAGCTTTAACAGTAAAATGCATGCAATGCAAGTGAGGGAGGAAATGTGTGTGGGGCTTCAGCCTCCACAAGCTTATCTCAACCTCAAGCCAGTCATGAAATAACAGTAATCATACTGAAAAATAAACAACATGCTATCAAGCAATAAACAGTAAACTGCAGTCATACAGATAAAAATGAAATGAAATGCCATCCATGCTTGAGAAAGAAATTATCTACATCTAATCTCTCCCTAATCCTAACCCTAAAAACAAAACCCTAATCTACCTCTAAGCAAAGCCCTAAAGCAAAACACTAATCAAAAGAAATCAATCCCAGCCTTCAAGCTTCAAGACAAGCTTACCAAAGAAAGGGAGCTAAGCAGACAAACCCATAGTGCCTTCCTCAGGAAAGTACCAGGAGGTTACCACTCAGGAATCATATCCTATGCGGCTCAACAACTGTGAACGGTTTATATTCCTCCTCAGGAGAAACTAAACTCACATGAAGGCTCCAACATCATTGGATACTTGAGAAATCCTACATGAACTAAGGGAACTAAGTGAACAGACCCATAGTGCCTTCCTCAGGAAAATACTAGGAGGCTTCCACTTAGGAATCATATCCCATGTGGCTCAACAACTGTGATCGGTTTACATTCCTCCTCAGGAGGAACTAAACTCACATGAAGGCTCCAACATCATTGGATACTTAAGAAATCCTAGAGGAACTAAGCGAACAGACCCATAGTGCCTTCCTCAGGAAAGTACTAGGAGGCTTCCACTTAGGAATCATATCCCATGTGGCTCAACAACTGTGATCGGTTTACATTCCTCCTCAGGAGGAACTAAACTCACATGAAGGCTCCAACATCATTGGATACTTAAGAAAGAGGCGAGAAGAAAGAATGAAAGCCATCTACAGTGCCTTCCTCAGGAAAGTACCATAAATGTCCCCCAAACTTCAGGATCTCAAACCTCACAAACAGAGAGCAAGCTCCTAGACTAGGTCTTCAATCTACGCATCCTTGCAAGCTCCACCCTCTCAACCTCTGGGCCTTGATCTTCAATCTTCTCCTTCATCATGCTCCTTCAACAAGGTCTTCAAAGCAAACCAAGCCCCACAACAATTCCCCAAAGATAAACCCCAAAAGATAGACAAATATCACACAGACAGTCAATACAATCAGTCAACTTCTGAAAATATCTAAAAGTATAAAGACAAGGAAGAAAATTCTAACAATTATTTACAATGGTCTATGTACCTACCCATAACATCCCCATATACCCATACCCCAAAAATCAAGTCAAAACTCTTAAAAGAAAGTGATTTACTTCACCTATGTTAAACCTAAACCCTAATTTTAATCACTCTAATCTCACCTAATCAAACCATCTAAAAATTAATCCTAAAATTATGAATTAAATCCTATGAGGAAGCTAAAGTCCTAAGTTAATCACCCTAAAAAGAATGGACCCTAAATCTAAGGGGAGCTAATTGAACTAAAATCAACAAAATGGGGTATCAACTAAATCATCTAAAAAAGCTATTTAAATGAAAAATATACTAAAAATATCAAACTAAAAATAAAATGGCATTTTTAATTTTATTAATTTTCTACACAGAAGTATGAACCTAATGCACAAACAAGAATTGAAAAATAACAATTTTCTGATTTTATATGATTTATTGAAAATGCTAAAAATGTTAAAGAAAATAAAATAAAAAGCAAATGAATTAAAAGGGGAGGGGGGTGTCAAAATTAATGCGCTCAGTGTTATTTTCTATGGGCCAGAGAACTGGGTGGTGTCAATAGCAAGCGTCTGGGCCCATGTGCTTCAGAAATTAAATTGAAAATTAGAGGAAAAAGATTAAAAGTGTGGTGAGAATAGCAACGGATTGCAGTTGAAAATGAATTGGGCTTCGTACGGGGGGTGGGTTTAGCAATGTTATGTTAGGCCCAGGGTCAGATTTTAATAGAACGCTGCGTTTCAGCGTTGCCATTTCCCTCCGTTTTTCATTTCGAATAATGGCCGTGCGATTGGTTTAACAAGTCAAGCGATTCATTTTAATCCAACGGTCCCTGGTCATCTTCTCCAAATGACCTAGGGTTTCCAGGTTTCACCAGCTCCATGCAAGAATTTTCATCCTCCTCGTTCTCTCCTGATTCTCCATGAAATCATAAAATTCCAAAACCAAAGACGTACCATTTTCTTCCCTGAACACGATGGTACCAATAGTTTCTCCTAAAGCCTCGTGTATCTCTCTAACAGAACACATGAAGGTCTCGACTCAACCATATTACACTGAGATTAACCTTGATTAAACCTAATTCTAATGGTACGATCTTGTTCCACATATTACACTAATAATTCTATGCTATAATACGTGTATTAAAACTCAACCCACAACTCATTCTTGAACTTTAAAGAAATCATGACCTGCCATGGAACTTCACGCAGAGCTCTCTAATTCTCAAGAAATGGTCAACTATCTTATCCTAACAAGTCTACACCTAAAAATCTAACAGAAAGCATATAATTAATGAGATATGGAGAAGAAAACCAACCTGTCAAGTAGTAATGGTAGAGGTGTGTAGAGATGGTTTCAGTGCTTGCTATCTCTTCCAAGTGACCCTCTAATGGTGTGTATGATTCTGTTTGCAATGGTTTTGATGTGAGAAGCTTGTAGAGGTCCACACGATTCTTGCTTGTTCTTGAAGGAAGCTTGGAATTCCACTCTCTCCCTCACTCTCTCCACTGATTTTTTTCTAACCTCTGAACTCAGCATACTCTTCTCAATATATAGAGCCAATAGAACAATCTAGAAGCTCCTAGAAGAGACTAGAATGCCTTGGAATTTCTCACTTGGTGACATGTTGTATTATCTCATCTCATGTGTTAAGCTCCTTGAATTGGTGTTAAAATCTCCTTACAAGAGATATTGACATGGTATGTGCAAAAAACAAGCATTTCCTTGCCTTGTGTGAAGTTTTCCAAAGTTGCCTTAATATGCAAGTAACAACATTACAAAGCAAGTCCAATTTCTAGGCCTCAATTCAAAAATGTGTCTAAACCATTGTTTCCAAAATGTTGTTTAGATTCAAAATCATATATCATATGACCTATTTTGGATTTGTAGATCTCTCAAACCATTTTCCAACTTGAACTTATTTAACTTATATGCCATTTTTAGGTCATTTTCACCCATTCTTGTCAATTCTTGATAAAAGCTTTTCCAACAACTCATGACCACTTTTCTAGGCTTAAAATGTCATTTTGAACAACTTTGATGTTTTGAGTTTTTTCATTTGAGGCTTGGAAATAGGAGATATGGCCTTTGCTTAAAATGACCTATAATCACCAAATGACCAAAATACCCTTGTCTTGTACAAACCATAAGTTGAGTTCTACAAATCCTATCAAGGACTTCTAGTACTCTATAGAAATCTAAGAAGATGCTATTCAACATTAATGTTGACCAAGAGATCATAGGAATCATCCTACTAGGGAAAGAGTTGTCTGCAAGTTGGGTGACTTTCAAGGACCCAGATTCTCACACCTCAGATGACCTGTAATTTGTCAAAACCATAACTTGAGCTATGCAAATCCTATCAAGGACTTATACCACTCAAATTAAAGCTAAGAACAATCTCTACAACATTAATGTTGTGGGGAAGATGAGATGACAATCACATCTTGAGCTAAAACTGCCTGGCAGATAGGGATCAAACTAGGGGATTTTACACTGACAATCCTTAGAAACCCTGGCTTAAAACTTCTCAAACTCCTCAATCATGATGAGTTGGTCTAGGAATCATCCTTATAACATCTCAATACATCATTCCATGATCTCATGGCTCTTGGATTAGGTCTCAACCTTCTCCAAATCATCAGTTGACCCAGGGTTGACCCAGTCAAAACCCTAATTCTACCATTCATGGTTGAATCTTCTGAATTCTTGCATACTGACCTCTCTGGGCTTCATGATGGCTTTCAAGACATCTCATAAACTTTCTCAAAGCTTCAAGTTCATTCTCAAAGTCTCAGAATCATTTGGGGAGCACCCACAACTCTCAAGTTATGAGACACACAACCTTGGTTTCAACCAATTTCTCTGAGGATCTCTTGAACTTTCTGATGAAGGTATCAACCTTCAAACACTTGATGGATAAATAAATGTTGGTCAAATTTTGGGGTGCAACAATATGCGTTAACCGATTAACACTGTGCCAACAGCAGAAAAACAGCAACAAAACAACATTTTCAGCAAATAAGCACCTATCCGATCAACCAGATGATCGGATGATCACTTAATCATGAAATTAAACCAGCAAATCATGATTCAAACAGCATGTAAACAGATCAACACAACCAAATCATGAATCAATCAGATCAAAATTAACCAAAAGCTCAATCAAAGATAAAAATCCACATGATTATGCAAATAAGCTAAAAACAGATTCGGATCCAACCTTCGGAGCGGAGATTTGCTCCGGTTAATGTTGATTCAACTATAATTGAACAGATCCAATGCTAGAAGTCCGGAATACTTCAAGATCCACACCAATTCTTGTGATAGCAATGAAGATCCTTCAAGATTAATCCAAAATAAGCCAAATAATCACTTCCAAAATCACTTCCAGATTTAGATCCAATTTAGCACGAAAATTGGATGGAGAAATTGATCCAATGAAGATGATGGATGGAGGTTTGAGCTCAAGAATTCATTGATTCCATGGAAGAATCAAAGAATTCAATAGAAATGAGCTTTGGTGAAGGTTTTGGAAGATGGAAAATTGAGAGAGAATTGAGAGAGAGTGAGATCAATTCTAAATTTGAAATGAAGTTATGAGTGATTAGATGTGTGTGGTTTGGAGTAATTCAAATAAATATCAACTAGGCTTGGATCCAAATGTAAGGCTTGGAACGTGGTTTGGAAAATATGGTTTGGAATGAGGAATGAGAGTTTGGAGGGAAAATGAAATCAACTAAATTTCAAATAGGTTCTAGATCCTTCCCAAAGTGAAAATCAAGTTTGCACATGACCAAAATTGGACCCCAAAACAGCCTGCATTGAAAATTCACGTACAGAGGCAAAAATTGCACTGGTCAATCGATTAACCATATAGGTTAATTAGTTAACACCTTCGAAAATCCCAATTTTCCCTAATTTTTCCTTGGTTAATCGATTAACCATATAGGTTAACCGATTAACACCTCAAAAATTTGAATTTGGCGCCTTTTGGAGGGAAATATGCACATTTGCCCTGCTTCGACTGTTTGGAGCTCTGTTAAGCTTCTGAAACCTGTTCTTGAATGTTGAAACTGTAAGAATGCTTGATATGAGCTTGAGTGCTGCTTCCTGAGCCAAAAATACCCTGCGAAATAAAGTAAAATCGACCGCTCGGTCGCCGGGCAAAATAAATGCCAGGGGCTCTGATGCTTGTTGTTTCGGTCCATGCACTGAGATGAAAACTGAGCCACGGAAACCTTGATCCCCTGTCTTAAGAATGAATGTTATGTAATGCAGAGATGCAAAAATGCGAAAAGAAACATAAGCCAAGTACGAAAAGGTTGAGAAAATTTAGGGTACAACAGTTGCCCCTATTCAAGCGGCTTGGACCTGACTGGGTGAAAAGCGAACGACTTTTGACCAATCAAGGTAAAAGACGGTTGAATACCAACGAACCCGGAAATTTTCCAACCGCAGAAATAAACTGCAAACTCTGATTAAGAACGAGATCTCCGGAAATGACTGAGCTGATGATTGCAACGTCGACACGCCAACGGAAGAAACATCTGACATCGCCGCCAGACAACGACACTAAGTCGGGAAAACATCTGCTATTACACAGTTGATAATAAACGCCCGACTTCGCCGTCGGGCCTCTACATCAACATAGAAAAACGCTTGACCTCGCCGTCAAGTAAAAACATCAATTCTGAAAGAAGATACCTCTGACCTCGCCGTCAGGCACCTGACCTCGCCGTCGAGCACCAACCTCAAGTTGGTAAACCTCTGGCACCACCGCCAGTTTATCAATATTCAGTCAATAAAGCCTCTGACATCGCCACCAGGCATCTACGGGGGATAAAATTTTCTGACCTCACCGCTATACCAACATAAATTCGATAAACATCTAACATCATCGTCAGATAACCACCATATTACTTCATCACTTGGCATCACCGCCAAGCTTCTGTAGGGGATAACAAATTCTGACATCACCGTCAGGTGTTTCACCCCAAATTTTGATGCCTTAAATCTTCATCATCATTCTAGGATCATTTTCATTTGATTATTTGATCTTAACCTACTTCAAGTTTGTCTTTGTTAAGTTACAGGTGAACGAGGGTTCCGTACAGTTGGAAATCGAGGTTTCGACGGTTTAATCAGTCAATGTATTGGATTGATTCTCCATGAAACAAGCCTCTACATCATAAAAGATACTCCATTGGGTCAAACATGAGTCCAATTTGAGGTTGTCACATAAAGATCAGGAATAGTGCAGTTCAAGATCCCCGATTAGGGTTTTTGATCAAAAAAAGTCAACTATGGTTTGACTTTTGATTTAAAAGGTGCTCCAATGATGTAATTATGGTCCATTAAGCTCATACTTCTTAGGGAAGTTCACTCAAGAAGTTTCAAGGCCTCAGAAGACACAGAACGTTAACAGACGACTTGGTAGTCATCGATTGATCGTTCGGTTGACCGAAAAGTCAACTCCTCAACCATAAGGAATTTGAACTCAAGGTGGGAATAAAAAATGTTCCTAATGAAATATTACACCTATCCATGAAGTTTCATGACCATTGGATCTAGGATGGAGGAGTAATCGAAAAATTCGGGAATTAGGGTTTTGAAAGGGGCAAGACCATAACTTCCTAACCACACATCCAAATGATGTGGTTCAAAGCTTGTTAGAAATTTCTTGGCAAATCCTACAAAAGTCTCACAGTGGCCAATGTGCAAAAAATGCATAGGTTTGGAGTTATAGCCAAAATCATCACAAGAGGGAGAAAACACTTAGAAAATTTCTAAGTTTCTGGCCTTTCAAATCATGTTTTCAGCCAACTTTGAGGAGTTTTTTGACCTAGTTCCACTTGGAATCTGGAGAACATGAAAACATGAAAGTTGTAGATCTCCATGAGGGCTTTCCAAAAAGTGCTAGAACTCCTCCATAGCCTTTGTGATCTAAGAGTTATGAATCCAACAAGTTGGGGTCTCAACACTTGAGGGCACCATTTCAACTTTTTCACAAATCCACTTTCCAACCACTCAAGTCATTCTCAGCCATTTGATCAAGTCTTGATCTGATATTGAGAGAGTTTGATGAGTAGAAATGCAGAAGAAAGAAGTGTTTGGTAGACATGGCAAGATGCAAGACATGTGACAATATTTTAATAAAAAAAACAAAGAAAGAGAAACTTTTTGATGGAAGGTACAACTGCAGCTCCCTATCCCTCTAGCCTCACTTCAGTCACCTCCATGCCCTTCATATAACTTGATTTATGCCTTGCATTGAGCCAAATACTTGAGTGTACAGCTGCCACATGATCTTGGATGGATTTTCTTCCAAGATTTCCCTTCAAAGGCCAAAACTTCAAATCTGCCCCAATGCTTCTCATGGACTATAAATAGAGGCTTCCTCCCATTGTATACAACACACTAGAGCCATCTAAAACACAAGGAATACACAACTCTCACTCTTTCCCTCTTTTCTTGAAAGTGAAGAAATTCACAAAATCACCAAAAATGGTCAGTTTGCATTTTTCATACCAGCATCATTTCCAGCCATGAAACCATCATAAAAACCATATACACACCCTTAAAGTCACCATTTGAAGCTATTTCAATAGTTAGTTTCATCAAAAAACCCATGGATCAAAAAGTCAACTGTCAACACACCATAGTTTGACTTATATGCACCTTTCAAGCCAAATCACTACATAAACCTTTTTCCACCAATTTAACACTTGGAACACTTCATGTATATGACATTTTAATTGTCCAAAACCTCAAACCACAGCTGGAAGTTCATTCGTGAGATCTGTCCACAAGATTGTATTCTTTCTTCAAGAGGAAGCAACTCCACAAGCTGGTGCAAAGGGAAGGAATTCTTGATCTTTTGCAGCTAGATTTTGCAGCTAGACTACAAGAGGTATGTAGTTTTGAACCTCCTCATCATTATGCATCATGTGTTGATTGATTTTTGATGAATATGTTTATGCATTTGCCATGATGAATTAGTTTGTCAATTATGCTGTCAAAAATATTTGAACCATATATGGTTGCATTTGGAATGTCTTTTAGTTTGGTGTGTTATGTTGTTGAATGTATGATAATGATAGAGGCACTGTCATGTTAAGATCCACATTTGTGACAAGATTTGCAAGTATGCAACACATTCTAATCAGAATATGTAGGGGCTGGTGAAGCATTTGGTGTATGGCTGGTAAGCTTGTTTTCAAATTGTTTGGTTTCTGTCAAACCATTTCCAAGAGCTGTTTTGAGATTCTTCATAACTTTCGTCTGTGTGGATTTTAATTGGTCTTGAGTTTGAGTTGGGAAGCTTGAACATCATTATATTTTTAAACTCACAGCCATGTTGGGAGGACTGTTCTGATTTGAATTTTCTCGACCTATGCTGCTCATGAACTGATCTTGCATTGTGCTAGGATTTGTGTTTGATTATGAAGGATATGGCTGCTCAGTCATATTTCATTTGAGATGATCAACATTGGTTTACATAACTGTCAATTGGTTCTTCATGCTTTTTGTTTGTGCAAGTTAGCATTTGTCATTAGGTTGAGTTGTTTTTGTTATACATTGTTATGTTCTTAAAATTCTCAATCTTGGTGGTGAAACTGTTCTGGTTTAATATGCTCATGATGCATCATTTAGCTTCCCATCAGGACTTTGTTGTGGCTGTTAGTATAGATTTGTTGGGATTTAGGACAGGTTGGTTTCAATTGGTGGACATAGTGTTTTGATGATGTCCACAATATTGTGGGGAGGTTCTTTAAACTTGGTTTCTCATCATTTTGCTTTAGACCTCTAGGAACTCATTTTTAGATTTGACTCCTTTGTTGTGGTTAAGGTTGTTAGATGACTTTTATCTTTACTTTAAGTGGCTGTAGAGCCAATAATGAATGGATTGATAATATAGCTATTAGCGTGCTTGTTTTGGATTGCTTCTGTTGAAATGGTTCAATGTTGTTGGAGCATGTACTAATGATCAACATGTGTCTTGCTAATGATTGTTTCCTGTTAGATTTATCTCTCATGCTACATTTTAGTTTGAGTTATTTTAAACAAGTTGGTAGCAGTTTTAACGTTTGGCATTGTGATAACAGTGGCTGTCACTGTCTTTTGATTTTGGAATCTTGTTAAGACTATCCATCCTTTGTGTGTGCTGGTACCAGTGTTTGTTTTGCAAAGAGTTTGTTCACATTACAATGTGAATATGTTGCCACTTCTGTTAACAAAATACTCTGGTGTGTTTCACTTTTATTTTTGATTCTAACTTGTTGATCGGGATGCTATGTTTGTAATCCATCAATTCATATTGTGTGTAACACATGTGAGCACCCTTGTTGATTAAGGCTCTCTATGCATTACTGTTTTTGCATTGAAGTTTTGTTGTTAAACCATTAGTAGGTGTACTATTAATTCTTAGGGCTTGACATTTTCTGCTTGATTTTCACTTTCGTTTGCAAATGGTGTGGGAGAGGTTTGCAGCCTATACCAGTTTGGAGTTGTAACAACCCAAATTTCATTAAATAATTAATTATAGTAATTAATTGATTTAGTGGGATTTTTATTAATGTTGGAATTAATTTTTATTAATTGGAATTAATAGAAAATTAAGAAGGAATTGGAGAGGAAGGAAAATGAAGGAAATATATAAGAGAGAAAGAAAAGAAAAGAAAGATAGAAAAACATTTGGAAAGAAAGAGGAAAGAAGAAGAAAGAAGAGAAAGAGAGGAGAAGAAGAGGAAAAGTGGAAATCATCAAGAACCAACATCAAAGCTCCGATTAATCGAGGTAAGGGTGAGAAATGTTTCTATTTGATCATTGTATGATGTTATGTATGTTGGGTTGGGGTTTTGGTAGAGTTTCCATCCTTTTTCATTTAGGGCAAAATGTTGGATAATCGGTAGATTGATGATTTAATCGGTTGAAACTGAGTAATAATGCCGTAGAATAGTCGGGTAACATGTATTAATGCTGTTTATACTGATTTGGATGTGTAAGAGAGGGTTGATGATGGATTGGTGAAGGAGAAGACAGAATAGAGTTTTGTTCTGCGCAGGTTCGCTGGCTCTCGCCAGGCGAAGCCTAGCGAATGCTGGCGAATAATTATGACTAAGTCCCAGTGGACTTCGCTGGCAAGTTCGCCAGGCGAAGTTGGGTAGCGAAGGTTCGCCCAACGAAGGTGCTGGCGAATGGTGGCGAATGAAGTCAGTAGCTACTGACTTGGGCTCGCTGGGAAGTCTCGCCAGGCGAAGCCTAGCGAGTGTTCGCTGAGAGAGTTCGCCAGGCGAAGGTTCGATGCGGGGTCTCGCCAGGCGAATGTGGGCGAGTTTGACAGCATTTTTCTTTTGCTGTGTTGATCATGTGGAGATGGTTTGGTTGTTTCACATAGGTGGATACCTTATGATATGAATATAGATATGATCTATTGTGATAATGTGTGCTGTGGGTAGGGCGTGAATCCTAGAGTTGTGATATGAATGATTAATTGTAATCGGTTAAAATACATGAGAACATAATAAGTGATTATGTGTGTATTATTTAATGAATTTGAGAATGCTCGATGTGTATACAATTATGTAATGAGTATGCATGAGGACATTTTGAATATGTGTGCATAACTTATAATTGTATGATTGGTATTGCGATGTGAATACCTTGATGGTTGTGATATACATGGGAATACAATGAGGAATGTATGTGTATCGTCTAATGAATTGTGAGTGCATATATGTATGCGATTGTTGTGTGAATGCATGGGAGCATATGTGATATGTGTGCATTGTTGTTGAATATGATGATGTGTGAAATGAATACATTGATAAATGTTTGATATATGTTGTATGTGCAATCATGATGAAATTCTCGAAGGGGTGAATTATTCGAATGCATGGGATTAAGACGCGGGAACGGTCTTAAGTGCATTTATTGTGATTGGTTGATTGTACATGCATCATTCAGTCAAAAGGCAATGTCTATTAGTTTCGTGGAAACTAGTGGCTTGTCCCAAACCTAGAAGGGTGGGTTTGAAGCCTAGGGGACGGGCTTGGATGTTATCGGTCTAGAAGGGTGGACCCGGTTTAAAGTAAAAACCGAAAAATGATAACGAGTTATCAGTCTAGAAGGGTGGACCCGGTTTAATGTAAAAACCGAGAAAAGATAACGAGAGTCGGTACCGCATAGCATTGAGTTGCATTGGATATGTTGAGTCACATTGCATAATATTGTTGATGTATGAATGGGCTTGTGAATGATTGTGAAATTAAGCATGAAGGGATGTGCTTGTGAATGTTCATAATGTTGATATATATGAACGTGATATAATTATGATTATGAGAATGAAGTGTGGTGAGAAATGTGAATCTGTGTTATATGATTACCTATATATATGTAATCTTATGCTTTGATTATTATGGTTATATTTCTCACCCTTCTGCTGTTTTATAATGCTCTATGAGGCATTGCAGATTAGGATGCTGGAGTCCTTTTTGTGAAGTTATCTTCATTCTTTTGAGTCGGCTGCTCTGATATGTAACACCGGGTAGTTAGACTAGTATAGTCATTCTTTTGTGATACATTGCGATGTATCAGCTGATGTGGTTTTGTAATCTAACTGGTATGACGTATTAATCTGGATGACTTATGTGCATTTGAATTAATATTTTGGAACTGATTAAATGATGTTATCTTCCGCTTAAATTAAATGTTGAAATGTGATTTCTAAAACTACGAAAATGTTACATATTTTATGGAGCAAAATGTTAAAGAGTTTTGTTGGTGAAATTGTGGCATTCTTCTTTTATACCTTATTATAAAACCTTTTTACTCTGATAATTTTGTATGTGCTTAATTGTTTTATATGCATTTATTTGGGGTATAGAAGGGGGTGTTACAATAGTGGTATCAGAGCAAGTCGGTCCGTCCGGCCAAGTTGTTAGAGTGTTTTTCCTGTGTGTTATTGATATGCGTGTGTTGCATTATCAATATTGGTTGTTCTTACGTGGTTCTGTGGTTGGAATTAGTAAGATGGTTGCAGGAAGGAACGAAAAAGCGATTGCGGAGGCATTGACGAGATTGGCGGGGACAATTGGGCAGAATCCTCCGGCCAATGTGAATGTGAGGAATCATGATGATGATGGATTCCGTGCTTTGGGGAAATTCCAAAAGAATAACCCTCCGGTCTTCAAAGGAACTCATGAACTGGACAAGGCACAAATTTGGTTGAAAGCTGTGGAAAAGATTTTTCGAGTTATGAATTGCTCGGATGCACAGAAGGTGCAGTTTGGGACTCATATGCTCGAAGAAGAAGCTGAAGATTGGTGGGGTAATACTCGCCAAAGATTTGAGGAAGATGATATTGTGATTACGTGGGATTTGTTTAGAGAAACCTTTCTGGAGAAGTATTTTCCAGAGGATGTGCGGGGGAAGAAAGAGATCGAATTTCTTGAGTTGAAGCAAGGTAATTCGACGGTTGCTGAGTATGCGGCGAAATTTGAGGAGTTGATCAAATTTTGTCCTCACTATAATACTGGTAATGCTGAGAGGTCTAAGTGCCTCAAGTTTGTGAACGGTTTGAGACCCGAGATTAGACAAGCTATTGGGTACCAGGAAATCAGACGGTTTTCTGAGTTGGTTAACAAGAGCAGAATTTATGACGAAGACAGTAGGGCTAGGTCTAGCCACTACAAGAGCCTAAGTGATAAGAAAGGAAAAGGTCAATTCAGAGGAAAACCTTATGTGACTCCTGCAGACAAAGGGAAGCAGAGAATGGGTTATGGCAAGAGGCCAAGTGGGGGAGTTTCTACTCCAGTGAGATGTTATAGGTGCGGTGAAGCGGGACATCGTGCTCCCGAATGCAAAATTGTTGAGAAGGCGTGTTTTAAGTGTGGCAAGCCAGGCCACAAGGCTCTGGAATGCAGAAGTGGTGCGGGTGTGACTTGCTACAATTGTGGTGAGCAAGGACACATTAGTACCAAGTGTGATAAGCCGAAGAAGAATCAAGGGAGCGAGAAAGTGTTCGCTCTATCTGGATCTGAGACTGCTAGTGACGATCGCTTGATCAGAGGTACGTGTTTTATTAATGGTATACCTTTGATCGCTATAATTGATACTGGAGCTACGCATTCTTTTATTTCTTTGGATTGTGTTAGAAGGTTGAATCTTGAGTTGTCTGTGATTGGTGGCGGTATGGTTATTGATACTCCTGCTATGGGTTCGGTAACTACACCGTATGTTTGTTTAAATTGCCCGTTGAGTATTTTCGGTAGAGATTTTGGGGTTGATTTAGTGTGTCTTCATTTGGATCAACTTGATGTCATTCTTGGAATGAATTGGTTAAAATTCAATCGTGTTTATATTAACTGTTTTGACAAAACGGTTATTTTTCCCGATTCGGATGTTGAAAGGGATTTGTTTATGACGAGGAAACAAGTGAAGGAATCGGTGCAAGATGGGGCTAAGGTATTTATGCTTATGGAAACTTTGAGGACTAGTGAAAGTGAAGAGATTGATGCTTTGCCCATTGTTAGAGATTTTCCGGAAGTATTCCCTGAAGAGATAAAGGATTTACCGCCGGAGCGAGAAGTGGAGTTTTCGATAGATTTGATTCCTGGAACTAGTCCAATATCGATGGCTCCTTATCGTATGTCGGCATCGGAATTGAAAGAGTTGAAGAGTCAACTTGAGGATTTTCTCGAGAAGAGGTTTATTCGTCTGAGCGTGTCACCGTGGGGTGCACCGGTGTTGTTGGTTAAGAAAAAAGAGGGTTCTATGAGGCTCTGTGTGGATTACAGACAGTTGAACAAGGTGACTATTAAGAATAAGTATCCACTTCCAAGGATTGATGATCTGATGGATCAGTTGGTTGGTGCAAGCGTGTTCAGCAAGATTGATTTGAGATCTGGGTATCATCAGATCCGTGTGAAAGCTGAGGATATTCAGAAGACGGCCTTTCGGACGAGGTATGGACACTATGAGTATTCCGTGATGCCATTTGGTGTGACTAATGCACCAGGTGTATTTATGGAGTACATGAATAGGATTTTCCATCCTTATTTGGATAAGTTTGTGGTGGTGTTTATTGACGACATCTTGGTTTATTCGAAGAGCGAAGGAGAGCATGCCGAGCATCTGAAGATTGTGTTATCTGTGCTGAGAGAGAAGCAGTTGTTCGCGAAGCTTTCTAAGTGTGAATTTTGGTTGAAGGAAGTTAGTTTCCTTGGTCATGTGATTTCTAGTAGTGGTATTGCGGTCGATCCGTCGAAGGTTGAAGCGGTGTCGCAATGGGAGACTCCGAAGTCAGTTTTTGAGATAAGAAGTTTTCTTGGTTTAGCCAGTTATTATCGGAAGTTTATTGAAGGATTTGCTAAGTTATCGTTGCCGTTGAAACAGTTGACTAGGAAAGGTCAAGCCTTTGTTTGGGACGCCAAGTGTGAAGCGAGTTTTCAAGAACTTAAGCGAAGGTTGACGACAGCTCCTGTTTTGATCCTGCCAAATCCAGAAGAACCATTCGTTGTGTATTGTGATGCTTCTTTGATGGGTTTAGGAGGTGTGTTGATGCAGAATAACCAAGTTGTAGCTTATGCTTCGAGGCAACTCAAAGTGCATGAGAAGAATTATCCGACGCATGACTTAGAGTTGGCCGCCGTTGTGTTCGTGTTGAAACTTTGGAGGCATTATCTGTTTGGCGCAAGATTTGAAGTGTTTAGTGACCACAAGAGTTTGAGATATCTTTTTGATCAAAAGGAATTGAATGCAAGACAAAGAAGATGGCTTGAACTTTTGAAGGATTATGATTTTGGCTTGAATTATCATCCGGGTAAAGCGAATGTAGTAGCGGATGCATTGAGTTGGAAATCATTGCATATGTCGGCGTTGATGGTGAAAGAGTTGGAATTGATTGAGCAATTTCGAGATTTGAGTTTGGTATGTGAGAGGACTTCTTTTGGATTTAAGTTGGGTATGTTAAAGCTTACGAGTGGTATTTTGGACGAAATTCGAGAAGGACAGAAATCGGATTTGAGCTTAGTTGATCGGTTGACTTTAATCAACCAAGGCCAAGGTGGTGATTTTCGGATTGATGAGAATGGTATTATGAGATGTCGGGATCGAGTCTGTGTTCCGAACATGGTTGAGCTTAAGAAGAGCATCCTTGAGGAAGGACATCGTAGCGGATTGAGTATTCATCCGGGTGCTACTAAGATGTATCAGGATTTGAGGAAAGTATTTTGGTGGCCTAGTGTTGCACCCTAAAATTTGCTCAACCTCATTCACTTGGTTTATGTTTCAATATCATTAGCATTTGCATATAGAGTCATGTACATAGGTTACCCATCTGCATAGCATAAGCATAGCAAGTCATCCAACAGGGGACCAAGCATTATTTTCATCTCTAGAGGCCTATCAAGAGGTTATTATCCTGATTCAATCTCATCAGAAAGAATTGGGAAGCTATCAAGTCAATGGATCAAGCAGTGCATCTATCTCCTAACTGAGTGTATCTGGGGATCAATAAGGAAAGTATGAGCTGTGAATTGAAGGCATAGGGAGTATCTAGACATCTTGGAGGACTTAGAAAGTCATTTGAAGAAGGAGACAAGTCATTGGTGTAGTCACAAGTATTGCAGTTGAAGACAGTCAACTAAGGTTTCATCTGGGTCAACCCTGGGTCAACCCTAGGTCAATTGACTGATGGAAAGGCATTGAGGGCTATTGAAGAGATGTGGGGTTCATAATTTGATATGGAGAATAAGGATATGTTGTTATGCTAAGAAGAAATCAAGAGAAATCAAGGAGAAGAGGAGGTTCTAAATTAGGGTTTCTATGTAAAATCCCCTAGTTTAGGTCAAATTTCCAAGCAAGATAAGTCAAAATGCAAGCTTCAAATGGATCCTTGGCCAACATGAAACTTGTAGAGGATCTCAAGACCTTTAATTTTAGTGGTGGAAGACATCAAGGAGATTTATAGAACTCAAGTTATGGTCCTTGCAAGTTACAGGTCATTTAAGGTATCTGAAATTTTGTCTGTGAAAGTGACTTTACTTCCAAGCAATTTTTACCCCTCAAGGAGATTTCAAATGAATTTTTGGTCAACATAAGAGTTGTTCCTCATTGTCTTAGCTTTCTATAATGGTATAGTATGCCTTCATATGATTTATGGAACTCTACTTATGGTCTTAGCAAGCAAAGGGTATTTTGGTCATCTGAGGATTACAGGTCATTCTTAGCCTATGCATAAAACTCATACAAGGGAGCTTCAAATGAAAAACTTCCCAACATCAAAGTTGCTTAAAATGCCATTTAAGTCAAGAAAAGAAGTCATGGAAGTTTGGAAATGTATGGAATGAGACTTGCCCAAAGTTGGTGAAAAATGACCTAAAAAAGGCATATAACTTGAAAAAGTTCAAGTTGGAAAATGGTTTGAGAGATCTACAAATCCAATATGGGTCATCCAATATACCAAATTGATTCCCAACACCATTTTAAAGACATTGGTTCAGCCACATTTTTGAGTTTAGGCTTAAAAATTGGACTTCCTTTGTAAAGTTGTTTCTTGCATCATAAGGCAACATGGTAAAACTTAACACAAGGCAAGTAAAAGCTTGGTTTTGCATACATACACTCCTAATATCTCATGAAAGGAGATTTTCATGCAAATTTACCCAAGGTGCAAGCATGAGATGAGATGATTCAAGATACCATCAAATGATAAATTCATGAAAGTTCCACAAGTTTCTAGATCCCTCTAGGACCAATCTAGAAGCTTTTCATTCTGTTAATCCTCACCTACATAAGGAAATGAAGCCATTTGTGCATTGGTTGGTGATTCTTTGAGCTTGCAAGCACTACTTTGATTCCTTCACTCTCATTTGCATTTTCTCTTCAAACTCCATTAAAACTTCATCAATCATCTCAGTTTCTGTTATCATCATCATCCACCATTATCATAGAGTAATTGGCAAAGGAAATTGAAGGGAATTCGTGGCTGGTTAGGGTGATCCAAGTTTACACTCCAACTTGCATGAAGAGAGGGATAAGGTGATTCAAGAAGATTGAGCCACAACCATTGCAAACAGAAGAATCAGCACCATTGGAGGAGCATCTAGAAGCCATTACAAGTCTTGAATTGCAGCACAACTACACCTGCCATCATCACTTGCAAGGTAGGCATTTCCCTTCGAATCTCCTTATTCATTAAGTTGTAGATCATATGGTTAGGATAAGGATGCTTAGAGACCATAGGGGATTGAATTCTGAGAATTAGGGAGACTTCTATGAAGTTCCATGGCAGGTCACCATTTCTGTAAGTTCCAAGAACAAGCTGTGCATTAGGTTGTAATTGATATGGGATAGCATGGAATGATGAGGGTAGCATGTAGAACAATTTTAGATCATTAGGATTGAGGTCTAGCAAGGTTGATGTCAGAAGAGCATGGTGAAACCCTAGCTTTCGTGCCCTCTGTTTGGGATCTACAAGGAGTGTTAGCAAAAACTAAGACCAAGCATGGATTCCTTGTGATTAGTAGATCATTTTAGGGTTTTGAATTTTTCATTTTCATCAAGTGATCATGGAGAACGATTTGGTTGAATTTTCGCGCATGGATGCTGTGTCACTGAAACCCTAATGTTTGGAGGAAGACGATGGCCAATGGCCCTTGGATCTGAGGAGGAAGCTTGACTTGACCAATGATCTAACGCTCCACGTTCAATCTGAGAATTGGTGGGAAATTTCAAATAATGAAACGCACCGTTTCATTTAGTAGGGGGAATTGGGCTCAGCTTCTATTGGCACCCGCGCGCGCGTGAAAGCCCAATAATTTGAATTGATGGTCTTGCTATTCTCACCCCCTCCCCCTATTTCTTTATAATTCATTTTAATTTCTTTTCATTTTGCATTTATTTTTAAAAAAATCATATCAAATTGAAAAAACATTATTTTTTAATAATTCTTTTTGCATAATTTTCTTTAAAGAGTCAAGAAAATTATAAAAAATAAAAATTGCATTTTATTTTTTATTTGATATTTTTCCCATATTTTCCAAATAAATGCCTATTTTAGGGATTTCATTTCATACATGATTTTGATAATTTTTGTTCTACTAGTTGCTTTAATATTTTTCATCCATTCTTTTTAGGTTGATTACTAGACATTGTTAGCTTGTACATGCAATTTAGTTCATATTTTTAGGAATTAATTTGAGGTGATTAGTTTAGGTGAAAACAACATGAATAAAATTAGGGTTTTAAATCAACTTAGGTGAGATAGTTTAATTCTTTTAGGAAATTTTCATTTGATTTTTGGGGTATGGGCTATAGGGGTTATGGGTATAGGATAGATCCCCTTAGAAATCACTAGGATTCCCCTACTGCTATTGGTATATTACTGCTATATTTGATAGATTGGTGTGGTGTGCCCTCTGGGGATTATTGATTTGTCTGTGTGGGTATTGGGATTGTCTGGGGATTGGGGAAGCTGAAGACTGATGATGATGAAGCCATTGGAGATCCAGAGCTTGAAGACCAACTTCCAGAGTTGATGAGGAGGTTCCTGCTAGCAGCTGTTGAAGAGATTAGGGTTTAGGAGCTAGGCAGAGCTCTAGATTAGAAAGCTTGATTCTCAAACATGGAAGGTTTCGACTGCCTCCATTCCTCTCTATGATACAGAGTCTCTCTAAGACACTCACCCCCTTCCTTTGGAAGGCTTGGTGCTATTGTCTAGGGGATAGAACTCTTGATAGAAAATATCTTATGTGTTATTAGCAGTTGGTTTGCCACCCTTGGTAGTCAACTAATTGTTTAACACCCAATTCACTCTTGTGATTGATCCCTCAGCTTGGAGGATAGGACTGGAAGAAAAGCCATTGTAGACTGAAGATTGATGATCAAGACCTTGCTGGAAGACTGTGGGGATAGAGATGGATGTTTGCTGAAGCCTGTAGCTGATTGGAGATGACTTGGAGTCAGATGTTGTTTCAGAGCTGCTGATGCTGTTTATTTTTTCTGCTGTATTTCATTCTTGATGTATTGATTGGTTTTCTGGACTGTATTGTTTGCTGTTTACCCTATTGGGTTGAAAGTGAATCCCGTTCACTTTTGCCTATTGTTTTCTAGGTTCGAGGTTGAGTGGGACTCCCTTGCCTCGCTTGTACTGTTGCATCCATGCATTTTACTGTTTTACTGTATATATTTGATATTGTTTTTGTTTCCGCTTATCCCGTAGGATCTCTGTTTCTCTCTGTGCAAGAGAGAAGCATGATAGACACTAGGTCTTAACCCATGCATGATAACATTAGGTTAGTTTGATTCCCTTCTGTTGCACCCTAAAATTTGCCCAACCATATTCCTTGGTTTATGTTTCATTATCATTAGCATTTGCATATAGAGTCATGCACATAGACTAACCATCTGCATAGCATAAGCATAGCAAATCATTCAACAGGGGACCAATCATTATTCTCATCTCTAGAGGCCTATCAAGAGGTTATTATCCTAATTCCATCTCATTCAAGTCATCAGGAAAGAATTTGAAAGCAAAGAGCTCAGCAGATCAAGCCTTGAGTCCATCTCCTAGCTGAGGGTATCTGAGGGTCAACAAGAGGGTTGTGAGCTGTGAGTTGAAGGCATGGAGAGTATCTAGACATTATGAGAGACTTAGAAAGTCATTTGGAGAAGGAGACAAGCCATTGATGAGAGCACAAGAGCTATAGCTGAAGGCAGTCAACTAGGGTTTCATCTGGGTCAACCCTAGGTCAACCCTAGGTCAATTGACTGATTTAAAGGGCATTCAAGTCTATTGGAGAGATGTGGGGTTCATAATTTGACATGGAGAATAAAGATATGGAGATATGCCAAGGAGAATTCAAGAGAAATCAAGGAGAAGAGGAGTTTCTAAATTAGGGTTTCTGTGTAAAATCCCCTAGTTTAGGTCAAATTTCCAAGCAAGATAAGTCAAACTACAAGCTTCAAATGGATCCTTGGCCAACATGAAACTTGTATAGGATCTCAATACCTTTAATTTGAGTGGTGGAAGACATCAAGGAGATTTATAGAACTCAAGTTATGGTCCTTGCAAGTTACAGGTCATCTGAGGTATCTGAATTTTTGTCTGTGAAAGTGACTTGACTTCCAAGCAAGTTTTACCACTCAAGGAGATTTCAAATGAATTCTTGGTCAACATAAGAATTGTTCCTCATTGTCTTAGCTTTCTATAATGGTATAGTATGCCTTCATATGATGTGGAGAACTCAACTTATGGTCTTGGCAAGCAAAGGGTATTTTGGGCATTTGTGAATTACAGGTCATTTTAGCCTATGTCCAAAACGCATACAAGGAGGCCTCAAATGGAAAAACTTACAACATCAAACTTGCTCCAAATGGGATTTTAAGTCTAGAAAGAAGGTCACAAATTATTGGAGAAGCTCATAACATGAAGTTGCATAATTGGTCAAAATTTGAACTAAAATGGCTTATAATTTGAATAAAGTCAAGAGAAAAAATGGTTTGGGAGATTTATGAGTCCAAATGGAGACTTCCAATATATGATTTTGAATGGAAAAGCAATTCTAAGAACAATGGTTCAAACACTTTTTTGAGTTTAGAAGGAAAAAAGGAAGTTATCTTTGGTTACTTGTAATTAAAGAAATATAACCAAAATGGATCAAAGTTGGAAAGCAAGGGAATGTGCAAGATGGATCTAGAATGTTCATATGGGGTCTATATATTCATGAAATGGAGATTGATCAAGGGTTGGCTTCATTTTCACCAAGAATTTCCAAAATCCTCTCATTCTTTCTCATTGAAGTTTCATTCTAATTCCTCAAATTCTTCACCAAACCATCATCACAATCAACTTCATCATACTGTTTCATCATCATAGATCATAATTCAATCAAGAATCAAGTGTGAATCATCCATTTTCGAGCACTTTCTTCAAGAACATCAAAACTGCAATTTCCATTGGATAGCACAATTCAAGCCAAGGATCATTCAAGTGTTGCAAACAGAAGCAAGTAGAGCAATTGTAGATCAGGATCCAAGCCTCACAAGTCTCAGATCCACAAGATTCAGCATCATCCACAAGATTTTACACCAGGTATGTTTTCATTCACACAGCTTGATCTAGTTGGTTTAGCATGTTGTTGTTAGTTTAGATATGATCTAGGTGGTTAGTAGAGTAGTTAGGATGAATTTGAGGCTGAATAGAGACCATTGTTAGCAGGTGGTAGAAACTGTTAGGGCTTGAAACTTGTAGTAGAATGCATTAGAATCTTAGCTTGATAGCGCAGGTTAATCACCATTATGCATAGATTAGTTTAGTCTAGGTTTGAGGGAGAATTGTGATGATGCATCTCAGTGTACTTCCATGGTGACCAGAGCTTGATGCCATCGGGTTGAATGATTTGTGGAATTTCAAAACAATCTAATGCCATGGGATTATAGAGGGAGAGATTCTGAGCATCTTTCATGTTGGAATCGTGTTGATTCATGGTCTGGATAGGGAGAACAGAGTGGTGTAAGTTTGCTCGTGCATGAGGTTTAATGGCAGAAACCCTAAGTTCATTTGATCCATCGAGGAAGACGAAATCATGGCCGTTTATTGGGTGTTAGACTTTTGACTTGGAGAATGATCGTGTGGCTATTATTTGATTCAGGATTTGGAGGGAATTGACTGGGTGCCAAACGCACCGTTTCATTAATTGAAACGGGCGGGCCTCAGATTATGTTGTTATTCCCACCCCCAATTCCAAGCCCAAACCATATTGAACGTGATTTTGGTTTCTATTTTCACCCCCTGCTGGTTTTCTTTTTCTTTTATATTGCTGAGTTGTTCTGGGCTTAGTGCAAAATGATATGCGCACCCCCCTGTCTGCCTGGCCCAATGAATTCCAACTGCGCGTGGTTTCTATTCTAACCCCCCTCCCTCATTTTAATTCAATTTAATTTCTTAATTCACTTTAATTTTTACCAATTTTCATAAATTCATAACAAATTCATAAAAAATCATTTTCACTTCATTCTTTTTACATCATTTTCTTTAGGATGTGTAGAATATTATAGGAAAATAAAATTGCATTTTTATTTTTATTTCATATTTTTTCCATATTTTCTAAATAAATGTCATTTTAAGTAGTTTCATTTCATGCATAAATTTACTAATTTTTGTTCTATCACATGCTTTAATATTTTTTGTGCATTCCTTTTATATTGTTTAGATTAGACATTGAACTAGTAGATTCAATTTAGTTCCCTTTTTTAGGAATTAATTTTAGGTGATTAATGAATGCTTGAACAACTTGAACAAATTAGGGTTTTTTAGGTGATGACTTAGGAAGTTTGATTTCATTTCCCTTAGGACTTAGGGTTTGAATAGATTAGTTATGGGACTATAGGGGCTATGGGTAGTTATCAGATCCCCTTAGGAAAAGTTAGGACTCCCCTACTGATATTAATACTGTCTGTATATCTGATTGACTGGTGTGGTGTGCCCTCTGGGGATTGTTGCTTACTTGTTTGGGTATTGGGTTTGTCTGGGGCCCTGGGGAAGCTGAAGACTTGTGAAGATGAAGACCATTGGAGATCCAGAGATTGAAGTTCAACTTCCAGAGTTGAAGAGAAGATTCTTGCTAGCAGCTGCTGAGGAGACTAGGGTTTAGGAGCTAGGCAGAGCTCTAGATTAGAAAGCTTGTTTCTCAAACATGGAATGCCTTGTCTGCATCCATTCTTCTCTATGATTCAAAGTCTCTTTCAAATATCCACCTCCTTCCTTTGGAAGGATCAGTGAATGTATTTGAAAGATAGAACTTTTGAGAGGAAACTTTCTGTTTAATGTTAACAGTTGATGAACCACCCTTGGTAGGTAATTAACTGTATAACATTCATTCACTTCACTCTTGTGACTGATCCCTCATCCTGGAGGTTTGAGCTTGAAGAAAAGCCATTGCAGATAGAAGACTGATGATCAAAGCCCTTGCCTGAAGGCCATGAAGATGGAGATTGATGCTTGTTGAAGCCTGTAGCTGATTGGAGATTGCTTAGAGCCAGATGGTGATTCAGAGCTGCTGATGCTGTTTCTTTTGCTGTATTTCATTTTCTGATGTATTGATTGGTTTTCTGGACTGTATTGTTTGCTGGTTACCCTGCTGGGTTGAAAGTGAAGCCTGTTCACTTTTGCCTATTGTTTTCTAGGTTCGAGGTTGAGTGGGACTCCCTTGCCTCGCTTGTACTGTTGCATCCATGCATTTTACTGCTTTATTATATCTGGTATTGTTTCTGTTTCTGCCTATCCCGTAGGATCTCTGTTTCTCTCTGTGCAAGAGAGGAGCATGATAGACACTAGGTCTTAACCCATGCATGATAACGTTAGGTTAGTTTGTTTCCCGTCGCAACCGTAGGTTAGAGTTCTGTCTCTTTCTCATCTTAAAACAAACAAAAAAAACACATAAAGATTTCAAACACAATAAAAGACACTTCTTTCGTAAAAGAATGTGAACTCATCAAAACGTCATTTTTGTCCGCTTGGACCGCTAATCAGAAAACCTTTTTTCAGAAAGAATAAAATCAACCAAGACAAGCTTGTGTCTTCCGTGGCCCGAATTACGTTTGCTCTGATCTTCCATGCTGTGTGGAAGTACGTAGGCATAGGATGCGATATCCTAGCGAGCAACCTTCCCCTCCTTTCCCGTAGGTAGGCGAACTACGTTGACTCTGATTTCTCGTTCCAGACGGGAATACGTAGGCATAAAGTGCGATACTTTGCCGAGTCGCTTTTATTTTCATTTTATTTTCTTTTTCACCCTTGACCTGTAGAGTAGATAGAATAACAATCCATACCCGAAAACAAGCGTGGATCCCGTCGAGTACGACGGACGTGAGGGGTGCTAATACCTTCCCCTTGCGTAACCGACTCCCGAATCCAGGTTTTGGTTGCGACGACCATACCTTTCCCGTGTTATGCGAGGTTTACTCTGAGCGTTTCCTTTCCCTCCCGTGGGATAAATAACGCACGGTGGCGACTCTTCTGTTCAGCCGGCGCCGATTTTCGCAGTAGCGACAGCTGGCGACTCTGCTGGGGATCCAACGTCCCCTGGCTGCTAAGGACTGCGATAGTTCTTATGCATTTGGGATCCAACGTCCCTTAAGAGAGTCAATCCTAACGCTTGTTTTCCCGTCGAGGATTTTGTATGGAGTTATTGTATATTGCTAACCTTGTATTTTCAGCTTTGTATATTGATTATTACTGCTGTATTTGGGGTGTGACGGGTGTTCTGATGTTGAGAGATAAGCCGGACCTGGGCTTGAGTGCACCTAGAATTAGCGTAGAAAGTAGTGGGCGCATGCCGGCTCTGCTTGCATTAGTGTCTCATGAAATCTACACTCGGACGAGGTTCTTCTGGTTGGCTTCTTTTTCTACCCTTTGGGTCGAAGGGGTTGTTGGTCAGCTGAATTGTCGACTCCGGGAACCGATCATTTGGAAGTTGGCTGAGTGAGGCCTCTTCAGGATTCGATGATGCCACTCCTTCTGGGAATCGTATCATCAACCCTGAAAGTCTGTGACGCCGACGACCGCATAGGATGCCGTACCTTGTGCCAGTTATAGGGCCACCCACCTGTGAGGGGATTTGGGGTTATGCAGGTAACCAGACCTTCAGATACCGGTTATTTCTTGATCAGAGATCCTGGTTATTTATGGAGAGTTATGAGGTCTGTCAGAGACCATTTGGAGATGTGTTTTGAGGTCTGTCAGAGACCAGTAGGAGAGTTCTGAGGTCTATCAGAGACCAATTAGAGATGTGATTTGAGGTCTACCAGAGACCAGTTGGAGTTATGGTTGAGGTCTGTCAGAGACCAGTATTGGAATTTTATTTTAGGTCTATCTGAGACCAGGGTTTGGTGACTTCTGGATGGTCTATCTGAGACCTTTCTTGATTGGGTTCAGGCTATTCAGCTGCAGCTTTGGTCCCTGTTGCATGTTACTTGCATTGCATTGCCTGCATATACATTATCATTTGCATTTCACTAACGTGTGTCTGTGCTGCAGGTGCATTTGCATTTCCCTAGTTCTAGTGCCCGGATTTCTGAGTATTGATTATGGCTGGTTTGAGGAAAACAGTTGCGTATAAGCTGCCTGCACCTGATCTTACTTCTTTGCTTGGTCTGATATCTCTTGCTGATGAAGAGGTTAGGAGAAGCTTCAGAATGAGCCACGGGAGATTACTGGGATTAGTCTGTAAGCCCACTGCTAATGAGATGAACGGGCTATACACCTTGATGCAGTTCTATGACCCCGCATTGAGATGCTTTACTTTTGCTGACTTCATCCTAGGACCTACCATTGAGGAGTATGTGGAGTTTACGGAGCTTCCTGTGCAGAACAAGGTTCCCTTTATTCACTCTGCTGCCGAGCCCAAGTTGGAGGACTTAGCCAAAGCCTTGCATATGAACGCTGCAGATCTGTTATTGACTTCTTGGCTTGGGGTGTCAGGTTTCTCTCTGGATTTCTTAGTTGTCAAAGCTCGAGAATACGCCAAGAACGGTTGCTGGGTGGTTTTCAATGCTATTCTGGCTCTATGCATCTATGGAATTGTGTTGTTTCCTAACTTGCCCAACTTTGTGGATTTGGATGCTTTCTATCTGTTTGCTGCAGGCAACCCAGTGCCAACTTTGATCGGAGACTTCTACCATTCATTGCACTATAAGAATGAAAACCGAAGAGGAAAAGTTGTCTATTGTTGTACTCCTCTGTTGAATATGTGGTTCAAGAGTCACCTTCCCACAAAGGGACCATTTGTAGACAGTGCAACCTCAGCCAGTTGGTCAGAACGCTTGATGAGGCTATCTTCCGAAGACGTTGTATGGTTTGATCGAGACCTGTTGGGATCTGAGCTCATCTTCAGTTGTTCTGGGTACCCTAATGTGCCGCTGATTGGAAGGAAAGGGTGTATCAACTACAACCCATCTCTGTTCGTCCGTCAGTTTGGATACGCGCTGAAGAATCCACCGCAGGAGGAAGAAGTACAGGAATCTCTGTACTTCACTGGAGATGTGAAGGGGGAGTTATTAGCCAAGTTGCAACATGCCTGGACGCGTATTAACCGCAGAGGGAAGCCACTGTTAGGTAAGAACGATTGTCAGGCCTATGCTCCTTATAGAGTTTGGATTCAGGAGAGGGCTAGTCAGTTGAGGATGCCGTTTCCAGATGCACCAATTCTTGTTCCCGTTCCGGTAGCAGAGCCAACTACTGTTTCTAGAGAAGTCTATGAACAGGTGGTGAAGGAGAAAGAAGCCTTGATGAAGATTAATGAAGGGTTAGAGCAAGAGTTAGCCCGAGTACGCAGTGAGAAAAACAAGGCCGTATATGCTTTCCAACAACAGATCGAGCTGGTAAACAGGTTAGGAGCTGAGTTGACCGAGGAAAAGAAGAAGCGCGAACGTCTGGGGCAAGAGTTCAGAAGTTCCCATGACATGCTGGAAGCCAAAAAGAAAGCGCTCGACGCAGCACACCGAGAGATATCTTCTTGCAATAAGACTTGGAATGCTACACTCACTAATAACAAGAAGAGGGAAGATAAGCTGAAGCAGCAAATTTCCGACCTCGAAGAGAAGTTGAAGTCTAGCATCAAGAAGTGTGAGGAGGAAGTGATGACCCGGTATAGTGTCCAGCATGCACTGAACAAGGCAATCAAGTCCAGAGATGAAGCAGTGTCTCAGAAGCGAAAGTTAGAAGATTGCTTCGGAGAAGCAACCTGGGAAGAAACTGCTGAAGACGTACGCCGTGTCCTTAAGAGGAGAAACCAGCTTGTTGAAGGGCTGCTTGATCGACCAAGCCATCCGGAGACCAAGAAGTTGATAGAGGAGTACCAGACTTTTGGGAGGATTTGATCATTTCATATAGTAACTTGTATGCTTTATTTGCATAGTGCTGACCATCACCAGGATTGTTGGTTGAGGTCATGCCTTCTTTGTACTCTCAGTGATATTGTACCCTGGGCTTATTGATTCTCTCTGCAGTATATGAGGCTTTCTATGATTCAGCTCCGATATTCCTATTGTCAGCACTGTCACTGCACCGGCACCTTCGCACTAGAACTGGGGGAATGAACTTCCCTGATGCACAGGCACATTGCATTGCATTTATATTGCATTACAGGTAATCTTCGAATGGTGTCTTATTTCTGGTTCTGTACCAGGTACTTAACAGGATTCCAGATCAGCATCCGCACCGCTATTCTACACGCTCCAACTGTCGGAAAATCATGGACCAAATTCAGAACGAGATGCAGGATGTGCGCGAGAAGCTCGCTCTCTTCATGCAAACCATGGAAGCTATAGCAAAAGGGCAGGAGAATTTGCAGGCCATGGTCCAGCCTCTGTTGGCTCGCAACGCTGGTCATGGTAATGAAGATCATCAGTCTGTCCGGGTTGATACTGCTCATGGAGACGGCACTCCCACGCCAGTGGCTCCGCCCGTAATCAATATACCTGCTGCTAATGTCAACAACGCTACCGCTGCTGTGAATGGTAACGTCGGAGTAGGGAATGAAACTGCTGTCCATAATGCTGGGCTGCGTGATGTCAATTTGGGAGATAATCTAGGAGGCAACGGCTTTGTCAATACTGGGTTCGGATTCAACGATCAGGGATTCGATAACACTGGCAAGTATGGCTTTAATGCTCAAGGCTTTGGGCAAGATGGTTATGGTATGGTCAATCAGGGTTACGGAGGCTTTGGAAACGGAAATGGTACTGGATTTATGGGTTTTGGTCCTGCTGGAGGTGTTCAAGGGTACGGCAACAGAGGCCGAGGTCCGGGGATGAATCAGATCAGAGCTGGACGTAATAATGTGTATGATGGGTACGGGGCTGGAAACGGTATGTGGCAAGAGGATCAGCAGGAAGACGCCTTCTCCGGAGGAGGTTTTGAAGGGCCGATGGATGATTCCCAAAAGATTAGAATGCTGGAAGAGCAGATGAAGGGAGTCCTAAATCAGAGTGCTGTGGGATTGGACATGGCAACCATGGGTTTGGTACCTGGCTTGAGGGTGCCAATTAAATTCAAAGCTCCTGCGTTCGACAAGTACAAAGGAGACACATGTCCGAAAGTGCATGTACGAGCTTATTACAGAAAGATGTCTGCATACTCAACTGATGAAAGGATGCTAATGCATTTCTTTCAAGATAGTCTGTCGGGCCCTTCCCTAGAGTGGTACATGGGGTTGGAGCCAACTGATATCAAGACATGGAAGCAATTGGCGGAGGCGTTCGTAGCCCATTACAAGTATAACAGCGACCTGGCGCCCAATCGGGTCCAGTTGGCCGGGCTTTCGCAGAAGAAGGGGGAGAGTTTTAAAGAGTACGCGCAAAGGTGGCGCGATATGGCTGCCAGGGTCCGTCCTCCTGTGGAAGATAAAGAAATGAATGATATGTTTGTCGGCACATTCACCGGGCTGTTTCATGATATGCTGTTTCATACGTCTCTGGCCAGTTTCTCAGACCTGATTTTGATGGGGGAAAAGATTGAGCGTAACATTAAGCAAGGAAAGTTCCAAGTCGATGAATCAACTGCATCTGGCAGTAATAGGAAAGCTTATGGTGGGCGCCGTCAGGGCGAAGCTAGCGCAGTATTTGGAGGCCGAGGCCGAGGCCGAGGCAGGGGAAGAGGTCAATATCGTCAGCCGCAGCAGGTGTCGAGTGTTACTATTCCCTATCAGCAACAACCAATCCAGCAACAACAACCGGTTCAGCAGCAACCAATGCCACAGCAGCAGCAGCCTCAGCAGGGGGCACAGCAGGCTCAGCGAAGATTTCAGGGTAATAAGCCGAGAAGAGTGTTTGAGAAGCCGCCCTCTACCTATGCTGATTTATTGCAGACATTGTTGGGGTTGAACCTAGTAGAGAAAAGAACTTTGGCGCCGATAACGGGAGCTCCCCCGTTCGGCTATGATGCAAACAGGCACTGTGAGTTTCATTCTGGGGCCCCGGGCCATGATATAGAAGGTTGTCATGCTTTTAAGCACGTTGTGCAGGATCTCTTGGACAACAAGACTATCAATTTCGGAACGGCAGGTCCGAACATAGTCCAGAAACCCATGCCTAATCATGGGGCGAACGCCGTGCTGACTGAGGAGGGTCTGAATCTTATCATGAATGTTGAGGATTTAAAGACGCCGCTGAGCGAGATAAAGAGCCGACTGTTACAAGGAGGTGTTTACCCGGGATGTAACGAGTACTGCTTAGATTGTTGGACCCTAGCTGGGGGGTGTGAGGATTTGAAGAAAGGCATTCAGGCCTTAATTGATGAAGGTATATTGCAGTTTGATCGAGCGGCAACTGATGAGCCTGCAGGGGCAGTAGTGGATAATCGGAGTGATGTGGCCACGGTGACGATTCCTCGGAAGACGATCACTATTGCAGCACCAGCTCAGCGACCACCGATTACCATAACTAAGGCCGGGCCAATCCCGTATGAGAACACGAAGGCAGTCCCATGGTCATATGGGCTAGAGGTGTATTGTGACGGGATAAAGATTGATGTTAACAAGCAGTCAGCGGAGATTGTGGATAATGTTGTGGGCTCAGGAGGCATGACGAGGAGTGGCAGGATCTTTATATCTCCTGAAGTGGAGGCTGAAAGACTAGCGAAAGGAAAAGGGAAAGCGGTTGAGAATGTTCCGGTACAAGCAAATGAAAAAGAAGCAGCATCTAAGGATGTAGAAGAGTTCATGCGCTTGATTCGGAAAAGTGATTATAAGATTGTGGAGCATCTGCAGCAGACACCGTCCAAAATATCTATCTTGTCATTGCTGTTGTGTTCGGAAGCTCACAGAAACGCTTTGCTGAAAGTCCTGGACACTTCTTTTGTACCCCAGGACGTCTCCGTGAATCAGCTAGAAGGAGTATTGGCGCATGTGAATGCAGGCCACAGTCTGGGCTTTACCGATTTCGACTTGACTCCGAAAGGTAGAGATCATAATATGGCATTACATGTATCTGTTGAGTGCAGGGGATCGACAATGTCGCACGTATTGGTTGACACCGGATCATCTTTGAATGTGCTGCCCAAGAAGGCGATGATGAAGCTGGATGTTCGGGGGATCTTGTGTACACCCAGCGATTTGGTAGTCAGAGCGTTTGACGGCACGTGGAGAACAGTCTTCGGATCGATTACTTTGCCTCTGCAAGTGGGGCCGGAAGTGTTTGCAACCGAGTTTTATATCATGGATATACAGCCTGCGTACAGCTGCTTGCTGGGAAGACCTTGGATTCATGGGGCAGGGGCAGTCACGTCTACCCTGCATCAGAAGTTAAAGTATATGGTCGGAGACAGTGTAGTCACCGTGTGCGGAGAAGAAGACATCCTGGTCAGCCATCTATCTTCGTTTAAATATGTGGAAGTCGACGGGGAGATCCACGAGACACCATGCCAGGCATTCGAAGGGGTGCGCATCAAGGACAAGGGTCCCGGGCCGAGCAAAGTGCCAGAGATAGCTGTCTCATCGTATAAGGAAGCTCAAGCGCTAGTAGAAGCAGGAGAAGCCAAGGGCTGGGGCAAAGTGCTGGACATTCCTGTGAAAACGGACCGGTTCGGGCTGGGGTACAGACCGTCGTCATCAACTCCTTCTGTGGGGGCCCCCCATTTCAGAAAGTCAATTACCATCTCTGCCAGTGGAGTATGTCATGAAACTGTCAATGCTGCTTCAGAGTCTGATGAAGGGGACAACGACTGTGATATGGATGCCTGGATTCAGCCAAGCACGCCAGGACAAGGACTGTGCAACTGGTCTATTCAGGAGCTTGTTCCTGTGACTTTTAAACAGTAATGCTTTGCTTTATTAATTGTTGAATAATCTGATGTCTTGCCCGGGGCATCAGGATTTGCTTAGGGCTGTGTTGTTATAAACATTGCGTGTCAATCATTAAATAAATGGCGTTTTTTTCATGTGCAAATACTGTAATCTCTGTCTTTCCTGTTTTGTATTTTTCAATAAAATGGCAATGTGGTTATTCGCTTTATACGCATTTTGAAGCACTTAACCATTCCTTTTGCAGGATAACATTTTCAGATGACATCCTTGAACCACCTATGACTCGTCCCGACTTCGAGCACCCGGTATTCCAGACTGAAGAAGAGGTTGTCGAAGATAGCGACGTTCCTGAAGAACTGTCTTGGTTGGTGAAGCAAGAGGAAAGAGCCATTCTGCCTCACGACGAGGTCATCGAAATTATCAACTTGGGGTCGGAAGGGGTTGAGAAAAATATTCGTATTGGAGCCGCACTGCAGGGTGATATCAAGCGAAGACTGGTTGAAATGCTCCGAGAGTATAATGATGTATTCGCTTGGTCATATGAAGATATGCCAGGGCTCGATACTGACATGGTTGTGCATCGCCTGCCACTGAAAGAAGATTGCCCGCCAGTCAAACAAAAGCTTCGCAGAACTCGACCAGATATGGCAATGAAGATCAAAGAGGAGGTTCAGAAACAGTGGGACGCTGGTTTCCTGGCTGTGACGAAGTATCCTTCATGGGTTGCTAACATCGTACCAGTGCCAAAGAAAGATGGCAAGGTTCGAATGTGCGTGGATTATAGAGATTTGAATAAAGCAAGCCCAAAAGACGATTTTCCACTTCCTCATATTGACGTGTTAGTTGATAATATTGCTCAATACTCCGTATTCTCCTTCATGGATGGCTTTTCAGGCTATAATCAAATTAAAATGGCGCCAGAGGATATGGAGAAGACTACTTTCATAACGCCTTGGGGAACATTTTGCTACAAAGTGATGCCCTTTGGTTTGAAAAATGCTGGGGCAACATATCAGCGTGCGATGACGACTCTCTTTCATGACATGATGCATAAAGAGATCGAAGTTTATGTTGACGATATGATTGCCAAATCCCAGACGGAGGAAGAGCATCTGGTGAATCTGTTGAAGTTGTTTAAAAGGCTTAGGAAGTTCAGGCTGAGGCTGAACCCTAACAAATGCACCTTCGGGGTGAGATCGGGTAAATTGCTGGGGTTTATCGTAAGCGAAAGAGGGATAGAGGTCGATCCTGCTAAAATAAAAGCGATTCAAGAAATGCCGACGCCTAAAACAGAGAAAGAGGTGCGCGGGTTTTTAGGGAGATTGAACTACATTGCCCGGTTCATATCTCACCTAACTGCCACGTGTGAACCATTATTCAAGCTGTTGAAGAAAGATCAAGCTGTGACGTGGAACGAAAATTGTCAAAAGGCGTTCGATAAAATAAAGAAGTATCTGCAGGAGCCTCCTATTTTGATACCCCCGGTGGCAGGGAGACCCTTGATAATGTATTTGACGGTTCTTGAGGGAAGCATGGGTTGTGTTCTCGGTCAACACGACGAGACGGGGAGAAAAGAGCATGCGATCTATTACTTGAGTAAGAAATTTACAGACTGTGAATCTCGATACACAATGCTGGAGAAAACGTGTTGCGCGCTAGCCTGGGCCGCCAAGCGTTTGAGGCAGTACATGCTGAATCATACGACCATGCTCATCTCGAAGATGGATCCAATCAAATATATATTCGAAAAGCAGGCGTTGTCAGGTAGAATTGCCCGTTGGCAGATGGTCTTGACTGAATATGGTATCCAATACGTCTCGCAAAAGGCTATAAAGGGGAGCGTGCTGTCTGAGTATCTGGCGGAGCAGCCTATTGAAGAATACCAATCGATGAGATTTGATTTTCCTGACGAGGATATCATGTACTTAAAGATGAAGGATTGCGAAGAGCCGTTACCAGACGAGGGACCAGAGTTGGGGTCCAAATGGCAGATGATATTTGACGGAGCTGTGAATGCTTACGGTAGCGGAATAGGGGCAATTATCACTACGCCGCACGGGTCGCACATCCCGTTTACTGCCCGGTTGACCTTTGCCGTTACCAATAATGAGGCCGAATACGAAGCTTGTATAATGGGGCTTGAAGAAGCCATTGATTTGCGAATCAAGCATCTAGACGTATACGGAGACTCAGCTCTGGTAGTGAATCAGATCAAAGGGGAATGGGAGACACGTCAGCCCAATTTGATACATTACATGAATTATGCAAGGAGATTGTTACCTTTCTTTGACAAAGTTGAATTGCATCACGTACCGCGGGCAGAAAATCAAATGGCTGACGCCCTTGCCACTTTGTCTTCCATGTACAAGGTCAACTTCTGGAACGAAGCTCCCCAAATTACGATCTCTCGGTTGGACAGGCCAGCTTATGTATTCGCTATTGATGAAGCATCTGATGACAAACCGTGGTACTTCGATATCCTTAATTTCCTGAAGAACAAAGAGTATCCGGCTGGGGCATCCAGTCAAGATCAGAAGACTCTCAGGAGATTAGCGGGCAATTTCTACTTGAACCCAGATGGCGTCTTATACAGAAGAAACCACGATTTGGTGTTGTTGCGTTGTGTAGACGAGAAAGAGGCAAAGCTTCTCATGGAGGAAATTCACGAAGGTACCTTTGGTACGCATGCTGGTGGACATGCTATGACGAGAAAGCTGCTGAGGGCAGGCTATTTTTGGTTGACGATGGAAACGGATTGTTTCAAGTTCGCAAGGAAGTGCCACAAGTGCCAAATATATGCTGACAAGATACACGTGCCTCCGAGTCCTTTAAATGTGATGTCATCTCCATGGCCATTCTCGATGTGGGGAATCGATATGATTGGAAAGATCGAGCCGACGGCTTCTAACGGGCATCGGTTCATACTAGTAGCAATCGATTATTTCACCAAGTGGGTGGAAGCGGCGTCTTATGCAAATGTAACGAAGCAAGTGGTGGCTAGATTCATCAAGAGAGATATCATTTGCCGATACGGGATCCCCGAGCGGATAATCACGGATAACGGTTCAAATCTGAACAACAAAATGATGAAGGAGCTCTGTCAGAATTTCAAGATCGAACATCACAACTCCTCCCCTTACCGACCCAAGATGAATGGCGCTGTCGAAGCGGCCAATAAGAATATCAAGAAAATTGTTCAGAAAATGGTGGTGACCTATAAGGATTGGCATGAAATGCTACCTTTCGCTTTGCACGGTTATCGTACGACGGTACGCACATCAACCGGGGCAACTCCGTTCTCGTTGGTATACGGAATGGAAGCGGTATTACCATTGGAAGTTGAGATCCCTTCTCTGAGGGTGTTGCGAGACGTTCAGCTGGACGAGGCAGAATGGGTCACGAATAGATTGAACCAACTGAGTTTGATGGATGAGAAGAGGCTAGCTTCTCTGGCATACGGTCGTTTGTACCAAAGACGAATGAAGAAAGCGTACGACAAGAAGATACTTCCGCGAAGCTTTCAGACGGGCGACCTTGTGCTGAAAAGGATTCTCCCGCCGCAAGCAGATCACAGGGGCAAGTGGACCCCCAACTACGAAGGGCCATACGTTGTCAGAAAGGTCTTTTCAGGAGGAGCGTTGTTGTTGTCCACCATGGACGGAGAAGACTTTGCGTCGCCTGTGAATTCGGACGCAGTTAAAAAATACTTTGCTTGAAATAGACCCGCTGGACAAAAAAAGAGAGTCCAGGCAAAAATGGGGCATCCTGGCGAACCAAAAACAGAATGAAAGGTTCGGGCAAAAGTTAGGGATAAAATTGAAAAATGTACACCCGCGAAGTTGAAAACCTACACTGGGCGGCTTCGGCAAAAAGGGGTATCCCGGTGAACTGAAAACCCGTAAAGGGCGGTTCACGCAGAAGTTAGGGATTTGAAAAGCAAATGACTGCGGTCCGAATTTGATATTGCAATGAGCATCAATGCGGGAGAATACATTTGAGGAGTCAGTTATCGGATACAACCTCTTCAGAAGTGGGGATACCGGGAAAGTATTAGAGTCGGACGAGTCATGGGAGGATCAGTTCGTGGTGTTCATCTGCATCCCGTTGCCGACATGTGTACAGAATTTAATTTGTCAAAATATTCATGTTTCTTGTGCATACTTATGTATTTGCTTTGTGTAGCTTCCTCTTTTCAGGAGTTACATCCCGTGTACAAAAACTCCGCCCATTCAGGGGCCCGATCAATAAAACACGTTATTCAGTACTTGATGCCTGTTCTTTACTGTTTTGTGCATGATAAAACGCCTAAGTTTGATGAAGCTAGCATGAGTATAACATCACTGGCCCTTGCCAACAATTGTTAAAGCTTTGAATTAACTGAGTGTAACGTCACTAACCTGAATTGATTTGATTGCATAGGCTTGTCGTGTCTTGTTTGTGTTGTTGCAGGTTTCATAACCATACGAGGAAGGTGATCAAAAGAATGCGATAACGAAAGACTTGATCCCCACGCAGGTCATGCATGTTCTTCCTGAAGAAGGATAGAATTTCCCAGCTAGCCGTAGCTTATCCAAAGGGCGTGCTCCAGAAAAGTTATTCGTCCTCAGCAGAGTTTGGCGATTCTAAGACCGTAAGGCTGTATTCAGACAGGTTTATCTTTCCCCGCAGCGTCAGGCACTCTCTCCCAGTGGAGTCAGTTAATTTCCCCAAGAGAATCATCCCCTCCCCAGCGGAATTCTCTTTGCAAGTGTTTTCATTCCTTCCAGTGGAATTCGAAGATTATGACTCTCCCAAGCAGAGTTGATCGTGGTACCTGTCAGTTATTTTGTCAAGGATACGGGTGATATCAGTTCACGTTCCAGCAGAAGGTCCGATCGAACTATGCACATCTGCTATTCCCCAGCAAAGTTATATTCCCCAGCAGGGGGTTACCTCAATAGGGTGTGTGGTTTGAGTTCCCAATTTCCCAGCAGGGTCGGCATTATCCTTCCAGCATTTATTTTGCTGAGGCAGTTTCTGTACTCTAGCAGTTCAGGTGGAAAGGGCTCTTGCTCAAATTAACAATCAAACATTCAAGATTTCGGCATGAGACATCTAATGTCAGTTTCGGCAGTATTCCCCACAGAGTCAGCATGATGAGATTCTCTGTGTCTCTAACAGAGTCATTTATGCAAATGTCTCTTATTTTCCCTACCAGAGTTGCCAGGATAAGTGTCTCCTTATCCCCAAGCAGAGTTTGTTTGTCATCAACGGGTTTCAGGAATCAGAATTTCAGAGGCTGCCGCCGGTTATCAGAGCAGGCGTTCGATAGTTTGGTTTCCAAACATCCCCAGTAGAGTCCGTCTCAAAGTCGCTGTCACGTCAGTGCTAAGAAGTTGGGGGGTTGGGATCAGTGGAGAGCTAAGTCCTGACGCGGACATTTTCTTCCTATATTGACGGGATTTCTTCAAAAGTGGGCGTCCTAACGTGGACAGGTTTATTTCCCCGGATTGGTGAGGTGTGTTAGTCCTATCGTGGGCAGATTCAGTTTCTCGGTATTGGTGGAATGGGAGGTCATGACGTTGACAAAAGTGATTACTCTTTGTGTTGGTGGCCTGGCGTGGACCAGTTCCTCTCAGCAGTTATCTTTCTTTGTGTTGGCAAATCATGGGTCCTGACGCGGACAGATCAGACAAGGGTGCGAGTCCTTACGTGGACAAGTCTTATTTCCTCAGCAGGTCGAAGACGCCTGAGTCCTAACGTGGACAAATCAAGACGAGATCAGTGTCCTTACGCGGACAAATCAAAGAAATTATTATTCCTAACGTGGAGAAGTGGGTCCTAACGTGGACGATGTAGTCCTTACGCGGACGTATAAGAAGAGGATTCCTTACGTGGAAATGACAGCATTCCCGACGTGGAAAGAGTAGAGTCCTTACGTGGACAAATTAAGTTGGCATTCCTTACATGGAAAGATCAGGGTCCTTACGTGGACATATCAAGAGCATCCCTTGCGTGGAAGAAAAATGGTTTCCTTACGTGGAAAGACGAGTTTATTCCTTACGTGGAAAGATTGAGTCCTCACGCGGACATATCAAGATTGATTCCTGACGTGGAAAGAAAGAGATTATTCCTGACGTGGAAGAGTTTAGTCCTGACGCGGACAGATCAAAGAAGTTATTCCTAATGTGGAAAAATGGTGATTTCTTACGGGGAAAAATGGTGATTCCTAACGTGGAAAGAAGATTTATTCCTTACATGGAAAAATTGGGGTCCTTACGTGGACAGATGCAAGAAAAGTTGAGTCCTGACGTGGACAGGTTCAGAACCAAAGTTGAATTCCTTACGTGGAAAGATTGGAGTCCTGACGCGGACATGTCACGTGGTATTGGAGTCCTTACGTGGACAGATTGATATAGTTCTCCTTACGCGGAAAGAAGATTGCTTCCTGACGTGGAAAGATGAAAGGTTTAGTCCTGACGTGGACAGATACAGAAGAGTGTTATTCCTAACGTGGACGATGTTATTCCTAATGCGGACAGGTGTTACTCCTAACGTGGAAGTAGTCTATTCCTAACGTGGACGATTCAGTTTATGGAAATGCAGACGAATTATCCCCAGCGGAGTTGCCGAGATTTTTCTGGGTTAACAGCAAGTGGAGTCCTAACGTGGACAGGTTTTAGTTGAGAGTTCTTCGTATTGAAGACAGACGGAGTCCTGACGTGGACAAGCAAGCAATCTGTTATGACAGAATTCTTTTCAGAACGATGAAGACAATCCCCAGCACGGTCGCGCGAGATCAGTGGGTTGCTGTAACAGTCAGATTCAGCTGATGAATGTCGTTCCTCAAGCAGGAGCGCAATTTATTTCTGCGGTTGGCAAATTTCTGGTTTCACTAGTATTCAACCGTCTCGTACCGCGAATGTCTGAAGGCTCCGGGCTCTTCACCCAATCGGGTCCAAGTCGCTTGAATAGGGGCAGCTGTTGCACCCTAAAATTTGCCCAACCATATTCCTTGGTTTATGTTTCATTATCATTAGCATTTGCATATAGAGTCATGCACATAGACTAACCATCTGCATAGCATAAGCATAGCAAATCATTCAACAGGGGACCAATCATTATTCTCATCTCTAGAGGCCTATCAAGAGGTTATTATCCTAATTCCATCTCATTCAAGTCATCAGGAAAGAATTTGAAAGCAAAGAGCTCAGCAGATCAAGCCTTGAGTCCATCTCCTAGCTGAGGGTATCTGAGGGTCAACAAGAGGGTTGTGAGCTGTGAGTTGAAGGCATGGAGAGTATCTAGACATTATGAGAGACTTAGAAAGTCATTTGGAGAAGGAGACAAGCCATTGATGAGAGCACAAGAGCTATAGCTGAAGGCAGTCAACTAGGGTTTCATCTGGGTCAACCCTAGGTCAACCCTAGGTCAATTGACTGATTTAAAGGGCATTCAAGTCTATTGGAGAGATGTGGGGTTCATAATTTGACATGGAGAATAAAGATATGGAGATATGCCAAGGAGAATTCAAGAGAAATCAAGGAGAAGAGGAGTTTCTAAATTAGGGTTTCTGTGTAAAATCCCCTAGTTTAGGTCAAATTTCCAAGCAAGATAAGTCAAACTACAAGCTTCAAATGGATCCTTGGCCAACATGAAACTTGTATAGGATCTCAATACCTTTAATTTGAGTGGTGGAAGACATCAAGGAGATTTATAGAACTCAAGTTATGGTCCTTGCAAGTTACAGGTCATCTGAGGTATCTGAATTTTTGTCTGTGAAAGTGACTTGACTTCCAAGCAAGTTTTACCCCTCAAGGAGATTTCAAATGAATTCTTGGTCAACATAAGAATTGTTCCTCATTGTCTTAGCTTTCTAGAATGGTATAGTATGCCTTCATATGATGTGGAGAACTCAACTTATGGTCTTGGCAAGCAAAGGGTATTTTGGGCATTTGTGAATTACAGGTCATTTTAGCCTATGTCCAAAACTCATACAAGGAGGCCTCAAATGGAAAAACTTACAACATCAAACTTGCTCCAAATGGGATTTTAAGTCTAGAAAGAAGGTCACAAATTATTGGAGAAGCTCATAACATGAAGTTGCATAATTGGTCAAAATTTGAACTAAAATGGCTTATAATTTGAATAAAGTCAAGAGAAAAAATGGTTTGGGAGATTTATGAGTCCAAATGGAGACTTCCAATATATGATTTTGAATGGAAAAGCAATTCTAAGAACAATGGTTCAAACACTTTTTTGAGTTTAGAAGGAAAAAAGGAAGTTATCTTTGGTTACTTGTAATTAAAGAAATATAACCAAAATGGATCAAAGTTGGAAAGCAAGGGAATGTGCAAGATGGATCTAGAATGTTCATATGGGGTCTATATATTCATGAAATGGAGATTGATCAAGGGTTGGCTTCATTTTCACCAAGAATTTCCAAAATCCTCTCATTCTTTCTCATTGAAGTTTCATTCTAATTCCTCAAATTCTTCACCAAACCATCATCACAATCAACTTCATCATACTGTTTCATCATCATAGATCATAATTCAATCAAGAATCAAGTGTGAATCATCCATTTTCGAGCACTTTCTTCAAGAACATCAAAACTGCAATTTCCATTGGATAGCACAATTCAAGCCAAGGATCATTCAAGTGTTGCAAACAGAAGCAAGTAGAGCAATTGTAGATCAGGATCCAAGCCTCACAAGTCTCAGATCCACAAGATTCAGCATCATCCACAAGATTTTACACCAGGTATGTTTTCATTCACACAGCTTGATCTAGTTGGTTTAGCATGTTGTTGTTAGTTTAGATATGATCTAGGTGGTTAGTAGAGTAGTTAGGATGAATTTGAGGCTGAATAGAGACCATTGTTAGCAGGTGGTAGAAACTGTTAGGGCTTGAAACTTGTAGTAGAATGCATTAGAATCTTAGCTTGATAGCGCAGGTTAATCACCATTATGCATAGATTAGTTTAGTCTAGGTTTGAGGGAGAATTGTGATGATGCATCTCAGTGTACTTCCATGGTGACCAGAGCTTGATGCCATCGGGTTGAATGATTTGTGGAATTTCAAAACAATCTAATGCCATGGGATTATAGAGGGAGAGATTCTGAGCATCTTTCATGTTGGAATCGTGTTGATTCATGGTCTGGATAGGGAGAACAGAGTGGTGTAAGTTTGCTCGTGCATGAGGTTTAATGGCAGAAACCCTAAGTTCATTTGATCCATCGAGGAAGACGAAATCATGGCCGTTTATTGGGTGTTAGACTTTTGACTTGGAGAATGATCGTGTGGCTATTATTTGATTCAGGATTTGGAGGGAATTGACTGGGTGCCAAACGCACCGTTTCATTAATTGAAACGGGCGGGCCTCAGATTATGTTGTTATTCCCACCCCCAATTCCAAGCCCAAACCATATTGAACGTGATTTTGGTTTCTATTTTCACCCCCTGCTGGTTTTCTTTTTCTTTTATATTGCTGAGTTGTTATGGGCTTAGTGCAAAATGATATGCGCACCCCCCTGTCTGCCTGGCCCAATGAATTCCAACTGCGCGTGGTTTCTATTCTAACCCCCCTCCCTCATTTTAATTCAATTTAATTTCTTAATTCACTTTAATTTTTACCAATTTTCATAAATTCATAACAAATTCATAAAAAATCATTTTCACTTCATTCTTTTTACATCATTTTCTTTAGGATGTGTAGAATATTATAGGAAAATAAAATTGCATTTTTATTTTTATTTCATATTTTTTCCATATTTTCTAAATAAATGTCATTTTAAGTAGTTTCATTTCATGCATAAATTTACTAATTTTTGTTCTATCACATGCTTTAATATTTTTTGTGCATTCCTTTTATATTGTTTAGATTAGACATTGAACTAGTAGATTCAATTTAGTTCCCTTTTTTAGGAATTAATTTTATGTGATTAATGAATGCTTGAACAACTTGAACAAATTAGGGTTTTTTAGGTGATGACTTAGGAAGTTTGATTTCATTTCCCTTAGGACTTAGGGTTTGAATAGATTAGTTATGGGACTATAGGGGCTATGGGTAGTTATCAGATCCCCTTAGGAAAAGTTAGGACTCCCCTACTGATATTAATACTGTCTGTATATCTGATTGACTGGTGTGGTGTGCCCTCTGGGGATTGTTGCTTACTTGTTTGGGTATTGGGTTTGTCTGGGGCCCTGGGGAAGCTGAAGACTTGTGAAGATGAAGACCATTGGAGATCCAGAGATTGAAGTTCAACTTCCAGAGTTGAAGAGAAGATTCTTGCTAGCAGCTGCTGAGGAGACTAGGGTTTAGGAGCTAGGCAGAGCTCTAGATTAGAAAGCTTGTTTCTCAAACATGGAATGCCTTGTCTGCATCCATTCTTCTCTATGATTCAAAGTCTCTTTCAAATATCCACCTCCTTCCTTTGGAAGGATCAGTGAATGTATTTGAAAGATAGAACTTTTGAGAGGAAACTTTCTGTTTAATGTTAACAGTTGATGAACCACCCTTGGTAGGTAATTAACTGTATAACATTCATTCACTTCACTCTTGTGACTGATCCCTCATCCTGGAGGTTTGAGCTTGAAGAAAAGCCATTGCAGATAGAAGACTGATGATCAAAGCCCTTGCCTGAAGGCCATGAAGATGGAGATTGATGCTTGTTGAAGCCTGTAGCTGATTGGAGATTGCTTAGAGCCAGATGGTGATTCAGAGCTGCTGATGCTGTTTCTTTTGCTGTATTTCATTTTCTGATGTATTGATTGGTTTTCTGGACTGTATTGTTTGCTGGTTACCCTGCTGGGTTGAAAGTGAAGCCTGTTCACTTTTGCCTATTGTTTTCTAGGTTCGAGGTTGAGTGGGACTCCCTTGCCTCGCTTGTACTGTTGCATCCATGCATTTTACTGCTTTATTATATCTGGTATTGTTTCTGTTTCTGCCTATCCCGTAGGATCTCTGTTTCTCTCTGTGCAAGAGAGGAGCATGATAGACACTAGGTCTTAACCCATGCATGATAACGTTAGGTTAGTTTGTTTCCCGTCGCAACCGTAGGTTAGAGTTCTGTCTCTTTCTCATCTTAAAACAAACAAAAAAAACACATAAAGATTTCAAACACAATAAAAGACACTTCTTTCGTAAAAGAATGTGAACTCATCAAAACGTCATTTTTGTCCGCTTGGACCGCTAATCAGAAAACCTTTTTTCAGAAAGAATAAAATCAACCAAGACAAGCTTGTGTCTTCCGTGGCCCGAACTACGTTTGCTCTGATCTTCCATGCTGTGTGGAAGTACGTAGGCATAGGATGCGATATCCTAGCGAGCAACCTTCCCCTCCTTTCCCGTAGGTAGGCGAACTACGTTGACTCTGATTTCTCGTTCCAGACGGGAATACATAGGCATAAAGTGCGATACTTTGCCGAGTCGCTTTTATTTTCATTTTATTTTCTTTTTCACCCTTGACCTGTAGAGTAGATAGAATAACAATCCATACCCGAAAACAAGCGTGGATCCCGTCGAGTACGACGGACGTGAGGGGTGCTAATACCTTCCCCTTGCGTAACCGACTCCCGAATCCAGGTTTTGGTTGCGACGACCATACCTTTCCCGTGTTATGCGAGGTTTACTCTGAGCGTTTCCTTTCCCTCCCGTGGGATAAATAACGCACGGTGGCGACTCTTCTGTTCAGCCGGCGCCGATTTTCGCAGTAGCGACACCTTCGCAACCATAGGTTAGAGTTCTATCCCTTCTTCCTCAAAACAAACAGAAAAACACAATAAAGATTTCAAATACAATAAAAGACACTTCTTTCGTAAAAGAATGTGAACTCATCAAGACATCATTTTTGTCCGCTTGGACTGCTAATCAGAAAACCTTTTTCAGAAGGAATAAAATCAATCAAGACAGACTTGTGTCGTACGTGGCCCGAACTACGTTTGCTCTGATCTTTCATGCTGTGTGAAAGTACGTAGGCATAGGATGCGATATCCTAGCGAGCAACCTTCCCCTCCTTCCCGTAGGTAGGCGAACTACGTTGACTCTGATTTCCCGTTCCAGACGGGAATACGTAGGCATAAAGTGCGATACTTTGCCGAGTCATTTTATTTTTCATTTCATTTTCTTTTTAACCCTTAACCTTTAGAATAGATAGAATAACAATCCATACCCGAAAACAAGCGTGGATCCCGTCGAGTACGACGGACATAAGGGGTGCTAATACCTTCCCCTTGCGTAACCGACTCCCGAACCCAGGTTTTGGTTGCGACGACCATACCTTTCCCGTGTTGTGCGAGGTTTACTCTGAGCGTTTCCTTTCCCTCCCGTGGGATAAATAACGCACGGTGGCGACTCTTCTGTTCAGCCGGCGCCGATTTTCGCAGTAGCGACAGCTGGCGACTCTGCTGGGGATCCAACGTCCCCTGGCTGCTAAGGACTGCGATGGTTCTTATGCATTTGGGATCCAACGTCCCTTAAGAGAGTCAATCCTAACGCTTGTTTTCCCGTCGAGGATTTTGTATGGATTTATGTTTCTGACCTTTATTTTCATCATTATATACATATTGGTTATTATTGCTGTATTGGGGTGTGACGGGTGTTCTGATATTGAGTGAGAAGCCGGACCTGGGCTTGAGTGCACCTAGAATTAGAGTAGAGATTAGTTGGCGCCCGCTTGCTTTGCTTGCTTTGGTGTCCCGCGAAATCTACACTCAGACGAGGTTCCTCTGGTTGGCCTCCTGCCCCTTCCTTTGGTTGGCGTGGGTTGCTGGTTAGTTGAATTGTCGACTCTGGGGACCGATCATTTGGAAGTTGGCTAAGTGATGCCTCTTCAGGATTTGATGATGCCACTCCTTCTGGGAATCGTATCATCAACCCTGAAAGTCTGTGACGCCGACGACCGCATAGGATGCCATACCTTTGTCAGTTACTAGGACATCCACCTGTGAGAGGGTTTGGGGTTATGCAGGTAACTAGACCTTCAGATACCGGTTATTTCTTGATCAGAGATCCTGGGTATTTATGTGAGGTCTGTCAGAGACCATCTGGAGATGTGTTATGAGGTCTGTCAGAGACCATTTGGATAGTTCTGAGGTCTGTCAGAGATCAGTTGGAGATGTGATTTGAGGTCTACCAGAAACCAGTTGGCGTTATGGTTTGAGGTCTGTCAGAGACCATTATTGGAGCTTGGTTTTAGGTCTATCTGAGACCAGGGTTTGAGGACTTCTAGAGAATCTATCTGAGACTTCTTGATATGGTTCAGGCTATTCAGCTACGGCAGTTGGTCCCCGTTGCATGTTAATTGCATTGCATTTGTTTGCATACTCATCATCATTGCATCCCACTAACGTGTGTCTGTGCTGCAGGTGCATTTGCATTTCCCGAGTTCTAGTGTCCGGATTTCTGAGTGATTGGTCATGGCCAGCTTAAGAAGGACAGTTGCTTACAAATTGCCTACTCCTGATGTTGTTCCCCTGCTTGGGTTGATCTCTCTGGCTAATGAGGATGTTCGTAGGAGCTTCAGGATGAGCTATGGAAGACTATTGAGATTGGTGCGCAAACCCACGGAGATAGAGCTAGACGGGCTGTACGCTTTGATGCAATTCTATGATCCCGCATTGAGATGTTTTACGTTTGCTGATTTCATTATGGGGCCTGCCATTGAGGAGTATGTGGAGCTTACTGAGTTACCCGTGCAGAACCAGGTTCCATTCATTCATTCTGGCATTAAGCCCAAGCCGGAAGACTTGGACAAGGCTTTGCATGTGGATGCTTCTGAACTGTTGACTACTGTTTCCCGTGGAGTTCCAGGCTTCTCACTCCAGTTCTTGGTCAGTAAAGCTCAAGAGTACGTTAAAAGCGGATGCTGGATTGCCTTCAATGCCGTGTTGGCTCTGTGCATTTACGGCATAATATTGTTTCCCAATGTACCGGATTTTGTGGACTTCGATGCCTTCTACTTGTTTGCCGCTGGTAATCCTGTACTGACCTTGCTCGGAGATTTCTACCACTCACTGCATTACAAGAATGAGAAGGGAGGAGGAAAGAATGTTCATTTCTGTGTACCATTGCTGGATATGTGGTTTAAAAGCCACCTTCCCATGAAGGGATCTTTTGTGAAGAGTGCAACCACAGCTAGCTGGTCAGAGCGCCTGATGAGGCTATCTTCCGAAGACGTTGAATGGTTTGATAGAGATCTGCTGGGATCTGAGCTTATCTTCAGTTGTTCTGGGTACCCTAATGTTCCGTTGATAGGGAGGAAAGGGTGTATCAATTACAACCCTTCTCTGTTCGTCCGTCAGTTCGGATATGCGCTGAAGAACCCGCCAAAGGAGGAAGAAGTACAGGAATCTCTGTACTTCACCGGAGATTTGAAGGGGGAGTTGTTAGCCAAGTTGCAGCATGCCTGGACGCGTATTAACCGAAGAGGGAAGCCGTTGTTAGGGAAGAATGACTGTCAGGCCTATGCACCATACAGAGTTTGGATCCAGGAGAGAGCAAGTCAGTTGCGGATGCCATTTCCAGATGCACCAGTCCTTGTTCCTATTCCGGTAGCAGAGCCGACTACTGTTTCTAGGGAAGCCTACGAGCAGGTTGTGAAAGAAAAAGAAGCCTTGATGAAGATCAACGAAGGGTTAGAGCAGGAGCTAGCCCAGATACGCAGTGAGAAAAACAAGGTCGTCCATGCTTTCCAACAGCAGATTGAGCTAATGAACAGATTAGGGGCTGAGTTGACTGAGGAGAGGAAGAAGCGCGAACTGCTGGGGCAAGAGTTCAGAAGCTCCCATGACATGCTTGAATCCAAAAAGAAAGCGCTTGACATCGCTCACCGAGAGATCTCTTCTTGCAATAAGACTTGGAATGCCACGCTCACCAATAATAAGAAGAGGGAAGATAAGTTGAAGCAGCAAATTTCCGACCTCGAAGAGCAGTTGAAGTCCAGCATCAAGAAGTGTGAAGAAGAAGCGATGACCCGGTACAGTCTCCAGAATGCACTGAACAAGGCCATCAAAGGCAGAGATGAAGCTGTGTCCCAGAAGCGTAAACTAGAGGATCGCTTCGGAGAGGGGGCATGGGAGGAAACTGCTGAAGACGTGCGGCGTGTTCTTAAGAAAAGAAATCAACTTGTTGAAGGGCTGCTTGCTCGACCAAGTCATCCGGAGACCAAGAAGCTGCTAGAAGAGTACCAGACTTATGGGAGGATTTGATCATTTCATGTAGTAACTTGTATGCTTTATTTGCGTAGTGCTGACCATCACCAGGATTGTTGGTTGAGGTCATGCCTTCTCTTCGTACTCTTAGTGACATTGTATTCTGGGCTTATTGATTTCTCAGCAATATATGAGGCTTTCTGTGATTCAACTCCGATCTTTGTAATGTCTGCACCGGCACCTTCACACTAGAATCGGGGAATGAATTTCCCTAATGCACAGACACACGTTGCATTGCATTCATATTCATATTGCATTACAGGTAATCTTTGGATGGTGTCTTATTTCCTGCTCTGTATCAGGTACTTTTTAGGATTGCAGATCAGCACCCGCACCGCTATTCTACTCGCACCAACTGTCAAAGAATCATTGATCAAATGCAGAACGAGATGCAAGATGTGCGCGAGAAGCTAGCTCTCTTTATGCAGACCATGGAAGCTATTGCAAAAGGTCAGGAGAATTTGCAAGCCATGGTCCAACCTCTCCTGGCCCGAAATGCTGGTCACGGTAATGAGGATCATCAGTCTGTGCGAGTCGACACTGTTCATGGAGATGGCACTCCCACGCCAGTGGCTCCGCCTGTAGTCAATATACCTGCCGCTAATGTCAACAACGCTACCGCTGCTGTGAACGGTAACGTCGAAGTCGGGAATGAGACTGCTGTCCATAACGTTGGGCTTGGTGATGTCAACTTGGGTGATAATATGGGAGGCAACGGCTTTGGCAATACTGGATTCGGGTTCAACGATCAGGGATTCGATAACGCTGGGAAATATGGTTTCAATGCTCAAGGCTTTGGGCAAGATGGTTATGGTGTGGCCAATCAGGGTTACGGAGGTTTCGGAAATGGAAACGGCGCTGGGTTAATGGCTTTTGGGCCTGCTGGAGGTGTTCAGGGGTACGGCAACAGAGGGCGAGGCCCAGTGATGAATCAGATCAGGGCTGGCCGTAATAATGGATATGATGGGTATGGAGCTGGGAATGGTATGTGGCAAGAAGATCAGCAGGAGGACGCTTTCTCCGGCGGAGGTTTCGAAGGGCCGATGGATGACTCCCAGAAGATCAGAATGCTGGAAGAGCAGATGAGGGGGGTCCTGAACCAAAGTGTTGTGGGCTTGGACATGGCAACAATGGGTCTGGTACCTGGCTTGAGGGTGCCAATCAAATTCAAAGCTCCTGCGTTTGATAAGTATAAAGGGGACACATGTCCGAAAGTGCACGTGCGGGCTTATTACAGAAAGATGTCTGCGTACTCAACTGATGAGAGAATGCTAATGCATTTCTTTCAAGATAGTCTGTCGGGTCCTTCCCTAGAGTGGTACATGGGGTTGGAGCCAACCAATATCAAGACATGGAAGCAATTAGCAGAGGCATTTGTATCTCACTACAAGTATAACAGCGACTTGGCGCCCAATCGGGTCCAATTGACAGGGCTGTCGCAGAAGAAGGGAGAGAGCTTTAAAGAGTACGCGCAAAGGTGGCGCGATATGGCTGCCAGGGTCCGTCCTCCTTTAGAAGACAAGGAAATGAATGACATGTTCGTCAGCACATTCACGGGCTTGTTTCATGACATGTTGTTTCATACATCTCTGGCCAGTTTTTCAGACCTAATTCTGATGGGAGAAAAGATTTAGCGTAACATTAAACAAGGAAAATTCCAGGCTGAGGAATCAACTGCATCTGGCAGTAATAGGAAGGGTTTTGGTGGGCGCCGTCAAGGCGAGGCAAGTGCAGTATTTGGAGGCCGAGGCCGAGGCAGAGGTCGGAACCAATATCATCAGCCGCAGCAGGTGGCGAGTGTTACTATCCCGTACCAGCAACAACCACTTCAGCAACAACGACCATTTCAGCAGCAGCCAATGCAGCAACAGCAGCAGCCACAGCAGGGGGCACAGCAGGCTCAGCGAAGATTCCAGGGTGGTAAACCAAGAAGAGTGTTTGAGAAGCCTCCCTCAACCTATGCAGATTTGTTGCAGACGCTGTTGGGTCTAAATTTGGTGGAGAAGAGAACTCTGGCACCGATAACGGGAACTCCTCCGTATGGTTATGATGCAAGCAGGCACTGCGAGTTTCATTCTGGGGCTCCGGGCCACGATATAGAGGGTTGCCATGCTTTTAAGCATGTCGTGCAGGATCTTTTGGACAATAAGACTATCAATTTCGGAACGGCAGGTCCGAATATAGTGCAGAAACCCATGCCTAATCATGGGGTGAACGCCATTCTGACTGAGGAAGGGTTGAATCTGATTATGAATGTCGACGATTTAAAGACGCCGCTGAGCAAAATAAAAAGAAGATTGTTGCAGGGGGGTGTTTACCCAGGATGTGACGAGTATTGCTTAGAATGCTGGACCCTAGCTGGGGGGTGTGATGATTTGAAGAAAGGCATTCAGGCTTTAATTGATGGAGGCACATTGCAGTTTGACCGAGCAGCGACTGAAGAGCCTGCAGGGGCAGTAGCAGATGATCAGAGTGATGTGGCCACTGTAACGATCCCTCGGAAGACAATCACTATCGCAGCACCGGTCCAGCGACCACCGATCACCATAACTAAGGCCGGGCCGATCCCATACGAGAACACGAAAGCAGTCCCATGGTCATATGGGTTGGAGGTGTATTGTGACGGGATAAAGATTGATGTTGATAAGCAGCCAGCTGAGACTGTCGATAACGTTGTTGGTCCAGGAGGTATGACAAGGAGTGGTAGGATCTTTATATCGCCTGAAGTGGAGGCCGAAAGACTAGCCAAAGGAAAGGGGAAGATGGTTGAGAATGTCCCAGTGCAAGCAAGCGAAAAAGAAGCGGCATCGAAAGACGTAGAAGAGTTCATGCGCTTGATTCGAAAAAGTGATTATAAGATTGTGGAGCATCTGCAACAGACGCCGTCCAAAATATCCATCTTGTCATTGCTCTTGTGTTCGGAAGCTCACAGAAATGCTTTGTTGAAAGTCCTGGATACTTCCTTCGTACCCCAGGACGTCTCCGTGAATCAGCTGGAAGGAGTGTTGGCACATGTAAATGCAGGCCACAGCTTAGGCTTTACCGACTTCGATTTGACCCCGAAAGGGAGAGATCATAATATGGCGCTGCACATATCTGTCGAGTGTAGAGGATCAGTAATGTCGCATGTATTGGTCGACACCGGATCGTCTTTGAATGTGCTGCCTAAGAAGGCGATGATGAAGCTAGATGTCAGAGGAATCTTGTGCACGCCCAGTGACTTGGTAGTCAGAGCGTTTGATGGCACGCGAAGAACAGTCTTTGGATCGATAACATTGCCTCTACAGGTGGGGCCGGAGGTGTTTGCCACTAAGTTTTATATCATGGATATACAGCCTGCGTATAGCTGCCTGCTCGGAAGACCCTGGATTCATGGGGCTGGGGCAGTCACGTCTACCCTGCATCAGAAGTTGAAATATATGGTCGGAGACAGCGTAGTCGCCGTATGCGGAGAAGAAGACATCCTGGTCAGCCATCTGTCGTCATTTAAATATGTGGAGGTCGACGGAGAGATCCACGAAACACCCTGCCAGGCATTTGAAGGGTTGCGTATCAAGGACAAAGGTCCCGGGCCGAGCAAAGTGTCAGAGATAGCCGTCTCATCGTATAAAGAAGCTCAAGCTCTAGTGGAGGCAGGAGAAGCAAAAGGCTGGGGCAAAGTGCTGGATATTCCTGTGAAGATGGACCGGTTCGGGCTGGGATACCAACCGTCGTCGTCAACACCTGCTGTGGGGGCACCCCGTTTCAGAAGGCCAATCACCATCTCTGCCAGTGGAGTATGTCATGAAACCATCAATGCTGCTTCGGAGTCTGACGAAGGAGACAGCGACTGTGATATGGATGCCTGGATTCAGCCAAGCACGCCAGGACAAGGACTGTGCAACTGGTCTATTCAGGAGCTTGTTCCTGTGACTCTTAAACAGTAATGCTTTGCTTTATTGATTGTTGAATAATCTGATGTCTTGCCTGGGGCATCAAGATTTGCTTAGGGCTGTGTTGTTATGAACATTGCGTGTTAATCATTAAATAAATGGCGTTTTTTCCTGTGCAAATACTGTAATCTCTGTCTTTCGTGTTTTGTATTTTTCAATAAAATGGCAACGTGGTTATTCGCTTTATACGCATTTTGAAGCACTTAACCGTTCCTTTTGCAGGATAACATTTTCAGATGACATCCTTGAACCACCTATGACTCGTCCCGACTTTGAGCATCCGGTATTTCAGGCCGAAGAAGAGGTTGTCGAAGATAGCAACATTCCTGAAGAACTGTCTTGGTTGGTGAAGCAAGAGGAAAGAGCCATTCTGCCTCACGACGAGGTCATCGAAATTATCAATTTGGGGTCGGAAGGGATTGAGAAGAATATTCATATCGGAGCCGCACTGCAGAGCGATATCAAGCGAAGACTGGTTGAAATGCTCAGGGAGTATAATGATGTATTCGCTTGGTCGTATGAAGATATGCTAGGGCTCGATATAGACATGGTTGTGCATTGTCTGCCACTGAAAGAAGAATGCCCGCCAGTCAAACAAAAGCTTCGCAGAACTCGACCAGATATGGCCGTAAAGATTAAAGAGGAAGTTCAAAAACAGTGGGACGCTGGTTTCCTGGCTGTGACAAAATATCCCTCATGGGTTGCTAACATCGTACCAGTGCCAAAGAAAGATGGCAAGGTTCAAATGTGCGTGGATTATAGAGATCTGAATAAAGCAAGCCCAAAAGACGATTTTCCACTTCCTCATATCGATGTGCTAGTTGATAATACTGCTCAATACTCCGTATTCTCCTTCATGGATGGCTTTTCAGGCTACAACCAAATTAAAATGGCGCCAGAGGATATGGAGAAGACCACTTTCATAACGCCTTGGGGAACATTTTGCTACAAAGTGATGCCCTTTGGTTTGAAAAATGCTGGGGCAACATATCAGCGTGCGATGACGACTCTTTTCCATGATATGATGCATAAAGAGATCGAAGTTTATGTTGACGATATGATTGCCAAATCCCAGACGGAGGAAGAGCATCTGGTGAATCTGCTGAAGTTATTTAAAAGGCTTAGGAAGTTCAGGCTGAGACTGAACCCTAACAAATGCACCTTCGGGGTGAGATCGGGTAAACTACTGGGGTTTATCGTAAGCGAAAGAGGAATAGAGGTCGATCCTGCTAAAATAAAAGCGATTCAAGAAATGCCGACGCCTAAAACAGAGAAAGAGGTGCGCGGGTTTTTAGGGAGGTTGAACTACATCGCCCGGTTCATATCTCACCTAACTGCTACGTGTGAACCATTATTCAAGCTGTTAAAGAAAGATCAAGCGGTAACGTGGAACGAAAACTGTCAAAAGGCGTTCGATAAAATAAAGCAGTATCTGCAGGAGCCTCCTATTTTGATACCCCCAGTGGCAGGTAGGCCCTTGATCATGTATTTGACGGTTCTTGAGGGAAGCATGGGTTGTGTTCTCGGTCAACACGACGAGACAGGAAGAAAAGAGCATGCGATCTACTACTTGAGTAAGAAATTTACAGATTGTGAATCTCGATACTCAATGCTTGAGAAAACTTGTTGCGCGCTAGCCTGGGCCGCCAAGCGTTTGAGGCAATACATACTGAATCATACAACCATGCTCATCTCGAAGATGGATCCTATCAAATATGTATTCGAAAAGCAGGCGTTGTCAGGAAGAATTGCCCGTTGGCAGATGGTCTTGACTGAATATGACATTCAATACGTCTCGCAAAAGGCTATAAAGAGGAGTGTGCTGTCTGAGTATCTGGCGGAGCAGCCTATTGAAGATTACCAATCGATGAGGTTTGATTTTCCTGACGAGGATATCATGTACCTAAAGATGAAGGATTGCGAAGAACCATTGCCAGACGAAGGACCAGAGTTGGGTTCCAAGTGGAAGATGATATTTGACGGAGCTGTGAATGCTTACGGTAGTGGAATAGGGGCAATCATCACTACGCCACACGGGTCGCACATCCCGTTTACTGCCCGATTGACCTTTGCCGTTACCAATAATGAGGCCGAATACGAAGCTTGTATAATGGGGCTTGAAGAAGCCATTGATTTGCGAATCAAGAATTTAGACGTATACAGAGACTCAGCTCTGGTGGTGAATCAGATAAAAGGGGAATGGGAGACGCGTCAGCCCAATTTGATACATTACATGAACTATGCAAGGAGATTGTTGCCTTTCTTCGACAAGGTTGAATTGCATCATGTGCCGAGAGCAGAGAATCAAATGGCTGACGCTCTCGCCACTTTGTCTTCCATGTACAAAGTCAACTTCTGGAACGATGCCCCCAGAATCATTATCTCCCGGCTTGATAGACCAGCTTACGTATTTGCTATTGATGAAGCATCCGACGACAAACCGTGGTATTTTGATATCCTTAATTTTCTGAAGAATAAAGAGTACCCGGCTGAGGCATCCAGTCAAGATCAGAAGACTCTCAGGAGATTAGCGGGTAATTTCTATTTGAATCCAGACGGTGTCTTATACAGAAGAAACCACGATTTGGTGCTGTTGCGTTGTGTAGACGAGAAAGAGGCGAAGCTGCTCATGGAGGAAATACATGAAGGTACCTTTGGTACGCATGCTGGTGGGCATGCTATGACGAGAAAGCTGCTGCGGGCAGGTTATTTTTGGCTGACTATGGAAACTGATTGTTTCAAGTTCGCGAGGAAGTGCCACAAGTGCCAAATCTATGCTGATAAGATCCATGTGCCTCCAAGTCCTCTAAATGTGATGTCATCGCCCTGGCCATTCTCGATGTGGGGGATCGATATGATTGGAAAGATCGAGCCGACAACTTCTAATGGGCATCGGTTCATTCTAGTAGCGATCGATTATTTCACCAAGTGGGTAGAAGCGGCGTCTTACGCAAACGTAACGAAGCAAGTGGTGGCCAGATTCATTAAGAGAGATATCATTTGCCGATATGGGATCCCCGAACGGATAATCACAGACAACGGTTCAAACCTGAACAACAAAATGATGAAGGAGCTCTGTCAGAATTTCAAGATCGAACATCACAACTCCTCCCCTTACCGACCCAAGATGAATGGCGTTGTCGAAGCGGCCAATAAAAATATCAAGAAGATCGTTCAGAAAATGGTGGTGACCTATAAGGATTGGCATGAGATGCTACCTTTCGCTTTGCACGGTTATCGTACGACGGTACGCACATCAACCGGGGCAACCCCGTTCTCGTTAGTATACGGAATGGAAGCGGTATTACCACTGGAGGTTGAGATCCCTTCTCTGAGGGTATTGCGAGACGTTCAGCTCGACGAGGCAGAATGGGTGAAAGACAGGTTGAACCAATTGAGTTTGATGGACGAGAAGAGGCTAGCTTCTCTAGCATATGGTCGTTTGTACCAGAGCCGAATGAAGAAAGCATATGATAAGAAGATACATCCGCGAAGCTTTCAGACGGGCGACCTGGTGCTGAAAAGGATTCTCCCGCCGCAAGCAGATCACAGGGGCAAGTGGACCCCCAACTACGAAGGGCCATACGTTGTCAGGAAAGTATTTTCAGGAGGAGCGTTATTGTTGTCCACTATGGACGATGAAGACTTTACGTCACCTTTGAATTCGGACGCAGTTAAAAAATACTTTGCTTAAAATAGACCCGCTGGACAGAAAAAGAGAGTCCAGGCAAAAATGGGGCATCCTGGCGAACCAAAAACAGAATGAAAGGTTCGGGCAAAAGTTAGGGATAAAATGAAAAATGTACGCCCGCGAAGTTGAAAACCTACACTGGGCGGCTTCGGCAAAAAAGGGTATCCCGGCGAACTGAAAACCCGTAAAGGGCGATTCACGCAAAAGTTAGGGATTTGAAAAGCAAATGACTGCGGTCCGAATTTGATACTGCGGTGAGCATCAGTGCGGGAGGATATACTGGAGGGGTCGATTATCAGATACAACCGCTTCGGAAGCATGGATACGGGGAAAGCATTAGAGTCAGATGAGTCATAGGAGGATCAGTTCGTGGTGTTCGTCTGCATCCCGTTGCCGACATGTGTACAAAATTTAATTTGTCAAAATATTTATGCTTCTTGTGCATACTTTTGTATTTGCTTTGCGTAGCTTCCTCATTTCAGGAGTTACATCCCGTGTACAAAACTCCGCCCATTCAGGGGCCCAATTAGTAAAATATGTTATTCCGTATTTGATGCTGGTTCTTTACTGTTTTGTGCATGATAAAACGCCTAAGTTTATTGAAACTAGCATGTGTATAACAGCACTGACCCTTGCCAACCATTGCTAAAGCTTTGAATTAACTGAAAATGATGTCACTAACCTGAATTGATTTGGTTGCATAGGCTTGTCTTGTCTTGTTTGTGTTGTTGCAGGTTTCATAACCGTACGAGGAAGATGATCAAAAGATTGCAATAACGAAAGACTCGACCCTCACGCAGATCATGCACGTTCCTCCTGAAGAAGGATAGAATTCCCCGACTATTCGTAGCTTATCCAAAGGATATTCTCTAGCACAGTCGAATTGGAGATTCCGAGAGTATGAGGCTGTATTCAGACAGTGCATCTCAAGCAGAGTGGTTTAGCCGTAGAAGATTAATATTTGTGAGCTGTATTCAGGCAGTTTACCCTTTCCCGCAGGGTCAGGTACTCTCCCCCAGCGGAATCAGTTGATTTTCCCCAAGAGAATCATCCCATCCCCAGCGGAGTTCTCTTTTCAGCGAGTATTTTCAGTCCTCCCAGTGGAATTCGAAGATTAAGACTCTCCCCGGCAGAGTTGGTGAGTTCTGGCATTTATTTTGTCAGAATACCGTGTGATATCCGTTCACTTTCCAGCAGAAGTTCGATCATACCAGGCGCATCTGCCATTCTCCAACAGAGTTATATTCCCAGCAGGGTGTCACTTCAACGAGGTGTTTTGTATCAAGTTCCCCAATTCCCCAGCGGAGTCGGCATTATCTTCAGCATTTATTTTGCTGGGATAATTCTATAGCATCTGGCTATCCCCAGCGGAGTCGGCATTATCTTCAGCATTTATTTTGCTGAAGAAGTTCCTGTATCTCGACAGTTCAAGTCCGCATTTGCATTGGCATACAGTGTCATACTTGCATACACCAAATAAAAGCGTAGCATTTCCATGTCGAAGCGAGCATTGCATCGGTATCAAACGCATACATTGTGAAACATAAACTAGGTTGGCTAACCTTTTGGGTCAAGTATTGTTTCTCTTGCAGGTAGAGAGAGCCCTTGCTCAGGTGAATCAATAAACATTCGAAGTCTCGGCATGAGACATTCAACGAAGTGTCAGCTGTGGCACTACTCACCACAAAGTCAGTAGGATAAATTTCTCTTTGTCCCTAAGCAGAGTTACTTATTTCCCCGCCAGGGTTCTTGTTGAAGTTTCTCTAGTCCGACCAGCGGATTGTTTCCTTCAAAGTTGTTGTTACATCAGCATTAAAAGGTTTCATGAACCAGAATTTCAGAGGCTGCCGCCGGTTATCAGAACAGGCGTCCAGTAGTTTGGTTCCCAGATATCCCCAGTAGAGTCAGCTCCAAAGTTGCTGTCACGTCAGTGCTAAGAAGTTGTGGTTTGGGATCAATGGAGAAATGAGTCCTGACGTGGACAATTCTATTGACGGGATTTCTTCGTGCTAGAAAAGCGAAGTCCTAACGTGGACAGTTTTATTTCCTGGGCTGATAGGAGGTGTTAGTCCTAACGTGGACGGGTTCGATTTCTCAGAATTGATGGAATGTGGAGTCCTAACGTGGACATTTCTTCCAGTTTGGCGGTATGTGTTAGTCCTAACGTGGACAGCTTCGAGTTCTCGGTATTGATTGAGTGTAGGGTCCTGACGTGGACAAATTTATCCTTCTTCGTGTTGTTGGCAAATTGGGTGTCCTGACGTGGACAGAGTCTTATTTCCCCAGCAAGTCGAAGACGCGCAAGTCCTGACGTGGACAAGTTTATTTCTTCAGCAGGTTGGGATATGAGTCCTGACGTGGACAAAGGTTATTTCCTCAGCAAGTCAAGAGATGAGTCCTTACATGGACATATCAAAATATGATTCCTTACGTGGAAAGATTTATTCCTTACGTGGAAAGCAAAAGTTGATTCCTTACGTGGAGCAGTTGTGATTCCTAACGTGGACAAGTTATTCCTTACGTGGAAAAATGGTGATTCCTCACGTGGAAAAGAGATTGTGTTCCTGACGTGGAAAGGTGGGTCCTTACGTGGACGGAGTTGTATTCCTTACGTGGAAAGATTGAGTCCTTACGTGGACATATCAGACTGGAGTCCTTACGTGGACAGATAAAGATGTATTCCTTACGTGGAAAGATGGGAGTCCTTACGTGGACAAACCAGAAAGATTGATTCCTTACGTGGAAAGAGGATTGGAGTCCTGACGTGGACATATCAAGTTTGTATTCCTTACGTGGAAAGAAAAAAAATTGATGCCTTACGTGGAAAGAAGATGTGTTCCTTACGTGGAAAGACGTGATTCCTTACGTGGAAAGATGGAGTCCTAACGTGGACAGGTCCGGACGAGGTTATTCCTAACGTGGACGGTGTTATTTCTAACGTGGAAGAGTTTATTCCTAACGTGGACGATTTATTTCTGACGAGAAGGCAGACGAGCCATCCCCAGCAAAGTTGTTGAAGTTTTTCCAAATTGACGAAGCAGGCGTCCTGACGTGGACAGTGTTCTATCTCTGCGATGATAAAATCTTTTTAGGATGACGAAAATAATCCCCAGCACGGTCGCTACGAGATCAGTGGGTTGCCGTAACAGTCAGATTCAGCTGATGAATGTCGTTCCCCAAGCAGGGGTGCAGTTTATTTCTGCGGTGGGCAAATTTCTGGTTTCCTAGTATTCAACCGTCTCGTACCGCGAATGTCTGAAGGCTCCAGGCTCTTCACCCAATCGGGTCCAAGTCGCTTGAATAGGGGCAGCTGTTGCACCCTAAAATTTGCTCAACCTCATTCACTTGGTTTATGTTTCAATATCATTAGCATTTGCATATAGAGTCATGTACATAGGTTACCCATCTGCATAGCATAAGCATAGAAAGTCATCCAACAGGGGACCAAGCATTATTTTCATCTCTAGAGGCCTATCAAGAGGTTATTATCCTGATTCAATCTCATCAGAAAGAATTGGGAAGCTATCAAGTCAATGGATCAAGCAGTGCATCTATCTCCTAACTGAGTGTATCTGGGGATCAATAAGGAAAGTATGAGCTGTGAATTGAAGGCATAGGGAGTATCTAGACATCTTGGAGGACTTAGAAAGTCATTTGAATAAGGAGACAAGTCATTGGTGTAGTCACAAGTATTGCAGTTGAAGACAGTCAACTAAGGTTTCATCTGGGTCAACCCTGGGTCAACCCTAGGTCAATTGACTGATGGAAAGGCATTGAGGGCTATTGAAGAGATGTGGGGTTCATCATTTGATATGGAGAATAAGGATATGTTGTTATGCTAAGAAGAAATCAAGAGAAATCAAGGAGAAGAGGAGGTTCTAAATTAGGGTTTCTATGTAAAATCCCCTAGTTTAGGTCAAATTTCCAAGCAAGATAAGTCAAAATGCAAGCTTCAAATGGATCCTTGGCATACATGAAACTTGTAAAGGGTCTCAAGACCTTTAATTTGAGTGGTGGAAGACATCAAGGAGATTTATAGAACTCAAGTTATGGTCCTTGCAAGTTACAGGTCATCTGAGGTATCTGAAATTTTGTCTGTGAAAGTGACTTGACTTCCAAGCAATTTTTACCCCTCAAGGAGATTTCAAATGAATTTTTGGTCAACATAAGAGTTGTTCCTAATTGTCTTAGCTTTCTAGAATGGTATAGTATGCCTTCATATGATTTATGGAACTCTACTTATGGTCTTAGCAAGAAAAGGGTATTTTGGTCATCTGAGGATTACAGGTCATTCTTAGCCTATGCATAAAACTCATACAAGGGAGCTTCAAATGAAAAACTTCCCAACATCAAAGTTGCTTAAAATGCCATTTAAGTCAAGAAAAGAAGTCATGGAAGTTTGGAAATGTATGGAATGAGACTTGCCCAAAGTTGGTGAAAAATGACCTAAAAAAGGCATATAACTTGAAAAAGTTCAAGTTGGAAAATGGTTTGAGAGATCTACAAATCCAATATGGGTCATCCAATATACCAAATTGATTCCCAACACAATTTTAAAGACATTGGTTCAGCCACATTTTTGAGTTTAGGCTTAAAAATTGGACTTCCTTTGTAAAGTTGTTTCTTGCATCATAAGGCAACATGGTAAAACTTAACACAAGGCAAGTAAAAGCTTGGTTTTGCATACATACACTCCTAATATCTCATGAAAGGAGATTTTCATGCAAATTTACCCAAGGTGCAAGCATGAGATGAGATGATTCAAGATACCATCAAATGATAAATTCATGAAAGTTCCACAAGTTTCTAGATCCCTCTAGGACCAATCTAGAAGCTTCTCATTCTGTTAATCCTCACCTACATAAGGAAATGAAGCCATTTGTGCATTGGTTGGTGATTCTTTGAGCTTGCAAGCACTACTTTGATTCCTTCACTCTCATTTGCATTTTCTCTTCAAACTCCATTAAAACTTCATCAATCATCTCAGTTTCTGTTATCATCATCATCCACCATTATCATAGAGTAATTGGCAAAGGAAATTGAAGGGAATTCGTGGCTGGTTAGGGTGATCCAAGTTTACACTCCAACTTGCATGAAGAGAGGGATAAGGTGATTCAAGAAGATTGAGCCACAACCATTGCAAACAGAAGAATCAGCACCATTGGAGGAGCATCTAGAAGCCATTACAAGTCTTGAATTGCAGCACAACTACACCTGCCATCATCACTTGCAAGGTAGGCATTTCCCTTCGAATCTCCTTATTCATTAAGTTGTAGATCATATGGTTAGGATAAGGATGCTTAGAGACCATAGGGGATTGAATTCTGAGAATTAGGGAGACTTCTATGAAGTTCCATGGCAGGTCACCATTTCTGTAAGTTCCAAGAACAAGCTGTGCATTAGGTTGTAATTGATATGGGATAGCATGGAATGATGAGGGTAGCATGTAGAACAATTTTAGATCATTAGGATTGAGGTCTAGCAAGGTTGATGTCAGAAGAGCATGGTGAAACCCTAGCTTTCGTGCCCTCTGTTTGGGATCTACAAGGAGTGTTAGCAAAAACTAAGACCAAGCATGGATTCCTTATGATTAGTAGATCATTTTAGGGTTTTGAATTTTTCATTTTCATCAAGTGATCATGGAGAACGATTTGGTTGAATTTTCGCGCATGGATGCTGTGTCACTGAAACCCTAATGTTTGGAGGAAGACGATGGCCAATGGCCCTTGGATCTGAGGAGGAAGCTTGACTTGACCAATGATCTAACGCTCCACGTTCAATCTGAGAATTGGTGGGAAATTTCAAATAATGAAACGCACCGTTTCATTTAGTAGGGGGAATTGGGCTCAGCTTCTATTGGCACCCGCGCGCGCGTGAAAGCCCAATAATTTGAACTGATGGTCTTGCTATTCTCACCCCCTCCCCCTATTTCTTTATAATTCATTTTAATTTCTTTTCATTTTGCATTTATTTTTAAAAAATCATATCAAATTGAAAAAACATAATTTTTTAATAATTCTTTTTGCATAATTTTCTTTAAAGAGTCAAGAAAATTATAAAAAATAAAAATTGCATTTTATTTTTTATTTGATATTTTTCCCATATTTTCCAAATAAATGCCTATTTTAGGGATTTCATTTCATACATGATTTTGATAATTTTTGTTCTACTAGTTACTTTAATATTTTTCATCCATTCTTTTTAGGTTGATTACTAGACATTGTTAGCTTGTACATGCAATTTAGTTCATATTTTTAGGAATTAATTTGAGGTGATTAGTTTAGGTGAAAACAACATGAATAAAATTAGGGTTTTAAATCAACTTAGGTGAGATAGTTTAATTCTTTTAGGAAATTTTCATTTGATTTTTGGGGTATGGGCTATAGGGGTTATGGGTATAGGATAGATCCCCTTAGAAATCACTAGGATTCCCCTACTGCTATTGGTATATTACTGCTATATTTGATAGATTGGTGTGGTGTGCCCTCTGGGGATTATTGATTTGTCTGTGTGGGTATTGGGATTGTCTGGGGATTGGGGAAGCTGAAGACTGATGATGATGAAGCCATTGGAGATCCAGAGCTTGAAGACCAACTTCCAGAGTTGATGAGGAGGTTCCTGCTAGCAGCTGTTGAAGAGATTAGGGTTTAGGAGCTAGGCAAAGCTCTAGATTAGAAAGCTTGATTCTCAAACATGGAAGGTTTCGACTGCCTCCATTCCTCTCTATGATACAGAGTCTCTCTAAGACACTCACCCCCTTCCTTTGGAAGGCTTGGTGCTATTGTCTAGGGGATAGAACTCTTGATAGAAAATATCTTATGTGTTAGTAGCAGTTGGTTTGCCACCCTTGGTAGTCAACTAATTGTTTAACACCCAATTCACTCTTGTGATTGATCCCTCAGCTTGGAGGATAGGACTGGAAGAAAAGCCATTGTAGACTGAAGATTGATGATCAAGACCTTGCTGGAAGACTGTGGGGATAGAGATGGATGCTTGCTGAAGCCTGTAGCTGATTGGAGATGACTTGGAGTCAGATGTTGTTTCAGAGCTGCTGATGCTGTTTATTTTTTCTGCTGTATTTCATTCTTGATGTATTGATTGGTTTTCTGGACTGTATTGTTTGCTGTTTACCCTATTGGGTTGAAAGTGAATCCCGTTCACTTTTGCCTATTGTTTTCTAGGTTCGAGGTTGAGTGGGACTCCCTTGCCTCGCTTGTACTGTTGCATCCATGCATTTTACTGTTTTACTGTATATATCTGATATTGTTTTTGTTTCCGCTTATCCCGTAGGATCTCTGTTTCTCTCTGTGCAAGAGAGGAGCATGATAGACACTAGGTCTTAACCCATGCATGATAACATTAGGTTAGTTTGATTCCCTTCGCAACCATAGGTTAGAGTTCTATCCCTTCTTCCTCAAAACAAACAGAAAAACACAATAAAGATTTCAAATACAATAAAAGACACTTCTTTCGTAAAAGAATGTGAACTCATCAAGACATCATTTTTGTCCGCTTGGACTGCTAATCAGAAAACCTTTTTCAGAAGGAATAAAATCAATCAAGACAGACTTGTGTCGTACGTGGCCCGAACTACGTTTGCTCTGATCTTTCATGCTGTGTGAAAGTACGTAGGCATAGGATGCGATATCCTAGCGAGCAACCTTCCCCTCCTTCCCGTAGGTAGGCGAACTACGTTGACTCTGATTTCCCGTTCCAGACGGGAATACGTAGGCATAAAGTGCGATACTTTGCCGAGTCATTTTATTTTTCATTTCATTTTCTTTTTAACCCTTAACCCTTAGAATAGATAGAATAACAATCCATACCCGAAAACAAGCGTGGATCCCGTCGAGTACGACGGACGTAAGGGGTGCTAATACCTTCCCCTTGCGTAACCGACTCCCGAACCCAGGTTTTGGTTGCGACGACCATACCTTTCCCGTGTTGTGCGAGGTTTACTCTAAGCGTTTCCTTTCCCTCCCGTGGGATAAATAACGCACGGTGGCGACTCTTCTGTTCAGCCGGCGCCGATTTTCGCAGTAGCGACAGCTGGCGACTCTGCTGGGGATCCAACGTCCCCTGGCTACTAAGGACTGCGATGGTTCTTATGCATTTGGGATCCAACGTCCCTTAAGAGAGTCAATCCTAACGCTTGTTTTCCCGTCGAGGATTTTGTATGGATTTATGTTTCTGACCTTTATTTTCATCATTATATACATATTGGTTATTATTGCTGTATTGGGGTGTGACGGGTGTTCTGATATTGAGTGATATTGGTTCTTATGCAAACTTTGTATATACTTTATATCTTTACTCTTAGCACTTTTCCTTTAGCAAGCAAACTTTAGCAAACACAAATATTAACAAGAGGTTCCTGTAGAGTACTACAGATGTTTAAGATGTGAAATACCTACCCTAGGCATAACCAACCCCCGAACCTTTGATCTCTCTTTGCTTAGCTTTAGGCCTTGCTTTTTGCTTTGAATTTTTAAAGGTTTTTCTTTCTTTAAACCTTTATTTTTTGGATAAATTAAAGATCAGTTATGAATTTGATGGATTAAGATTCAAGTTAATCAATAGCTTGGTATCACGATTCTCACTGCAACACCAGGCATCCGCAAACATGATAAATGTCTGACCTCGCTGCTAGACCACCAAGTCTAATAAACATCTGACATCGCTGCCGGATAACCACAAAGTAGATAACATCTGACATCGCCGCCAGACAACCACAAGGTAGCTAACATCAGTTGGCATCGCCGCCAAGCTTCGACAAAGTAGATAAAATACCTGACATCGCCTCCAGGTAACCACGTAGTCGATAAACATCTGACATCACCGCCAGAACAACACCATGTTGAAGAATATCTGACCTCGCCGCCAGATAAACCTTAGGTTGAAAAACATTTGACATCGCCGCCAAACAAACCCAATATTGAGAAAATACCTGACATCGTCGCCAGGCAACCAGAATATTGATTAAGATCTGACATCGCCGCCAGAACTCTGCAACCAGTTAGTAAACATCACTTGGCATCGCCGCCAAGCTCCCATAAAGTAGACACAGTTCCTGACATTGCCGCCAAGTAACCACAACATCGATGAACATCTGACATCGCCGCCAGAAATCTACACACATATGACATTGCCGCCAGAAATCTGCGCACATCTGACATCGCCTTAAAAAATAAGTGGTGTTGATAACATCTGACATCGCCGCCAGACAACCACAAATCTGATAACCATCTGACATCGCCGCCAGACAAACTGCAGGGAATAAAACATCTGACATCGCCGCCAGAACTCTGCGCAGTTAGGAAACAACTGATAAACATCCGACATCACCGTCAGACGAACAAACTGTTGACAAACATCCAACATCGCCGCCGGATAAACCCAATGCTGATAAACATCCGACATCGCCGCCAGATACACAAAAAGGCATAAATCTGATACACATCTCACATCGCCGCCAGACAACCATAAAGTCGATAACCCTCTAGAAAATCATAAATCTGATAACCATTTGACCTCACCGTCAGACAAACACCATGTTGGTAAGAGAATCTGGCATCGCCACCAGACCATCGCTAAATAAAAGCGAGAATCAAATCCACAGGTAAAAACTTCTAACATTGCCGTCAGACCTTCGCTAAAGAAAAGCGATCATCAAACCCAAAGGTAAAAACTTCTGCTGGGAGTAAAACGACCTAACCTCACCGTCAGGCATCCGCGCCATTGAGAAACATCTAACCTTGTCGTCAGACGTCTATTGCAACCCATAAACAACGAACTCACTGTCAGGTCATCGAGAAGCTAACAAACATCTGGCATCGCCGCCAGACAGACACAAAGCTGAGAAAGATTGGCTGATAAACCTCTATAAACAAGTAGACAATTGCTGAATAGAACAAAACCTCGAACCCGAAGACCAAGATCAACCCGAAGCTGATAAACCTCTGACATCGCTGCCAGATAAACACAAAGTTGGGAAACCCCTAACCTCGCCGTCAGGCATATGTTAAATAAAAATAGACATCTAACCTCATCATCAGATTAACACCAAGTTGATAAACTTCTGACATCACCGTCAGGCACCCGCTAAATAAAAGCGAGTATCTGACCTCGCCGTCAGATTAACACGAAGTCGACAAACTTCTAGTAAGAACTCCTAAAGGAACTCCTCTGGGGAAAAGATAAAACTTGAACTGGGGAATCAAAGAAATACTCAACCCAGCAACTTTGTCGATACTTCACTGAGAAGCACAAGATAACATGAACACCGTTATCCCGGATCTTTTGCCGAACACGTCAACCTTCCGGAGATCACCTGAAACAAGAATATAACCACCTGGCTTACGTTTCACATGCACATGTTTGAATATGGTGTAATGCTCCATACGAAATGGAAATGCTACGCTTTTCAAGGGATGCTATGCAAACATGCAGATGCAACGGAACCGAATCAGCAAAATAAATGCTAGAGATACGGAGACCACCCTGCTGGGAAAAGAAGACGACCCTGCTGGGGATAGAGATACATGCCAGTAAACTGGACTTAAGCTGGGGAAGAAATCCTTGAATAGCTTCCTAAAAGAAATTCCTGAATAGCAAACGAACCTGCTGTGGAGATAGAACAATATGCCAGACGGTAATTCTACTCTGTTGGGGATTATATCAAATCCTGCTGAGGAAAAATCCATGAATGACCTTCCAGAATACAAACCTTTTGGAGAATAGGCGACCCTACCGGGGAAAAAGAACCACACACGGGAACCCGTCTGCCCGCTGGGGAATCAACGACTCTGTGGGAGATAACGGTCCACCTTCCGAGATTAACCACACTCCACTAGGGACATCATCCCTGAATAGCCTGCCAGAATATAACATTCTGGGGAACAGGCACTTCTGTTGGAGAAATGACGCAAACTGCGAAGACTTCATTCCAATCCACGGGGCATACTCAGTTGGGGAAGATACGTTCCCCCCGACTCCACTGGGGATAACGCAATGAGGAAATCACGATCAACCTCTGCTTGGGGAGATGAGGAATGGACTTATCAATGGCAACTTAACCTCGGAGGGGATACAAAATCATCTGCTCAGACTCTATGGGGATTACTTACTCTGCTGAATAAGCCAATCTTGCACCGCCGAGGAATGAACGCACACAGACAATCTGCTAGAGCCACATGTATATTGACCATCCTCTAGGGAAGATTACACACCTACTTAGTGGAAGGAAGTCCGACCTTGACTTGCTGAATAGTAAGCACATATCTGCAATCTGCGAGGATTAAATGTGTGCCGACCAACTGCCAGGTATAAGCATACACACTATCTGCTCACAACTCTACTGGGGACAGAGATACAAACTCCCATTGCTGATGACGGACTCTGGTTGGGGAGAACAACCTTGCTTGAGTAACTGCCCCAGTGTAGTTCAATTTGCCTCAGTCTAAACTCTAGGACGAAAAGGAAAGCTTGCCATGAAACGACCTCCAGATGGCTTATCCCTGAATTTGCAACATGAAAGGATTCGTACCCAATTTTACCCCAGTCCGGGGATCTCTACAACATCTTCCTTGAAAGGAAACCTGAACTTTCTGTACCATGCCGGTTTGGTATGAATTGCCTTAGCATTTTGAACCTCGAAGAGGTGCTCATATTAATTTCCCTCTGGCCAAGAATAGCCTGGGTGCTCTTAGGGTAATCTTCCCCAACCTCGCAATGACTTTGCCCCTGATTGGTTGATTGGTGAAGCATTAACCCCTGACTGCGAGAGATTTACCGAATCTCAACCCGATTGCCCTAGGTTAATTGTCTTTTGGATGGCTGACTCTCATGATGTGATCATTGGGTATAGCTGGTCTAGGTGGAGTATTCAGGCATTCTGCATTCTATCCTGATCATACTTTCCACAATGGAAACTTTCCTACTGTCAAGCGCTTACTCACAAGTAAAACAAATTGTTCTACATAAAAGATATATTAATGCAATGCATATGACAGTTTTTGAAATCCAAGTTTATTCACTGGAAAAACATTTGTGACATAAAGTGAACGAATTACTTATCAGAATGTCAACATTAAAACCTGCAAGTTGAGCAAAATCCTTTTAGGAGTCGGTTTCGACGCGATCTTTACCAAAGTATGCTTTCGAAACCACCATGCTTCAATTAGGACTTTTGGAAGGTTGTAACTTGGTCAGGTTCACGGTTTGAAAGAAAGGATATAAGGCTCAAAGTTTATTTTAACCCACCCATTCTCCGTGATGTTCTCCCATCTTATATTCAGCTAATTCGACACTAGCGCTCGCCTTTCAAAGGTTGAATAACAAGAGTGAGGTTTAGGAAATCATAAGATTTTGGGGTGACAGTCACTCGCTTTTCGTCTTTTGGTACCTGGAGTCACACGACTTGTTTTCTCGAGGATTTTTATTCTGATTTTCCAATTTTTGCCTTGACTGGCTCTTTTGAGCTTCTTTGATTTCAAAGTCCAGCAGGATGCCCTCATTTTTGGCTAAGCCACTTGTTCTCAAGTTATTGACTTAGTGGGCTTCTTCTTTCAATTCTTTTCTTTTTTCCTCTCTTTTTTTTGAACAAATCATGTGACACCGGCTTGTCTGACTTGTTAAAGGGATTGTGACTATCCCACTCCTTGGTCGGCAAGGGATAAACACTGTGGTTTTTTAGGCACGACCTATAGAGGTGTGATTGACCCTCGAACGGGAACACTCCTTTTTGCAATTTGGACGCTTGGTCAAATTAACTGACACCTACCCTGCCCCGGGTTAAGATTGAGGGTTTTTTCGTTTTTTCAGAAAGAAACTCCTACTACTAGGCTCAAAGGGGTTGACAAGGGATTATCATCCTTATATCTCCGGTGTTTAGGAATTTGAAACAATGCCTCATATCATCAGAAGGTTTCATTCAAAAGCATACAATCGGAAGTTCGTCTTTCAAATTTTGTCATCCTCCCCGGATTCCGCTTAAACAAGCGTTAGACATCAATTAAAAAGATAAGTGAACACAAATGGGTTTAATCAAAAACATGCATATTCATTTCATTATCATTGAAAACAACCAGTTTTATAAGGGAGATTTGCATTTAAACAGGAAAGAAACTACAAATGCAAAGAAATGACATGATAAAACAAAGATTGCCAGCTTTTGGGGAACCGGGCTTTTAAATCTTGACTTGCTGCTGAGTCAACCATCTTCAGAATTTCCTGTCTAAGTCAATCTGATGTACTTCCGAACCTCCGCCCTCAGTGGATTCTTCCACGACATGAACTGATACACCCACCTGGCTGGATGAAGGAAGATTGTTAATCTGAATACCCTGAGGCGTGATCGAGAACATGTTGGAGTCCAACAGAGTCTAAACCTGGATCTTAGGCACCTTAGAGTTCTCAGTTGAATGCCCCTGTGCCCCAGCGTGGTACCCACAGTAAGCGTTGACATCAAAACCTGGTGGATACGGTGGAATCACGAGATTAACCTTCTTTGGCATTACCAGTCCACCCTTGATCAAATTCGGCAACAACTGGCTGTATGATATCGGCAGCTGAGTAAAATGTCTCTCTGGCCTCCTTGGTCTTTGCCTGGCGTGCTGACGCAGCTGATAACGGCATGACCGTTGACTCTGGCGAGAAAATGATATCTGATACAAAGACCCAAAAGATTGTTGACTCTGAACAGTTGAAACATCTAGAGACTGAGTCTGAATTATTAGGGAATCCCTTTGTTCAGGTACTTTCATCCTCAGGCTTGGCCCAGGAACCGGCAATAGCTGTGGGCACGGGGATTCAGAAGTCATAAATTTCAGGACATCCTCTTGGTCCAAGGCAGCTTCAGGAGAAATAAGAGGAACAACCACCCCTTTTGCAGTGAATGGCCCAAGACCACCTGGTACACTTACGCCGCCCGACGCGAATACAACTGCCTTTGCATTGATCAAATCCTGAACTACGTGCTTAAAAGCTTTGCAGTTCTCGATGTTATGCCCCGGTGCCCCAACATGGAAATCATAATGGGCACTTACATCATAGCCTGGTGGTGGCTCACCAGTTAGCAGAGACAACTTTCGTAGTTCGACCAACTGAAGCTGAAGCAAGACTTGCAGCAACTGAGTATAAGTCATTGGAACCTGGTCAAAGATTCTGTCGGGATGCTTCAGCCTTGGAGCATACCTCCTAGTCTTAAGATTGTTGAGAGGTAGTTGCTGACGTGGCAAATCTAGGATCTCAGGTTGTGTAGCAGGTCTTTGAGGCACATCCTGCCTTGGGAGAGATTCCATAGACAAAAGTGGAACGAGCATCTCTACTACATCTTTAGGCATCTGATCACCTTCCTTCCTTATCACATTCTGTATCACTTCTGTGATCAGGCTCATCCGGGTCTTCAGCTAATGAACTTCTTCCCTTAGCATCTTCTGACCCTGACACAAGGCTTGCATGTCCATCGCAAATCGCCCCATCTGGCATCGGACCTCCCTTAATTCTGCCCGAATCTGATCCATTACTCTTCGCTGATTCCCTCGAGTTGGATATCCGTGGAAACTGAACTCTTCAATCCTATTACCTTCAAAAACCAAGCAGAGTTAGTAACAGAAGGCCACCGAGAACAACCTGCGATACAAATGAAAATGCAAGATGCAAAATGCAAACATGTCTATGTATGCACAGGGAGATCTTCCCCTTGATTCCAGTTTCAATAAACAAGAAGCAGAGATGGACAAACACCTTAATAATCTCCTTATATATCAGGTAAAGCTGAGATAATACAATGAACAATGATAAATACCCGCATACAAATATGTATTGATCTCATCCAACATCCCTGGTGATGATCAAGATACAAAATCAAATGAAACTACAAAAGATAAAACTCCCTAGTAGCCATGATCTCTACTCCAGTCCTGAGACTCCTTAAGCATCTCTTTTGTATCTGGGTGATCTGGTCTGGCAACCAACTCTATGACGAGGACATCCCTCTTGCATATCACATCCCGAAGATAATGACAATGATCCTCCCACGCATCTTCGCCGAAGGCATCCTCAAGCTTGGGTCTCTTTGTAACACCCCACTTCCCCAATTAAAATAGTACACGATTAAGTCAAATAATTATCAGAGTTTCCATTCTAAAAGTGGGATATCACATTCAACAAAATTCTACAAAACATTTTATTGTATGATTTTCAAAATAAAGCAGCGGAAAATTATCATTAATATATCATTCACGGCCATCCGCCAAAATACACAAAAAAAACATTCATCATTAAGGTTCACCAAAATATGATACGTCACAGGAATACAACAAATTTATCATAAAACAAATAAACTCCCAAGTCCCGTGTTACGTATCAGAGCATCCTAGGACTCGACTCGCACACCACTATCCAAGCTGGCTATGCACCTGGATTATCTGTACTTCCAAATAAGCACAGACCACAACAACAACAGAGGGATAAGAAAACATGATCAAAATTATCGGTAATAAAATACATGAATAAAAAGGTAGTAAATAAACAAATCATCACCCCACCAAAATCAAACAGGACCTACTGTCCAATCATCAACACAATATATCATAATGCAAGAAGGAAACCCAACACATGCATGCGGTACCGACTCATCATCACTGATGGACACTGGGTCATCAACCCTCAACAAAGGAGCACATCATCACTGATGGGCATTGGGCCATCAACCCTCCACAAAGGAGCACATCATCACTGATGGGCACTGGGCCATCAACCCTCCACAAAGGAGCACATCATAAACATCATAAGAGAGTATGGTTGAATCACTTACGCTTCTCCTGAGACATGATTCAACCCTACCAAGACACCATGTTATGCACAACACCAAATGCACAACTCACAACATCAAGCACACTAAGTGCACACGATCCTACTGATCACATCACTATACATCATACATATATATATATATATATATATATATATATATATATATATATATATACATACCAATCAATTATATCAATCAAGTTAAGTATTAGGGGAATCACATTCGAACACCGAGTACACACGATCCTCCCGATCACCTCACTATGCATCATATACATATTACATATATATGTCTTACCCACCAATTAATCATGTCAAATAAATTCAATATTTCATAATTCACCTTTCCACATTAAGTATACTCTCTTTACTCCTAAACAACATCTCTCGACCTATCACAACCCAAGGAATCCTACAAAATGAATCACAAGGCAAAAAAACACAAAAATTACATTTTGTCACGCTCGCTGGCTCACTCGCCTAGCGAGGCCTCAGCGAACGCTCGCTGCCTCATTCGCCTAGCGAACCTGCTAGCGAAGGCAGACAGTGGCTACTGGAAGTGTTCGCTACCCAACTCGCCTAGCGAATGCTCGCTACTAGCTCGCTCAACAAAGGTGCTGGCGAATGTCTGCGATTTCACAAAAACCTCACTGTTCAGAAATTCATCAGAAGCTCAAAAATCGTTCGATTCTCACCACACTAGTACCTGTAGCCTTAGCCCAACATTCTACAACTAATCTACACGACTTAATCCAATATTTACCCGATAAAACATCAACTCTACCAATTAAATCATTTTCGACCTAAACGGTAACTACTCAGAGCATCCAACAAATCCCTACATAATCACATGCAAGGCTGGAATAACAGAGTTTCACCAATTCCTAACAACATAAACACAATTCATCCATGGAAACAACAATCAGAAACACAATAACAGCCTAATCATAATCATCAAATCCCTATGGGGTTAAGGAATCCCCAACTACCCCATTCATACAATTACCAATCCCAATCCGTTTCTCCCCCATTACCTCGACTAGTTGCTTCGATCGATGAAAAACTTCCAAGAATCCGACAGCCTAGCCTTCTTCTTCTTCCTCTTGTTCTTGTTCTTCTTCCTCACTCTTCTCCCAAATAGACCGTGTTCTTCTTTTCCTTTCTTTCCCAACTCACTAATACCCCATTAAAACACTTATTCCTCATTTCTTTTAATTCCAATAATAATAATAATAATAATAATAATAATAATAATAATAATAATAATAATAATAATAATAATAATAATAATAATAATAATAATACCATTACTATTAATTATCAAGTTATTATCATTATCCATTTTATTATACTAATATTAAAGGCTATAGCTTCTTAAACAATCACCACAAAAGACACGCCGAAATAAAAATAACACCGGAAAGACTAAAAATTAAAATGGGTGTTACAACTCTCCCCCACTTTAATTATTTTTGTCCTCGAAAATTACCTGATGGAAACAATTCTGGATACGCTTCCCGCATCCTGCTTTCCAATTCCCAGGTCACACTTCCTCCTACAACACCTCTCCAAGCCACTTTCACCAAAGATATCTCCTTCCATTGGAGTTGTTTCATCTTACGATCCTCGATCCTCAACGGCATCGTCTCAACAGTAAGATTCTCTCTAACTTGAACTTCATCTCTTTGAATCACATGAGATGAATCTGATACATACTTGCAAAGTTGCGACACATGGAATACGTCATGCAAATTCGACAGTTCAGGCGGCAACGCCACCCTATAAGCCACAACACCAATCCTCTGCAAAATCTGATACGGCCCAATAAACTTAGGTTCCAACTTCTTGGACTTCAACGTACGACCCACACCCGTCACTGGGTTGACTCTTAGGAATGCGTGATCGCCTTCACTGAGTTCCAGCTCTTTCCCCCGGTTATCATGATAGCTCTTCTGCCTACTCTGAGACGCTTTCATTTTCTCATGAATCATCTGAATTGTCTCAGTAGTCTGCTGCACAATCATTGGCCCCAATACCACATTCTCACCCGTTTCATACCAACACAAATGAGTTCTACATCTCCTACCATACAAACCTTCAAATGGTGCCATTCCAATACTAGAATGGTAACTGTTGTTGTACGTGAACTCGATCAACAGTAAATGAGTATCCCACACACCACCCTTTTCCAACACACAAGCTCTTAGCAAATCCTCCAGCGACTGAATAGTCCTCTCTGACTGACCATCAGTTTGCGGATGGTAAGCTGAACTCAGCTTCAACTTAGTACCCAAGGCTTCCTGTAAACTCTTCCAAAATTCTGAAGTAAACCTCGGATCTTTATCCGACACGATACTCGACGGAACACCATGAAGCTTCACTATTACCCGAATATAAACCTCTACTAGCTTCTCCAACGGAAAACTTATATTGATCGGCACAAAATGTGCAGACTTCGTAAGTCGATCCACAATCACCCAAATAGCGTCAAATCCTCTCACCGTATTCGGCAAACCTGTCACAAAATCCATGGTTATACAATCCCATTTCCAAACCATAACTTCTAACGGTTGCATCATTCCAGAGGGTCTTTGATGATCCACTTTTGACTTCTGACATACCAAACAGGCATAAACAAATCGAGCTATATCTCTTTTTATACCAGACCACCAAAATATCTTCCTTAAATCGTGGTACATCTTCGTAGCTCCCGGATGGATACTCAAACCACTACGATGTCCCTCATTCCGGATTGACTTCTTCAACTCATCATTATCCGACACACAAATCCTGCCTCTGAATCTCAACACACCTGTGCTATCCAACTTAAATTCACTATCGAAGTCACTCCCTACTCCCGACATCAGATCCACTAACTTCATATCTAGCTTTTGGTTCTCTTTAATCATATCCAAGAAATCATTGTTCACTTACAACCTGCCCAACATCACACCACCTGCCGTAAACTCACAAACCATGCTCAAATCCCTGAACTTCTCAATTAGCTCCATTTCTTTTACCATTAAAACCGACGTATGAATTGTCTTCCTGCTCAAAGCATCGACTACTACATTCTCCTTTCCTGGATGATAACTCAAACTGAAATCGTAATCCTTCAAGAATTCCAACCATCTTCTCTGCCTCATATTTAGCTCCTTCTGATCAAACAGATATTTCAGACTCTTATGGTCACTGAACACCTCAAATCTCGAACCATACAAGTAGTGCCTCCAGATCTTTAACACAAAAACTACCGCAGCCAATTCAAGGTCATGAGTAAGGTAATTCCTTTCATGCACCCTCAGTTGCCGCGAAGCATATGCCACCACCTTACCATTTTGCATAAGAACCCCGCCTAATCCCATCTTAGACGCATCACAATACACCACAAAAGGTTCACTCGGATTTGGCAATATTAACATCGGTGCCGTATTCAATCTCTTTTTCAGTTCCTCAAAGCTTTCTTCACAAGCAATATCCCATACAAAAACTTGATCCTTCCTCGTCAACTGGGTCAAGGGCAACGCCAAACTAGAAAATCCTTCGATAAACCTTCGGTAATAACCTGCCAAACCCAAAAAGCTTCTGATTTCCGTTGTTGTCTTCGGTGGTTCCCACTATAGCACTACACTCATTTTCGACGGGTCCACCGCTACACCATCACCAGATATCACATTGTTGCACCCCAAAATTTGCCTAACCTTTTTCTTTACCTAGCTTGTGTTTCATTGCATTCATTTTAGCATTATCATCTGCATTGCATTGACATGTGTGCAGGAGATCAAGAGGTATGACTACCAACACAAGGCTACCAAGGTTATGAAGCTATCTAAGATTCTTTATTCAAGTATCCAAGGGTTCATATCCTCATCAAAGAAGTCAAAGATCCTCAGAGAAGTGGCTAGACAGTTATGTGCACATCTTCTAACTTGAAGGTTCTGTGAAGTCATCTGATTATGTTAAATCCATGGATATGGGTGTCAAGCATTAATAGAGCTCATATGGTGTCTTTATAGTTATTATGGGGTTTGGGTAAGGCATTTTGCAAAGTATAAGAAGCTACAACCAAGATTGGTACCACTAGGGTTTTCATTTAGTCAACCCTAGGTCAACAGTTGATTTGAAGAAGGTTGAGGTCTAATTTCAAGGCCATGTGATCATGGAATGATGTGTTGAGACACAAAAGGGATTATCCAAAGACTATCTCATCATGAACCAAGAGCGTGAGGAGTTCCTAGGCTAGGGTTTCTAAGCTTGACAGTGTAAAATCCCTTGGTTTAGTGCCTAACTTCAAGACCACATAACTCAAGATGTGATTTTCATCTCACCTTGACCCTAACATGATTGTTGTAGAGCATGATCATAGCTTTAATTTAAGTATTAGAAGTCCTTGATAGGGTTTATAGAACTCAAGTTATGAAGCAGACAAGTTACAGGTCATTAGATGAATGTGATTTTGGTACTTAAAAGTCAACCAACTTCCATGCCATTTTTGACCTAGAAGGAAGCTTCTCCCTGACTTCATGCCAACATGAATGTTGTTCCTTATCTTCTTAGATTTCCAAAAAGTACTAGAAGTCCTTGATTGGATTTGTGTAACTCAAGATACATTGCTTGCAAGACAGGGGCATTTTGGGAATGTGAGATTACAAGTCATATTGGATTATAGGTCCATTTCACCATCATACATACCTCAAATGGAAATTTTTCGAACTTGAAAGTTGTTCAAAATGATGTTATTTACCCAACCAAGCACCAAGAATCCATTGATATGGGTTGTAATGAAGAGTGTGTGAATAAAGTTTCATGAATGAACCATTAAAGGCCTAAAAAGATCAAAAATTCAAATTTATTCACAATGGCTCAAAATAATGTAAACTTGTGCATATTTTGAGTGCATTTGATGTTTTAAGAACTTTGGCATTATTTTAATTTCAAATTGAGACTTGTTTCATGGCCATTTCATGTGTTACTTAAGAGTGAAGCAACACTTCCAACACACACCATAAGATGGAACTAAGGAATCAATCTTGGCCCTTCATGTTCATAGTGTATTCAGCAAGCTAAATGAACTGAAATGGAAGCTTCCACACACCATTTTCGTGACTGTCATAAAGTGAAAAAGAGAAGAAAAGTGAAAAATTGAATTGGATCATAGAGCCAATTTTAAGCCTCCATTTCAGCCCAGATCAACTCTATATAAGATTTTGAGTGAGTTTAGATGAAGGTTGGTGATGGATTGATCAAGAACAGGTAATACACAGTTGAGAAAAGTGATTTGTGAGGGATTTTCGAGTTTCAAGATTGAAGCAGTTTCTGAAGAAATTGAAGGTTCAAGAAGCATCTCCAATCATCACCGAGTGTTTCTACATAGCTTTGATCAAGAATTGGTGCTTGAATCTACCTCTGTTGAAGCATTTTATCAGGTTCTTATCTTTCACGATTACTTCTAAATTATGATGAATTAGAGTGGATTATGCATGTGTTTAGGTTGCTTTTAGGTCCTAGATGAATTTAGGATTAGTCTTGAGGCTGTTTGTGAGGTTTCTTGACGATGCAATCAAACTTTGATGAATCGGTTAAGGCTTGTTCTTGGTTGAAATCAAGATTTGGACATAGATTTATGATCAATATAGTGTGTAGATTAGATTAGTGGAAAGAATTTAGAGATTGGTGAGGATTGTTGTTGACACACCATTTCTGTTTGGCTTCGTATAGCCTTGATCTTTGAGAGAAAATGAAAATGGATGTTGGTATGTTGTAATACGTGGAAAAAGGAATAAATTGGTACCATTTTTGTAAGATTTGGTGATGTTTGAGTTTCTGGTTATTTTCCCCTCGCCAGAGAAGACGACCGGAGTCTTCTCTGGCCACCACCAGATTCCCTCCCTTTGTTTCAGGTTTGAACGAAGAAGATAGTGCCTCAATCGTTAGATCCATATGACTTCCCTTGACTAAGTAAGATAATCCAGCGTGTGAGATTGAGAGTCAGCCTTATTGACCATTGACTTGTTGATGTGGCGTGACGATGAGGGTTAGATATGATTACTTTCTGAGTGAGTGGTGTAGATTAAGACTCGCCATAGGGTGAAGTCAACTGAAGAGCACACAAGCATCAATGAAATGATGCGTTTCATTAAACCCCCTCAGTGCACGCGTGGCAGGCTTGTGAGCGTAGGATCCATTGACTAGTAATTAGATCTGATGGTTGTGACTTTTTCATGCAACTTAATTCATTTTAATTCATTTTCTTTTTATGTTTTATTCTTTGATTCATTTTAATTCATAAAAAATAGGAAAAATCATCAAATAATTTTGAAAAAAATCATGAATGATCCTTGACATTTCCTTTAATTTTGTGAGCTTTTTAATTTCATTTTTGATGCATTTTGGATTTCCTGTGTATTTTTCATTTAGATTGTCATTTAAATAATGTCAAAAATACATGATTGGCTTGCTGATTTTTGTATTAGATCATGGTTATGATTTAGGATATGAATTTTTGCATGATTGCTCTAGGCATCTTAGGTGACCCATAAATATTTTTCTTGGATTTTTAGGGTTCCATCTTGATAGGTTTTGAATGAATTCTTTAGGACCCTCCCCATTTGAACTTCCCATAGCACACCTTTAGATTTAACATCTGGTTAGTACCCTTAAACTTAGAGTTTGGCTCTGAAATTTTTATCATAGTGTTGCACCCCAAAATTTGCCCAACATTTCTTCACCTAGCTTGTGTTTCATTTCATTCACATTAGCATTATCATTTGCATTTCATTGACATGTGTGTAGGAGATCAAGAGGTATGATTACTAACCAAGAGCTACACAAGAGTTTGAAGCTAGCTAAGATGGTTATTCAAGTGTTCAAGGGTTGATATCCTTGTCAGGGAAGTTAAAAGATCCTCAGAGGGAGTGATTGAAGCCAAGGGTGAAAGTCTCCTAACTTGAGAGTTGTGGGAAGTCATCAGATGATTATGAAGCCATGAAGTTAGACTTGAGGTATTGAGAGAGCTCATGAGAAGTGTTGAAGATCACTTTGAGGCCTAGATAGGTCATTGTGCAAGAATAAGAAGCCTCAGCCATGATTGGTGCAGCTAGGGTTTGACTGGGTCAACCCTAAGTCAACTGAGGATTTGAAGGAGGTTGAGACCTAATTCAAGAGCCATGTGATCATGGATTGATACATTTAGATGTTATAAGGATGATCCCAAGGTTAACTCATCATGATTGAAGAGTTTGAGAAGTTTCAGGCTAGGGTTTCTAAGGCTTGACAGTGTAAAATCCCCTAGTTTGACCCCTATCTTCAAGGCAATTTAGCTCAATATGTGATTGTCATCTCATCTTTCCCCCAACATGATTGTTATAGAGCATGATCTTAGCTTTAATTTGAGTACTATAAGTCCTTCATAGAGTTTATAGAGCTCAAGTTATGGCTTTGACAAGTTACAAGTCATCTGAGGAATGTGAATTTGGAGCTTGAAAGTTTCCCAACTTGCATGAAACGTTTTCCCTAGAAGGATGATTCCTATGAACTTTTGGTCAACATGAATGTTGTTCCTTATCCTCTTAGCTTTCTAGAAAGTACTATAAGTCCTTGATAGGATTTGTAGAACTCAACTTATGGCTTTGACAAGTCAAGGGTATTTTGGACATTTGGTGATTATAGGTCATTTGTGATCATAGGCCATTTTCACCAACTTAGAGGCCTCAAATGAAATTATGTTCAACTAGAAAGTTGCTCAAAATGGGGTTTTAACCTTGAACATGTATCAAGGAGGCATTGAAATGGCTCAAGGAGAGACTTGGTTCAAGAAATTTTGAAAAAGAAAGAATTAAAAGGATTTAATGGTCAAAAATTCAAATAAGTCATTTTGTGACCAAATGAAACAAAATTATAGGTCAAATTGATTGGAAAAATGATTCTAGAAACAATGGCAATGTTAGAATTTTGATTTGAGGTCATTTGAATAGCATTCCATTTCATTTCTTCATGATGAAGCAACATAATCAAATGCATACCTTTGGCTTGCAAACAAGGAAAATAGCACACTAAACTCATTCAATGTCTCATGAGAACTTGATTACACACATAGCCATGCCAAGAAGGAGTCAGAATGGTGGTTGCCATGGGTGATATTTTGAAGAGATTTTGAAAATCCAAAATCTCATTTGGATGGATCCAGAAGTTTCTAGATGAGTCTAATCACTTCTATATAAGCTAGTGAGTGAGCTCAACCATTTTTTTGGAAGGAATTGAAGCTGGTAAGAGAAGGAGCCATTGAAATTTTGAAGGTTCAAGTTGAAATCGGGTTTTCAATTCAAGGGAGAATCAAGCTAAATCAAGGTGTTCAAAGGCTTGGAGAGTGAATTTGGAACGTGTCTGCATCATCTTGGCAGTTGAAGTGAGCAAGAACCACCTCTGTTACCTCTCTGAAACCAGGTTTGTATCTTTCATCCTTATGCATAATTTAGGAGGGGAAACTTAGCAATTCACATGTGGTTAGGATCCTTGCAACCTGTAGTTGGATTTAGGATCATAAATTGGTGGATTAGAGACAAATTAGGCATGTGACCATTTTCTGTTGAGGATGATATCTCACGATTCTTGAAGGATTATTCATGATTGGATGGTGGAAATTGATCAGTGAAGAGTGAGGATTAATTTGAGACCTTTAATTTAAAGAATGGTGAAAATCAAGATTAGGAGGAATTCTGAAAATGTCATCGTGTTTTGAGTTAGAGATGGAATTAGAAAATTCTGAGGTTGGATTCATGATCAGCATCAAATTTGGAGTGGGATAGTGATTGGTTTTGTGGTTTTTGATGACCTGTGGAGGTTGGCTCACCGGAGAAGACGGTGGCGCTGCAACTCAGGCCACCGTCTGAGAACTCCCTCCATTTCAGTTCAAATTTGGGACGATGAACATGGACCATCAGATGAAGGGTGGACCTTTGACTCAGGCAAGGAACGGATGGCCACGATTGCACCTCAAGCTCTGAAGAGAAATTTCAAATGAAACACACCGTTTCATTAATTGAATTGTTTTGGGCTTAACATTCAGAGTGATATTCACACTCCCCTTGGGCCCAATTCTTGAATTGAACTAAGCTGGATTGCTATTTGACACGCTTGTTTTATTAATTTCTTTTATTTTCTTTTAATTTTCTTCATTTCATGTGACTTAGAGATTAATTCATAAAAAATAGAAGATTAACTCAATTAATTCCAAACTTTTTTCCCCTGATTCATGATTGAATCTAGAGTTTTGTAGATAAAATATATTAATAATTCATGCATTGTTTATTTTTATTTGCGTTTTTGAATATTAATTGATATTAAAATAGCCATGGTTGATACCTTGTTTTAATGAATTTGGTTTGAGCACTTGGTGATGATTCTTGCCTTGATTTTTTGTGTGTAGCTAGAATAGATATGCATGTTCCCCTTAGATTTTTCTCACATTTTTGTGATGAATGTAGGTGGTAGTTTTAAGTTGAAACTTTAGGTGCTCCATTTTTAGGGTTTATGTTTAGTACCTTGTGATTTAGGTTTTATTTCTAGGACTTGGTGGATGATTCAACCTCTGAATTTTGTATGGTAGATTCATGATTGAATTAGGTTCCCATAGTTATTTTTGTAGGATTTTACAATTGGTTCTAGTAGTTTAGTTAGGACTAACTTTAGTACTAGGGTTTAGGTGATCCTAACTTGCTAATTCAACTAGAATGACTTCTTTAGTTCCCTTAGATTAGGGTTTTGCCTCTCTTGCTCTTGGATGGTTTTGAAGACAAGTTTGGGCTACCATGGATTGAATGGAGAAGTTTGGATGTGAAGATTTCCCTTCTTTTGGTGTAGTGTTGGTTAGGTGTTAAGATTAGGGTTTGTAGGCAGAGCTTCTAGATAGATTCTCTTCTTTCATAAACATGGAAGGTGTTGATCACTTCCATTCTTCCCTATGATGTAAGGTCCCCTTGTGAAAGCCTCATCCCTCCTTTGGTAGGATGTGTGGCTCTTTACAAGTTGGTAGAACCTTTGAGGGTTCCTTTCTCTGATGATGGAATGCTTAGTGGTGACCTTTGGTCTTCACTCTGTTGTCAATCATCCAAACCTTGCTCTTGTTAGATGAATCCTTCTCCCTTGCTAGAGGATAGAGTCCTTGTTAGAAGATTGAAGATGTTAGAAGAATACCCTTGGAGCTGAAGCTTGAAGATCAAGAAGAACAAGTTGACACTTGTGGGAAGAAGATCAAGCTGAGATTGAAGAAAGAGCTGAAGCTTGAAGAAGATGAAGAACAAGTTGATACTTGTGAAGGGAATCCATTGGAGATTGAATGAAGAAGCTGAAGCTTGAAGTTGGAAAGCAAGTTGATACTTGTGAGTGCAATGCTTGGAGTACCTGAAGGAACAATTTGATGCTTGCTAGTGGGATTGAGGCCTGAAGGTGGAGTTTACTTTGGAGCTGAGGCCTGAAGAAGAAAGGATAAGTTGATACTCATGTTTGATGTATTAGAAGCCTGAGGAAGCAAGCTGACACTTGCTATGGAAGATGATAGCCTTAAAGGGCAGTTGAGGACTGAGGACTGAACTGCTGTCAGAAGATTGCTTTGCTGTGAAGCTGTGGAAGCTGCTGATCTGTTTTCCTTATTGTCTGTTTCTTTCTGTGCAACTGTATTGCAGTGACTTGTTTGATTTGCTTGATGCAGTAGAATAAGTTCATGTTTAGATTGTGTTAAGCTAGGAGCATGATTGCACTAAAGATTGAGTTGCTCCCTCTGCTTGTATTTTTACTGTATGGCTTTGCTTGCTGGTATTTGGTAGAGCCCAGCTCCCTTGCCTATGTGGTTTGTGATTTGCTTGATGGCATTTTATTTCTCTGTATGATTACTGTTATTCATATTTGGCTTGAGGTTAAGATGAGCTTGTGGAGGCTGATGCCCCACACACATTTCCTCCCTCACTTGCATTGCATGCATTTTACAGTCGTTTACTGTTTACTGTTTAAGCTGGTGCTTTATCTGTTTCTGTTTATCATTGACATGATCCCATAGGAATCTCACTTCCTTTGATAAGGAAGTGATGATTAGAACTTTTGGTTGAAACCTATGCATGATAACTTCTAGGAGTTCCCTGTTTCAAACCTCAACCATAGGATGAATCCTTGGCATGACAACATTAGGACTTGATAGTCTCCCCTTAGTTGAGCCTGTTCTCTCTTCTCATCTCAAAACGAATTAAAATACAGTAATAAAGGTTAACTGATGTCGTACGTTACGAGCCTTAAGCTATCTGAGAAAGGGTTGTTGGAGAGTTTCTTTTCAACAGTCTGGATGTTTAGTATGGTACCCTTTGGGTGACATGCGACGCATTCACTCTCAGGTCATAGTCTCTAGTGCGATATTGGTTGCAAACATCCATAAAAAACAGTTCTTCCGTAAAAGACAGAAAACAAACTTCAAACCTTTTTGCCCCGTGGGCCCATAATTCAAAGGAAGCTTTTCTGAAGAAAAGAGTTTCGTTAACTCCTAGTTCTACCGCAAACGGTAATGCCTAAGTCTCCAAGGGTCGAGCTGCGTACACCAAACTGCTGGAACTGTTTGTTAACCCTACTCGGAAAAACAGATGAATCTGAATTCCCGTAATCCGTATTATCCCGAACTACGTAAGCTCTGATCTCTCATACCTGTTGAGAGTACGTAGGCACAATACCGATGTATTGGCGAGCCACCTTTCCCGTCACCCGTAGTTAGTCGAACTACGTTGACTCTGATTTCTCATTCTCTGATGAGAATACGTAGGCATAAAGTGCGACGCTTTGCCGAGTCGTTTTATTTTCTTTTTATACCGGCCTTGATAGGTAGATAGTAAACCAACCCGTTAGATAAACACAACAAGCGTGGATCCCATCGAGTATGATGGACGTGAGGGGTGCTAATACCTTTCCCTTGCGTAACCGACTCCCGAACCCAGACAATGGTTGCGATGACCTTGTCTTATACCTTTTCGTCAGGTTTTTCCGATCGTTTCCTTTCCCGTTCTGAGGGATAAATAACGAAAGGTGGCAACTCTTCTGTTTTGCCGACACCTTATTTTCGCGGTAGCGACACATAGGTTCATGACATCTTTAGGGACCTCTAGTATTTTTGGTAGATTATTTAGGGATTATTTCCTATATTTCTTGGATTTTACATGGTGGCTGATTTTAGGATGACCCTAACTTAGCATATAACATAGTTTGACACCAAAAGTGATCTTTAGCAAACTTTAGATTCCTCAATCCTTCTTGCTAGTATGGAGCATAGGTTGACACCTTGGTAGAATGATTCTCAAACACTTAACATGCCATTAAGTTCCCTTAGGTTGAATTTCCTTAGAGCTAAAGATTGAAGGTTTTCTTTAGAAATTCTAGGTGAATGATTTCTCCTATTTAGGTGTTTTGCTTTGCTTGCATCCATCCCTCCACTTCTTATCCTATGATTCAAGGTTCCTTGTGGGAGCCTAGTCCTTCCTTTGGAAGGACCAAAGGCATACCATGAAGGTAAAACCTTTGAGGATACAATTATCCTTGATGTTGGTTGAGTGCCATGAAGGATACCTTTGGTATACTTCATGCTTCCCATCATCCTTCCAATCTTTGATTTTGGTTGAGTGCCATGAAGGATACCCTTGGTATACTTCATGCTTCCCATCATCATTCTAATCTTTGATTTTGGTTGAGTGCTATGAAGGATACCTTTGGTATACTTCATGCTTCCCATCATCTTTCCAATCATATAGACTTTGGTTGAGTGCCATGAAGGATACCTTTGGTATACTTCATGCATCCCATCATCCTTTCAATAATCCCTTAGCTTGTTTTCTCTCCTTCCATGGTTGATTCCTTGATGTGATGCATTTAGGATAGAGCTTCATGAATAGATATTCTTGTTTAGGTGCATATTTGCATTAAAGGTTGAGCCAGTCTCCCTTTGCTTGTTTTCATTAAAGGTTGAGCCAGACTCCCTTTGCTTGTTTGTTTAACTGCTTTCATACTTGCCTCTGATGTTTGCATTGAAGGTTGAGGTGATCCTCCTTTTCTTGTGTGTTCTTTTTCTTTTATGTTTGCATTAGAAGTTGAGGTTTCCTCCTTCTGCTTGTACTGATGTATTGCATATACATGTCTTTATTTCAGTAGCTTGATAGTTGTATTCATCTGCTTAGTGATTTTTGCTTTGTTTCTATTTCCCCTTTAACATGTTCCCTCAGGATCTCTAACCTCTCTTCTTCAAGACAGGTTATGATAGACTTTAGGATGAATCCATGCATGACAACATTAGGGTAGTTTCCCCTTAAAACTCAACCTTAGGGCCATATTGTATGATAACTGTAGGATTTAGTTTTCCCCTGTAGAGTCCCTCTTCTCTTTCTCATTTCCAAACAACATTAAAACACATAATAAAGGCAAGTTGGTACAATACGTTACGAGCCTTAAGCCACTTAGGAAATGGTTATTGGAGGGTTTCCTTTCATTAATCAGGATGTTTAGTATGGTACCCTTTGGGTGACATGCGACGCATTCACTCCTGAGTCATAGTCTCTAGTGCAGTACAAACTACAAACATCCATAAAAAACACTTCTTTCTTAAAAGACAAAAACAGACATTCAAACTCTCTTTTTGCCCTGGGGGCTCTTAATTCAAGGAAAACCTTTTCTGATGAAAAGAGTGTTGTTAAACTTCCATTTTACCGCAAACAGGCATTGTCCCTAGCTGCTGGAACTGTTGTTTAACTTTACTCGGGAAAAACAGATGAATCAACCGGTGTTCCGTTTTATCCCGAACTACGTTCTCTTTGATTTCTCTGATGAGAATACGTAGGCACAAGACGCGATGTCTTGGCGAGCAACCTTCCCCCCTTCACCCGTAGTTAGCCGAACTACGCTGACTCTGATTTCTCGTTCCAGACGGGAATATGTAGGCACGGAGCGCGATGCTTTGTCGAGTCACTTTTTTCAATTTTCTTTTCCTTTGAGCCAGCCTTGATAGGTAGATAGATAAACAACCCGTCAGATAAACACAACAAGCATGGATCCCATTGAGTACAACAGACGTAAGGGGTGCTAATACCTTCCCTTTGCGTAACCGAATCCCGAACCCAGACTTGGTTGCGATGACCTTGTCTTTTCCTTTTCGTTAGGTTTGTTATGATCGTTTCCTTTCCCTTCCTGTGGGATAAATAAAGAAAGGTGGCGACTCTTCTGTCTTTGCCGGCAGCTTTTTTCGCAGTAGCGACAGCTGGCGACTCTGCTGGGGACTCCAACGGTTCCCTATGCGAGTCAATCCTAGCGCTTGCGTGTTTATCTATTGGGTTTGCATTTATTTATCGCACTTTACTTTCAGTATAATATGATTATTTGTTGTGCTGTTGTGGGAGGGAGATTCTGATGAGTGAGAAGCCAGACCCAGGCTTGAGAAAAAACATAGCATTAGAGTGGAGATTAGTGGGGGCGTGCATGCTTTGCATGTACTAGTGTCCCGCGAAATCCGCGCTCAGGCGAGATTCTCTTGGATGGTTTCTTTTCCAACCCTTTGGGCTTTAGGGGACTTTATACTTGAGAGTTGTCGACCCTGGGAACCGATCATTTGTGACTTAGTTAAGTGAGGCCTCTTCAGGGAGTGATGATGCCAAACCAGAAATGGTGAACGTATCATCATTTCGTGAAAGTCTGTGATGCTGAGAAACGCATAGGATGCCGAACCGTATTAGTGGATAGGTTCATACCCGTGAGTGGGACTGGGGTTATGCAGGGAACCTTGACCTTCAGACAACCTGTTTTTCTCTTGACAGTTTGAATCAGTGACATTGATATCAGAGGTTTCTTTATTATCAGAGCTATGTTGTGTTCTCGTCAGAGCAGAATTTTGGTCCTCTACAACCACCGACACAACACTCTTGATCTCCTGCTGCATTTTGCATTTGCATTTGCATTTTCATTTTTTGGCATCTCATTAACACGTATCTATGTTGCAGGTGCACTTTTCCCCTTTGATTCTAGTGATCTGGTTTCTTATATCCGCCATGGGATCCTTGAGGAGGACTGTTGCTTACAAGCTCCCTACTCCAGATATTAGTGCTCTGTCCAGTTTGATTCGTTTGGATGATAGATGAGCCGTGAGTGATTTCAGGAAGTCTTATGGGAAGTTGCTTGATGTTGTTTGCAAGCTCTCAGTCCATCAAATGAATGGTTTGTACGCTTTGTTGCAGTTCTACGACCCTCAGCTCAGATGCTTCACATTTCCTGGCTACATTCTCGCACCTACCCTGGAAGAGTACTCAACATTGTTGGATATACCTATTCGAGACCGGATGCCATTTTACCACACTGACGCTAAGCCTGAACTGGCTAAGCTGGCTGCTGCTTTACATCTGGAGGCCTCAGAGTTGGATGGGGGTTTGAATCAGTGGAACAGAGTGCCCGGTTTCTCCTTAAAATTTCTCATTGGGAAGGCCCAGTAGTGCACTAAAGATGGATGTTGGATAGTGTTCAATGCTATTTTGGCTCTCTGCATTTATGGTATTATTTTGTTCCCGAATATGCCAGACTTCATAGACTTGGATGCTTTTCATATCTTTGCTTCAGGCAACCCAGTGCCCACATTACTCAGCGATGTGTATCACTCAGTCCATTACAAGAATGAAAACAGAAGGGGAAAGATGGTGTCTTGTTGTGTTCCCTTGTTATACAACTGGTTTGCTAACCACATGCCCAAAGCAGGTTCTTCTGTCTCTTCTAGGAGCCCACTAGTTTGGTCTGAATACCTAATGAGTTTAACCGCTGAGAATATCACTTGGTTCAAAATGGATAGGCTGGGTATAGAGCTCATATATAGTTGCAGTGGTTTTCCCAATGTTCCTCTAATCGGGAGAAGGGGTGTATCAATTACAATCCATCGTTGTTGATCAGACAGTTTGGGTATTCATTAAGGGATCCTCCTGTAGAAGAAGAGGTGCAGGAATCTATGTACCTTACAGGGTTGTTGAGTAATGACATGTTGTCCAAACTTGAGCATGCTTGGAACAACGTTCACAGAAAGGGTAAGACATCCTTTGGGAAAAACAATAGCCGTGCCTATGACCCTTACTTAAGCTGGATCCAGGACAGGGCAAAGATGATTCTGATGCCATTTCCTTCAGCTACACCTCCTTGTGCACCCAGAGTTGAAGATCCAACAACGGTGGATATTCAGAAATACAATCAGCTTCAAGCCGAGAAAGAAGCGTTAGTGAAAGCCAATGAAGCATTAGAGAAGGAACTTGCTCAACTCTGCCATGAGAAGAATGAAGCGGTGTACTCCTTTAAGAAACAGACCGAGCTGGTGAACCACTTGGGCATGAATCTAACCAAGCTGACTAATGCTAAGGAACGCCATGGATTAGATATGAAGGCTGTGAGCAGTGTGTTGGCCACTAAAAAGAAAGAGTTGGATAAGGCGTATCTGAAGATCTCCAAATTCAACACTCTATGGAATGCCACTTTGACTAGTCACAAAGAGTGTGAAGATAAGTTGAAGCAGCAGGTTGCCAAACTGAAGGTTCAACTTAAAGCCCAGCATGAGAAGGTTGAAGCTGAAGCAGCTCTCAGGCATGTCAGCAAACGCAAGTTGGAAAAAGCCACAACAAACCTGAAGGATTGCAAACCCATATCAGATTCCAAGAAACGTAAGTTGGAAGATTGCTTTGGGAAAAGAGCCTGGGAAGACTTCGTTAAGGACATCCAAAACACCTTCAGGAAGAGAGAGCTACTTATCCGGGTTTTGCTCACCAGGCCCAATCATCCAGAGACAAAGGAACTACTAGAAGATTTCCGTGCCCGCAGCCGTACTTGACTTCTTTTGTATTTCTTTGTAACTTCGTTCGCTGTTGTATTGTTGACCACCACCAGGCCTGTTGGTTGGGGTTAATCTTTCATTTCACTTGTACTCGGCTACGTTTGTACTCTGCCTTCGTGGGCTTTTCATATATATATATATATATATATATATATATATATATATATATATATATATATATATATATATATATATATATATATATATATATATATATATATATATATATATATATATATATATATATATATATATATATATATATATATATATATATATATATATATATATATATATATATATATATATATATATATATATATATATATATATATATATATATATATATATACGAGGTGTTTTTTTCCATGGCCGGATACTAGACTTTATTTGTCTTGGAACTAGAATCGAGGGGGAGTTTCTCCTAATGCATAGACACGTGTCTGCATTCGCATAAGCATCATTTTTGCATAGCAGGTATCGTGAGCATGTCTATCTAACCCTCTGTGTTTTAAAGGTTGTTTCAGGATTGATCGCAGGTTGATCCGAGCAATGGAACAGGTACAAGCGGAATTGAAGGACGTTCAGAGCCAGCTAGGGCAGTTCATGAAAGACATGCAAGCATTGCGCTAGAATCAAGATGCGCTCAAAGAGTAGAACAACCAGCTGAAGAGTCAGGTGGGTTTGATGGTAGAAGTATTAAGGAATGTACTCAGAAGAGAATGTGAGGAAATGCCCGAAGCTGCTGCCAGCATACTTGCTCCACAGGTGTTTGAAGAACCTGCACCGAGGCATGGTAGGCCTAAAAGACTCTCTGCACAGCTTGAAGCTCAAGAATTTCCCCGTCAGCTACCACGTCCGGTTTCTCAGGACAACCTTAGAAGGTATGGTAAAAGGATGAAGTTGCCTGATAGAATCTTCGATGAAATCCCGATGGATTATGCTCAGTTGGTGCAACTCTTGCTCCAACTTCAATTGGTTGAACCTCGAACTTTGGCTCCATTGACTGGACAGCCACCACCAGGCTATGATGCGGGCGCCCATTGTGAGTTCCACTCCGGGGCACCGGGGCATAACATAGCGAACTATAGAGCTTTTAAGCACCAGGTTCAAGACTTGCTAGACTCGAAAGCTATTGAATTTGTGCCGGGCGGCATGAATGTATCAGGAATCGATATTCCTATTCCCCCACCTGAAGCTGTAAAAGGTTCGGGGTATATCTTGGAATCGTTGGAGTCTGAATCCCCTTGTCCGCAGCAGTTGCTGGTTCCTGGGCCAAATCTGAGGATGACAGTGCCTAAGCATAAGGAATGTCTCAACCAATACCAGCAGTCTCATGCTTCTCAACAACAAGATTATCGTCAGCGCCATAATCAGAATAGGCCTCGTAGTAACAATCTGAAAAGAAGGAATGCTCTCCTTCATCCAGTGCCTATGACGCCCAGTCAACTACTACCGCATCTAATTCAGTATTCTTTGGTGGAGCCCAAGCTGCTCAAACAGGTGCCAGAGCCGTACCCTCCCGGGTATGATCTCGATGCTAGATGTGGATATCATGAGGGATCCATGGGGCATTCAACTGACAATTGCGAGGCTTTTCAAGCCAGGGTGCAATTGTTGATGGACAGAAGGTGCATATCCTTGCTAGAGGGAAGGCTGGTCATCCATGTCAACTGTTCATCTTATTGAGTCTGAAGACTTCAAAGGGTCGCTCCCCTCAGCAGCAAATCAAGTGTGAAAGCCCAGTTCCTAGAAGCTGGCAATCTGCATTTTATCATGTCATTTCTTTACATTTGTAGTTTCTTTTCTCTTTAATTGCAAATTTCGTTTGTAAAGCATGTTGTTTTTCAATTGATATTGATAATGAAATAAATATGCATGTTTTTAACTAATCCATTCGTGTTCTCTCTATTGCTTTCTTTTATTTCGAACGCTTGTTCAGGTGGAATCCGGGGAGGATGACGAAATCCAACGATGCGTAAGCTTCCGATGCTATGCTTTTGAATAAAAAACCTGTTGAGGATGTATAGGCATTGTTTCAAATCCCAAACACCGGAGAAATAAGGAAGATAATCCCTTGTTAACCTCTTTGAGCCTAGTAGTAGGAGTTTCTTTCTAAAGATGGAAAACCCTCAATCTTAACCCGGGGCAAGGTAGGTGTCAGTTAATTTGATCAAGCGTTCAAATTACAAAAGAAGTGTCCGTTCGAGGATTAATTACACCGCTATAGGTCGTACCTAAAAAACCATGATGGTTAAACCTGGCCGATCAGGAGTGAAACAGTCACAATCTCTTTTCAAACAAGTCATACGAGCCGTTGTCATGCGATTTGTTCAAAAAAAAAAAGAGAATCAAAAGAAAAGCCCGCTAATTCGAATCTTGCAAACAAGCGACTTAGGCAAAAATTAGGGCATCCTGCTGGACTTCAAAATTGAAGAAACTCAAAAGAGTTAGTCCAGGCAAAAATTAGGGAACGAAAAGGAAAATGCGAAAAGGATTACAAAAGAAAAATCCTCGAACAAAGAAAGTCGTGTGACTCCAGGCACTGAAAGACGAAAAACGAGTGATTGTCGCTCCAAAAACGTGTGGTTTTCCCGAACTATCACTCCTATCATACAACCTTTGAAAGGTGAACGCTAAGGTCAAATTAGCTGAACGTAGGATCGGAGAACATCAAGGAGAATGGGTGGGTTAAAATGAATTTTGAGCCTATATCCTTTTCTTGTAAACCGTGAACCTGACCACGTCACAACCTTTAAAAGTCCTAATTGAAATAGGTTCATTTTGAAAGCATACGTCAGTAAAGATCGCATTGAAACTGACTCCTTGAAAGGATTCCACTTACAGCGTTGTATTAGTGTTGACATGTTGATGAATGATTCATACACTTTATGTCATAAATTTTTTTCAGTGAATAGATTGGATTTTCAAAACTACCATATGCATTTCATTTGATATGTATTTTATGCAGAACAACTTGTTTTACTAGCGAGTAAGCGCTTGACAGCGAGGAAAGTTGCCACAATGGAAAGTCTGACCAGGGCAGAATGCAGAACGCCTGAACATTCTGGTGAACCGGGGCAAGCTATATCAAATGATCACAACATTGGAGTCAACCATCTAGAAGTCAGTTAATCCGGGGCAATCATGTCGAGATTTGATGAATCTCTCACAACCAAGGGTACTGCTCCCCTAAAATCTGCCCATGAGGGGTAAAGTCGTGACAAGGCTGGGGCAGGCCACCCCGAGAGCGCCGAAGCTATCCTTATCCTGAAGGCGATTAACTTGAAGCATCTTTGTGAGGTTCAAAGTGTTGAGACCGTTCATGTCAAACGATCAGGGTACAGAGATCTTAGGTTTCCTTTCGAGAGGATGATACGGAGATCCCACAGGCTGGGGCAAAAGTTGAAAGCGAAGGAATCGTTCCTCTCCATGTCGGCAGAGTTTGTCAGAAGTTGTTAAAATTCTGGGGAAAGCCATCTCGAGTTCGTTTCATGGCATGTTTTTCCAAGCAAGAGTAAGGTCCTCAGTAGGTTCAGTTGTGTTTCCCCATGGAGTCTGAACATGGGGCTATGAGCATTGATTTGTCTCCCCAAACGGAGATAGATTCTCCCCAACCAGAGTCCATTCCCCAGCAATTAGAGTTGGTATCTCTATCCCCAGCTGAGTCATGCACAGAGGTGTATACTCGTTCCCAGCAGTGGGTCAATGTGCAGTTTTCTCGTAGAATACTATCCGTAAGTGTTCAGCTCTCGATAGTTCAGACTGAAGTCTCTAGCAGAGTTGAACTCCCCACAGAGTTGTGCTCTCCCCGGCAGGTAGAATTTATTCCAGCGTCTGGTTATCTATCCTCGGCCGAGTTTGCAGTTCCCCAAGAGGGCCGAGTCCGGGAAGGCCGTTCAGGCCAGTGTTTGTCTTTTCCAGCAGGAGAGAGTATTGAATAGCTGTCGCTATATTTCCCCATTGGGGTCCGTATCTCCAGGAAGATTCTATCTGCGAAGGCCGTGCAGTTTATTTCTGTGATTGATATCTTTTCCTCAGCAGTTTGTGGTTCGTATACCCAGTTGAGCGAGTACAGGTTCTCGTAGAGCTTTGTTTCCCAGTGGAAAGTCGTCTGAGGTTCGTTTCCCCAGGTTAAGTCCAATTGAGATTGGTGTGATTCCTTCTCCTCAGCAGGATGACTCCTTCTCTCAGCAGGATGATTTCTTCTCCCCATCAGGATGGTTCTTTCTCCTTGACAGGAGGATTTTCCCTTCAGCATTTATTTTGCTGATTTGGCCGTAGCATTTTGCATGATTGCATAGCATCCATCCTAAAACGCGTAGCATTTCCATCGTATGGAGCATTATGCCATTGTCAAGCATATGCATGTGAAACATGAGCTAGGTGGGTACTATTCTTGTGTGCAGGTGTTCCTCAGCAGAGTTGTTTGTTCAGGATGATTCTTGAATTCCTCAGCAGAGTTTATTCGTCCAGGATGATTTCTGAATCCCCAAAGCAGAGTTACTTGATAGTTCTCCAGAATCCCCAGCGGAGATATCAGGTTCCAAACAGAGAAGTTGAAACTTCCGTTGAAGATTTGATTATCAAAGTCCGGCAGCAATGCCAAACTCCCCCTGACTTACTGATGAAGTTCGAATGTGATGTCGAGAAGTTCTCCTAGCTGACGCGGAGTGCCTGACGGCAAAAGGTTAGATATTCTGGTTCATGATTGACTAAGGATTCTATTTCTAGACTTACTGATGAAGTACGACTGCGAGGTCGAGAAGTTCTCCTAGTTGACGCGGAGTGCCTGACGGCAGAAGATTAGATATCCTTATGGGTTCATGATTGATTAAGGATTCTATTTCCCGACTTACTGATGAAGTCCGACTGTGATATCGAAGGAGTTCCTCTAGCTGACGCAGAGTGCCTGAGGCAGAAGTTGAGATCTACCTATTGGTTCATGATTGACTAAGGATTCTATTTTCGACTTGATGACGAAGTCCGGCTGACGCCCGAGAAGTTCCTTGAATGCCCGACAGCATAATTGACTTGATTGTCAAACGTCCAGTGACCTGACGAGTCCAGAGGTGACGTTAAGGAATTCTTCTGCTGTGACGTAGAATGCCTGACGACATAATCGACTATCCTTCACCAGTTACCGTGTAACCAGTGATCCCTTATTGACTTGATGATTCAGTCCGACAGAGAGTGTCAAACGTTCCTAATGACCTGATGAGTCCATAAGAATTCTTCTACTGTGACGCAGAATGCCTGACGGCAAAATCAGCTATCCTTCACCAGTTACCGTGTAACCAGTGATCCCTTGATAACTTAATGATGAAGTCCTGCAGCGAAATCAGATGATCATCCTGACGGAGATTTTAGTTTAATTATTCACCAGCTTGTTGCCGTGCAACTATCATTTCAGTTTCCGAAGATTTTCCTGCCAATCAGAGTATCGTTTACTGGTGCGGTTGGCAAATTTCAGGGTTTATTAGTATTCAACCTTCTTTTACCTTGATTATCTGAGAGTTGTTAGCTTCTCATCCAGTCAGGTCCAAGCCGTTTGAATAGGGGCAGCTATTGCACCCCATAATTTTCCTAACCTTTTTCTTTACCTAGCTTGTGTTTCATTGCATTCATTTTAGCATTATCATCTGCATTGCATTGACATGTGTGCAAGAGATCAAGAGGTATGACTACCAACACAAGGCTACCAAGGTTATGAACCTATCTAAGAGTCTTTATTCAAGTATCCAAGGGTTGATATCCTGATCAAATAAGTCAAAGATCCTCAGAGAAGTGGCTAGACAGTTATGTGCACATCTCTTAACTTAAAGGTTCTGGGAAGTCATTTGATGATGTTAAATCCATGGATATGGGTGTCAAGAATTAAGAGATCTCATATGGTGTCTTGATAGTCATTATGGGGTTTGGATAAGTCATTTTGCAAAGTATAAGAAGCCACAACCAAGATTGGTACCACTAGGGTTTTCATTTGGTCAACCCTAGGTCAACAGTTGATTCGAAGATGGTTGAAGCCTAATTTCAAGGCCATGTGATCATGGAATGATGTGTTGAGACACACAAGGGATGATCCCAAGACTATCTCATCATGAACCAAGATTGTGAGGAGTTCCTAGGCTAGGGTTTCTAAGCTTCATAGTGTAAAATCCCCTGGTTTAGTGCCTAACTTCAAGACCACATAACTCAAGATGTGATTTTCATCTCACCTTGACCCTAACATGATTGTTGTATAGCATGATCATAACTTTAATTTGAGTACTATAAGTCCTTGATAGGGTTTATAGAACTCTAGTTATGAAGCAGACAAGTTACAGGTCATCTGATGAATGTGATTTTGGTACTTGAAAGTCAACCAACTACCATGCCATTTTTGACCTAGAAGGAAGCTTCTCCTCAACTCCAGGCCAACATGAATGTTGTTCCTTATCTTCTTAGCTTTCCAAAGAGTACTAGAAGTACTTGATTGGATTTGTGGAACTCAAGATGCATTGCTTGCAAGACAGGGGCATTTTGGGAAAGTGAAATTACAAGTCATTTTGGATTGTAGGTCGATTTCACCATCATACATACCTCATATGGAAATTTTTCACACTTTAAAGTTGTTCAAAATGATGTTATTTACCCAACCAAGCACCAAGAATCCATTGATATGGGTTGTAATGAAGAGTGTGTGAATAAAGTTTCATGAATGAACCATTAAAGGCCTAAAAAGATCAAAAATTCAAATTTATTCACCATGGCTCAAAATAATGCAAACTTGTGCATATTTTGAGTGAATTTGATGTTTTAAGAACTTTGGCATTATTGGAATTTCAAATTGAGACTTGTTTCATGGCCATTTCATGTGTTACTTAAGAGTGAAGCAACACTTCCAACACACACCATAAGATGGAACTAAGGAATCAATCTTGGCCCTTCATGTTCATAGTGTATTCAGCAAGCTAAATGAACTGAAATGGAAGCTTCCACACACCATTTTCGTGACTGTCATGAAGTGAAAAAGAGAAGAAAAGTGAAAAATTGAATTGGATCATAGAGCCAATTTTAAGCCTCCATTTCAGCCCAGATCAACTCTATATAAGATTTTGAGTGAGTTTAGATGAAGGTTGGTGATGGATTGAGCAAGAACAGGTAATACACAGTTGAGAAAAGTGAGTTGTGAAGGATTTTAGAGTTTCAAGATTGAAGCAGTTTCTGAAGAAATTGAAGGTTCAAGAAGCATCTCCAATCATCACTAAGTGTTTCTGCATAGCTTTGATCAAGAATTGGTGCTTGAATCTACCTCTGTTAAGGCATTTTATCAGGTTCTTATCTTTCACGGTTACTTCTAAATTATGATGAATTAGAGTGGATTATGCATGTGGTTAGGTTGCTTTTAGGTCCTAGATGAATTTAGGATTAGTCTTGAGGCTGTTTGTGAGGTTTCTTGATGATGCAACCAAACTTTGAGGAATCGGTTACGCCTTGTTCTTGGTTGAAATCAAGGTTTGGACATAGATTTATGATTAGTATAGTGTGTAGATTAGATTAGTGGAAAGAATTTAGAGATTGGTGAGGATTGTTGTTGACACACCATTTCTGTTTGGCTTCGTATAGCCTTGATCTTTGAGAGAAAATGAAAATGGGTGATGGTATGTTGTAGTACGTGGAAAGAGGAAGAGATTGGTACCATTTTTGTAAGATTTGGTGATGTTTGAGTTTCTGGTTATTTTCCCCTCGCCGGAGAAGACGACCGGAGTCTTCTCCGGCCACCACTAGATTCCCTCCCTTTGTTTCAGGTTTAAACAAAGAAGATAGTGCCTCAATCGTTAGATCCATATGACTTCCCTTGACTAAGTAAGACAATCCAGCGTGTGAGATTGAGAGTCAGCCTTATTGACCATTGACTTGTTGATGTGGCGTGACGATGAGGGTTAGATATGATTACATTCTGAGTGAGTGGTGTAGATTAACACTCACCATAGGGTGAAGTCAACTGAAGAGCACACAAGCATCAATGAAACGATGCATTTCATTAAACCCCCTCAGTGCACACGTGGCAGGCTTGTGAGCGTAGGATCCATTGACTAGTAATTAGATCTGATGGTTGTGACTTTTTCTTGCAACTTAATTCATTTTAATTCATTTTCCTTTTATGTTTTATTCTTTGATTCATTTTAATTCATAAAAAATAGGAAAAATCATCAAATAATTCTGAAAAAAATCATGAACGATCCTTGACATTTCCTTTAATTTTGTGAGCTTTTTAATTTCATTTTTGATGCATTTTGGATTTCCTGTGTATTTTTCATTTAGATTGTCATTTAAATAATGTCAAAAATACATGATTGGCTTGCTGATTTTTGTACTAGATCATGGATATAATTTAGGATCTGAAATTTTGCATGATTGCTCTAGACATCTTAGGTGACCCTTAGATATTTTTCTTGGATTTTTAGGGTTCCATCTTGATACGTTTTGAATGAATTCTTTATGACCTTCCCCATTTGAACTTCCCATAGAACACCTTTAGGTTTAACATCTGGTTAGTACCCTTAAACTTAGAGTTTGGCTCTGAAATTTTTACCATAGGTTCATGACATCCTTAGGGACCCCTAGGATTTTTGGTAGATTATTTAGGGATTATTTCCTATATTTCTTGGATTTTACATGGTGGCTGTTTTTAGGATGACCCTAACTTAGCATATCACGTAGCTTGACTCCAAAAGTTATCTTTAGCAAACTTTAGATTCCTCAATCCTTCTTGCTAGTATGGAGAATAGGTTGACACCTTTGTATAATGATTCTCAAACACTCAACATGCCATTAAGTTCCCTTAGTTGGAATTTCCTTAGAGCTAAAGATTGAAGGTTTTCTTTAGAAATTCTAGGTGAATGATTTCTCATATTTAGGTGTTTTACTTTGCTTGCATCCATCCCCCCACTTCTTATCCTATGATTCAAGGTTCCTTGTGGGAGCCTAGTCCTTCCTTTGGAAGGACCAAAGGCATACCATGAAGGTAAAACCTTTGAGGATACAATCATCCTTGATGTTGGTTGAGTGCCATGAAGGATACCTTTAGTATACTTCATGCTTCCCATCATCCTTCCAATCTTTGATTTTGGATGAGTGCCATGAAGGATACCCTTGGTATACTTCATGCTTCCCATCATCCTTCCAATCTTTGATTTTGGTTGAGTGCTATGAAGGATACCTTTGGTATACTTCATGATTCCCATCATCTTTCCAATCATCTAGACTTTGGGTGAGTGCCATGAAGGATACCTTTCGTATACTTCATGCTTCCCATCATCCTTTCAATAATCCCTTAGCTTGTTTTCTCTCCTCTCCATGGTTGCTTCCTTGTTGTGATGCATTTAGGATAGAGCTTCATGAATAGATATTCTTGTTTAGGTGCATATTTGCATTAAAGGTTGAGCCAGTATCCCTTTGCTTGTTTGCATTAAAGGTTGAGCCAGACTCCCTTTGCTTGTTTGTTTAACTGCTTTTATACTTGCTTCTGATATTTGCATTGAAGGTTGATTTGATCCTCCCTTGCTTGTGTGTTCTTTTTCTTTTATGTTTGCATTAGAAGTTGAGGTTTCCTCCTTCTGCTTGTACTGATGCATAGCATATACATGTCTTTATTTCAGTAGCTTGATAGTTGTATTCATCTGCTTAGTGATTTTTGCTTTGTTTCTATTTCCCCTTTAACATGTTCCCTTAGGATCTCTAACCTAGAGGTTATGATAGACTTTAGGATGAATCCATGCATGAAAACATTAGGGTAGATTCCCCTTCAAACTCAACCTTAGGGCCATATTGTATGATAACTGTAGGATTTAGTTTTCCCCTGTAGAGTCCCTCTTCTCTTTCTCATCTCCAACAACATTAAAACACATAATAAAGGCAAGTTGGTACAGTACGTTACGAGCCTTAAGCCACTTAGGAAATGGTTATTGGAGGGTTTCCTTTCAGTAATTAGGATGTTTAGTATGGTACCCTTTGGGTGACATGCGACGCATTCACTCCTGAGTCATAGTCTCTAGTGCAGTACAAACTACAAACATCCATAAAAAACACTTCTTTCGTAAAAGACAAAAACAGACATTCAAACTCTCTTTTTGCACTGCGGGCTCTTAATTCAAGGAAAATCATTTTTGATGAAAAGAGTGCTGTTAAACATCCATTCTACCGCAAACAGGCATTGCCCTTAGCTGCTGGAACTGTTGTTTAACTTTACTCGGGAAAAACAGATGAATCAACCGGTGTCCCGTTTTATCCTGAACTACGTTCGCTCTGATTTCTCTGATGAGAATACGTAGGCACAAGACGCGATCTCTTGGCGAGCAACCTTCCCCTCTTCACCCGTAGTTAGCCGAACTACGTTGACTCTGATTTCTCGTTCCAGACGGGAATACGTAGGCACGGATCGTGATGCTTTTCCGAGTCACTTTTCTCAATTTTCTTTTCCTTTGAGCCAGCCTTGATAGGTAGATAGATAAACAACCTGTCAGATAAACACAACAAGCATGGATCCCGTTGAGTACAACGGACGTGAGGGGTGCTAATACCTTCCCCTTGCGTAACTGACTGTTGCACCCTAAAATTTGACCAACCGGTTCCCATATCTGGTTTATGTTTCGACGCATTTTGCATTTGCATTTGCATTCGCATACTACATGCATTGCATTTTCTCAGTCAGATTGATTTTATCGGGATTACAGCCCCTGGCGTTTCAGGCAGTTCAGGCCGGTTCGAATAAGTGTATTTGAGAATTTGTGCTCGTCCCGGTATTTCCAGATTGCGCTGTTGTTTTTAAGGATATTTCGGCGTCCGACTTTTACCGTCTATTTCGTTATGATTGCGTAATTGTTCTCTAATCGATTTAATCGGCTTCCTGGTTTTTTTAGAATTTTCGCTTTTATTTTCTAGATTTTTAATGCATTTATAGATTTTTAATAGATTTACTTGAGTTAGTAGATATTAAATAGGTTAATATTTTTTTAATAGAATTTAATGGATTTTTTTTATAGATATTTTCTTATAGAATTAAATAGATTTTTCTAAATTTTTTAAATAGATATTCTCTTTTTTAAATAGTTTTAATAGATCTTTAGCATATTAGATATTAGTTCTTTTATTATTAAATAGAATAGTTTTTTTAATATAGATTTTAAATAGTCTTTTTAGATTTTTTTAAAATAGTTTTTTGATATGGTTTTAAAAAAAGAGTATAATAATGTTAGATTTTAGTTTTAATAAATAGTGATAAAGAATTTTGATATAGAATTTTAATAGGTTTATTATTTTTTTAGGTTTTAAATAGAATTTTAAATAGTTTTAATAGATATTAATAGATTAATAGAATTTAGATAGATTTTATTTTTAGGTTTTATATAGATCTTAATTAGATAGACATTAATTAGATTAGGGTTTAGTTTTAATTAGGATTTATTTTGGTTTAATCATTAGCTTATTAGTCAGCTTTTATTAATTAGGTTAGTTAATAGTTTTAATTAGGCTTTATTAATCTTTTTCGTTTACAATTAGCATTTAATTAAGTCAATTAGTGTGAGTTTAGGCCATAATGGGCCAGTTGTCCGAATTTGGGGGCCCAGAGTTTGCCACATGTCATATAAAAGGGGTCCCACGCGTCCATTTCTCTCTCTTCCACCTCACAATTTTCTGACACCTCATTTTCCACTCAGTCTCTCTGCCACCTCTCTCCCCCTCTCTCCCACGTGTCCCTCTCTGACCCACACTCAGTCCCACGTGTCCTTCTCTCCTCCACCCTCAAGCCACCTGGTTTCCACTAATCGACCCCCACCGCCGGCCATGCAACCGCCGCACCGGACCACCGTAACTCCTCATCGGACACCGTAATCGTCGCCGGAATCCTCAAACCCACCAGAAACTGCAATTTTCCAGAATCACCAAGAATCTCTCCCAATATTCTTCACCAATCTCCATCAACCCCTCGCCGGAAAATACACCCTCGCCGGAATCTGCAGTTCATCAACAACTTCAACGGAAGCTTCATTAGTAATTTCCATCGTTTTTTTCAGAAAATTCTCAGAATCATCCACAGTTCATCAATTCGCCTAGAACTTCACCGGTCTTCAAGAGTCTTCGCCCAGAAATTCCTTAGGATCACTCCAACTTCAGTTCTTGTTAAGATCTTCGCAGACCTTCAAATCTTCAACGGAGATCTTCAGCGACGTTCAAGAAATCGTTAGATCTTCCTCGTCCAGCTCCAAGATTCGCAGATCTTCACGCATCTTGAATCTCGCCACCTTCATCAGTTGCGTCCAGAAAGCAACGTCATCTTCATCGCACCTCCAGGTTTTTCCTTGAACTGCGTTAACTCGTTATTTTGTTGTTGTTAGCTGAAGAACTAGGAGTTTGAGTGTAGTTTGGTGAAACGAGATGAGGCTAGGAGGGTGATTTGAGCTGGTAGATTGGAGCGGTGTAGTTTGTGATGGGTGTTGGTGAATTTTTATGGTTGGTGAAGGGTTTGAGAGAATCAGAGAGAGAGGATGGAGAGAGTGGAAGTGGCGCCGTTAGGGTTTCAGTAGGGGAAGAAGTGAACAGTAGAGAGGGGATTGGGATAGAATTAGGTTTTGTTCCTGAGGTTGAATGGATTGGACTCGGGCCTTAGGCCCATGGTTTTGCTAAGTGTTCCTCCGTTTTCCCCATTGAACCTCCCTCTTAGTGTGAGTTTCGTTTTGGGCTTAGATGAGAACTGCTAATTACACCCCTCCCTTAGGCCCAATGGAAAGTAGCGTGCAAATTACTTGCTATTCGCCACCAGGTTTTTTCCATTTTTTCTTGTTTTTTCCAACGATTTTCTGAGTAGTAATGGGCTTAAGGCGCGCCTGATATTGGCACCCCCTCCTGAGCCCAACATCATGTTTGAACTAGATGTTATTGCTATTCGCCACGCCTGTTTCTTATTTTTAGTGGATTTTCATTTTATTTCATGTTTGCATATAGGTTAGTAAATAATTCATATTAAATTGAAGAATAATCATTTTAGGATGGGATTTTTTTCCCTAGTTCCCTTAGGACCTCTAGAAAATTTTGAAATAATAAAAAATATTAATTTCTTGCATTTTATTTTTTTGGTATATTTTACAATATTATTGCTTTTATTTTGCATTTTGTTGATACTTTATTTTCTGAATTTAGTATGAGAGATTGGTGCTTGATTTTTGATTGATTCTTGTGAGGTTAATTAGATTAGGGAAGCACGTACCCTTAGGAATTTTGTCATATTTTTGTGACTAAAACTTAGATTAATTTGAGAGGTAGATAGGAGAGGTATCAGAATTAGGGTTTCACAACATTTAGGTGTAGTTTAGGGCATAGTTTGGAGACTTAGGGTTTGATTTAGGCCTTGGGGTTTATGTGGGGTATAGGGTATATAGTTAGGTTCCCTTAGAAATTAATCTAGGATTTTATAGTGAGTATTACTATTTTTGTTGATTTTTACAATTTGGTTGATATTGGTGTGTTTCCCACTTGGGATGTTGTTTTGTTTGTTTGGTTTGGGCTATTCTATTGGGTGTTGGGCTTGGGCTTTGCTTGTTGGGGCTTATGAAGACATTGGAGATGATTGAAGACAAGGGATAGAGCTTGATGCATGAAGATTCCTCTCCTGGAAGATGGTTTGTGAAGACTTAGGAGATAGGAGAAATAGGGAGAGCTTTAGATTAGAATGATTTCTTCTTGCAAACATAGAAAGCATCTTGTGCTTCTATTCCTCCCTATGACATAAAGTCCTTCTAAGGTATCCACATCCCTCCTTTGGAGGGATAAGTGGATTATTTTAGAAGTAGAACTTTGAGGGAACATTTCTCTTATAATGTTAAACACTTATAGGCTTCCTTTGGTTGTCAATAAGCTGTTTAGCATTTCAACTTAATCTGTTAAGTGATTCTCTCCTGTGAGTGCTTTCCTTGAAGATATAAGTCCATTGAAGATAATAAGTTTATTGAAGATTGGTGAAGATAAATCCTGTACCTGTCAAAGCTGGATATCTGTTGAAATTAGGGTTTTGCTGTTGTTTGAAGCTGTTTATTTGTTGGGGTTCAGTGCTTGCCAGAGCTGGGGTGCTTTTGAAGACGGGAGCTTATCTAAAGCTTGGGGATCATTTAAGAGTGAAGATGGGATCTTGCTTGAAGTTGTTACTGTCAACTGTTTGATGTTAATCAATTGTAGCTGTCAGAGCTGGTGATGTTTGAGCTGCCTACTGTAGGGGCTGGTGTTGCTGTCAGAGCTGGTGTTGGGTTTTATTTTTCTGTATTGTTTGTTGGCTTGTTCAGCTTGCCCCTTAGGTTTGAAGTGAACTTGTTTCATTTTGCCTATTGTTTTCCCAGGTTCGAGGTTGAGTAGGACTCCCTTGCCTCGCTTGTATTGCTGCATCTCATGCATTTTACTATTTACTGTATATATGCTGTTTCTTTTTCGTTTATCACCTAGGATCTCTGTTTTTCTCTGTGCAAGAGAGAAATATGACAGACATTAGGTGTTCACCCATGCATGATAACATTAGGGTAGTTTTGATTCCCATTTTCAACCATAGGATTTTAGAGCGTCGTTTCTCTTCTTATCTCAAAACAACTAAAAAAAACACAGTAATAAGGTTAATCGATGTCGTACGCTATGAGCCTTAAGCTATTTGAGAAAGGATTGCTGGAGAGTTTCTTTCCAGTAGTCTGGCTGCTTAGTGTGGTACCCTTTGGGTGACACGCGACGTAGTCACTCTCAAGTCATAGTCTCTAGTGCGTCAGAGATTGCAAACATCATAAAAAACAGTTCTTGCGTAAAAGACTGAAAACAAACATCAAAGTGTCATTTTTGTCCGCTTGGACTCCTAATCAGAAGAAAATCTTTTCAGAAGGATCTAAAAAACAGTCAGGCAAATCTGTGTCTTCCGTAGCCCGAACTACGTTTGCTCTGATCTTTCATGCTGTATGAAAGTACGTAGGCGTAGGATGCCGTATCCTAGCGAGCCACCTTCCCCTCCTTTCCCGTAGGTAGGCGAACTACGTTGACTCTGATTTCTCGTTCCAGACTGGAATACGTAGGCATAAAGTGCGATACTTTGCCGAGTCATTTTCTTTTCTTTTAACCCTTGACCCTTAGTGTAGATAGAATAACAATCCGTACTAGAAAACAAGCGTGGATCCCGTCGAGTACGACGGACGTGAGGGGTGCTAATACCTTTCCCTTGCGTAACCGACTCCCGAATCCAGGATTTGGTTGCGATGACCATTCCTTCTCGTCTTTGCGTTAGGTTTACTTCGAGCGTTTCCTTTCCCTCAGTTGGGATAAATAACGCACGGTGGCGACTCTTCTGTCATAGCCGGCGCCGATTTTTGCAGTAGCGACAGCTGGCGACTCTGCTGGGGACTCCAACAGTTCCCTACGCGAGTCAATCCTAGTGCTTGTTTTCTCGTCGTGGGTTTTGTATGGATTTACATTTCTGCCTTTACTTTTCCGCATTTTATTGTCAGCTTTATATTGTTATTGTTGTTGTGGGGATGGGGTGATCTATTGAGAGATAAGTCGGACCTGGGCTTGAGTGTACCTAGAATTAGTTGTGGAAAGTAGTGGGCGCGTGCATGCTTTGCATGTACCAGTGTCCCGCAAAATCCACGCTCGGACGAGGTTCTTCTGGTTGACTTCTTTTTCAACCCTTTGGGTTGAGGGGGTTGTTGGTTAGTTGGATTGTCGACTCCGGGAACCGATCATTTGGAAGTTGTCTAAGTGAGGCCTCTTCAGGACTTGATGATGCCACACCTTCTGGGTATTGTATCATCAGTCTTGAAAGTCTGTGACGCCGACGACCGCATAGGATGCCGTACCTTGAGTCAGTTGATAGGACACCTACCTGTGAGAGGGATTGGGGCATGCAGGTAACTTGACCTCCAGATTACCGGTTTTCTTGATTGAGGTTCAGTGGTGTTTGAGGACAGTGTTATGGGTCTGTTGAGACCAGGTTGGAGCAGTATTGTGGGACTGTTGAGACAGATATTGTGGATGGATCTCTTTAGCAATATATCACTTGATCCCTGTTGCATTGTTGCATACTCATTCTGCATATCATTAACGTGTGTCTGTGCTGCAGGTGCATTTTCATACTCCTGATTCTAGTTGCCTGGATTTCTGTCTGCTGATACTATGGATACTCTGAAGAAGACTGTGGCGTACAGGTTGCCTACTCCAGATGTTTCTTCTTTGCTTGGTTTGATATCTCTAGCTGATGATGATGTGAAGAGAAGCTTCAGGAAGAGCTATGGGAAGTTACTCAGATTGGTTTATAAACCATCCATGTATGAGCGTAACAGATTGTACGCGCTTATGCAGTTCTATGATCCCCCGCTGAGGTGTTTTACTTTCCCCGACTTCATTCTGGCTCCGACTATGGAGGAATATGCTGAGATCTTAGAGTTGACCATCCAGAACAGGGTACCTTTCATTCACATGGACGCTGAGCCCAAACTGGAGGATTTGGCTGCTGCCTTGCATTTAGACTCTTCAGAGCTGCTGTTAACCTCGTGGAACGGAGTGTCTGGTTTTTCTCTCAAGTTCTTGGTTGGGAAAGCACAAGAGTATGCCAAGAGTGGATGTTGGACTGTGTTTAATGCTATTCTTGCTTTGTGTATCTATGGCATTGTACTATTCCCGAACTTGCCTGACTTCGTTGATCTGGATGCATTCTATATATTTGCTTCAGGAAATCCTGTGCCTACTTTGATTGGAGATTTCTATCACTCACTGCATAATAAGAACGAGAACAAGAGGGGCAAGAACGTCTCTTGTTGTGGGCCTTTGCTGTATATGTGGTTTGAGAGTCATCTACCCAAGAGGGGTATCTTCGCTGAGTCTGCAGATACGGTGGATTGGTCTGAGCATCTGATGGGACTTTCTTTAGAAGAAGTTGTCTGGTTTAATAAAGATTTGCTGGGATCTGTGATTATCTACAGTTGCGTCGGATATCCTAACGTTCCTCTGATTGGGAGAAAAGGGTGTATTAACTATAATCCTTCATTATTGATTAGGCAATTCGGGTATGCTTTGAAAAGCCCGCCAAAAGAGGAGGAAGTGCAGGAATCTCTGTACTTCACAGGTGATTTGAAGGGAGAACTATTGTCCAACCTTCAGCATGCTTGGAGAAACATCAACAGAAGGGGTAAGCCATTGTTGGGTAAAAATGATTGTCAAGCCTATTGTAACACCCCACTTCCCAAAATCATCTAAATTAATAAACATTATAAATAAACAAAATCAGAGTTCCAATTCTCCCAAGTGGGATATCACATAAAAACAACGTTTCCTTATAAAAAGGTTTTTCTCCAAATACAGCGGAATGTTAAATAATAAAATTCAATAAAAGTTTGATACGTTCATAGGGAAATAAAATATAAGTTCAACATAAAACAAATAGAAACGCCCAAGTCCCGTGCTACGTATCAGAGCATCCTAGACTCGACAATCACACCAATATCCAAGCTAGCTAAGCACCTGGATTATCTGTACTTCCGAAGAAGCACGGACCACAACAACAACAAAGGGGTGAGAAAACATGATCAAAAATATAATGGTAATGTAATACATGTAAATAAGGTAGTACAACACACCAACACACAAAGATTCGCCCCTAACAACACCATATGACGAACCTACTGTTCAAATTACAATATAACATATTATAATGCAAAATGCAACTCAACACCATGCATGCGGTACCGACTCGTTGGTTCATTCAATCAAACCTGGATAGATCACTTACACTCCTCCTGAGACATGATCTATCCCCCACCATTCTCCACAAAGGAGTACGGATGAATCACTTACGCTCCTCCTGAGACATGATTCATCCCACCAAAACACCATGATATGCACACACCAATGCATAACTAATATATTTAGGCACTCAACGTGCACACGATCCTCCTGATCATATCATCATACATCAATGCATATATGTACAGATATAACATACACCAACACCATATAAATCAACCAGATAGTAAACAAGTTCATATCCTATCACCAAGATACAAACACATCCCACCACTCGGGGGTACACGATCCTACTGATCACTACATACATATACCTCAACTAATTGTCCACCGACAATATCAAGGGAAACACGTACTATCACCAGTACGCAAGTTAAATCCCACACTCACCAACCCTACAGTGCATCAAGGCCAAAGGGATCACACAAGTCCAGAGCTCAAGGCCAAAATATCACAACACTCACATTCTGGTTCTGCTACGTTCGCTGACATTCGCCCGACGAAGCCCCGTAGCGAACCTTCGCTAGCATTCGCCAGGCGAACCTGCTGGCGAAGCCCCCTTTTCACTATCGTGCACTCGCCAGGCGAACCTTCGCTGGCCACACTCGCCAGGCGAAGTTCCTACCCTTTAGGTCTGGGACTTAATTCTGAATTATTTGCTGCCACTCGCCTCAGCTCGCCAGGCGAACTCTCTCCCCCCTTCACCAGGCGAAGCTTCGCCAACATTCGCCAGGCGAAGCCCAGCGAATGCTGCGATTTCACCAATTTCTCACAGTTCTGCAGATTGCTATCTATGCCAAATAACTCTAATCTCCTATCCCAATTCACACCTTAACATCAGTACCAACATTACACGTAATTCAGCCTAAATGATTCCTAATCCCAATCCCAAAATCATCACCTAGACACTTTATTGATACATCAAAATCCCTACAGAATTTCCCTAAAAGTCGTAAAATCACCTATATGCCAAATTAACCAAAAACCACAATTCATCAACAATCAACATCCAATTATCAGCAGTAGTCAACAATCACAACATATCAACTCACAATATCATATATAGATGATCTTTCTACGGGGTTAAGGAATCCCCAACTACCCTATACATGTATAAACCATTTCCCAATCAAGTTTCTCCCCCCTTACCTTGTTAATCGGTTGATCGATGAAAGAATCCTCCAAGGTTTGGCCAATTCTGATTTTCCCCCGTTCCTTCGTTCTTCGCTCCCTTTTCCGTTCTTCTCACTTCTCTCCTCTCTATCGTGACTTCTCACACTTCTCTCTAACTTCCCAATAACCCCTCCACCTCCTATTTTAATTCTCTAATCCCAATAATAATAATAACTTAATAATAATAATAATAACTTAATAAAATAATAATAATAATAATAATAATAATAATAATAATATTATCTCACCAAAATAATAATAATATTAATAACAATAGTAACTATAATAAATATAATAATAGTAATAATATTCCCACCAATATTAATATTATACACTATATTATTATATTCACCAAAACACCACCAATAATCCTCCCACATTAGGGACACCCACCAAACATCACCAAATACACCCCCACCAAAGGGCACACCAACACATAATATTTAAAATAATAATAAAGTGACTAAATAATTAAAATGGGTGTTACAACTCTTCCCCACTTTAATTATTTTCGTCCTCGAAAATTACCTGATGGAAATAGCTCCGGATACGCTTCTCGCATCCTGCTTTCCAACTCCCAGGTCACACTGCCTCCTGCAGCACCTCCCCAAGCTACCTTCACCAAAAGTATCTCTTTCCCTCGGAGCTGTTTCATCTTACGTTCCTCGATCCTCAACGGCATCGTCTCAACAGTAAGATTCTCCCGAATCTGAACATCATCTCTCTGAATCACATGAGATGGATCAGAAACATACTTTCGCAATTGCGACACATGAAACACATCATGTAGATTCGACAACTCAGGCGGTAACGCCACCCTATAAGCCACAACACCAACTCTTTGCAAAATCTCATAAGGTCCAATGAACTTAGGATCCAGCTTCTTGGACTTCAATGCACGACCCACATCAGTCATCGGATTAACTCTTAGGAATACGTGATCACCTACACAGAATTCCAACTCTTTCCTCCGATTATCATGATAGCTTTTCTGCCTACTCTGAGACACTTTCAATTTCTCACGAATCATTTGAATTGTCTCAGTAGTCTGCTGTACAATTTCTGGTCCAAGCACCACACTCTCACCAGTCTCATACCAACACAGAGGAGTCCTACACCTCCTCCCATACAAAGCTTCAAACGGTGCCATTCCAATACTCGAATGGTAACTGTTATTGTATGTGAACTCAATCAATGGTAAATGAGTATCCCACGCACCACCCTTTTCTAACACACAAGCTCTCAACAAATCTTCAAGCGACTGAATAGTCCTCTCCGACTGACCATCAGTTTGCGGATGATAAGCTGAACTCAATTTCAACTTAGTTCCCAAAGCTTCCTGCAAGCTCTTCCAAAATTCTGAAGTAAACCGTGGATCTCTATCCGACACAATACTGGACGGAACACCATGCAACTTCACAATTACCCGAATGTAAATCTCCGCCAGCTTCGTTAACGGAAAACTAATATTGATCGGCACGAAGTGTGCAGACTTCGTCAATCGATCCACAATCACCCATATAGCATCAAAACCTCTCGCCGTATTCGGCAAACCTGTCACAAAATCCATAGTAATGCAATCCCATTTCCAAACCGGAATCTCTAATGGTTGCATAAATCCAGAAGGTCTCTGGTGTTCCACCTTCGACTTCTGACATGTCAAACAGGCATATACAAATTGAGCTATGTCTCTTTTCATACCAGGCCACCAAAATAATTTCTTCAAATCATGATACATTTTCGTAGCTCCCGGATGAATACTCAGGCTACTACGATGTCCTTCGCTCAAAATTGACTTTTTCAATTCTTCATCATCTGGTACACAAATCCTGCCTCTAAATCTCAACACACCTGTACTATCCAATTTAAAGTCACTATCGGAGTCACTCCCTACTCCAGGCATCAAATTTACCAATTTTACATCCAACTTCTGATTTTCTCTAATCATATCCAAGAAGTCATTATTTACCTGCAACATACCCAACATTACACTATCTGCAGTAGTCTCACAAACCATGCTCAAATCTCTAAACTGTTCAATTAACTCAATTTCTTTCACCATCAGAGCTGCCATATGAATTGCTTTCCTACTCAAAGCATCTGCCACTACATTGGCCTTTCCTGGATGATAACTCAAACTGAAGTCATAATCCTTCAAAAATTCCAACCATCTTCTCTGCCTCATATTCAGCTCTTTCTGATCAAACAGGTATCTCAGACTCTTATGATCACTAAACACTTCAAATCTTGAACCATATAAATAGTGTCTCCAAATTTTCAACACAAAAACAACCGCAACTAATTCAAGATCATGAGTCGGATAATTTCGCTCATGCACTCTCAATTGCCGCGATGCATATGCTACTACTTTACCATTCTGCATCAGAACCCCGCCTAATCCCATCTTAGACGCATCACAGTACACCACAAACGGTTCACTCGGAGTCGGTAACACTAACACCGGTGCCGTAGTCAATCTCTTTTTCAACTCTTCAAAACTTTCTTCACAAGCAGCATCCCATACAAAAACTTGGTTCTTTCTCGTCAACTGAGTTAATGGCAACGCCAAATTAGAGAACCCTTCAATAAACCTGCGGTAATAACCGGCTAACCCCAAAAAGCTTCTAATCTCTGTCGCTGTCTTTGGTGGTTCCCACTGCAACACTGCACTTACTTTTGACGGATCCACCGCTATTCCATCTTCAGATATTACATGCCCCAAGAAACTTACTTTCTTCAACCAAAAGTCACACTTTGACAGTTTAGCAAATAATTTATTTTCCTTCAACACTTGCAAGGCAATTCTTAGATGTCCTGCATGCTCTTCATCAGATTTAGAATAAATTAATATATCATCAATAAACACTACAATGAACTGATCCAAGTAAGAATGGAAAATTTTGTTCATATACTCCATAAATACTCCCGGTGCATTAGTCACTCCAAACGGCATTACAGCATATTCGTAATGTCCATATCGAGTCCTAAAGGCAGTCTTCTGAATATCACCTTCTTTTACTCTCATCTGATGATAACCCGATCTTAAGTCGATCTTACTAAATACACGAGCTCCCACCAGCTGGTCCATCAAATCATCAATCCTAGGTAAAGGATACTTATTCTTAATAGTCACTTTATTCAATTGACGGTAATCGATGCACAGACGCATACTACCATCCTTCTTCTTCACCAACAACACTGGAGCTCCCCACGGCGATACACTTGGTCTAATAAACTTTCTATCCAACAATTCTCCAATCTGAGACTTCAACTCAGCCAATTCCACTGCAGACATCCTGTACGGCGCCATAGAAATGGGTCTCGTACCAGGAACAAGATCAATACCAAATTCTACTTCTCGCGTCGGAGGCAATTCCGTAATGTCGTCAGGAAACACTTCTGGAAATTCATTCACCACTGATAATTCCTCCATTGGCACTTTGTTATCCAGCGATAAAGTTGCAAATAAAGAAAACACTCTAGTTTCATCTTCCAACAAGGCCCTCAATTCTTTATTAGACAAAGAACTTGCCACAACTTCCTCTTCAGGGGTCAGGAATAACAATTCCTTCCGAAAACAATCGATGTAGACTCGGTTGAACTCTAACCAGTTCATACCCAGAATAACATCCAACTTACCAAGTGGTAGACAAATCATATCCACTCCAAATTCTCTACCGAAAATAGTCAGCGGACACTTCAGGCATACCAAAGAAGTAGTCACTGAACCTATAGAGGGTGTCTCAATAGTCATTCGTGTCTCCAGAGTGGACGGCACCAAACCTATCCTCTCCACACAATCTACAGAAATAAACGAGTGCGTTGCACCCGTATCAATAATAGAAATCAAAGGAATATTATTGATAATACAAGTACCTCTGATAACACGCTCATCACTGGCAGCTTGAGTTCCTGCCAAGGAAAACACTTTTCCACCAGCCGGACACGTTTGAGGCTTCTTCGGCTTCTCACAATGTGTACTGATGTGACCCTTCTCACCACAGTTATAACAGGTCGGCATAGTTGCTCTGCAATCAGCTATCACATGACCTGGTCTTCTGACAAGCAATCCCCAACTTAATCTCTGGACGCAGTCCATTCTCAAACTTTAAGCACTTAGAGGTCATTGCCCCTTCCACATTATAGTGGGGACAATACTGCACCAGCTCCTCAAACTTGGCAGCATATTCTGCTACAGTCATGCTACCCTGTTTCAGCTCTAAGAATTCAATTTCCTTAGCGCTTCGGATATCTTCCGGGAAATACTTCTCCAGAAAACCTTTCCGAACCACCTCCCAAGTAATGGTAGTTCCAGCAGCTTCCAACCTTTGGCGACTATTGTCCCACCAGGCTTCAGCTTCACCCTCTAACATGTGAGTACCAAACCTCACCTTTTGTTCATCGCTACATTCCATAGTCCTGAAGATCTTTTCAATTGCCTTCAGCCACTTCTGAGCAACTTCAGGGTCCAGAATTCCTCCTTCAAACGTTGGCGGCTTGTTGCTCCGAAACTGCGCCAAACTCCTGAATTGGGCATCTGCAGTTTGATTCTGATTAGCAACAGCCTGTGCCATTGCTTGCATAGCAGCAGCCAATGCAGCATCGTTCCTTCCCGCCATACTTCTCAAAAAGAACAACACCAGGTTAAAAGATATCCAACTACATCATAAAGGACAGACTCAACTCGACTCAACAACACTGGCCGGACGGACCGACCTGCTCTGATACCAATTGTAACACCCCACTTCCCAAAATCATCTAAATTAATAAACATTATAAATAAACAAAATCAGAGTTCCAATTCTCCCAAGTGGGATATCACATAAAAACAATGTTTCCTTATAAAAAGGTTTTTCTCCAAATACAGCGGAATGTTAAATAATAAAATTCAATAAAAGTTTGATACGTTCACAGGGAAATAAAATATAAGTTCAACATAAAACAAATAGAAACGCCCAAGTCCCGTGCTACGTATCAGAGCATCCTAGACTCAACAATCACACCAATATCCAAGCTAGCTAAGCACCTGGATTATCTGTACTTCCGAAGAAGCACAGACCACAACAACAACAAAGGGGTGAGAAAACATGATCAAAAATATAATGGTAATGTAATACATGTAAATAAGGTAGTACAACACACCAACACACCAAGATTCACCCCTAACAACACCATATGACGAACCTACTGTTCAAATTACAATATAACATATTATAATGCAAAATGCAACTCAACACCATGCATGCGGTACCGACTCGTTGGTTCATTCAATCGAACCTGGATAGATCACTTACGCTCCTCCTGAGACATGATCTATCCCCCACCATTCTCCACAAAGGAGTACGGATGAATCACTTACGCTCCTCCTGAGACATGATTCATCCCACCAAAACACCATGATATGCACACACCAATGCATAACTAATATATTTAGGCACTCAACGTGCACACGATCCTCCTGATCATATCATCATACATCAATGCATATATGTACAGATATAACATACACCAACACCATATAAATCAACCAGATAGTAAACAAGTTCATATCCTATCACCAAGATACAAACACATCCCACCACTCGGGGGTACACGATCCTACTGATCACTACATACATATACCTCAACTAATTGTCCACCGACAATATCAAGGGAAACACGTACTATCACCAGTACGCAAGTTAAATCCCACACTCACCAACCCTACAGTGCATCAAGGCCAAAGGGATCACACAAGTCCAGAGCTCAAGGCCAAAATATCACAACACTCACATTCTGGTTCTGCTACGTTCGCTGACATTCGCTCGGCGAAGCCCCGTAGCGAACCTTCGCTAGCATTCGCCAGGCGAACCTGCTGGCGAAGCCCCCTTTTCACTATCGTGCACTCGCCAGGCGAACCTTCGCTGGCCACACTCGCCAGGCGAAGTTCCTACCCTTTAGGTCTGGGACTTAATTCTGAATTATTCGCTGCCACTCGCCTCAGCTCGCCAGGCGAACTCTCGCCTCCCTTCGCCAGGCGAAGCTTCGCCAACATTCGCCAGGCGAAGCCCAGCGAATGCTGCGATTTCACCAATTTCTCACAGTTCTGCAGATTGCTATCTAGGCCAAATAACTCTAATCTCCTATCCCAATTCACACCTTAACATCAGTACCAACATTACACGTAATTCAGCCTAAATGATTCCTAATCCCAATCCCAAAATCATCACCTAGACACTTTATTGATACATCAAAATCCCTACAGAATTTCCCTAAAAGCCGTAAAATCACCTATATGCCAAATTAACCAAAAACCACAATTCATCAACAATCAACATCCAATTATCAGCAGTAGTCAACAATCACAACATATCAACTCACAATATCATATATAGATGATCTTTCTACGGGGTTAAGGAATCCCCAACTACCCTATACATGTATAAACCATTTCCCAATCAAGTTTCTCCCCCCTTACCTTGTTAATCGGTTGATCGATGAAAGAATCCTCCAAGGTTTGGCCAATTCTGATTTTCCCCCGTTCCTTCGTTCTTCGCTCCCTTTTCCGTTCTTCTCACTTCTCTCCTCTCTATCGTGACTTCTCACACTTCTCTCTAACTTCCCAATAACCCCTCCACCTCCTATTTTAATTCTCTAATCCCAATAATAATAATAACTTAATAATAATAATAATAACTTAATAAAATAATAATAATAATAATAATATTATTATCTCACCAAAATAATAATAATATTAATAACAATAGTAACTATAATAAATATAATAATAGTAATAATATTCCCACCAATATTAATATTATACACTATATTATTATATTCACCAAAACACCACCAATAATCCTCCCACATTAGGGACACCCACCAAACATCACCAAATACACCCCCACCAAAGGGTACACCAACACATAATATTTAAAATAATAATAAAGTGACTAAATAATTAAAATGGGTGTTACACCTATCCCCCGTACAGAGTCTGGATCCAAGATCGAGCAAAGCAGGTGCGGATGTCGTTTCCTGCAGTATTACCTCCTGCTCCCCTCGTGGTTGAGGAACCAACTACTGTGCCTATTGAGAGGTATGAACAGGTTGTGAAGGAGAAAGAAGAGCTAATGAAAGCCAACGAGAAGCTGGAAGAAGAGCTAATGCAACTCAGGAGCGAAAGGAATAAGGTCGTATATTCCTTCGAGCAGCAAACGAAGCTGGTGAATCAACTAGGCACGGAATTGACTGAGCAACGAAAGAAGCATGAGCGATTGGGGATAGATTTCAAGAGCTCTCATGATATGCTGGAGTCTAAGAAGAAATCACTTGATATAGCCTACCGGGAGATCTCTGCATTCAACAAAACCTGGAATGCCACGCTGACCGGCAATAAGGAAAGAGAAGACAAACTGAAGCTACAGATCTCTGAGCTAGAAGGTCAGTTGAAAGCTAGCCAGAAGAGGTTGGAAGAAGAGGTTACGCGGAGGTATGATGTCCAGAATGCCTGGAACAAAGTTATCAAGCGCAAGAAGGAGTCTGCATCTCAGAAACGGAAGCTAGAAGATTGCTTTGGGGAAGGTGTTTGGGAGGAATCCATTGGTGATCTCCAGCGTGTTGTCAGGCAAAGAGACTCGCTCGTCGAAGGTTGCTTGCTCAACCAAATCATCCCAAGACTAAGAGATTATTAGAGGAGTACCAGGCATATGGTCGCACTTGATTATCTCATGTATTGATGTGTATGCATTATTTGCATTGTGCTGGCCATCACCAGGATTGTTGGTTGAGATCATGCATTCCTATTGTACGCTCAGTAATATTGTATTCTTGACTTGACGGGCTTTTCCGCAATATATGAGATGTTTTCTATGATTCGGTTTCGAGCTTCTTATTGCTATCACTGTCATTGCACTGTCGCATTGGCACTAGAATCAGGGGTTGATCTCCCTAACGCACAGACACATACTGCATCTGCATATCCATTTTGCATTGTTAGTTACTTGTTGAGCTTGTATCTCATTTCCTGCATCTCCAGGTTGTCCAGTATTGACGAACAAAGAGTCCACCGCTACTCAACCCGAAACAACTGCAAGAGAATCATGGATCAAGTCCAAGTGGAGATGCAGGAAATCCGCGAGAAGCTGAATCTGTTCATGCAAGAAATGGAGAACATCGCTAAGGGGCTGGAGAGCCTCCAGACTTTGGTACAACCGCTGCTGACGCGGGCTAATGGGAATGGCAACAATGACCACAATTTTGCACACATTGAAACTATTCCGGAGGATGGGCCCCCTACGCCTGTGGTCCCACCTGTAGTGACCCCACCTGTTGTGGTTGTAAACGATGGCGCTGGCGCTGGCAATGGTAACACAGGGAATGGAAATGAGACGGTTATTAACCATGTTGGATTTGGGGACGCCAACCAAGGCGGTGGTAACAACAATGGTGGTAATGGTTTTGGCAACAATGGTTTCGGTTACAACGATCAGGGATTTGATTACGTCAATCAGGACGGGAAATTCGGCTTCAACACTCAGGGTTTCGGTTATGATGGTTTTGGTAACGCTAATCAGGGGTATGGTGGATTTGGTAATATGAATGGTGCTGGGGTGATTCCTGTCAACACTGGGTTTGGACCTGTTAGAGTCAACCAGGGTTTCGGTACCGGGGGACGAGGTCCCATGATCAATCAGCAAGGGTTTGGTCGCAACACTGGTTACGAAGGATATGGAAATGGAAATGTGAATTGGGGCGAAGACTGCCAGGAGGACGCTTTTTCTGGAAGAGGTGTGGGATTTGAAGGACCTGTTGATCCTGTGCAGAGGATCAGAATGCTCGAAGAACATATGAAGGGGGTAGTAAGTCAGAACTCCACCGGTTTAGATATGACTACAATGGGCTTGGTACCAGGGCTGAGGGTGCCGTTGAAATTCAAGGCTCCCACTTTTGACAAATACAGAGGGGACACCTGTCCTAAGGTCCATGTTCGCTCTTACTACAGGAGGATGTCCGTGTATTCAGACGATGAAAGGATGCTCATGCATTTCTTTCAGGATAGCTTGTCAGGACCTTCACTTGAATGGTATATGGGGCTGGAGCCCACGCAGATCAAAACCTGGAAGCAGTTGGCTGATGCTTTCGTGACCCATTACAAATACAACAGCGATCTGGCGCCAAACCAGGTCCAACTGCAGGGTTTTTCACAAAAGAAAGGTGAAAGCTTTAAAGAGTATGCGCAAAGGTGGCGCGATATGGCAGCGAGGGTGCATCCTCCTTTAATTGAAAGGGAGATGAATGATATGTTCATTGGGACATTTACAGGGGTGTTCTATGAAAAATTGTTTAGTGTGTCATTGAGCAGTTTCTCTGATTTGATTCTTATGGGGGAGATGATTGAGAACGGGATTAAAGTTGGAAGGTTCCAAGCAGGTTTGTCTACTTCAACGGGAGGTGCCAGAAAAGCATTTGGTGGTAGACGGCAGGGTGATACTATTGCCGTGTTTGGTGGCAGGGGCAGGGGCAGAGGAAGAAATCAGTATGTTCAGCCGCAACAGATAGCTAGCGTCACTATCCCGCTTCCTCAATAAAGACAGCCACAACAACAACAACCACAGCAACAACAAGGACAGAATCCGGGCCAGAGAAGAGTACAAAATGCGAGAGCGAAAAGAGTGTTCGACGCATCTCCTTCCACGTATGCAGAACTCCTCCAGACCCTGCTAGGTTTGAACTTGGTTGAAAAGAGGACTTTGGAACCACCTACAGGGGCAGTACTTCCTTACGGATATGACACCAACAAGCATTGCGAATTTCATTCCGGGGCACCCGGGCATGATATAGAAGCTTGTCAGGCATTTAAACACAAAGTTCAGGATTTATTGGATAGCAAAGCTATTAACTTTGGACGGGTGGGTCCAAATATCGTACAAAAGCCTATGCCCAATCACGGGGAAAATGCCATCTTGACAGAGGAGAATCTAAATCTAGTGATGGATGTCAATGAGCTGAAGACACCATTGGGTGAGATTAAAAGCACGTTGTTAAAAGGGGGTGTATTCCCGGGTTGTGATGAATTTTGCTTGGATTGTTGGACCCAGCTAGAGGGTTGTAATGAGTTGAAGCAAGGTATTTAGGCTATGATGGATGAAGGTGCCTTGCAATTTGATAGAACCGCGGTTGAAAAGCCTGTAGAGGCGTTGTGTGATGAGCAGAACGATGTTGCGACGGTAACGATTCCGAGGAAAACAATAACGATAACGGCACCCGCCAGGCGGCCGACGATCACAATTACTAAAGCAGGACCGGTTCCTTTTGAGAGTACTAAAGCAGTGCCGTGGACTTATGGGTTGGAGGTATATTGCGATGGTAAGAAAATTGAAGTCAATGGACAACCACCTGGGGTTGTAGATAATGTTGTCGGAATAGGGGGTATGACCAGAAGCGGAAAGATCTTCACGTCGCCCGAGGTAGAGGCAGAAAGATTAGCCAAGGGCAAAGCCAAGGTAACTGAGGGTGGTCCTTCTCAGTCGAATGAAAAGGAAACGTCGCTTAAGGATGTGGAAGAGTTTATGAGGCTCATTCGTAAAAGTGATTACAAAATCGTGGAGCACCTCCAGCAAACGCCGTCAAAAATTTCCATCCTATCATTGCTGTTATGTTCCGAGGCCCATCGGAACGCTTTGCTGAAAATTCTAGACACGTCGTTCGTCCCTCAAGAAGTTTCTGTTAATCAGCTAGAAGGGGTGATGGCGCATGTCAATGCGGGGCACAGTTTGGGCTTCACAGACTTTGACTTGACTCCAAGAGGGCGAGAGCATAATATGGCATTGCATGTGTCAGTAGAATGCCAAGGCACGATCATGTCCCATGTTTTAGTAGACACTGGATCTTCCCTGAATGTGCTACCGAAGAAAGCCATGATGAAGTTAGACATCAGGGGAATTATCTGCACACCCAGTGAGTTAGTGGTGAGAGCGTTCGATGGAACGAGGAGGTCGGTTTTCGGATCAATAACATTACCGTTGCAGGTGGGACCTGAAATATTTGAAACTGAATTCTATATAATGGACATCCAGCCAACGTATAGTTGCCTTCTTAGGCGCCCATGGATCCATGCTGCCGGGGCAGTCACATCCATGTTGCACCAAAAGCTGAAGTATATGGTTGGGGATAGTGTCGTCACTGTTTGTGGAGAGGAAGATATTTTGGTTAGCCATTTGTCTTCGTTCAAATATGTCGAGGTTGACGGCGAAATACACGAAACACCCTGTCAAGCCTTCGAGGGGTTGCGAGTTAAGGACAAAGCTCAGGGTTCCAGCAAAGTATCAGATGTGGCAGTGTCATCTTACAAAGAGGCTCAGGCTCTAGTGCAGGCAGAAAAAGCCAAGGGCTGGGGTCAGGAGTTGGAGATTCCCGTGAAGAATGACAGGTTCGGGCTAGGGTATCATCCTTCGTCATTAGCATCCTCTTCAGGAGCGCCCAAGTTCAGAGGGCCGATAACCATTACACCAAATGGGGTGAGCTTCGGGACTATCAATGCTATTTCCGATTCTAAAGAAGGGGACAGCGACTGTGATATGGACGCGTGGGTAAAGCCAAGCGTGCCAGGACAAAGTCTCTGCAATTGGTCTATCCGGGAAACTGTTCCTGTGACAACTAAACAGTAATGATTTGTTTTCTTAATTGTTGAATAATCATGTGTCCTACCCGGGGCATAGTGATTTTGCTTAGGGCCATTTGGTTATGTACATTACATTGTTTAATCATGAAATAAAGACGTTTTTCATATACAAATATTGTGATCCCTGTTTTTCTGTTTTTGTGTTTTACAATAAAATGGCAATGTGGTTATTTGCTTTGTATGCGTTTTGAAGCATTTAACCATTTCCTTTGCAGGATTACTATTTCAGATGACATCTATGAACCGCCTATGACTCACTTCGACTTCGAGCACCCGGTATTTCAGGCTGAGGAAGAGATTGTGGAGGATGGCGACGTACCAGAAGAGTTGACCTGGTTATTGAAACAAGAAGAAAGAATCATTCTGCCTCATGAGGAAGTCATTGAGATTATCAATTTGGGGTCGGAAAAAGTTGTGAGAAACATCCGTATAGGGGCCGCACTGCAGAGCGACATCAAGCAAAAGTTGGTTGAGATGCTCAAAGAGTACAGTGATATTTTTTCTTGGTCGTACGAGGATATGCCTGGGTTGGATACGGATATGGTTGTTCACCGTCTGCCACTGCGAGAGGAATGTCCTCCTGTTAAGCAGAAACTCCGAAGAACCCGACCGGACATGGCTGTAAAGATCAAGGAGGAAGTTTAAAAACAGTGGGATGCTGGTTTCCTAGCTGTTACCAAATATCCCTCATGGGTCGCTAATATTGTGCCAGTGCCAAAGAAAGACGGTAAAGTGAGAATGTGTGTAGACTACCGTGATTTGAATAGGGCGAGCCCGAAAGATGACTTTCCACTTCCTCACATCGATGTGCTGGTTGATAACACTGCTCAGTTCTCTGTATTCTCCTTCATGGATGGCTTCTCGGGTTACAATCAGATCAAAATGGCTCCTGAAGACATGGAGAAGCCCACCTTTATTACTCCCTGGGGAACATTTTGTTACAAAGTGATGCCCTTCGGATTGAAAAACGTTGGGGCAACATATCAACGTGCTATGACGACTCTCTTTCATGACATGATGCATAAAGAGATCGAGGTTTATGTTGATGATATGATTGCCAAATCCCAGACGGAGGAAGAGCATTTGGTTAATCTGCTGAAACTGTTCAAGAGGCTTAGGAAGTTCAGGTTGAGACTGAACCCTAACAAGTGCACCTTCGGGGTGAGATCGGGTAAACTACTGGGGTTTATCGTGAGCGAAAAAGGAATAGAGGTTGATCCTGCGAAAATAAAAGCAATACAAGAAATGTCGACGCCTAAAACAGAAAAAGAAGTGCATGGATTTTTAGGGAGGCTGAACTATATCGCCCGGTTCATATCCCACTTAACTGCGACATGCGAGCCGTTATTCAAGTTGTTGAAAAAGGACCAGGTGTTGACCTGGAATGAAAATTGTCAAAAGGCGTTCGACAAGATAAAAGAATACTTGCAAGAACCTCTTGTTTTGATACCCCCAGTGGTCGGGAGACCGTTGATTATGTATTTGACGGTTCTTGAGGAAAGTATGGGTTGTGTTCTCAGTCAACACGACGAGACTGGACGTAAAGAGCATGCGATCTACTATTTGAGTAAGAAGTTTACTGACTGTGAGTCCAGGTACTCAATGCTCGAGAAAACATGTTGTGCGCTAGCCTGGGCCGCCAAACGTTTGAGGCAATACATGCTGAATCATACAACCCTGCTAATTTCGAAGATGGATCCAATCAAATACGTGTTTGAGAAGCAAGCACTTTCTGGAAGAATTTCCCGATGGCAGATGGTGTTAACCGAATATGATATTCAGTATGTCTCGCAAAAGGCTATTAAAGGTAGCGTTTTGTCAGAATACCTTGCGAAACAGCCTGTTGAGGACTACCAATCGATGAGGTTTGATTTTCCTTACGAGGATATCATGTACCTGAAGATGAAAGATTGTGAAGAACCGTCGCCGGACGAAGGACCAGAATTGGGTTCCAAATGGCAGTTGATATTTGATGGAGCTGTAAATTCCTATGGTAGCAGAATAGGTGCAATTATTACTACTCCTCAGGGGTCGCACATCCCCTTTACTGCCCGATTGACCTTTCCCGTTACCAATAATGAGGCTGAATATGAGGCTTGCATCATGGGTCTGGAAGAAGCTATTGATTTGCGAATCAAACATCTGGACGTATACGGAGACTCAGCTCTAGTGGTGAATCAGATTAAAGGAGAATGGGAGATACGTCAGCCCAATTTGATACCATATATGAACTATGCAAGAAGATTGTTGCCTTTCTTTGACAAGGTGGAATTGCATCATGTGCCGCGAGCAGAAAATAAAATGGCTGACGCCTTGGCGACATTGTCTTCGATGTATAAAGTTACTTCTGGAACGAGGCTCCCCGGATTGTTATTTCTCGGCTTGATAGGCCTGCATTCATATTTGCCATTGACGAGGCTCCCGATGGTAAACCCTGGTACTTTGACATCCAGAATTTCCTAAAGAACAAGGAGTATCCGGCTGGGGCATCCAGTCGAGATCAGAAGACTCTCAAGAGATTGGCTGGAAATTTCTATTTGAATCCTGACGGTGTCCTATACAAAAGAAACCCCGACTTGGTGTTGCTACGCTGTGTAGACGAGAAAGAGGCGAAGTTGCTCATGGAAGAGATACATGAGGGCACATTTGGTACACATGCTGGTGGGCATGCTATGACGAGAAAATTGTTGCGGGCAGGTTATTACTGGCTAACTATGGAAACAGACTGTTTCAAGTTTGCAAAGAGGTGTCATAAATGCCAAATTTATGCGGACAAGGTACATGTACCCCCAAGTCCTCTGAATGTGATGTCATCACCGTGGCCGTTCTCGATGTGGGGAATTGATATGATCGGGAAGATTGAGCCTACGGCATCCAACGGACACCGGTTCATCTTGGTGGCAATTGATTACTTCACCAAGTGGGTGGAAGCAGCATCATATGCCAACGTCACCAAACAAGTGGTTGCCAGATTTATCAAACGGGATATTATCTGCAGATATGGAATCCCTGAGCGGATTATCACCGACAACGGTTCGAATTTGAATAACAAGATGATGAAAGAGCTGTGCCAGAATTTTAAGATTGAACATCACAACTCTTCTCCTTACCGACCCAAGATGAATGGCGCTGTTGAAGCGGCCAATAAGAACATAAAGAAGATTGTTCAGAAGATGGTTGTGACGTATAAGGACTGGCACGAGATGCTACCTTTCTCTTTGCACGGTTATCGTGCGACGGTACGCACATCAACCGGGGCAACCCCTTTTTCATTGGTATACGGAATGGAGGCAGTGTTACCGTTGGAGGTCGAGATTCCTTCCTTGAGGGTTTTACGAGATGTCTAACTTGACGAGGCAGAATGGGTTAAAGATAGACTTAATCAGCTCAGCTTAATGGATGAGAAGAGGCTAGCTTCTCTAGCATACGGTCGGTTGTATCAGAGCCGGATGAAGAAAGCGTATGATAAGAAGATACACCCTCGAAGCTTTCAGACGGGCGACCTTGTGCTGAAGAGGATTCTCCCACCACAAACAAATCACAGAGGCAAGTGGACCCCTAATTACGAAGGTCCCTACGTTGTCAGAAAAGTCTTCTCTAGAGGAGCCTTGCTACTATCTACCATGGATGGTGAAGACTTTACATCTCCTGTGAATTCAAACGCAGTTAAAAAATACTTTGCTTGAAAGTGACCCGCTGGACAGTAAAAAGAGAGTCCAGGAAAAAATGGGGCATCCTGGCAAACCGTAAAAAATGAATAAAAGGTTCTGGCAAAAGTTAGGGATAAAATTGAAAAGAGGTACACCCGCGAAGTCGAAAACCTGCAAAGGGAGACTTCGGCAAAAAAGGGTATCCCGGTGAATCGAAAACCCGCAAAGGGCGGTTCACGCAAAAGTTAGGGATTGAGAAAGCAAATGACTGCGGTCCGAATTTGACACGGCATTGGTTAGTGGTTTGGGAGTACCTAAGGGTTCGTTTATCCGACATAATCTCTTCCGAAAATTGAATACCGGGAAAGCGCCAGAGTCAGGCGAGTCATAGGAGGATCAGCTCATGATGTTGTCTGCACCACGTTGCCGACATGTATACAAATATTGTTTTGTATTTTTATGCTTTTTGTGCATATATGTATGGGTGTGTGCGTAACTTCCTCTTTCTAGGAGTTGCATCCGATGTACAAAACTTTGCCTATTCAGAGGCCTGTTATTAATAAAACATGTTATTCAGTGTTTGATGTTTGTGCTTTACTGTTTTTTATGTGGAAAATGCCAATGTTCCGATGAACTTGCATGTGCATAACTTTGCTGGCCCTTGCCAATAATTGCTAAAACTTCGAATTGACTGAAATAATGTCGCGGATGCTAACCCGAATAGATTTGGTTGTATAGATTTGTGTTGTCTCGTTTGTGTTTTGCAGGGTTCTCACCTTTGAAGCAAACGATCAGAAAATTATGGCCCCGGCCGGAGGCTCGTGGTGAAAGACTTAACTTTGTGTGACGCTAATCCCCATGCAGGTCGCACCTCATCCCCCAGAGGTTGAGATGATGCTATCCCTTACCGAAGGAAGGATTATTTTCCCCAGAAGAGTATCCCCATGGAAGTGTCCACAGGGTATGCCCAGCAAGTCGAGATCAGTATCTCATGCAGAGGTTATACTCCCCAGAGAGTCGAAGATGTGCACATTCAATCCCCAGCTAGGAGGATTTCCATGGCGGATAACCAAGATAGTAAGTTCAGAAGGATCATTCCCAATGAGGATGGTTGTCTTTCTCCCCGCAGGTCGTCATGCCTTCGTCAGGATGATTATCCCCAGCGGAATGGTAGTTCCGAGTTTGTAAACTGTACCCAGACAGTTGTCTCCCAAAAGGGTTGCGTCTCCCCCAGCTGAGTTAATCTTCCCAGCAGGTGTTATCCTTTCCTCCAATGGAAACCGATGTGTAATCTCTCCCCGGCAGAGTTGGTTGTATTTCCGGTATTTATTTTGCCAGAATACTTCGCGATACCCGTTCATCCCCAACAGGACGGTATTTGTCCTCAACAGCCGTGTTGATGAAGCAAGCTTATTAGAGCCTTCCCTAGCAACCTGAACCTGCATTTGCATTTATATACATTATCATGTTTGCATCTACCCAAAAATGCGTAGCATTTCCATGCCGTATGGAGCATTACGCCATTATCAGACATACACATTTTGAGACATAAATCAGGTTGGTTAACCTTTTTGCTTTCAGGTGTGTTTCTCAGCAGGAGTATGAAGTTATAATTCAGGTTTATTACCAGACGATCGAGGTCTCGCTGTGAGACATATGATGACGCAGTTCTTGTTATCATTCCCCACAGAATTATTAGTTGAAGTTTCTCTTATCCGACCAGCGGAGTGTTTTCTTCAGGTTTGCTGTCGCGACAACATTTCAGGGTTTCATGAATCAAAATTTTAGAAGAGGTCACTTATTGTCGAAACGGGCGTTGGGCAGTTATTTTCAGAATATCTCAGTGGAGTTAGCTACTACTAAGAATAGGCAAGGAAGCTATATCCAAGATGTGTTTTCCCGTAAGAATCAGGCGGATGAACTTTCCTGTAAGTATCAGGAAGATGTGTTATGATTTTCCCGTATGAAGCAGGCGGATGAACTTTCCTGTAAGTATCAGGCAGACGTGTTATGGTTTCCCGTAAGAATCAGGCGGATGAACTTTCCTGTAAGTATCAGGCAGATGTGTTATGATTTTCCCGTAAGAATCAAGCGGATGAATTTTCCCATAAGAATCAGGCGGATGAACTTTCCTGTAAGTATCAGGCAGATGTGTTATGATTTTCCCGTAAGAATCAGGCGGATGAACTTTCCTGTAAGTATCAGGCAGATGTGTTATGATTTTCCCGTAAGAATCAGGCGGATGAACTTTCCTGTAAGTATCAGGCAGATGTGTTATGTTTTCCCGTAAGAATCAGGCGGATGAATTTTCCCGTATGAAACAGGCGGATGAACTTTCCGGTATCCAGATAGATAATTCTCCCGTGATAGACAGAGTATATGAGTTGTGTTCCGATAGTTGACAAAAGTATTTTCCCGAAGGAAATCGCCGTGATTTCCTCGTGTTAATGTCCCCAGTAGAGTCCTCCTCGACGCCGTTTTGGGTTGGGACCAACGGAGTTAGCTACTGCAGAGGTAAGCAGTTTCCTGTGATTAGACATAAATGTTTCCCCAGCGAAAGCGCCGGGAGTTTTCCGTAACGTGAAGTCCTGACATGGACAAAATTGATTACTCTTCAGGGACCATTTATCCCCAGCAGATATCTTCCTTCGTATTGGCGAAATGCGGGTCCTAACATGGACAAGGTTGCTCCTGTGACGACAGAATCTCTATTCGTGTTGACGAAAGGGTTCCTCTTCTGGCATTGACGAGGTTAGCCCAATGGTGTACGGAGGTTTTTTTGCGAAGATAGTCCAACACTTGTGGCGTCACACAGGTGGTTGAGGTTGAAATCAAAATTGTATCAGATGATTGACCAGTTGTTGCCGTAACAACCAGATTCAGGTCATTGGACGTTGCTTCTCAAGAAGTTTTGCATTTTATCTCCACGGTTGGCAAATTTCAGGGTTTCTTTGGTATTCAACCGTATCGTACCTCGAATGTTTGAAGGCCGTTCGCTCTTCACCCAGTCGGGTCCAAGCCGTTTGAATAGGGGCAGCTGTTGCACCCCAAAATTTGACCAACCGGTTCCCATATCTGGTTTATGTTTCGACGCATTTTGCATTCGTATTCGCATACTGCATGCATTGCATTTTCTCAGTCAGATTGATTTTATCGGGATTACAGCCCCTGGCATTTCAGGCAGTTCAGGCCGGTTCGAATAAGTGTATTTGAGAATTTGTGCTCGTCCCGGTATTTCCAGATTGCGCTGTTGTTTTTAAGGACATTTCGGCGTCCGACTTTTACCGTCTATTTCGTTATGGTTGCGTAATTGTTCTCTAATCGATTTAATCGTCTTCCTGTTTTTTTTTAGAATTTTCTCTTTTATTTTCTAGATTTTTAATGCATTTTTATAGATTTTTAATAGATTTACTTGAGTTAGTAGATATTAAATAGGTTAATATTTTTTTAATAGAATTTAATGGATTTTTTTTATAGATATTTTCTTATAGAATTAAATAGATTTTTCTAGATTTTTTAAATAGATATTCTCTTTTTTAAATAGTTTTAATAGATTCTTAGCATATTAGATATTAGTTCTTTTATTATTAAATAGAATAGTTTTTTTAATATAGATTTTAAATAGTCTTTTTAGATTTTTTTAAAATAGTTTTTTGATATGGTTTTAAAAAAAAGAGTATAATAATGTTAGATTTTAGTTTTAATAAATAGTGATAAAGAATTTTAATATAGAATTTTAATAGGTTTATTATTTTTCTAGGTTTTAAATAGAATTTTAAATAGTTTTAATAGATATTAATAGATTAATAGAATTTAGATAGATTTTATTTTTAAGTTTTATATAGATCTTAATTAGATAGACATTAATTAGATTAGGGTTTAGTTTTAATTAGGATTTATTTTGGTTTAATCATTAGCTTATTAGTCAGCTTTTATTAATTAGGTTAGTTAATAGTTTTAATTAGGCTTTATTAATCTTTTTCGTTTACAATTAGCATTTAATTAAGTCAATTAGTCTGAGTTTAGGCCATAATGGGCCAGTTGTCCGAATTTGGGGGCCCAAAGTTTGCCACATGTCATATAAAAGGGGTCCCACGCGTCCATTTCTCTCTCTTCCACCTCACAATTTTCTAACACCTCATTTTCCACTCAGTCTCTCTGCCACCTCTCTCCCCCTCTCTCCCACGTGTCCCTCTCTGACCCACACTCAGTCCCACATGTCCTTCTCTCCTCCACCCTCAAGCCACCTGGTTTCCACTAACCGACCCCCACCGTCGGCCATGCAACCGCCGCGCCGGACCACCGTAACTCCTCATCGGACACCGTAATCGTCGCTGGAATCCTCAAACCCACCGGAAACTGCAATTTTCCAGAATCACCAAGAATCTCTCCCAATATTCTTCACCAATCTCCATCAACCCCTCGCCGGAATCTGCAGTTCATCAACAACTTCAACGGAAGCTTCATCAGTAATTTCCATCGTTTTTTTCAGAAAATTCTCAGAATCATCCATAGTTCATCAATTCGCCTAGAACTTCATCAGTCTTCAAGAGTCTTCGCCCAGAAATTCCTCAGGGTCACTCCAACTTCAGTTCTTGTTAAGATCTTCGTATACCTTCAAATCTTCAACGGAGATCTTCAGCGACGTTCAAGAAATCGTTAGATCTTCCTCGTCCAGCTCCAAGATTCGCAGATCTTCACGCATCTTGAATCTCGCCACCTTCATCAGTTGCGTCCAGAAAGCAACGTCATCTTCATCGCACCTCCAGGTTTTGCCTTGAACTGCTTTAACTCGTTATTTTGTTGTTGTTAGCTGAAGAACTAGGAGTTTGAGTGTAGTTTGGTGAAACGAGATGAGGCTAGGAGGGTGATTTGAACTGGTGGATTGGAGCGGTGTAGTTTGTGATGGGTGTTGGTGAATGTTTGTGGTTGGCGAAGGGTTTGAGAGAATCAGAGAGGAAGGATGGAGAGAGTGGAAGTGGCGCCGTTAGGGTTTCAGTAGGGGAAGAAGTGAACAGTAGAGAGGGGATTGGGATAGAATTAGGTTTTGTTCCTGAGGTTGAATGGATTGGACTCGGGCCATAGGCCCATGGTTTTGCTAAGCGTTCCTCCGTTTTCCCCATTGAACCTCCCTCTCAGTGTGAGTTTCGTTTTGGGCTTAGATGAGAACTGCTAATTACACCCCTCCCTTAGGCCCAATGGAAAGTAGCGTGCAAATTACTTGCTATTCGCCACCAGGTTTTTTCCATTTTTTCTTGTTTTTTCCAACGATTTTCTGAGTAGTAATGGGCTTAAGGCGCGCCTGATATTGGCACCCCCTCCTGAGGCCAACATCATGTTTGAACTAGATGTTATTGCTATTCTCCACGCCTGTTTCTTATTTTTAGTGGATTTTCATTTTATTTCATGTTTGCATATAGGTTAGTAAATAATTCATATTAAATTGAAGAATAATCATTTTAGGATGGGATTTTTCCCCTAGTTCCCTTAGGACCTCTAGAAAATTGTGAAATAATAAAAATATTAATTTCTTGCATTTTATTTTTTTGGTATATTTTACAATATTATTGCTTTTATTTTGCATTTTGTTGATACTTTATTTTTTTGAATTTAGTATGAGAGATTGGTGCTTGATTTTTGATTGATTCTTGCGAGGTTAATTAGATTAGGGAAGCATGTACCCTTAGGAATTTTTTCATATTTTTGTGACTAAAACTTAGATTAATTTGAGAGGTAGATAGGAGAGGTATCAGAATTAGGGTTTCACAACATTTAGGTGTAGTTTAGGGCATAGTTTGGAGACTTAGGGTTTGATTTAGGCCTTGGGGTTTATGTGGGGTATAGGGTATATAGTTAGGTTCCCTTAGAAATTAATCTAGGATTTTATAGTGAGTATTACTATTTTAGTTAATTTTTGCAATTTGGTTGATATTGGTGTGTTTCCCACTTGGGATGTTGTTTTGTTTGTTTGGTTTGGGCTATTCTATTGGGTGTTGGGCTTGGGCTTTGCTTGTTGGGGCTTATGAAGACATTGGAGATGATTGAAGACAAGGGATAGAGCTTGATGCATGAAGATTCCTCTCCTGGAAGATGGTTTGTGAAGACTTAGGAGATAGGAGAAATAGGGAGAGCTTTAGATTATAATGATTTCTTCTTGCAAACATAGAAAGCATCTTGTGCTTCTATTCCTCCCTATGACATAAAGTCCTTATAAGGTATCCACATCCCTCCTTTGGAAGGATAAGTGGATTATTTTAGAAGTAGAACTTTGAGGAAACATTTCTCTTATAATGTTAAACACTTATAGGCTTCCTTTGGTTGTCAATAAGCTGTTTAGCATTTCAACTTAATCTGTTAAGTGATTCTCTCCTGTGAGTGCTTGCCTTGAGGATATAAGTCCATTGAAGATAATAAGTTTATTGAAGATTGGTGAAGATAAAGCCTGTACCTGTCAAAGCTGGATATCTGTTGAAATTAGGGTTTTGCTGCTGTTTGAAGCTGTTTATTTGTTGGGGTTCAGTGCTTGCCAGAGCTGGGGTACTTTTGAAGACAGGAGCTTATCTAAAGCTTGGGGATCATTTAAGAGTGAAGATGGGATCTTTCTTGAAGTTGTTACTGTCAACTGTTTGCTGTTAATCAATTGTAGCTGTCAGAGCTGGTGATGTTTGAGCTGCCTACTGTAGGGGCTGGTGTTGCTGTCAGAGCTGGTGATGTTTGAGCTGCCTACTGTAGGGGCTGGTGTTGCTGTCAGAGCTGGTGTTGGGTTTTATTTTTCTGTATTGTTTGTTGGCTTGTTCAGCTTGCCCCTTAGGTTTGAAGTGAAGCTGTTTCATTTTGCCTATTGTTTTCTCAGGTTCGAGGTTGAGTGGGACTCCCTTGCCTCGCTTGTATTGCTGCATCTCATGCATTTTACTGTTTACTGTATATATGCTGTTTCTTTTCCGTTTATCCCCTAGGATCTCTGTTTTTCTCTGTGCAAGAGAGAAATATGACAGACATTAGGTGTTCACCCATGCATGATAACATTAGGGTAGTTTTGATTCCCATTTTCAACCATAGGATTTTAGAGCGTCGTTTCTCTTCTTATCTCAAAACAACTAAAAAAAACACAGTAATAAGGTTAATCGATGTCGTACGCTACGAGCCTTAAGCTATTTGAGAAAGGATTGCTGGAGAGTTTCTTTCCAGTAGTCTGGATGCTTAGTGTGGTACCCTTTGGGTGACACGCGACGTAGTCACTCTCAAGTCATAGTCTCTAGTGCGTCAGAGATTGCAAACATCATAAAAAACAGCTCTTGCATAAAAGACTGAAAACAAACATCAAAGTGTCATTTTTGTCCGCTTGGACTCCTAATCAGAAGAAAACCTTTTCAGAAGGATCTAAAAAACAGTCAGACAAATCTGTGTCTTCCGTAGCCCGAACTACGTTTGCTCTGATCTTTCATGCTGTATGAAAGTACGTAGGTGTAGGATGTCGTATCCTAGCGAGCCACCTTCCCCTCCTTTCCCGTAGGTAGGCGAACTACGTTGACTCTGATTTCTCGTTCCAGACTGGAATACATAGGCATAAAGTGCGATACTTTGCTGAGTCATTTTCTTTTCTTTTAACCCTTGACCCTTAGTGTAGATAGAATAAAAATCCGTACTAGAAAACAAGCATGGATCCCGTCGAGTACGACGGACGTGAGGGGTGCTAATACCTTCCCCTTGCGTAACCGACTCCCGAATCCAGGATTTGGTTGCGATGACCATTCCTTCTCGTCTTTGCGTTAGGTTTACTTCGAGCGTTTCCTTTCCCTCTGTTGGGATAAATAACGCACGGTGGCGACTCTTCTGACATAGCCGGTGCCGATTTTCGCAGTAGCGACACCGATTCCCGAACCCAGACTTGGTTGCGATGACCTTGTCTTTTCCTTTTCGTTAGGTTTGTTCCGATCGTTTCCTTCCCTTCCTGTGGGATAAATAACGAAAGGCGGCGACTCTTTTGTCTTTGCCGGCACCTTTTTTCACAGTAGAGACACACATGCCCCAAGAAACTCACAGTCTTCATCCAGAACTCACACTTCGATAGTTTAACAAACAACTTATTATCTTTCAGCACTTGCAACGCAATTCTCAAATGTCATGCATGCTCTTCTTCAGACTTAGAATAAATCAGTATATCATCAATAAACACAACAATAAACTGATCCAGATACGAATGGAATATTCGGTTCATATACTCCATAAACACTCCCGGCACATTAGACACTCCAAAAGGAATTACAGTATATTCATAATGTCCATAACGAGTTCTAAACGCGGTCTTCTGAATATCACCTTCTTTCACTCTGATCTGATGGTAACCCGACCTCAGGTCAATTTTACTGAACACACGAGCTCCCACCAACTGATCCATCAAATCATCAATCCTTGGAAGAGGATACTTATTCTTAATGGTCACCTTATTCAACTGATGGTAATCAATGCACAAACGCATACTACCATCCTTCTTCTTTACCAACAACACTGGAGCTCCCCACGGCGACACACTCGGTCTGATAAACTTTCTATCCAACAATTCTCCAATCTGAGATTTCAATTCCGCCAACTCCACTGTCGACATCCAGTACGGCGCCATAGATATAGGTCTCGTACCAGGAACAAGATCAATGTTAAATTCAACTTCCCTTGTTGGAGGCAATTCCGTAATATCATCAGGGAACACTTCAGGAAATTCATTCACCACCACCAACTCTTCTATCGACGCCTTGCTGTCAACAAATAATGATGCAAATAAAGCAACCATTTTAGCTTCGTCCTCTAACAAGGTCCTTAATTCCTTATTAGACAAGGAATCCGCCAATGCTTCCTCTTCTGGAGTAAAGAACAACAACACCTTCCGAAAACAATCGATGTAGACTCGGTTGAACTCTAACCAGTTCATACCCAGAATAACATCTAGCTTACCAAGTAGCAGACAAATTAGATCTACTCCAAAGTCTCTACCGAAAATAGTCAGTGGACACTTCAAACACACCAAAGAAGTAGTCACTGAACCAATAGAGGGAGTTTCAATAGTCAACTGTTGCTCAAGAGTAGATGGCACCAATCCTAATCTCTTCACACAATCAACAGAAATGAACGAGTGGGTTGCACCTGTATCAATCATAGCAGTCAAAGGAACATTATTGATAAAACAAGTACCTTTAATAGAACGCTCCTCACCGGCAGCTTGAGTTCCTACCACCGCAAATACTTTACCACTGGCCTGAGGCACCTGAGACTTCTTCGGCTTCTCGCAGTATGTACTGATATGACCTTTCTCACCACAGTTATAGCAGGTAAGCATAACAGTCCTGCAATCCGCCATCATATGGCCTAGCTTACCACACTTGAAACACTTCTTCACCTCATCCAGACAATCATTGGCACGATGCCCCGCAACACCACATCGGAAACACTTCACACCAGCAGACGCTCTCCCTTTTCTGGGCTTCTTATCAACAGAAGCCTTATGTTTTCCTTTATCAGCAGGAACACTGTAAGGAGTACCACCAAATCTCTGCTTACCCTTCCGATCATTCACAACCTTATAGTGTGCAATTCTGGCCCGGTTATCATTATCATAAATCCTGCTTCTGCTTACCAGCTCAGGGTAATTCTTGATCTTCTGACAAGCGATTCCCATCTTAATATCCGGACGCAACCCGTTTTCAAACTTCAAACACTTGGAAGTCATTGCCTCTTCAGTATTGTAATGAGGATAATACTGTACCAACCCTTCAAATTTAGCAGCATACTCTGCTACAGTCAGATTACCCTGCTTCAGCTCCAGAAACTCTATCTCCTTAGCACTTCTTATATCTTCCGGAAAATACTTTTCCAGAAACCCAGTTCAAATCACATCCCAAGTAATAGCAGTTCCTGCAGCCTCCAATCTCTGGCGACTGTTGTCCCACCAAGCCTCAACTTCACCTTCTAGCATGTGAGTACCGAACCTCACCTTTTGCTCATCATTACAACCCATCGTCCTGAAAATCTTCTCAATTTCCTTAAGCCATTTCTGAGTAGCTTTAGGATCCAAAATTTCCCCTTCAAACGTCGGTGGTTTGTTACTCTGAAACTGTTCCAAATCTCTGAATTGCGCACCCGCAGCTTGGTTCTGATTAGCAACTACCTGCGCCATTGCTTGCATAGCTACAGCCAAAGCAACATCATTTCTCCCTGCCATACTGCTCAACCATAACAACACTAGGTTAAAAAGGCACACCAACTCTATCCTAAAGACAAACTCAACTACTACATTGGCCGGACGGACCGACCTGCTCTGATACCAACTTGTAACACCCCACTTCCCCAATTAAAATAATACACGATTAAGTCAAATAATTATCAGAGTTTCCATTCCAAAAGTGGGATATCACATTCAACAAAATTCTACAAAACATTTCATTGTAAGTTTTTCAAAATAAAGCAGCGGAAAATTATCATTAATATATCATTCACGGCCATCCGCCAAAATACACAAAAAAACATTCATCATTAAGGTTCACCGAAATACGATACGTCACAGGAATACAACATATTTATCATAAAACAAATAAACTCCCAAGTCCCGTGTTACGTATCAGAGCATTCTAGGACTCGACTTGCACACCACTATCCAAGCTGGCTATGCACCTGGATTATCTGTACTTCCAAAGAAGCACAGACCACAACAACAACAGAGGGGTGAGAAAACATGATCAAAATTATTGGTAATGAAATACATGAATAAAAAGGTAGTAAATAAAAAAGTCATCACCCCACCAACATCAAACAGGACCTATTGTCCAATCATCAACACAACATATCATAATGCAAGAATGCAACCCAACACATGCATGTGGTACCGAATCGTCATCATTGATGGACACTGGGCCATCAACCCTCCACAAAGGAGCACATCATCACTGATGGGCACTGGGCCATCAACCCTCCACAAAGGAGCAAATCATCACTGATGGGCACTGGGCCATCAACCCTCCACAAAGGAGCACATCATAAACATCATAAGAGAGTACGGTTGAATCACTTACGCTCCTCCTGAGACATGATTCAACCCTACCAAGACACCATGTTATGCATAACACCAAATGCACAACTCACAACATCAAGCACACTAAGTGCACACGATCCTACTGATCACATCACTATACATCATACATATATATATATATATATATATATATATATATATATATATATATATATATATATATATATATATATATATATATATATATATATATATATATATATATATATATATATATATATATATATATATATATATATATATATATATATATATATATATATATATATATATATATATATATATATATATATATATATATATATATATATATATATATATATATACACACACACACACACCAATCAATTATATCAATCAAGTTAAGTATTAGGGAAATCACATTCGAACACCGAGTACACACGATCCTCCCGATCACCTCACTATGCATCATATACATATTACATATATATGTCTTACCATCCAATTAATCATGTCAATTAAATTCAATATTTTATAATTCACCTTTCCACATCAAGTATACTCTCTTTACCCCTAAACAACATCTCTCGACCTATCACAACCCAAGGAATCCTACAAAATGAATCACAAGGCAAAACAACACAAAAATCACATTTTGTCACGCTCGCTGGCTCACTCGCCTAGCAAGGCCTCAGCGAACGCTCACTGCCTCATTCGCCTAGCGAACCTGCTAGCGAAGGTAGACAGTGGCTACTGGAAGTGTTCGCTACCCAACTCGCCTAGAAAATACTCGCTACTAGCTCGCTTAGCGAAGGTGCTGGCGAATGTCTGCGATTTCACAAAAACCTCACTGTTCAGAAATGCATAAGAAGCTCAAAAATCGTCCGATTCTCACCACACCAGTACTTGTAGCCTTAGCCCAACATTCTATGACTAATCTACATGACTTAATCCAATATTTACCCGATAAAACATCAACTCTACCAATTAAATCATTTTCGACCTAAACGGCAACTACTCAGAGCACCCAACAAATCCCTACATAATCACATGCAAGGCTGGAATAACAGAATTTCACCAATTCCTAACAACATAAACACAATTCATCCATGGAAACAACAATCAGAAACACAATAACAGCCTAATCATAATCATCAAATCCCTATGGGGTTAAGGAATCCCCAACTACCTCATTCATACAATTACCAATCCCAATCCATTTCTCCCCTCTTACCTCGAATAGTTGCTTCGATCGATGAAAAACTTCCAAGAATCCGACAACCTAGCCTTCTTCTTCTTCCTCTTGTTCTTGTTCTTCTTCCTCACTCTTCTCCCAAATAGATCGTGTTCTTCTTTTCCTTTCTTTCCCAACTCACTAATACCCCCTTAAAACACTTATTCCTCATTTCTTTTAATTCCAATAATAATAATAATAATAATAATAATAATAATAATAATAATAGTAATAATAATAATAATAATACCGTTACTATTAATTATCAAGTTATTATCATTATCAATTTTATTATACTAATATTAAAGGCTATAGCTTCTTAAACAATCACCACAAAAGACACGCCGAAATAAAAATAACACCGGAAAGACTAAATAATTAAAATGGGTGTTACACTCTTCACCTCTGCTCGAATCTTGAACTCTTCAAGTGTTGATAAAGTTTCCTGGTATTTCTGCTCGATCGTGCTTCTGCGCAACGATTCTAACAATACCTCTCGCTCCTTAACCTTGAGTTGCGTCTTCAGCTTATCAATCTGAACACGAAGCTGGTCCTCTCTACTTTTGTTGGCAGTCAAGGTAGCATTCCATTGCTCATTGAATTTGGATATCTTCAGATAGGCTCTGTCTAAATCCTCCTTCTTACTCTTCAGAAAGTCACAAGTGCTTTTCAGATCAAGATCGACTTGCTTCCGTGCTTGCATCTGATCAGCAAGTTCTTTCTCCAACTTGATCAAGGATTCTGACTTTGTCTTGGCCAAATAAACAGCTTCACCCTTATCATGCTTCAGCTGACTGATCTCCTGTTTCAACTCTTCATTCTCTTTGCGCAGCTCTTCCTTCTCTGCCCAAAGCTTGGTATATCTCAGGATGTCGATGGTTGTAGATGGCTCAATGACTAAGGGATACAATGGTACTTCAACAGGAAATGACAATAGTACTTCTTTAACCCTATTCTGAATCCACTCCAAGTAGGGATCATAAGCTCTACAATCTTCTTTGACTAAAGAAAGCTTTCCTTTCTTGTGAATTTTACCTCAAGCGTCCACGAATTTGGCCGAGATACCATGATCAGCTACATCTGTGAAGTACAGAGATTCCTGCACTTCTTCTTCTTTCGAAGGTCCTTTCAAAGCATAACCAAACTGTCTGACAGCTAGAGAAGGATTATAGTTGATGCCGCCTTTCCTCCCTATCAAGGGCACGTTAGGAAAGCTACCACAACTAAAGATAAGCTCGCGACCTAGCAGGTCTCGGTTGAACCAGACAATATTCTTTTCTGTTAAACCCATAAGCCTCTTTGACCATTCATACGAATTCCTCAAATCCACAAAAGCTCCAGAGCGAGGAAGGTGGTCAACAAACCACTTATGCAACAGCGATGCACAACAAGAAACCATCTTCCCTCTTCTTTTCTCGTTCTTATAGTGTACCAAATGATACAAATCTCCCAGAAGAGTAGGTACGGGGTTCCCGGAAGCGAAGGCATGAAATGCATCAAAATCCACAAAGTCCGGTACATTGGGAAACAACACAATGCCGTAGACTCACAGAGCCAAAAATAGCACTGAAAACCACCCAACATCCTTTTTCAGCATACTCTCAGGCTTTGTCCACCAAGAAAGATAAAGTAAATCCGGAAACTTCGTTCCTGCTGATAACATGGTCTACCAAGCCAGAGGCGCTCAAATAAAGAGCGACGGATAACTTCTCCAGATTAGGTTCTTCCTTGGAGCTGAAGAATGGCACCTTATTTAGGATCGGAACACCTAAGATGAAGGCGAATTCTTCCAAAGTCGGAGCCAAAACATAATCTGGGAATGTGAAATAGCGCAATGGCGGATCATAAAACTGCGACAGGGTATGAATAGCACCATACTCATAGCGCGTGATCTTACGGACAAGATTTAGAATACTCCCATAATCTTCCCTGAAGGTTGCCAGAACACCAGGATTAGCCAGGGAAATCATACCAAATAAAGGTTAACCCAGGTGCAGAAAACTTGTACACAACAATTCTCTTTCTGCTTGCTTCCATCTTTATAGAAGACCAGTACCAGAATCAAGGGAAAGACAAGAACCTGTAACACACACAAACATGCCATGTTAAATGCAAGATGATTATGCAGATGCATACATGGGATCAAGGTATCCAATGCTCAAATTTGCTGCTGTGCTGTTGACTGAACTCAACCAGAGCTCTGCTCTAATCAGAACACTGAGATATCAGAATACCGAAGTACTCAGGATCAAAAGTATGCACTGACAAGAAAATCAGGGTTGGTTGAAGGTCGGGTTTCTTGCAAAACCCATCCCTCTCACATGTGGGTTCTAGTCTTGAAAGGTACGACATCCTATACGGGCTGTCAGCGTCACAGACTTTCGAGAAACGATGATACGTTCACCATTTTTGGTTTGGCATCATAGTCAAATGAAGCAGCCTCACTTAGCTGACTTTCCAAATGAACGGTGTTCAGAGTCGACAGTTTCTCTAAGTCAATATTCCCTCAACTGCACCAGATGCGCAGGATAGAATATTTCCAAAGAAAAACCTTGTCTGAACGTGAATTTCGCACGAGCTATTGCATGGCCAAATGCCACACAAGCTCTCACTACTCTCCACACTAATCCTATGTGTATACTCAAGCCCGACTCCGACTTATCTCTCAATAGAACAACCCAACCCACAGCGCAGCAGCATCATAATATGATAATAAAATGCAAATGCAATAATATACAACAGATATGTACATAAAGCAAAAGTAACTGCACAACAGTAAACACCCAAAGACGCAACAGACAAGCACTAGGATTGACTCGCATAGGGAACCTTCTGTCCCCAGCAGAGTCGCTAGTTGTCGCAACTGCAAAAAACACCCGGCGGAAAACAGAAGAGTCGCCACTTTTCGTTATTTATCTCAAAGAGAGGGAAAGGAAACGATCGGAAAAACCTGACGAAAAGGGATAAGATTGGTCATCGCAACTAAATCTTGGGTTTGGGAGTCGGTTACGCAAGGGGAAGGTATTAGCACCCATCACGTCCGTCGTACTCGACGGGATCCACGCTTGTTGTCTATCTAAGGGTATGTTTAAACTATCTACGCTACAGGCTCGTAAGGACAAAAAGAAAAGAAAAGAGAAGTGACTCGGCAGAGCATCGCCGCTCTGTGCCTACGTATTCCCTCGTGCAATGGGAAAGTCAGAGTCAACATAGTTCGGCTAACTACGGGCGAAAGGGGGGAAGGTTTCTTGCTAAGACATCGCGTCTTGTGCCTACGTACCCTCAACAGGTATGAGAGATCAGAGCAAACATAGTTTGGGCCGACACGAAACCACAGGTTGATTAAGTGTTTTAACCGAGTAGGGTTAAACCTTCATTCCAGCAGTTAGGGACAAAGCCTGTTTGCGGTAGAACCGAAGCTTAATAACATTCTTTTTACGAAAAAAGGTTTCAGATTAATCCCGAAGGAAAAGGGTTTGAATTTTATTTTGTATTTTTTAGTGAAGTGAATTAATTCGATTTGTGATTCACGTTGGACTAAAGACTATGACATAGGAGCGAATGCATCGTGTATCGCCCCCCAAACGGGGAGTACACTAAACACTCTAGACAAGCGAGAGGATACCCTTCACTCATCATTCCCCATGTAGCTTAAGGCTCGTAGCACGCAACGTTCATCGCATTTATTAGATGAGTTAGAATTTTTTGGAGATGAGAAAGAGAGAGACGCACGGAAGGTCTAAGGGAAACTCGGCCTTAACGTTGTCATGCAAAGTGGTCCTAAGGTTAGGATTGAAAGGGCAAACATCTACCCTAATGTTAGCATGCTTGGATTGAACACCTAATGTCTCTCCTACTCCCATACTAAACGGAGGGACTAGGAACCCTATGGGGACCATGGCAAAAATCACAAGAAAGCACTAGATAAATTCAATCACAAGTAAGAGATGCAAACATGGAATGCAACACACAAGAAAAGGGAGGAAAAAGTGTGGGGTAAATACCTCCATAAGCACATCTCGACCTTTATTAATGCTGGAAATAAAGATGCAAAACACAAGAGGAAATGCAAATGCAAGAATGCAAGAAAACATGAATATGCAAGCACAAAATCACTATGAGCAACAACACATAAGTATGCATCCAAGTGGAAAATAAAACAAGTCGATGAAGTCTTGATTAAATAACCAAAACAGCGACAAAATGTCCAAAACATTTCACTTCTAATGCACCGTATCGAACTACGATGATTCGATGCGAAACGGTACCCAAACAAGCAAGAAAATCAGCAAAACAGACCCACTGCCACAGTGTTAATCGGTTAACCATATGCGTTAACCGATTAACCACTGAAAAATGCTTGAAAATCTGGAATTTTGTTCATGTTAATCGGTTAACCATATGCGTTAACCGATTAACACTTTGAAAACTTTGAAAATTTTGAATGTTTGAAATGGTTAATCGGTTAACCATATGCGTTAACCAATTAACACTGTGCCAACAACATAAAACAGCAACAGAACAACATTTTCAGCAAATAAGCATTTATTCGATCAATCGGATGATCGCATGATCACTTAATCACGAAATTAAACCACCAAATCATGAGTCAAACAACATGTAAACAGATCAACACAACCAAATCATGAATCAATCGGATCAAAATTAACCAAAAGCTCAATCAAAGATAAAAATCCACATGATTATGCAAATAAGCTAAAAATAGATTTGGATCCAACCTTCGGAGCGGAGATTTGCTCTGGTTAATGTTAATTCAACTGTAATTGAACAGATCCAATGCTAGAAGTCCGAAATACTTCAAGATCCACACCAATTCTTGTGATAGCAATGAAGATCCTTCAAGATTAATCCAAAATTAGCCAAATAATCACTTCCAGATTCAGATCCAATTTAGCACGAAAATTGGATGGAGAAATTGATCCAATGAAGATGATGGATGGAGGTTTGAGCTCAAGAATTCATTGATTCCATGGAAGAATCAAAGAATTCAATGGAAATGAGCTTTGGTGAAGGTTTTGGAAGATGGAAAATTGAGAGAGAATTGAGAGAGAGTGAGATCAATTCTGAATTTGAAATAAAACTATGAGTGATTAGATGTGTATGGTTTGGAGTAATTCAAATAAATATCAACTAGGCTTGGATCCAAATGTAAGGCTTGGAATGTGGTTTGGAAAATATGGTTTGGAATGAGGAATGGGAGTTTGGAGGGAAAATGAAATTAACCAAATTTTAAATAGGTTCTAGATCCTTCCCAAAGCGAAAATCAAGTTTGCACATGACCAAAATTGGACCCCAAAACAGCCTGCATTGAAAATTCACGTACAGAGGCAAAAATTGCACTGGTTAATCGATTAACCATACAGGTTACTTGGTTAACACCTTCAAAAATCCAAATTTCCCCTAATTTTGCCTTGGTTAATCGATTAACCATATAGGTTAACCGATTAACACCTCCAAAATTTGAATTTGGCGCCTTTTGGAGGGAAATCTGCACATTTGCCCTGTTTTGACTGTTTGGAGCTTTGTTAAGCTTCTGAATCCTGTTCTTGAATGTTGCAACTGTAAGAATGCTTGATATGAGCCTCTGCGCTACTTCCTGAGCAGAAAATACCCTGCAAAATAAAGTAAAATCGACCGCTCGGTCGCCGGGCAAAATAAATGCCAGAGACTCTAATGCTTGTTGTTTCGGTCCATGCACTGAGATGAAAACTGAGCCACGGAAACCTTGATCCCCTATCTTAAGAACACATGCTATGCAATGCAGAGATGAAAAAATACAAAAAGAAACATAAGCCAAGTACGAAAAGGTTGAGCAAATTTTAGGGTACAACAATTGGCAGAAATTGGAGGAGAAAATGAGAGTGATGCTGCCGTTGCTGGTGACGGAATCCAGCGCAGCAGTTGTTTAGGGTTCAGCGAGAGAGGAGAGATTTGGTTTTATCGTGAAGGATGATTTTGTGAGAAGAGGGGAAAGTGGGTTGGGAGAAGAGAAAGTGAATTTGCGTTGGAAAGAAGAGAGAGAGATTCATTGAGAAGAGGAAGTTTTATTGTGGGAAGAGGAAGAGTTAACCGTTGAATTTGAGAGAGAAGTTGGCTTTGCTACCGTTGGGTGATGCGTGGACGGCTGACATGCCTCAACTTCTCATCACCGGTGACACGTGTCACCGGATCTGCACCCCCATGTATTTCATCATCTGAGGCCCAACGTGAATTGCACCCCCTCCGGGCTCATTTTTCTTCTTTTTTTATTTTAGATTAATTCCTTTTTTTAGTTTGAATGTTTTTTTTTGGTCTATTATATTAACTAGAATATTAGTAATTAGTTTAACGTTAGTATTTAGGTTTATATTAGTAATAGATTAACTTTAGAGTTAGATTTTTATGTTACAGCTTAGTCTTAATTTAGACTTTAATTAATTTAATATAAGTTTTAGATTTAATTCTAGGATTAGGTTTTTTCTTTTTTTCAGTTTAGAATTAAATTAAGATTAATTTAGGATTATAATTTTAGAATAGGATTTAATTTAGTTAGCCTAGGCTTAATTAATTTGTGTTTAGTTTAGAATTAGTAATTAGAATATTTAGAATTTAGACTATTTTTAGTTTAGAGAATTTAGTTTTAATTTAGCTTTTTTTAATTAATTTATAAACTCTAGTTTTTATTTAATTTTAAGATTATCTTAGTGTGAATTTGGCTTAGAATTAGATTAGGTATTATTTTAGATTACTTTTCGGCTTAAAACTTAATTAATTAGTTAGGACTTAGATTGGACTTTTTAACTTTACTAACTCTTTTAACCTTTTTTTAATTTTCTATTAATTCTTGAGTGCGTCTGTAAATACACTTGTACATATTTTCTGTAAATATTAATTTTAATTTAATATTTGACGTTGTCTGTGATTGCGTCGCTTCGTGTTTACTTGTTGTTTACTTCCTGTATTCGCATGATCCCTTAGGGTTACTAGCTCGAATTAATTTCTGATTAAGTCTGAGGTAGGAGAGACATTAGGCTTTCAATCCAATCATGACAACATTAGGTAGATTTCTCACCTGATCCTGTTTTTAGAGCCACGTTGTATGATAACAGTTAGGGTTCAGTTTCCCCTAAGTCTTTATGTGCGTCTCTCTCTTCTTATCTCAAATTTCTTCAAGACATTTAATAAAGAATGATAAGCATCGTGCGTTACGAGCCTTAAGTACATGGGGAATGATGAGTGGGGGTTTTCTCCTTGCTTGTCTAGAGTGTTTAGCGTATGCCCTTTAGAAAATTTGTGACGCATTCGCCCTTGTGTCATAGTCTTTAGTGCGACGTGAGTCTCAAACTAACTCAATCCACTTCACTAAAACTCACAAACAAAATTCGAACCTCTTCATCCTTCGGGATTGCTGTTAAAACTTCATTTTCAGAAAAGAGTGCATTACTTTTCCGTTCTACCACAAACAGGCATCGTCCCTAACTGCTAGAATGAGAACTTAGCATCACTCATAAAAAGACACTTAACCAATCAGTGGTCTAGTTTACCCGAACTACATTTTCTCTCATTTCTCATACCAGATGAGGATACGTAGGACAAGACAGTGATGTCTTGGCGAGCAACCTTCCCCCAATCACCCGTAGTTTTCCAAACTACGTTGACTCTGACTTTCCCATTGCACGAGGGAATACGTAGGCATAGGGCGGCGATATCTTATCGAGTCTGTTCTTTCTCTTCACCCCCGTTTAACAGTAGCTTTTACATAACTTTCACCCATAGATTAGACAACAATCATGGATCTCTTTGAGTACAACGGATGTGAGGGGTGCTCATACCTTCCCCTTACGTAACCGACTCCCGAACCCAAGATTTGGTTGCAATGACCTTGTCTTTTCCCGTTCTTTTAGATTTTCTTCGATCGTTTCCGTTCCCTCTCTTTGGGATAAATAACGTTCGGTGGCGACTCATCTGTTTGTTTCCGCCGGCCCTTTTTCGCAGTTGCGATAGCCGGCGACTCTGCTGGGGACGCTGTTTCCCTATGCGAGTCAAGCCCAACGCTTGTTTGCTTTATATTTTTGGGTGTGTATATTTATGTATATATGTTGTATTTGTATATTATTGCATTTGCATGTTATTTTCTGCATTTTACCATTATTATCATACTGTTGTTGTATTGTTGGATGGGGTGTTCCATTGTGGGATAAGCCCAATACCCAGGCTTGAGTACACACCTAGTATTAGTGTGGAGAGTTGTGCGGGATTGCATGTTTGACATGCAAGAGCCCTCATGAAATTCGTGTTCAGACAAGGTTTTCTTTGAAGACATCCTATCCTGTGCGTTTTGGACAGTTGAACGGGTGTTGGATCTGAAAACTAACGACTCTGGAGACCGTTCATTTGGAAGTCAGTTGAGGCCTCCTTGATTGACCATGATGTCAAACCGGAAATGGTGAACGTATCATTGTTTCTCGACCTAAGAGTTCGTGATACTGACGACCTGCATAGGATGCTGTGCCTTTTCAGAGATTAGGTCCTACTTGTGAGCGGGGAGGGTTTTTGCAGGAAACCTTGACCTTCAACCAACCCGGTTTCCTGGTTTTCTCGTCAGTGCAGACTTTTGATCTGGGGTATTCTGGGTTTTCCATCATCTCAGTGCTTTGGTATTCTGGTATTCTGGTATTCTAGTATTTTCTTGTCAGAGTGGAGTTCTAGATTTATTCAGTCAACAACACAACAATATTCAGAATTTATGAAAGCTTTGATCCCATGTCTTTTGCATTACATAACATAAACATCTTTGAATCATTTTGCATATCATTCTTCAGCCAGCCAGAACTCTCATTCCGCCTTTGTCTTTGATCAGTGTTGGTTCCCCGATGCTCGTTCTGAATAAGCGGTGACTGTGGAAAGACGACAAAGTGTTTGAAGCAGGATCAAGCAGTGCCAGGAAGTAAAGTCAAATTGAGAGCTGTTGGTAGCTATGTCAGGGAACCACCTCCAGAATATTGATACTCCACCAGGTTTTACTGTAATGGCTAACCTTCTGTACGGTTCTTTTCCTGATGAAGATCTTCCATAAGTGAACAACCTTATACCAACTCAGTCTGTGCAGCTCTCTATTGAGAATCAAGACTTACATGAACTGTTTGTTGTCCAAAGTGAATGTTCCTCTTCTCCTGATACTACGGATTATCATGGTGTTGCTTTCTCTGTGTCGAATTCCAAAGAAGAGGTCCCAACATTGAAGACTAAGGACCCGAGAGCTCAGGAGTATGGTAAAATATTTTGTGTGTTGGATGAAAAACTCAAATCCTTGGAAGTTAAAGATACTTCTGGTCTAGATGCTTTAGACATGTGCCTGGTACCCGGCCTAATATTACCTCCAAATTTCAAAGCATCGAGGTTTGAGAAACACAAAAGAGATAGTTGCCCGAGGCAACATTTGGTGATGTTTTGCAGAAGAATGACCTCATTTGTGCATAATGATAAGCTAATGATTCACTGTTTTTAGAACAACTTGAGTGGGGAATCTTTGAATTGGTACATGAAGTTAGAGAGTAGTCAGATCCGATCATGGTTGGACTTAGCCAAAACTTTTCTGAAGCAGTACGAATATAATTTTGACATGGCTCCTAGTCACATGCAGTTGCAAAGTTCATCTCAAGAGAACAATGAATCCTTCAGAAGGTATGCTCAGAGGTGGAGAGAATTGGATTTTAAAGTGCAACCACCGCTTCTAGACCAAGAGTTAGCAGACATGTCCATAGACTCCTTGCAGAGCCCATACTTTGAAAGGATGCTTGGGATTACACCAAACTTCTCTGACTTGGTAATAGCAGGAGAATAGATTGAGAGTGGCATAAAGAGTGGAAAAATTCAGAATGTCTTGAGCAGTTAGGCCAGTGATACTGAATCCTTCAGTAACTCCCGAGAGGAAGAATAAAATGTAATCAATGCAGTCATGGCATATGTTGAGTATTCTCAGGACGAACCGGTAAAATCTTTTGATTCTTCATCTTCTCAACAGGTGTTATTTCCAGTGTTACTTTATTCTTATGGACAGACGGTTGTGCCTAAGGCACCACATCAGAAACCTTGGGTCAATCCTCATGCAAATCAACGAGCCCATGGTCGAGGTTATCTGAGTCTGCGCCAGAATCAAAATAGACCTCGCAACAACTTGGAAAGAAGGATTACTCATCTTCATCCAGTTCTTATGTCGTACAACCAGCTTCTGCAACATCTGATTCAAAACTCATTGGTGTAGCCCAAGAATCTTAAGCCAGTCCCAGAACCTTACCCTCCTGGGTACAATCCCCATATGCAGTATGGATATCATGGGGGATCCATGGGGCACTCGATCGAAGATTGCAAAGCTTTCCAAGCCAAGGTGCAACAGTTGATTGACAAAGGGTACATTTCCTTTCCAGAAGGAGTTTTGGTTGTTCATGTCAACCTCTCAGCTGTCTAAGATCGAGGATTTCAAGGGTCACCTCCAAAGGCCAATGGTCCAGACAGGAAGACGTCCTCAACATTGGCAGTCCTTGGATGCTTTTATCATTTGCATTTGTAGTTTCTTTCTTGTTAATTGCAATTTGTTTTTAAACATTGTTGTTTTGAATGGTAATATTAATGAAGTGATTATGCATTTTCTAAATTAATCATGTCACATTCGCTTTTTTTTTGCAAAGCACAGACACATACGCCTTTTATCCACTCCACTTTATCACTATTATTTAGCAAAAATTGGAGGGAGGATGACGAAAACTAAATACTCATAATTGATGATCGTATGCTTTTGGATGAAATCATGCTGATGATGTACAAGCATTATTTCAAATCCTCTAAACACCGGAGAGATAAGGAGTTAGTCCCTAGTTAACCACTTCGACCCTAGAAGTAGGAGTTGTTTTCGGACTCTCAAACCCTCATATCTTAACTTGGGGCAGGTTAGTTGTCAGTTAATTTGACCGAGCGTTCGAATTTCATAGAGGAGTGTCCCCATTCAAGGACCAACCACATCGTATCTCATCAACCACAATGGTTATACCTCACCAATCAGGAGTAAGACAGTCACAACCTTTTTGGAGAAATCAAGACAACTAGTGTCACACGACTTATTTAAAAAAAAGAGAGAGAAAGCCCGTTAAGCCAAAAACTTAGGCAAAATTAGGGCATCCTGCTGGACATCGAAATAATGAAAAATTGAAAAAAAGAATCAGTCCAGGAAAAAATTAGGGAATAAAAGAATAAAAAGAAAGAATCGCGAAAGAAAAATCCTCGAACAAGAACAAAATCGTGTGATTTTAGACACAGAAAACAATAAGGGTAATTGTCACTCCGAAAGCCTTGTGAGTTCCTTAACCATCACTCCTACCATTCAACAAACCTTTTGAAGGTGAGCGCTCGCGTCAAGTTAACTAAACGTAGGATTGGAGATCATCACGGAGAAGGGGTGGGTAATAATCAAACTTTGAGCCTTTCATCCTTTGTTTCAATAACCATGAACCAGACCATGATTTAACCCTTAAAAGACCTAATTAAGGTAGGGTTTATTCTAAAGTCATACTACAACAAGATTGTGTGAACTGACTCCTACATGATTTTTTAATTTTCTTTCTGCTGTATCTTTCGCTAGCTAAATCAGCACTACATCTGGACTATTGGTCCATTCGTCACACACAATCACAACTTTCTAATAAGGATCAATTTTTCAAAATCAGCATGAGCATCACATTAAAATTACCATTCGTGAAAGAACAATTTTAATTGCAAGTCAGTAGTTGACATTGAGGAAGTTGCAACAGGGAGCAATCAAACATGAGTGAATCATTCAATGGTCTGGATCATAATCGAGTATACCTTGTTGCCCTTTGGATCTAGGGCATTGACACATAAAGAGTATGGAATCAATCAGTTTAAGGTAATTCCCAAGCATCGGTTGATTATGGGGCAAATCATTCAAGAACCGGTTGATCAGAAGTGAATCATCTCAAGACTCCACCAGTCAGGGGCAAGTCACCCAGAATCTCTTTAATTTGAGGGAAGATCCCTCTAGTGTTCAATCAGGATGAGTTAAGTCACTTCAACGCTCATTCAGGGGCAAGCTACTCCAAGAGTACATTAAAGCCAACCACTATGAGAGTCGGTTAGTCAAGGATGAGTCCATTCATGGTACAAATGTCGGGGCAAGCCATCTCGAGGTCGTCTCATGGCAAGTTAATCTCTTTTCAAGAAGAATTTTCCGAAGGATTAGACTGGGGCAAGTTGAACTACATTGGGGCAAGTTATTTAAGCGAGTTCATTTTTGTCGGCAACTGTTGAATTCAAGATGAATGTCGGGGAACCGTGTCATCACCCCATAAAATAACCTTAGCCTTCTGAAAAAGCCTTGATGCAAATGACCCCTTTTCCATTGCTGGGAATATTCTTACCCTTGCATCTTGTCACTAGATCTTCATCCCACAGCTTAAACCTGTTACCTGTCAGAACTTTATAACTGAAAACACTTCCAAAGTCCAGTTCTCGTCTGGCAACTCACATGTTGTCACATTTCCCTACATAAGGCTCGTTTAATCTCACCTCTCCACAGTAGAGATTCTGTATCCCCACAGGGTGACGATGTCACGCCATAAATGTCTTACTGGCAATGATGGGTACGTATCCCCAGCAAGGTAAGGTTGAGTTTATTCCCCAGCAGCAGGTTAAGTTCAGCGTCGTTCCCTGACAGGATCTATGTCATTGACTTCTCTCCCCAAGCAGAGATTAATGTTGATTCCCTCGACGAGTAAATCAGAAGTGGTGGACATCTGCAGTAGATTCCAATAGTCATTGGTATCCTTTGAAGTAAGATCTTTGGGAAAACTTCCCGATGAATGTTATTCTCAATTCCCAATAGAATGGAAGTGTCCCCAGAAGAGTTCTATTCCGGAAGGCCGTTCAGGGCATATTCTTCAACAAGTTTGCGTGCCGTTTCTCTCGACACCTTTCTTGGTGGTGCTCCTCTGCATTTGCATTTTGCATAGCATCCTCCCAAACGCATAGCATTTCCATTTCGTATGGAGCATTACACCATATTCAAACATATGCATGCGAAGCCTAAGCCAGGTTTGATACTTTTGTTGCAAAACATCTCTCCAGCAGATAATGGCATAATTCGTGAGCCTTTGTGGTACCTGACCCCAACAAAATCATGTTCTTATCTTGCTTTTGCTCCCCCAATAGAGTTTGCTTGTTTAAGTTTCTCTTTCCCCCAACGAAGTTCTCTTTTCAGGTTGTAAATCGGTCGATTCTACTTCCTGCCTATCTGAATGTTATCCCGACTTTTGGTTGGTAGTCCATTGTTTTCTGGATGTTATCCCAACTTTTGGTTTGTAGTCCATTGTTTTCTGGATGTTATCCCGAGTTTTGGTTGGTAGTCCGTTGTTTTCTGGATGTTATCCCGACTTTTGGTTGGTAATCCTCTTTTGTTCCCCTTCGGAGTTGTCATCCCGACTTTTGGTTGGTAGTCTCCTTTCTTGGTGATCCTAACTTTTGGTTAGTAGCTGTTGTTGCACCCCAAAATTTGCTTAACCTCTTCTTGCCTGATTTGTGTTTCATTGCATTTCATTTGCATAGTTACATCATATACACAGTTTAATCATTTGCACATCATAGCATAGCATGCCTCCAACAGGGGATCAAAGGTGTCTATCAAGAGAAGAGCCTAGCAAGAGGTGTTATCTAAGATTGAGAAGTCATTCAAGTCATCAAGAAGAGAAGGGTTGAAGTCATGAGAAGTTTGAGTGCCCACAGAGGGATTTCTCTCCTAACTTGAGGTGTATTGAAGATCACCAATAGGGAATGTGAATTTGAGGTGTGTATGGATCTCATTGGATGCCTAGAGGGCCCTATTGAAGCTTAGACAAGTCATTGTATCAAGTTCAAGAGTCATGGTTGAGGTGTGTACAAGTAGGGTTTCATCTGGGTAACCCTAGGTCAAGGAGAGCAAAGAAAGGGCATCAAGGCCTAGCTCTAGGTCATGGAAGTCATGGATTGATATGTTGAAGCATGTGTGTGGATGAGCCAAGACCAAGTTCAAAAGAATCAAGAGTGGTTGGAGGTGTTTGAGACAGGGTTCCTAGGGTAAAATCCCCTGTATAGCACTGGACTTCCAAGCCACATAAGTCCAAATACAAGTTTCAAATGGATCTTTGGCCAACATGAAACTTGTAGAGCTTATAAATACCTTTAATTTGAGTACTAGAAGTCTTCATGAAGGTTTGTAGAACTCAAGTTATGGTTCTTGCAAGTTACAAGTCACCAGAGGACACTGAAATTTATCTGTGAAAGTCACTTGACTTCCAAGCAACTTTTTCCCCTCAAGGAGTTTTCAAACGGATTCTTGGCCAACATAAGAGTTGTAGGTCTTGATCTTAGCTTTAATTTAAGTACTAGAAGTCCTCAAGAATATTTGTGGAACTCAAGTTATGATCTTGGCAATCCAGGGGTATTTTGGGAAAGTTGAATTATAGGTCATTTTCAAGAATGTGCCAAAATCTCCATCTTCCACTCTTCAAATGGAAAATTGTTCAACATGATATGTGCTTAGAATGATGTTTTTAGGTCATATAAGAAGTCATGAGGGCTTGAATTGGCTTGCTTCACAAAATGATCCAAAATGGCCTAAAAAGAGGATTTTTTCAAATGATTCAAAGCAGGGAAATTGGGATTTTTTAATTATAAGTCATAAACATGGCATATGGGTAGTCATTTTGAATGGAAATTGGATTTCAAACACATTGGCAATGTCACAATTTTGAGTTGAGTTTCAATTTCATGACTTGCTTTGAAAAGTGCTTTCTTACATTACAAGTTACAATGCCAAAACAAGAATCAAGGCATTTCAGGCTGAGCTAGCTGTCCAAACATATCCCAAATTCAATTTGCAGTTGAATAGAACATTATGGAATGAGAAATGAGGGAGAAATCGTGACTGTCACCATTGAGTTTCAAGTGTATGACAGAATTTTGGATTGGTTAATTTGGGCCTTAATTTGGACTTAGAAGCCCATGAGAAGCTTCTATATATTCATGTCAATGATTCCAGATAAAGTTTGGTGCAGAATTCATGGAGAGAGTGAAGATTGAAGTTGAGATTTCAAGGTTTCTAACTGAAAACAGTTTTGGAGTTTGGATCAAGATCAAGCCAAATTGAAGTGCCTAGAAGCTTCATCTTGCTTCACTCGTGTTTGAAGAGTTGTGGAGCTTGAATCCATCATCTTCTACCTCTGTTGATTCAATTTTCACAGGTATGTAACTCTTGGATTTCCTCTTGATCTAGGCTGAATTAGTTAGCAATGTGCATGTGGTTAGGTTCCCTATGATTGGTAGAACGATTTAGGTTTGGTTTGGCATCATTTGGTGATGATCAAGAGAGTGCACCAATTTCTGTTTGGATTCAGTTACATGTGATCTTGAGGAATTAACATGATTGTGATAGCTTAGGATGATCAGTGTAACATGAGGAGTAGGTCTATGGATTTAGATTTGAGTTTGGTGAAGATCAAGAATGTGACATGTTTTGGAAATGCTATCGGGTTTGAAAATCTAGAAGGATTTGAGAAAATCTAAGGCCAGATTCATGATCAACATGGGATTTTGAGTGAGATAGGTATAATCTTTGTGATTTCTGGTCACCTGCAAATGGACCTTCACCGGAGAAGACAGTGTTTTCCACCATGGACCACCGCCTGAGAAAAGTCTCAGGTCACCTGAACTTTGGGGAAGATAATGTCTGGACCCTTGGATCAGTCCTTCAGATGGACTTTGTACGCAGATCGTGTGGACATGATTTAAACTCAGCTCTCCCTCCATTAATTCAATACGCAACGTTTCATTTATTGACTCAGCTTGTGAGTCATCAGCCACGTCATGCACGTGTGGATACGCTCAGGGTCCTTGGATTTGATTACCAGTCTTCTCATCCAACGCATATCATTTAATTCAACATTTTATTTTCTTTTTATTCTTTTTGGATTTATTTTAATTCCATTTGATTTCTAAAATCCATATTAAATCCAATTTTGATCCAAAAAATATTTTAAAAATATCTCCATGATCTTAGATTTAATTATGATTTTCTGAAATCAAGAAATCTCATTTTCATCCATTTTTTCAATTTAATTTGATTTTCTCCATTTTATTATTTTCTTTAATTTTGTATATTTGCTACATGTTTTTGCTGATTTTATTGTGACCAATTGGTGAGGAATTTTGAGTTGGTTCTTGTTGGATTAGTTATCTTAGAGAAGCATGTACCCTTAGAAATTTTATCATATTTTTATGAATAAAGTTTAGGCAAATTTGAGTGGTGAACATAAGGAGTGTTAGATTTAGGGTTTCAAAACAACTAGTTGTAGTTTAGGGCATAGTTTGGAGACTTAGTGTTTGATTTAGGTCCTGGGATTTATATGGGGTATTGGGCATAGGCTTAGGTTCCCTTAGAAATTTAATTAGGATTTTGTGATCTATTTTAGCATTTTATTTGTATTTTGCAATTGGTGTGATGTTTGTGGGTTTCTCCTTTGGATGCTTGGTTTATTCATTTTGTGTGGGGTTATTTTGGGTGTGCTCTGGGTTTGGACTTTGCTTGGATGAATTAAAGATCAAGTGAAGTTGCTTTGGATGGCTTGAAGGAGCTTGGAGTTGAAGTTTTCTCATCTGTTGGGATGCTTGTCAGAAGCTTAGGAAAATTAGGGTTTTAGGAAGAGCATTAGACTAGTTTTGTTTCCTTCTTCAAACATGGAGTATATTGTCCATCTCCATTCTATCCAATGACATAAAGTCCTCCTTGGGAAGCTCTATCTCTCCTTAGGAGAGATGAGTGGTATGCCCAAGTGAGTAGAACTTTGAGGGTGCCAGTCTCTCACAGTGTTAAGTTCTCAGTGACTTCCCTTAGTTGTCATTGAGCCTCTTAACATTTCACCTTGATCTTGTTGGTTTGGTTATCCCTTGGAGGTGCTTGTTGAAGCCTGGTAAAGAGAAAGTCAGTAGCCTGTTGAAGCCTGGCAAAGAGAAAGTCAGTAGCTTGTTGAAGCTAGGGTTTTACTGCTTGTTGAAGTTGAAGTCAAGAGCTTGTTGAAGCTGGTTACTGGTTGAGGTTTGAAGCTTGTTGAAGCTTGGTGCTTGTTGGAGATTGAAATTTCATTGAAGCTTGAAAATGGGAGTTATTCATGAAGATGAAGGTTGTTGCTGTCAACTTTTTGCTGTTTAATCAACTGTTGCTGTCAGAGCTATTGCTTGTGTTGTTTACTGTAGGAGTTTGGTGCTGCTGTTTGGGCTGCCTCCTCTGCTTTGGGTTTTGTTTTCTGTATTGTTTGTTGGCTTGTATAGCTTGCCCCTTAGGTTTGAAGTGAATGTTGATTCACTTTGCCTATTGTTTTCTCTCTTGCCTCTCTCATACTGCTGCATTGCATGCATTTTACTGTATTTGCTTGCTTTGTTTTCTGTTTATCCCCTAGGATCTCTGATTTCCTCTATGCAGGAGGGAATTACGACAGACATTAGGATTCTTATCCATGCATGACAACATTAGGTTAGTTTTATTCCCTTTCAACCCTAGGCTTTTTAGAGCTTCTTTCTCTTCTTATCTCAAAACAACTCAAAAACACAGTAATAAGGTTAATCGATGTCGTACGTTACGAGCCTTAAGCTATTTGAGAAAAGGTTGTTGGAGGGTCACTCTTCAGTAATCTGACTGCTTAGTGTGGTACCCTTAGGGTGACATGCGACGTAGTCACTCTCAAATCATAGTCCCTAGTGCCTCAGAGATTGCAAACAAACTAAAAAAACATTTCTTTCGTAAAAGATTCAAAACAAACATCAAAGTGTCATTTTTGTCCGCTTGGACTCATAATCAAGAAAAACCCTTTCATAAGGTAATAAAAAACCAGTCAGACAAGCTTGTGTCTTCCGTAGCCCGAACTACGTTTGCTCTGATCTTTCATGTTGTATGAAAGTACGTAGGCATAGGATGCCGTATCCTAGCGAGCAACCTTCCCCTCCTTTCCCGTAGGTAGGCGAACTACGTTGACTCTGATTTCTCGTTCCAGACGGGAATACGTAGGCATAAAGTGCGATACTTTCTGAGTCATTTTATTTTCTTTTTAACCCTTGACCTATAGAGTAGATAGAATAACAATTCGTACTAGAAAACAAGTGTGGATCCCGTCGAGTACGGAGGACGTGAGGTTTACTCTGAGCGTTTCCTTTCCCTCTGTTGGGATAAATAACACACGGTGGCGACTCTTCTGTCATAGCCGGCGCCGATTTTCGCAGTAGCTACAGTTGGCGACTCTGCTGGGGACTCCAACGGTTCCCTATGCGAGTCAATCCTAGCGCTTGTTTTCCCGTCTGGGGGTGTTGTATGTATTTACCTTTCTGCCTTTACTTTCAGTATTATATTATTGTTGTTGTGCTGGGAAGAGGGTTAGATTGAGAGATAAGTCGGACCTGGGCTTGAGTTTGCACATAGACTTAGAAGTAGAGAGTAGTGGTTAGCCTACTTGCTTATCTCGCACCAGCTAGCCGCGAAATCTGCGCTCAGACGAGATTCTCTCTTATGCTTCTTGCCTGGCCCTTAGGGCTCGACAAGTTGTCTGACCCGAGGATTGTCGACTCTAGGGACGTATCAATTGGGATTTAGCTAAGTGAGGCCGCTTCAAGGGATGATGATGCCACACCTTCTGGGTATCGTGTCATCACTCTTGAAAGTCTGTGACGTTGAACCCGCATAGGATGCCGTACCTCGTCTGCGAGTTAAGTACATACCTGTGAGGGGTAGGTAGGTTTGTTTGCAGGAAACCTTTGACCTCAGAGTACCTGGTTTATCTCTGTCAGTGAGATGTGGTTACATGGTTCATTTGAATGGTTGGTTTGGTTTGAGGCGAATATTTGATGGTTCTCAGGCTTCAGTACAGAGCAGCACAGTTCATCAGTGTTGCACCCCAAAATTTGCCCAACACTTCTTTACTTAGCTTATGTTTCATTTCATGCACATTAGCATTATCATTTGCATTTCATTGACATGTATGCAGGAGATCAAGAGGTATTATTACCAATTAAGAGCTATACAAGACTATAAATCTAGCTAAGAAGGTCATTCAAGTGTTCAAGGGTTGATATCCTTGTCAGAGAAATTAAAAGATCCTCAGAGAGAGTGGTTGAGACCAAGTGTGTAGGTCTCCTAACTTGAGAGTTGTGGAAAGCCATCAGATGATTCTGAAGCCATGAAGATGGACTGGAGGTCTTGAGGGAACTCATGATAAGTGTTGAAGATCACTTTGAGGCCTAGACAGGTCATTGTGCAAGATTGAGAAGCCTCAGCCATGAGTGGTGCAGTTAGGGTTTGACTGGGTCAACCCTAAGTCAACTGATGATTTGAGGAAGGTTGAGACCTAATCCAAGGGCCATGTGATCATGGACTGATGCATTAAGATGTTATAAGGATGATTCCAAGGTCAACTCATCATGATTGAAGAGTTTGAGAAGTTTCAAGCTAGGGTTTCTAAGACTTGACAGTGTAAAATCCCCTAGTTTGACCCCTATCTTCAAGGCAGTTCAGCTCAAGATGGGATTGTCATCTCATCTTGCCCCCAACATGAATGTTGTAGAGCATGGTCTTAGATTTAATTTGAGTGCTAGAAGTCCTTGATAGGATTTGTAGAACTCAAGTTATGACTTTGACAAGTTACAGGTCATCTGAGGTATGTGAATTTGGGGGCTTGAAAGTTGTCCAACTTGCATGAAACTTTTGCCCTAGAAGGAGGATTCCTATGAACTTTTGGTCAACATGAATGTTGTTCCTTATCCTCTTAGCTTTCTAGAAAGTACTAGAAGTCCTTGATAGGATTTGTAGAAATCAAGTTATGGCTTTGACAAGTCAAGGGCATTTTGGTCATTTGGAGATTATAGGTCATTTCCAGCATAAGGCCATAACTCCTATTTCCAAGCTTCAAATGGGAAAATGTTCAACATAAAACTTGTTCAAAATGATGGTTTAAGGCTAACCAAGAGGTCATGAGAGGTTGGAATTGCTTGTAGCTCAAAGTTGCAAAAATGGCTTAAAATAAGGATGATTTTCAAATGAACCAAAGATGAAAATTGGTATTTTTGATCTACATGTCCAAACCAAGGCATGTAATATGTCATTTTGATTCTAAAACACATTTTAAGAACATTGGTTTTGCCACAATTTTGAATTGAAGTTTAATTTGTGGACTTGCTTTGAAAAGTAGTTACTTACATCTTAAGTATCAGTTGCCAAACCAAAATCCAAGGCATGACCAAGGCTTCTTTCAATCCAAACACATCCAAAATACCATTAGGGGAGAAATTGGAAGGGAATAAGGGTGATTACAAGCTGCTAGCAGAATTGTGCATACCATGGCATGAGATTGAAATCTTCATGAAGTGAGATATTGAATTTCTCATTAGAAGGATCTAGAGCTTTCTAGATCATACCTACATGTCCTATATATTGAATAGAGATGATCCAAGGCCAAGGTTGGTGATGATTGAAGGAGAGAGTAGAGATTGAGATTGAAAACTCATTGCTTGCAACTGAATTCGGTTACACATTTCCATTCACTTTCCATCCATTTTCTTGATTGCAATCTCTTCCATGGAGGCTAGTGAATGATTCTAGATCATAATCAAGGCAAATTCGTGGCTGATTGGTGTTCTTGAGCTCAGATTTTGTCACCTGCAACTCAGAGTTGGTTCCAAGAATCCAGAGCATTTCCATCCATTCTATTGCATACAGAAGCTTGGAATTGATTCACTGAAGGAGTCTGGAGCATTTGAGAGCTTGATTTGAAGGTTTACTACTTTTGTGCACACGAAATTCTCAAGTTAGTAACTTTCAATCTCCAGCTTGATGTAGGAAGGTTTTCAGATCATTAATTTGAGAGTTAGTGACCAATTAGGGTTGTTACCATTTTCGGGTGAGAGGTGGTTCTTGCGAATCTTGAGGTTTTAGGTTGAATTAATGGCATGAATGGAATCCTTGTGAGATTTGGGACAAGTTTGATCAAGGAATCGTGGCCTATGGTGGATTCTATAGCAAGCTAGGGTTGTCGAATGGTGATCAGAAAATGTCACTGACGGTGACTTTGGGCGCGCAGGTGGCCTGAGTTTCAGATATTTGAATTGGGGAAGATGATCCCAGAGCCCTTGGATCATAGTTTGACTTGGACCAAAGACTTCATCCAACGGCCACGCGTGCTTCTAATTTTGTGAAGAGTTCTGAACTAAATGAAACGATGCATTTCATTAATCAGTGGTTTTTGGGCTTAAGGATCCAAGTGCTAATCACACCCCCTTTGTGGCCCAGTCTGGGAAATGAACTGATTCCTTTTGCTTTCTGCACCACGCGTTTCCCTTTTTTATTTGGATTTTCTATTATTTTTCATTTTATTCATGGATATTGTTTAATTCATAAAAAATGGAAAAATGATGCAATTAATCCCATTCTTTTTGCATTGAATTCATGATTGAATATAGTATTTTGTTAGATAAAAAATATTATTATTCCATGCATTTTCTGATTTTATGGAAATTTTTACATTTTAATTGATATTAAAATAATCATGCTTGATGGTTGATTTTGTGGAATTTGGTTTGATCATGTGATGATGATTTTGATCTTGATTTTTTGTGATTAGTTAGCATAGATATGCATGCTCCCCATAGATTTTTCTCACATTTTTGTGATGAATATAAGTGGTAGTTTAGGTTGAAACCTTTAGAAGCTCCATTTTTAGGGTTTATGGTTGATACCTTGTGGTTTAGATCTTATTTTTAGAACTAGGGGGATGATTCAACCTCTGATTTTTGTAGGGTAGATTCATGATTGAATTAGGATCCCTTAGGAATTTTTGTAGGAATTTACAATGTAGTTTACTATTTTTGCTTGATTTTAGTTTAGATGCTAGTTTTAGATGATTCTAATGCACTAATTCAACTAGATTGACTTCTTTAGTTCCCTTAGAGTAGGGTTTTCTCTCCCTTGTTCTTGGATGATGTTGAAGACAAGCTGGGGCTACCATGGATTGCTTGAAGAGGCTTGGAACTGAGGATCTTCCCTTCTTTTGGTGTAGTTTTGTAGGCAGAGCTTCTAGATAGATTCTCTTCCTTCATAAACATGGAAGATGTTGATCACTTCCATTCTTCCCTATGATGTAAGGTCCCTTTGTAAAGGCCTCATCCCTCCTTTGGTAGGATGTGTGGCTCTTTGCATGTTGGTAGAAACTTTGAGGGTCCCTTTCTCTGATGATAGGATGCTTAGTTGTGACCCTTGGTCTTCACTCTGCTGTCAATCATCCAAACTTTGCTCTTGATAGATGAATATTTCTCCCTTGCTAGAGGATGAAGTTCCTTGCTTGAAGAAGATTGAAGGATGAAGTTGATACTTCTTTGTGTTTGAAGATTATTCTGAGAAGCTGAAGCTTGTAGATGAAGAAGAGCAAGTTGATGCTTGTAAAGAGGAGAGAGCTGAAGCTTGAAGACCAAGTTGACACTTGTGAAAAAGATCAAATTGAGATTGAGTGAAGAGCTGAGGCTAGAAGAGGAAAGAATAAGTTGATACTTATGTTGATGCATTGAGAGCCTGAAGGAGCCAAGTTGATACTTGTAGTTAGGAGTGAAGCCTAAAGGTGGAATTGACAGAAGAGCTGAGGCTTGGAGAAGAGGGAATGAGTTGATACTTATGTTTGATGTGTTAGAAGCTTGTAGAAGCAAGTTGATACTTGCTATTGAAGATGATGGTCTTGAAGGGTAGTTGAAGTCTGATGACTGGACTGCTGTCAGAAGGTTGCTTTGCTGTGAAGCTGTGGAAGTTGTTGATCTGCTTTCTTTCCTGTCTGTTTTCTTTCTGTGCAACTGTATTGATGTGACTTCTTTGATTTGCTTGATGCATTAGAATAAGTTCATATTTAGACTGACTTGAGCTAGGAGCATGATTGCACTAGAGGTTGAGTTGCTCCCTCTGCTTGTATTTTTACTGTATGGCTTTGCTTGCAGGTATTCGGTAGAGCCCAGCTCCCTTGCCTATGTGGTTTGTGTTTGCTTAATAGCATTTTACTTCCTCTGTATGATTGCAGTTGCTCATTATTTTGCTTGATAGCATGCTATTTCTTCTGTATGATTGCAGGTATTCTATTTTTCTTGATAGCATGTTATTTCTTCTGTATGATTGCAGTTATTCATATCTGGCTTGAGGTCGAGATGAGCTTGTGGAGGCTGATGCCCCACACACATTTCCTCCTTCACTTGCATTGCATGCATTTTATAGTCGTTTACTGTTTACTGTTTAAGCTGATGCTTTATCTGTTTCTGTTTATCATTGACATGATCCCCTAGGAATCTCACTTCCTTTGACAAGGAAATGATGATTAGAACTTTAGGTTAAAACCTATGCATGACAACTTCTAGGAGTTCCCTGTTTCAAACCTCAACCATAGGATGAATCCTTGGCATGACAACATTAGGACCTTGATTGTCTCCCTGTAGTTGAGCCTGCTCTCTTCTCATCTCAAAACAAATTAAAATACAGTAATAAAGGTTAACTGATGTCGGACGTTACGAGCCTTAAGCTATCTGAGAAAGGATTGTTGGAGAGTTTCTTTTCAACAGTCTGGATGTTTAGTATGGCACCCTTTGGGTGACATGCGACGCATTCACTCTCAGGTCATAGTCTCTAGTGCGATATTGGTTGCAAACATCCATAAAAAACACTTCTTCCGTAAAAGACATAAAACAAACTTCAAACCTTTTGCCCCGTGGGCCCGTAATTCAAAGGAAGCTTTTCTGAAGAAAAGAGTGTCGTTAACTTTCAGTTCTACCGCAAACGGTAACGCCTAAGTCTCCAAGGGTCGAGCTGCGTACATCCAACTGCTGGAACTGTTTGTTAACCCTACTCGATAAAACAGACGAATCTGAATTCCCGTAATCCGTATTATCCCGAACTACGTAAGCTCTGATCTCTCATACCTGTTGAGAGTACATAGGCACAATACTGGTGTATTGGCGAGCCACCTTTCTCGTAACCCGTAGTTAGCCGAACTACATAGACTCTGATTTCTCATTCTCTGATGAGAATACGTAGGCATAAAGCGCGATGCTTTGCCGAGTCACTTTCTTTTCTTTTTAAGCCAGCCTTGATAGGTAGATAGTAAAACCAACCCGTCAGATAAACACCACAAGCGTGGATCCCATCGAGTACGATGAACGTGAGGGGTGCTAATACCTTCCCCTTGCGTAACCGACTCCCGAACCTAGACAATGGTTGCGATGACCTTGTCTTATACCTTTTCGTTAGGTTTTTCCAATCGTTTCCTTTCCCGTTCTGAGGGATAAATAACGAAAGGTGGCAACTCTTCTGTTTTGCCGGCACCTTATTTTCGCGGTAGCGACAGCTGGCGACTCTGCTGGGGACTGGATAGTTTCCTTGGATCCAACGTCCCGTATGCGAGTCAGTTTGGGGATCCAATGTCCCCTGAGAGAGTCAATCCTAGCGCTTGTATGATTACTTGTTGGGTTGTGTTTATTTATCGCATTTTGTTTCCCGCATTTTATTTTTCAGTATGATATGATTATCTGTGCTGTTGTGGGAGGGGCATTTTGATGAGTGAGAAGCCAGACCCAGGCTTGAGTGTACCTAGCATTAGTTGTGGAAATTAGTGGGCGCATGCTTGCTTTGCAGGCACTAGTGTCTCATGAAATCCACGCTCAGACGAGGTTCTCCCGGTTGACTTCTTTTTCAACCCTTTGGGTTGAGCGGGTTGTTGGTTTGGAGGATCGTCGACTTTGGGGACCGATCATTTGGAATTCAGCTGAGTGAGGCCGCTTCAGGAGTTGGTGATGCCACACCTTCTGGGTATCGTATCACCCCTCTTGAATGTCTGTGACGCTGATGACCGCATAGGATGCCGAACTTGTGTCAGTTTAGGTCCATACCTGTGAGCAGGGTTGGGTTTGTTGCAGGAAACCTTAACCTTCAGACTACCTGGTTTTTTTGATAGTGAATCAGTTTGGTTAGGATCAGAGGATCTCATCAGCAGATGTGTATTTGATCTTGACAGAGCAGAGTTATGGTCCTGTATCAGAGGTCCTTATTATCAGATGTTTGTTCTTGACAGAGCAGCTTTATGGTCCTGTATCAGAGGTCCTTATTGTCAGATGTATGTTTGTTCTTGACAGAGCAGATTTATGGTCCCGTGACAGAGGTCCTTACTATCAGATATGTGTTTGTTCTTGACAGAGCAGATTTATGGTCCGATATCTGGGTTTTCTTCTTATCAAAGATAGTGGTTGTTCTTGATAGAGCAGCATTATGGTTTTGTTGATACAGAATCTTCGCAGCCCAGTTGCCTTGATCTCCTGCTGCATGATTGCATTTTACATTGCTTTGCATACTCATTTGCATTTCATTAATGTGTGTCTGTGTTGCAGGTACCGTTTCCCCCGATTCAGGATTTCTTGCCTTCTATTGTGCTACTATGGGTTCTCTGAGGAAGACCGTGGCTTACAAGCTCCCTGCTCCCGATGTTGTTCAACTGACTGGTTTGATTGCTTTAGCAGATGATTTTGTGAGAGATGAATTCAGAAAGTCTTATGGTAAACTGCTCAGTTTGGTCCGTAAACCCTCCGTGTTTGAGCTGAATGGGTTGCACGCTTTACTGCAGTTCTACTATCCTCTGTTGAGATGCTTTACTTTCCAGGATTTTGTTCTCGCACCACCCTAGAGGAGTATGTTGATTTGTTAGGTGTGCCTATCAAGAGTCAGATGCCTTTTGTTCATTTGGATGCTGAGCCTAACCTGGCTAGTCTAGCTCCCTCACTTCATCTGGATGCCTCCGAGTTGGTTTTGTCTAGTTGGAACAAGGTTCCCGGGTTCTCCTTGCAGTTCTTAGTGGGAAAAGCTCAGCAGTGCGCCAAAGATGGATGTTGGATCGTGTTCAACGCCATCCTTGCTCTGTGCATATATGGCATCATTCTGTTCCCCAATATGCCCGATTTTGTAGACTTCGACGCCTTTCACATCTTTGCATCAGGGAATCCGGTCCCTACCTTGATAGGAGATGTCTACCATTCCATCCACTACAAAAACGAGAACATAAGGGGTAAGAATGTCTCGTGCTGTGTGCCACTGCTTTATAGATGGCTTGATAGTCATCTACCCAAGAAGGGTCCCTTTGCTTCGTCTGCAGCCACACCTGAGTGGCCTGAGCGTCTGATGAGTCTGTCAGCGGAGGATATTACCTGGTTTGATAGAGATAGGTTGGGTACCGAGATTATCTTCAGCTGCAGTGGGTTTCCGAACGTGCCTTTGATAGGCAGGAAAGGTTGTATAAACTATAATCCATCTCTGCTGGTCCGACAGTTTGCGTATGCTTTGAGAGCCCCGCCGAAGGATGAAGAGGTGCAGGAATCTCTGTACCTCACTGGTCTTCTAGAGGGGGATATGTTATCTAAGCTTCAGCACGCTTTGAATGGTATCAGTAAGCGGGGAAAGCCGTCGCTGGGGAAGAGGAATAGTCAGGCCTACGCTCCCTATGTGACTTGGATCAGAGCCAGAGCAGATGCTATAGGGATGCCGTTTCCTCCTGCCAAGCCAGAAAGCCCTCCAGTGATTGAAGAGCCTACCACCGTGCCTATTCAGCAGCATAATCAGGTGTTAGATGAGAGAGATGAGCTGAAGAAGGCGAATGAAGAACTGGAGAAAGAATTGGCTTAGCTCAGAAGCGGGAGAAGCGAAGCCGTTCATTCCTTCAGGAGGCAGACAGAGCTGGTGAACCAGCTGGGGACAGATCTGACTAAGTAGATAGCTGAGCGCGAGCGCATTGGTCGAGACTTCAAATCTGTCAACAATGTACTGGCCACTAAGAAGTAGCACTTGGATCAAGCATACCGGAGAATATCCAAGTTTAATCAGCATTGGAAGGCCACCCTAGCCAATGGGAAAGAACGGGAGGATAAGCTGAAGCAACAGATCTCCAAGCTGAAAGCCCGGGTGAAGGCTAGTGAGAAGAGGTTTGATGAAGAAACCGCTCGCAGATATGCCGCTGAAGGACAACTCAACAAGGCTCTTGCTAACCTGAAGGAGCGCAAACTGACGTTTGAATCCAAGAAGAGGAAGTTAGAAGATTGTTTCGGCGAAGGAGCATGGGAAGATTCGGTTGAAGGTCTTCAATACACTATTATGCAAAGGGAGTTACTCGTCGAAGGGTTACTCACTCGGCCTGATCATCCAGAAACGAAGGGGTTGTTAGAAGAGTTCCGCGCCCGTGGCCATGCTTGACTATATTTGTAATCCTTTTGTTTTGATCGTTGTTGTATATTGACCATCACCAGGCTTGTTGGTTGAGGTCGTGCTATTGATTCAGCTTGTATTCAGTGACGTGGTGTACTGCCTTGCTGGGCTTTCTTTATATATATGAGATGTTATTTCCACGATTGGACTCGGGCTTCTTATTATCAGCACCGACACTCCTGCACTAGGATCGGGGGATACCTCCCTAACGCACAGACACACGTTTGCATTTGCATGAAGCATTTGCATGACGAGCACTTTGTTGTTTTTTCTGACCCTTTTGTGTATGCAGGTTGTTTCAGGTTGTTCCAGGATTGATCAGAGACCTATCCACCGCTATCCGACCAGAGCAAATCAAACCAGAATTATGGAGCAAATGCAAAGTGACGTTCAGGAACTCCGAGAAAGGATGGACCGCTTCATGGAGCTCATGCAAGCGGTCGCCAACGACCAGGATCAACTCAGAACCTTAGTTCAGCCTCTGATTTCAAGGGTCGACAGCAATGGGGTACTCCATGGTGGGACTGTGCCAACCCCTCCACAAGTTGAAACTCCTCAGAATGGCGTCCCCGTGACCGGGGGGAATGGCAGTGCCAACGGCAATGTGATAGCTAATATGGGACTCAATGGTAATACGACTGGCGTCGGTAATGGGAATTTTGAAGCTAACATCAATGTTGGACTGGGCAACGGCAATGCGGGTGTTGGAAATCTGTTTGGGCCTCAGCCATGGTCAGAAGACTGTCAAGACGATGTGTTCTCTCAGAGAGGTGCTGAAGGGGAGCTGACTGCTGAAGCACAGTTAAGGTTCAAGGCACTCGAGGACAAGATGAGGAATTTCGAGAACCAGAACACCGTGGGTGTTGACATGTCCAAGCTGGGAGTGATTGTTGATTTCAAGGTGCCTCCCAAGTTCAAGGTACCTGACTTTGAAAAGTACAAGGGCACCACTTGCCCTCGCGTCCACCTGAGATCATACTACCGGAAAATGTCCACTCATTCTGAGGACGAGAAGTTGTTGATGCACTTCTTTCAGGACAGTCTGTCCGGGCCCTCCCTCGAATGGTACATGAGTCTGGAACCTACCAGTGTGCGCACGTGGAAGGAACTTGCTGAAGCATTCGTGCACCACTACCAATATAACAGTGACTTAGCTCCGAACCGAGTCTAACTGCAGAATCTGTCGCAAAGGAACAACGAGGGGTTCAAGGAATACGCCCAGCGGTGGCGTGAGTTGGCAACTAGGGTTCAGACGCCGATGGTTGAGTGGGAGCTTGTGGAAATGTTGGTAGCCACCCTCCCAGGGGTTTATTATGAGAAATTGGTCAGCAGTATGTCTGGAAGCTTCTCAGATCTCATTATCACGGGTGAGCACGTCGAAAATGGGATCAAACTGGGAAAAATTCAAGGTGATTTGTCCTCGGCTGGAGGAGGAAAGAAACCTTATGGTGGCAAAAGGAGGGAAGGAGAGACGAGCGCCGTGTCCAACGCTCGAAGGAAAGGCAAAGGCCCTCACCAGCAGGTGGCCAGTATAACCATCCCCGCGGTCCAACAACCCCAACCACAACAGCAGCAGCAGCCGAATCAACAAGGGTACAGAAAGTATTAGAACAAGGCACCTCTGTCGAGCCGTCACCTCGAGACACCGCCCATGTCCTATGCTCAGCTGTTACAGACTCTGCTCCAGTTACAGCTGATCCAGAAGAGAACCTTGGCTCCCTTGACAGGGGCACCTCCGCCAGGTTATGATGCGAATGCAACTTGTGAGTTTCACTCAGGGGCACCAGGCCACACAATAGAAAATTGCAAAGCCTTCAAGCATAAGGTGCAGGATATGGTGGACGCCAAGATCATCAATATCTCAGATAATGTGCCAAACGTCACGAAGAACCCTATGCCGAATCATAGGGGAGGTGGAGTAAATGCCATTATTGAAGACGAGAGCTTGGATTTGTTGACTGACGTCAGAGATCTGAAGACACCGCTTAGCTTCGTTAAAGCTAAGCTGATGAAAAGGGGTTTCTTTCCAGGCTGCGGGGAGCTGTGTATGGGCTGTGCGACTAGTCCTGATGGATGCGAACAGTTGATAGAGGGGATCCAGAGTCTGATGACTGAAGGGATCTTACAGTTTAGCCGAAGGGCCGAATGTGGATCTGGAGAGGTAATGCTGAGGCAAGATGATGAGGTTGCCACCATCACCATCCCTCGCCGGACGATAACTATATCTGCACCCAGACCGCCCACGATTACCATCACCAAAGCTGGGCCGATACCTTTCGAAAGCACCAATGTTGTCCCATGGCATTACGGGGCAGAGGTCTACTGCAACGGACAGAAGTTGGAACTAGAACCATCTGGGTCGGTTGTGGATAACCTAGTGGGCATTGGCGGAATCACTCGCAGCGGAAGAGTGTTTGCTCCACCTGAGATTGTGGCGGACAAAGCGGACAAAGTTGATGTAACTGATAAAGGGAAGAGTAAAGTCGTTGAAGAGATCCCTCGTGGGGTAGAGAAAGACTTACTTGTTAAAGACGCCGAAGAGTTTATGAGATTGATTAAGAAGAGTGACTACAAGATCGTGGATCATCTCCATCAAACACCCTCGAAAATTTCCATCCTGAATTTGTTGTTGTGTTCTGAGGCACACCGCAATGCACTGCTGAAGGTGTTGAATGCCACGTATGTACCGCAGGAAATATCGGTCAACTAGTTGGAAGGGGTCGTAGCCCACGTGAATGCTGGAAATGGGTTAGGGTTAACTGACCTAGAGTTGACGCCGAATGGAAGAAACCACAATAGTGCCCTGCACATCTCGATAGAGTGTAGGGGAACGATTATGTCGCATGTGTTGGTAGACACAGGGTCATCACTCAATGTTCTTCCGAAGAAAGCATTGATGAAGTTAGATACTCGCGGATTGATTTGCACACCCAGTGATCTGGTTGTGAAGGCGTTCGATGGAACCAAACGACATGTTTTCGGGGAGGTGACCCTACCAATCCAAGTCGGGCCGGAAACGTTCGATGCAGTCTTCTACATTATGGACATCATGCTTGCCTACAGCTGTCTCTTGGGCCGGCCATGGATCCATTCGGCTGGCGCCGTGACCTCCACGTTGCACCAGAAACTCAAGTTTGCTGTCGGAGGTAGCATCGTGACTGTTTGTGGCGAGGAAGACATAATAGTGAGCCATTTGTCGTCCTTCAAGTATGTTGAGATGGATGGGGAAATTCATGAAACCCTATGTCAGGCGTTCGAAGCTGTTAAAGTCAAGAACGTAGCTCTTGTAATCACTGAAAAACCAGAGATGACTCTCTCTTCCTTCAAGGAAGCCGGGGCCGTTGTTCAAGCCGGATCTACCCCAGGCTGGGGGCGAATTCTAGAGATACTTAACAAGCAAGACAAGTTCGGGTTAGGATACTCTCCTGCGGATGAAGCCTCCTCTTCTAGCAGTGCGTCGCGAGGTAAATGGTCGATCCAGTTTACCAGTGGCGGGGTGATATTTGAAAGTGTCAACGCGGTGTCTGAAGACGGCGAAGACAGCGACTGCAATCTGGACTCCTGGATCCAGCCAAGCAAGCCAGGAGAGAGCCTCAACAATTGGTCCGTCAGGGATATCATCCAAATGACAAGCAAAGAGTAATGATTTACTTTTTTCCAATCACTGTACAACCCTATGTCCTACCCGGGGCATAATGGTTTTATTGCCAGGGCCTTGTTTAATTATGTACATGCATTTTACCAATAAAGCAAAAGGCGTTTTTCTTCGTATTCAAATATTGTAATCTCTGTTATTCCTGTTTTATATTTGTTTTGAAAAACAATAAAATGACAATGGGTTTTGTGCTAACCTGCATATCCTTGTTTTAAGCTTAACCCTTGTTATTGCAGGATCCACATAGCAGATGACATCGACTCTGGACCTTCTACGACTCACTGCGACTTCGATTGCCCGATCTATCAAGCCGAGGAAGAGATTGATGAAGACGGAGACCTTCCCGAAGAGTTGGCCCGCTTGTTGAAACAAGAAGAGAAAGTTATTCTGCCTCACGAGGAAGAGATTGAGATCGTGAATCTGGGTTCTGAAGAACTAGTCAGGAATGTCAGGATAGGGGCTGAATTGCAGAGTGATGTCAAGCAGAGATTAGTCGAGATGCTAAGAGAGTATAGTGACATCTTCGCTTGGTCATACGAAGATATGCCCGAACTTGATACTGACATTATGGTCCATCACTTGCCGCTGCGAGAAGATTGCCCTCCCGTTAAGCAGAAGCTTAGGAGGACACGACCATATATGGCCGTTAAGATCAAAGAAGAAGTGCAGAAACAACTTGATGTTGGCTTCTTAGCGATCACTACTTACCCTCCGTGGGTCGCCAACATAGTGCCTGTACCGAAGAAAGACGGTAAGGTGTGAATGTGCGTAGATTATCGGGATTTGAATAGGGCAAGCCCTAAAGATGATTTTCCGCTCCCTCATATCGATGTGTTGGTCGACAATACAGCTCAGTTCTCTGTATTTTCGTTCATGGATGGTTTCTCCAGTTACAATCAGATCAAGATGGCGCCGGAGGACATGGAGAAAACTACGTTTATTACACCCTGGGGAACATTTTGCTACAAGGTAATGCCTTTCGGTCTGAAGAATGCAGGGGCCACTTACCAACGAGCAATGGTTACTTTGTTTCATGATATGATTCATCATGAGATTGAAGTCTATGTTGATGACATGATTGCGAAGTCCCAAACGGAGGAAGGACATCTGGTCAATTTGCTGAAGCTTTTTGAGAGGCTTAGGAAGTTCAGGTTGAGGCTGAATCCTAACAAGTGTACTTTCGGAGTACGGTCCGGAAAACTACTGAGGTTTATCGTGAGTGAAAGAGGCATCGAGGTTGATCCTGCGAAGATAAAAGCGATACAAGAAATGCCAGCACCAAAAACAGAAAAAGAAGTTTGTGGTTTCCTGGGCCGAATAAACTACATTGCCAGGTTTATTTCTCAGCTCACGGCCACGTGTGAACCGATGTTCAAACTACTAAAGAAAGATCAGGCGATTATCTGGAACGAGGATTGCCAGAAGGCATTCGATAAGATAAAATAGTATCTGCAGGAACCTCCCATCTTGATACCCCCAGTGGTCGGAAGACCCTTAATCATGTACTTGACAGTTCTTGAGAATAGTATGGGGTGTGTTCTCGGTCAGCACGACGAGACGGGCAAAAAGGAGCATGCCATTTACTACTTGAGTAAAAAGTTCACAGATTGTGAATCTCGTTATTCGATGCTAGAGAAAATGTGTTATGCACTAGCCTGGGCTGCCAAATGTTTACGACAGTACATGCTCAACCACACCACCATGCTAATTTCGAAGATGGATCCGATCAAGTACGTCTTCGAGAAGCAAGCGCTTTCGGGCAGGATTGCCAGATGGCAAATGGTGTTGACAGAATATGACATTCAGTACGTTTCCCAGAAGGCCATCAAGAGAAGCGTATTGTCTGAATACCTTGTCGAACAGCCAATCGAAGATTATCAGCCGATGAAGTTTGAATTCCCTGATGAGGATATCGTGTTTCTCAAAGCAAAAGATTGCAATGAGCCGTTGCCCGACGAGGGGCCAGATAGGAAATCCCAATGGAAATTGATATTCGACGGGGCGGTTAATTCTTATGGAAGTGGCATAGGGGCGATCATCACGACTCCCCACGGATCCCACATCCCGTTCACCGCGAGACTGACGTTTCCGGTCACCAATAACGAAGCGGAGTATGAAGCATGCATCATGGGTCTAGAAGAAGCAATTGATTTGAGAATCAAGAACCTAGATGTATATGGTGACTCGGCACTTGTGATCAACCAGATTAAAGGGGAGTGGGAGACTCGTCAATCGAATTTGGTGCCGTACATGAATTATGCCAGAAGGCTACTTCCGTTCTTTGATCGAGTGGAACTCCATCATGTGCCCACGGCTGAGAATCAGATGGCTGATGCCTTAGCCACGTTGGCTTCGATGTATAAAGTCAATTTTTGGAATGAAGCTCCAAGGATTGTCCTTTCTCATCTTGATAGACCTGCCTTTGTCTTTGCGATCGAGGAAGCCTCCGACGGCAAGCCATGGTTCCATGATATCCAGACCTTCCTTATGACTAAGGAGTATCCTGCGGGAGCTTCAACCCAGGATAAGAAGACTCTGAGGAGGCTGTCTGGAAATTTTTATCTCAATCCTGGTGGAGTTTTGTATAAAAGAAACCACGATCTCGTGCTACTCAGATGTGTAGATGAGAAAGAAGCGAGTATGCTCATGGAAGAAGTCCATGAAGGCACATTTGGTACGCACGCCGACGAGCATGCCATGACCAGAAAGATCCTGAGAGCAGGATACTACTGGCTGACGATGGAATCGGATTGCTTTAAGTTCGCGAAGAGATGTCATAAATGTCAGATTTATGCTGATAAGATTCATGTGCCTCCGTGTCCGTTGAATGTCATGTCCTCCCCGTGGCCGTTCTCCATGTGGGGCATCGACATGATAGGCAAGATCGAGCCCACTGCGTCTAACGGTCATCGCTTCATTCTAGTAGCTATCGACTACTTCACCAAGTGGGTGGAGGCAGCCTCATATGCTAATGTGACCAAGCAGGTGGTGGCTAGATTCATAAAGAGGGACATCATCTGTCGTTACGGAATCCCCGAGCGAATCATTACTGATAATGGTTCGAATCTGAATAACAAGATGATGAAGGAGCTGTGCCAGAGTTTCAAGATTGAACACCACAACTCATCTCCTTACCGGCCGAAGATGAATGGCGTCGTTGAAGCGGCCAATAAGAACATCAAGAAAATTGTGCAGAAGATGGTAGTGACCTACAAAGATTGGCACGAGATGTTGCCATTTGCATTGCACGGTTATCGTACAACAGTACGTACATCAACCGGGGCAACTCCTTTCTCCTTAGTGTACGGCATGGAAGTTGTCCTACCGTTAGAAGTGGAGATCCTTTCTTTGTGAGTTTTGGTTGACGTAAAAATCGATGAGGCAGAATGGATTAAGAACCGACTAAACCAACTCAGCCTGATGGACGAGAAGAGGTTAGCATCGATTGCACATGGTCGTCTGTACCAAAGCCGAATGAAGAAAGCTTATGATAAGAAGGTGCGTCCTAGAAGCTTTCAGACGGGTGATCTCGTCCTAAAGAAGATTCTTCCTCCACACTCCGACCACCAGGGCAAGTGGACTCCCAATTACGAAGGTCCGTACGTCGTTAGCAAGGTCTTCTTGGGAGGAGCCTTATTGTTATCCACGATGGATGGCGAAGATTTTGCATCCCCGGTGAACGCGGACGTAAGTAAAAAATACTTTGCTTAAAAATGACCCGCTGGAAAGAAAAAGAATATCCAGGAAAAAATGGGGCATCCCGGCGAACCATAAAAAAGGAAAAAGGTTCGGGAAAAAATTAGGGATATAAAGAAAAGAATGTACACCCGCAAAGTCGAAAACCCGGAAGGACGACTTTGGCAAAACAGGGTATCCCGGTGAATCGAAAACCTGAAAGGGCGATTCAGGCAAAAGTTAGGGATTTGAAAAAGCAAATGACTGCGTTCCGCGTGTGGACTTTCTTTGTTTAGTGGTTTGGAAGACCTGAGGGCCGTTTATCTGAATCAATCTCTTCTGAAGCTGAAGCGTCGGAGAGGTATCGAAGTCGAGTGGGTCATAGAGGGATCAACTCATGGTGTTCGTCTACGCCTCATTGTCGACATTTGTATATATACTGATGTATATTTATGTTTTATTTTTGCGCAGCTTCCTCATTCCAGGAGCTTGCATCTGTTGTAAAACATTTTTGCCCATTCAGGGGTTCGTTATCAATAAAATGAATACTATTCGGAAATTCTATTTGTCTGTTTGGCATTTATCTGTTTTGTTTGCGAAAAAGAACGCCGATGTTTTTGATAAAATGCGCATACATAAACTTACTGGCCTAGGCCACTGATTGTTGAAACAATGAATTACTTGAGTATTGGCACAAGATGATAACCTTGATAGGTCCATTTGATAAGGGTATCTTGTCTGTTTGTTTGTGTTGTTATAGGTGTAGCATATGACAGGCAGTACGCCGTATGCGCCCCAAGCCGGATGATTCCTTCTTCTCCAGCAAGTTCAGTAGTGCCTCCCTGTGGAGTCTGAACATAAGATCGTAAGCATTGATATGTCTCCCCAAGCAGAGAAGATTCTCTCCCCAACCAGATGTATCCTGAAGGATCGTCGTCTCCCCAGCTGAGTCATACACTGAAGTGTACAACACGCGATAGTGCAGACTGAAGTCTCCAGGAGAATTGAGGTTCCCCACAGAGTTGTACTCTTCCCTGTAAGCAGGACGATTCCTTCTTCCCCAGCCGAGTTTGCAGATCCCCAAGAGAGCCGAGTCCTTGGGAGCCGTTTGGGCCATGATTGGTTTGCCCCAGTAGAATGTTTAGTAGCTGATGTTGTATTTCCCACCGGAGTCGTTATCTCCAGGAAAGTTGTGCCGCGAAGGCTGTGCAGTTTATTTCTACGGTTGACATTGTTTTCCTCAGCAGTTGTTGTTTGAATACCCAGATGAGCAGGTCCAAGTTCTCGTAGAGCTTTATTCCCCTGCAGCAGTCAACTGAAGTTTATTTCCCCAGGCGGTGTCCAATTGAGATTGGCATGACTTCTTCTCCTTGGCAGGATGAGTCCTTCCTCCACCAGAGTGGTTCTTTCTCCTTGACAGGAGGATTCTTCCTTCAGCATTTATTTTGCTGATGGGGTCATAGCATTTTGCATGATTGCATATCATTTACCCTAAACGCGTAGCATTTCCACCGTGTGGAGCATTGCTCCATTGTCAAACATATGCATATGAAACATGAGCTAGGTTGTTACCGTTCTTGTTTTGCAGGTGTTCCCAGACATGGTGTTTGCTCAGGATGATTCCTGAAGTCTCGGAAGAGTTAAGTGGCTCAAGATGATTCTTGAATTCCCCCAGCAAAGTCGTTTGCCCAAGATGATTCTTGAATTCTCCAGCGAAGGTGTTCGCTTAAGATGATTCTTAAAATCCCCAGTGAAGTCGCCAGAGTCGGTTGCTCAAGTTGATGCTTAGAGTCCCCGGCAGAGTTTTTGCTCAAGATGATTCCTGAAATCTCCAGCAAAGTTATTGGTTCAGGACGATTCTTGAAGCCCCCGGCGGAGTTATTTGTCCAAGATGATTCTTGAAGTCCTCAGCAGAGTTGACTCATCCAGAATGATTTCTGAAGCCCCAACAGGTTTCTGAACAGCGAAGTTGAAACTTCCCTTGAAGACTTGATGATTGAAGTCCAACCATATTAACGAAGCATTCCTCTTAGCTGATGCGGAGTGCCTGATGGCAGAAGTTTGGATATCCCCAATTGGTTCATGATTGACTGAGAATTCGATTCCTGACTTAGTGATGAAGTTCGGCTGACGCCCAAAAATTTCTTTGAATGCCTGATGGCATGATTAACTTGATTGTTGACCTGATGAGTCCCGAGGAACCTTGATGCCTGACGGCATGATCGACCATTTATTACTAGTTACCGTGTGACCAATTCTCCAGCTAGTTGTCGTGCAGCTAATATTTCAGTTTTCGAAGATTTGTTCCCATCAGAGTACCATGTACTTGTGCAGTTGGAAAATTTCCGGTTTGTCGGTATCCAACCGTCTTCTACCTTGATTGTATGAGAGTCGTTTGCTTCTCACCCAGTCAGGTCCAAGCCGTTTGAATAGGGGCAGCTGTTGCACCCTAAAATTTGCCCAACACTTCTTTACTTAGCTTATGTTTCATTTCATGCACAGTAGCATTATCATTTGCATTTCATTGACATGTATGCAGGAGATCAAGAGGTATGATTACCAATTAAGAGCTATACAATACTATGAAGCTAGCTAAGAAGGTCATTCAAGTGTTCAAGGGTTGATATCCTTGTCAGAGAAATTAAAAGATCCTAAGAGAGAGTGGTTGAGACCAAGTGTGTAGGTCTCCTAACTTGAGAGTTGTGGAAAGCCATCAGATGATTCTGAAGCCATGAAGATGGACTGGAGGTCTTGAGGGAACTCATGAGAAGTGTTGAAAATCACTTTGAGGCCTAGACAGGTCATTGTGCAGGATTGAGAAGCCTTAGCCATGAGTGGTGCAGCTAGGGTTTGACTGGGTCATCCCTAAGTCAACTGATGATTTGAGGAAGGTTGAGACCTAATCCAAGGGCCATGTGATCATGGACTGATGCATTGAGATGTTATAAGTATGATTCCAAGGTCAACTCATCATGATTGAAGAGTTTGAGAAGTTTCAAGCTAGGGTTTCTAAGACTTGACAGTGTAAAATCCCCTAGTTTGACCCCTATCTTCAAGGCAGTTTAGCTCAAGATGGGATTGTCATCTCATCTTTCCCCCAACACGAATGTTCTAGAGCATGGTATTAGATTTAATTTGAGTGCTAGAAGCCCTTGATAGGATTTGTAGAACTCAAGTTATGACTTTGACAAGTTACAGGTCATCTGAGGTATGTGAATTTGGGGGCTTGAAAGTTGTCCAACTTGCATGAAACGTTTGCCCTAGAAGGAGGATTCCTATGAACTTTTGGTCAACATGAATGTTGTTCCTTATCCTATTATATTTCTAGAGAGTACTATAAGTCCTTGATAGGATTTGTAGAACTCAAGTTATGGCCTTTGACAAGTCAAGGGCATTTTGGTCATTTGGAGATTATAGGTCATTTCCAGCATAAGGCCATAACTCCTATTTCCAAGCTTCAAATGGGAAAATGTTCAACATCAAACTTGTTCAAAATGATGTTTTAAGGCTAACCAAGAGGTCATGAGAGGTTGGAATTTCTTGTATCTCAAAGTTGCAAAAATGGCTTAAAATAAGGATGATTTTCAAATGAACCAAAGATGAAAATTGGTATTTTTGATCTACATGTCCAAACCAAGGCATGTAATATGTCATTTTGATTCTAAAACACATTTTAAGAACATTGGTTTTGCCACAATTATGAATTGAAGTTTAATTTGTGGACTTGCTTTGAAAAGTAGTTACTTACATCTTAAGTATCATTTGCCAAACCAAAATCCAAGGCATGACCAAGGCTTCTTTCAATCCAAACACATCCAAAATACCATTAGGGGAGAAATTGGAAGGGAATAAGGATGATTACAAGCTGCTAGTAGAATTGTGCATACCATGGCATGAGATTGAAATCTTCATGAAGTGAGATATTGAATTTCTCATTAGAAGGATCTAGAGCTTTCTAGATCATACCTACATGTCCTATATATTGAATAGATATGATCCAAGGCCAAGGTTGGTGATGATTGAAGGAGAGAGTAGAGATTGAGATTGAAAACTCATTGCTTGCAACTGAATTCGGTTACACATTTCCATTCACTTTCCATCCATTTTCTTGATTGCAATCTCTTCCATGGAGGCTAGTGAATGATTCCAGATCATAATCAAGGAAAATTCGTGGCTGATTGGTGTTCTTGAGCTCAGATTTTGTCACCTGCAACTCAGAGTTGGTTCCAAGAATCCAGCGCATTTCCATCCATTCTATTGCATACAGAAGCTTGGAATTGATTCACTGAAGGAGTCTGGAGCATTTGAGAGCTTGATTTGAAGGTTTACTACTTCTGTGCACACGAAATTCTCAAGTTAGTAACTTTCAATCTCCAGCTTGAGTTAGGTAGAATTAAGAGGAATTAGGATGTTAGTTGCATTGTGGATTGATGTAGGAAGGTTTTCAGATCATTAATTTGAGAGTTAGTGACCAATTAGGGTTGTTACCATTTTCGGGTGAGAGGTGGTTCTTGCGAATCTTGAGGTTTTAGGTTGAATTAATGGCATGAATGGAATCCTTGTGAGATTTGGGACAAGTTTGATCAAGGAATCGTGGCCTATGGTGGATTCTATAGCAAGCTAGGGTTGTGGAATGGTGATTGGGAAATGTCACCGACGGTGGCTTTGGGCGCGCAGGTGGCCTGAGTTTCAGAGATTTGAATTGGGGAAGATGATCCCAGAGCCCTTGGATCATAGTTTGACTTGGACCAAAGACTTCATCCAACGGCCACGCGTGCTTCTAATTTTGTGAAGAGTTCTGAACTAAATGAAACGATGCGTTTCATTAATCAGTGGTTTTTGGGCTTAAGGATCCAAGTGCTAATCACACCCCCTTTGTGGCCCAGTCTGGGAAATGAACTGATTCCTTTTGCTTTCTGCACCACGTGTTTCCCTTTTTTATTTGGATTTTCTATTATTTTTCATTTTATTCATGGATATTGTTTAATTCATAAAAAAATGGAAAAATGATGCAATTAATCCCATTCTTTTTGCATTGAATTCATGATTGAATATATTATTCCATGCATTTTCTGATTTTATGGGAATTTTTACATTTTAATTGATATTAAAATAATCATGCTTGATGGTTGATTTTGTGGAATTTGGTTTGATCATGTGATGATGATTTTGATCTTGATTGTTTGTGAGTAGTTAGCATAGATATGCATGCTCCCTATAGATTTTTCTCACATTTTTGTGATGAATATAAGTGATAGTTTAGGTTGAAACCTTTAGAAGCTCCATTTTTAGGGTTTATGGTTGATACCTTGTGGTTTAGATCTTATTTTTAGAACTAGGGGGATGATTCAACCTCTGATTTTTGTAGGGTAGATTCATGTTTGAATTAGGATCCCTTAGGAATTTTTGTAGGAATTTACAATGTAGTTTACTATTTTTGCTTGATTTTAGTTTAGATGCTAGTTTTAGATGATTCTAATGCACTAATTCAACTAGATTGACTTCTTTAGTTCCCTTAGAGTAGGGTTTTCTCTCCCTTATTCTTGGATGATGTTTAAGACAAGCTGGGGCTACCATGGATTGCTTGAAAAGGCTTGGATGTGAGGATCTTCCCTTCTTTTGGTGTAGTTTTGTAGGCAGAGCTTCTAGATAGATTCTCTTCCTTCATAAACATGGAAGATGTTGATCACTTCCATTCTTCCCTATGATGTAAGGTCTTTTTGTAAAGGCCTCATCCCTCCTTTGGTAGGATGTGTGGCTCTTTGCAAGTTGGTAGAACCTTTGAGGGTCCCTTTCTCTGATGATAGGATGCTTAGTGGTGACCCTTGGTCTTCACTCTGCTGTCAATCATCCAAACTTTGCTCTTGATAGATGAATCTTTCTCCCTTGCTAGAGGATGGAGTTCCTTGCTTGAAGAAGATTGAAGGATGAAGTTGATACTTCTTTGTGTTTGAAGATTATTCTGAGAAGCTGAAGCTTGTAGATGAAGAAGAGCAAGTTGATGCTTGTAAAGAGGAGAGAGTTGAAGCTTGAAGACCAAGTTGACACTTGTGAAAAAGATCAAATTGAGATTGAGTGAAGAGCTGAGGCTAGAAGAGGAAAGAATAAGTTGATACTTATGTTGATGCATTGAGAGCCTGAAGGAGCCAAGTTGATACTTGTAGTTAGGAGTGAAGCCTGAAGGTGGAATTGACTGAAGAGGTGAGGCTTGGAGAAGAGGGAATGAGTTGATACTTATGTTTGATGTGTTAGAAGCTTGTAGAAGCAAGTTGATACTTGCTATTGAAGATGATGGTCTTGAAGGGTAGTTGAAGTCTGATGACTGGACTGCTGTCAGAAGGTTGCTTTGCTGTGAAGCTGTGGAAGCTGTTGATCTACTTTCTTTCCTGTCTGTTTTCTTTCTGTGCAACTGTATTGATGTGACTTGTTTGATTTGCTTGATGCATTAGAATAAGTTCATATTTAGATTGACTTGAGCTAGGAGCATGATTGCACTAGAGGTTGAGTTGCTCCCTCTGCTTGTATTTTTACTGTATGACTTTGCTTGCGGGTATTCGGTAGAGCCCAACTCCCTTGCCTATGTGGTTTGTGTTTGCTTGATAGCATTTTACTTCCTCTGTATGATTGCAGTTGCTCATTATTTTGCTTGATAGCATGCTATTTCTTCTGTATGATTGCAGGTATTCTATTTTGCTTGATAGCATGTTATTTCTTCTGTATGATTGCAGTTATTCATATCTGGCTTGAGGTCGAGATGAGCTTGTGGAGGCTGATGCCCCACACACATTTCCTCCCTCACTTGCATTGCATGCATTTTACAGTCGTTTACTGTTTACTGTTTAAGCTGATGCTTTATCTGTTTCTGTTTATCATTGACATGATCCCCTAGGAATCTCACTTCCTTTGACAAGGAAGTGATGATTAGAACTTTAGGTTGAAACCTATGCATGACAACTTCTAGGAGTTCCCTGTTTCAAACCTCAACCATAGGATGAATCCTTGGCATGACAACATTAGGACCTTGATAGTCTCCCTGTAGTTGACCCTGCTCTCTTCTCATCTCAAAACAAATTAAAATACAGTAATAAAGGTTAATTGATGTCGGACGTTACGAGCCTTAAGCTATCTGAGAAAGGATTATTGGAGAGTTTCTTTTTAACAGTCTGGATGTTTAGTATGGCACCCTTTGGGTGACATGCGACGCATTCACTCTCAGGTCATAGTCTCTAGTGTGATATTGGTTGCAAACATCCATAAAAAACACTTCTTCCGTAAAAGACAGAAAACAAACTTCAAACCTTTTACCCCGTGGGCCCGTAATTCAAAGGAAGCTTTTCTGAAGAAAAGAGTGTCGTTAACTTTCAGTTCTACCGCAAACAGTAACGCCTAAGTCTCCAAGGGTCGAGCTGCGTACATCCAACTGCTGGAACTATTTGTTAACCCTACTCGATAAAACAGACGAATCTGAATTCCCGTAATTCGTATTATCCCTAACTACGTAAGCTCTGATCTCTCATACCTGTTGAGAGTATGTAGGCACAATACTGGTGTATTGGCGAGCCACCTTTCCCTTAACCCGTAGTTAGCCGAACTACGTAGACTCTGATTTCTCATTCTCTGATGAGAATACGTAGGCATAAAGCGCGATGCTTTGCCGAGTCACTTTCTTTTCTTTTTAAGCCAGCCTTGATCGGTAGATAGTAAAACCAACCCGTCAGATAAACACCACAAGCGTGGATCCCATCGAGTACGATGGACGTGAGGGGTGCTAATACCTTCCCCTTGCGTAACCGACTCCAGAACCCAGACAATGGTTGCGGTGACCTTGTCTTATACCTTTTCGTTAGGTTTTTCCAATCGTTTCCTTTCCCGTTCTGAGGGATAAATAACGAAAGGTGGCGACTCTTCTGTTTTGCTGGCACCTTATTTTCGCGGTAGCGACAATCAGCACTGCACTTGATCTCCTGTTTGCATATGCATGTGCATTTTCATGACTACATTTCATTAACGTGTATTTATGTTGCAGGTGTGATTATTCCCCTCTGATTCTAGTGTATCTTCTAGCCAGACAATGGAGTCCATGAAGAGGACAGTTGCTTACCGGTTGCATTCGCCAGATATCAGTTCCTTGCTGGGACTAGTTGCTCTAGCAGATGAGAGAGTGAGGGTTGAGTTCAGAGTATCTTATGGGAGATTGCTTAGTTTGTTGTACAGGCCTTCAGCATTTGAGACGACTGGGGTGTATACTTTGATGCAGTTTTATGAGCCTCAGCTGAAATGCTTCCTGTTTCCCGACTATATTATGGCACCCACTTTGGAGGAGTATTCTGCTATGTTGGGAGTTCCTGTGTTAGACCAGATGCCCTTTATACATGTCGATACTGAGCCTGAATTGGCTACACTTGCTGAGATTGTCAGTTTGGACGCTTCTGAGTTCCCTGGAGGTTTGGTCAAGCTGAACGGAGCTTATGGTTTTCACCTGTCTGTCCTGGTTGAGAAGGCTACATAGTGCGCGAAGAGTGGATGTTGGGTTACTTTCAGTGCCATTCTAGCTGTCTGTATCTATGGGATTGTCTTGTTTCCCAATGTGCCAGATTTTGTTGACTCAGATGCCTTCTTGATTCTTGCCTCGAAGAATCCAGTTCCTACGCTCTTGGGCGATGTTTATCATTCTATTCACTATAAGAATGAGAAATGTCGTGGCAAGAATGTTTCCTGCTGTCTTCCTCTTTTGTACAGGTGGTTCCAGGGACATCTTCCGAAGACAGGGCCTTTTGTTGATATTGTTGATACTTTGGATTGGTCTTCCCGGTTGATGGGGTTGTCTGCTGAGAACATCATTTGGTTTGATCGGAGTATGCTTGGCACTGATATTATATATAGTTGCAGTGGCTTTCCGAATGTCCCTTTGATTGGACGGAAAGGCTGTATCAACTATAACCCTTCTCTGCTGGTGAGACAGTTCGGTTATGCCTTGAGAGATGCTCCTATTGAGGTTGAGATATAGGAATCTCTGTATCTCACGGGCTCATTAGACGAGGCTGTTTCGATCAGGTTGAGACGTGCATGGGCTAACATCCATAGGAGAGGGAAAGCTTTGCTTGGTAAGAGCAACAACAAAGCTTATGATCCCTATTTGGCTTGGATCCACGAGAGAGCTAGGATTTCCTCGATGCCATATCCTGCTGTGGAACCTCTGTATCTTCCAGTGATTGAGGCACCTACTTCGGTAGAGATTGAGAAGTATAACAAATTGTTGGCTGAAAATGAAGAATTGAAGAAAGCCAATGATGAGTTAGAGAAAGAGATCTTCCAGTTGCGTCATGAGAAGAATGAAGCTACCTTCACTGTGAAGGAACAGACGAAGTTGACTAATAGGTTGGGTTCAGAGTTGACTGAAGAGACCAACAAGAAGGAAAAGGTGGGAGTAGCCTTGAACGGTGTTAAGAAGGTGCTTGCTTCCAAGAAGGAACTCTTAAACAAAGCTTATTCCCAACTCGGCAAGTGGGAAGCATTATGGAATACCACGCTTACCAAGAGGAAGGCGCGTGAAGATGAGCTGAAGCTGCAGATTGCCACGCTAGAGGCGCAGATTAGAGCCCAGGATGCAAATATTGCTGAAGAGACATCACTTAGGAGTGCTATTGAGCTTAGAGTAAGTGACCATGGCGAGAAGCCGAGAGGTTGTGAATTGAAGGCCGGCTCCAAGAGATGCAGACTCGACGAGTGTTTTGGCGAAGGAACCTGCAAGGACGAGGCCAAAAAGCTGAGATCCACTGCGGAGCGACATGCATTACTAATACAAGAGCTAATCTCCAGACTAGGTCAGTCGGAGACGTTGAGGATATTGGAAGATGTCAGAGCGCGCCATTTAGCCTGAGTCATCTTTACCTTGCTTTTTGTACTTGTATTTTGACCATCGCCAGACTTGTTGGCCGAGGTCTCTTCAGTTGTATTCAGTTGTACTCTTGTACTCTGCCTCTTGGCATTTGTTTATGTATGAGGGTTTTCTGATTCCTTGCTTGCCTGATGGGGACTCCATTGTCGTGATGGCCTTCTCTCTGAAACTAGAATCGGGGGGGGGGGGGGAATATAACCTGTAGCATATTTATACGTTTGCATCTGCATCCTCATATTGCATAACCGGTATTTTTGAATCTGTATCTTATTTCCTGCATCTCTCAGGTTTTTCAGGATTGACGACCAGAGAGTCCACCGCTATTCAACCAGAAACAACTGCAAGAAGATAATGGATCAAGTCCAAGTTGAGATGCAGGAAATCTGTGAGAAGCTGACTTTGTTCATGCAAGCTATGGAGAGCATGGCCAAGGGCCAGGAGAACCTCCAGACCTTGGGGCAGCCGCTGCTGACACGGGCGAACGGAAATGGCAACACTGACCACATTTCTGTTGAAACTCCTCGCCGGGAGAATGAGATACCGACAGTTGTTACTCCACCCGTTGTGACTGTCAACGGAAACACTGGTACTGGTGCAGGTGCTGGCACTGGTAACAGCAATACTGGAAATGGTGGTGATGGGCATGTTGTTAACAACAAAGGCAACACGGTGGATGCTGATCAAGGATTCGTTGACAATGTTGGATTCGGAAACAATGGGTATGGCAACGTCAATCAGGACGGGAATTTCGGGTTCAACAATCAAGGCTTCGGTAATGATGGTTACGGCAGTAATGGTGGATTCGGTAATGTGAATGTGAACGGCACTGGGGCATTTCCTTTCAACAATGGTTTTGGACCTGCTGGGGTCAATCTAGGGTTCGGCAACCGAGGACAGGGTCATGTGTTCAATCAGCAAGGATTTGGCTGTAACATGGGTTACGATGGGTATGGCAATGACTGGAATGTGGATCAACAGGATGACGCTTTTTCAGGAAGGGGCATGGGACCTGAAGGCCCTATTGACCCTGTTCAGAGGATCAGAATGCTAGAAGAGCAGATGAAAGGTGTGGTTGATCAGAACTCCGTTGGGTTAGATATGACTACTATGGGGTTGGTACCAGGGCTGAGGGTGCCATTGAAATTCAAGGCTCCCACATTCGACAAATACAAAGGGGATACCTGCCCAAAAGTCCATGTACGTTCTTATTATAGAAGGATGTCTGCATATTCCAATGATGAAAGGATGCTCATGCATTTCTTTCAAGATAGCTTATCGGGACCATCATTGGAGTGGTACATGGGACTGGAGCCCACCCAGATTAGGAGCTGGAAGCAGTTGGCTGATGCTTTTGTTATGCATTACAAATATAACAGCGATTTAGCGCCAAACAGGGTTCAGTTGCAGAGCATGTCGCAGAAAAATGGCGAAAGTTTCAAAGAGTACGCGCAGCGATGGCGCGATATGACAGCTCGAGTGCACCCTCCTTTGGTTGAGAGGGAGATGAATGACATGTTTGTGGGGACGTTTACATGAATGTACTATGGCAAGTTGCTCAATGTTTTGATGGGTAGCTTCTCCGATATGATCCTTTTGGGAGAAAGGATCGAGAATGGAATCAAAATTGGAAAGATTCAGGCAGGTGAATCTACTCCAGCTGGGGGTGCGAGAAAAGCGTTCGGCGGAAGAAGACAAGGTGATACCAGTGCTGTGTTTGGTGGTAGAGGTCGGGGCAGAGGCAAAAATCAGTACATTCAACCTCAACAGATAGCCAGTGTTACTATTCCAATTCCTCAACAACAACAACAACAACAGCAACAACAGCCGCAGCCGCAGCAAAGGCAGAATCAGGGTCAGGGAAGATTTCAGAATGTAAGACCGAAGAGGGTATTTGATAAACCTCCGTCGACATATGCAGAGCTTCTTCAGACTGTTGGGGTTGAATTTGGTTGAGAAAAGAACAATGGAACCACCTACAGGACCGGTACTTCCTAGAGGGTACGACGCTAATAAGCACTGCAAATTCCATTCCGGGGCGCCCGGACATGATGTAGAATCTTGTCATGCTTTCAAGCATAAAGTTCAAAACTTGTTGGACAGTAAAGCCATCAACTTTGGCCAAGTGGGGCCCAATATTGTACAACAGCCCATGCCTAATCATGGGGCAAATGCTATCTTAACAGAAGAAAATTTGGACTTGGTGTTGGATGTTAACGAGTTGAAGACACCATTGAGTGAAGTGAAAAGCAGGTTGCTCAGAGGGGGAGTATTTCCCGGTTGTGATGAATACTGTTTAGAGTGTTGGACCCATCCAGAGGGTTGTACTGATTTGAAGGAGGGCATTCAGGCCATGATCGACGAAGGGACCTTGCAATTTGATCGAACTGCGGTTAAGAAGCCTGTGGAGGCATTATGTGAAGAGCAGAATGATATTGCAACGGTGACGATCCTGAGGAAGACTATAACGATAGTGGCGCCTGCCAAGCGGCCAACTATTACGATTACCAAAGCAGGGCCTGTTCCCTTTGAGAGTACGAAAGCCGTCCCGTGGACGTACGGTTTAGAAGCGTATTGCAACGGTGAAAAGATTGTGGTGAATAGCCAGCCAACTGGGGCTGTTGACAATGTTGTTGGAATGGGGGGCATGACCCGTAGCGGAAGGATCTTTACCTCACCTAAAATAGAAGCAGAGAGGTTGGCCAAAGGCAAAGCTAAAGTAAATGAAAGCGGGCCTGCTCAGTCAAAAGAAAAGGATACATCGCTCAAGGACGTAGAGGAGTTCATGAGACTGATTCGTAAAAGCGACTACAAAATTGTTGAACACCTACAGCAGACGCCGTCGAAGATTTCTATCTTGTCGTTGTTGTTATGTTCCGAGGCCCACCGGAACGCCTTGCTAAAAATACTGGATACGTCATTCGTGCCCCAAGAAGTTTCTGTAAATCAGTTAGAGGGGGTAATGACACATGTCAATGCTGGACATAGCCTGGGTTTCACAGATTTTGACTTAACGCCCAAGGGTCGGGAGCACAACATGGCCTTGCATATATCGGTGGAGTGCCGGGGCACCGTAATGTCGCATGTATTGGTGGATACTGGATCGTCGTTGAACATATTGCCCAAGAAAGCCATGATGAAATTGGACATACGAGGAGTTATTTGCACGCACAGCGATTTGGTGGTAAGGGCGTTTGACGGGACGAAAAGATCAGTGTTCGGGTCAATAACATTACCGCTCCAGGTGGGTACAAATCATACTTTGAGCCTAACATCCTTTGTTTCATAACCGTGAACCAGACCACGTTACAACCCTCAAAAGACCTAATTGAGGCGAGGTTTATTCTGAAAGCATACTATCGCAAGGTTGCGTAACCTGACTCTTCACATGATTTCTAATCATCAGCATTGGTGTCATTATCCTTGCTATATCTTTCGCACCAATCAAATTAGCACAACGTCTGGGCTAGCAGTCCATTCGTCTCACACTTTCACGACACCCCAATAAATGACATTTTCTCAAAACTTACATTGAACTTTGCATTAATATTACCATTTGTGAATGTACGATGTTAATTGCAAAACAATGCTAGGTATTCAAAGACATTTCAACAAAAGGCAATCAAGGAGGAGCTTGAATTTCAGCGGCGTACACGAGACAAATGTCATTTCAAAATCCACAGACCAGGGCAAATCACTCAACAGCTCGAGCAGGGGCAAGTCATCCGAATTCAACTTCCATATGTCAGAACTGGTTAATCTGGGGCAGACCATTGCCATGTTCAAACTGGGGCAAGATCAGGTCGTCCTGACCATCAAGCAGAGCTGCAACCCTCTCTGAAGCAAATTCACAATCACCAAATATCCCAGACTTGGGGCATCAAGGACATCTTCTGCTCCAATCATGGCGTCTTCAGCAAACTGCGTGTCGAGGCAGTCCATCCCTCCCATCACCCGAAGTCCAATCCGCATTGGCAACTACCCAAAGTCCACCACGCAGGCGTCTTCACATGCATTTCCAAATTACCCGTCTGCAATCATATGCATCATACGCATCACATTCGACTTCATACGCATCTTGCATCATATGCATACTCCAATCATACTATACTTCCCCAGCTCTTGCATCTCCGCGCGTCAGCATTTGCATTTGCACTTCCACTCATATAGAATATCATTTATCATCCAGCATTCATATATGCAAGTCCAGGACCAGGATCAATCTTAAAGATTTCCAATACCATCATCAGCTCAATCAGGGGCATTTTTGCAAGATTGTGGGTTTGTCCCACGATTTTCAAGAGCTTCAAAGCGGTCATCAGCCCAGTCAGGGGCAATCTTCCACAATTGTGGGTCTCTCCCATCAAAATTCGAAGTTATTCAAAGCAAGATTCAGCCCAGGCAGGGGCATTTTTTTCAAAGACCATGGGCGTCTCTCATGACGTATTTCAACCTTGTGGTTGATCAGATCTTCGAATCAACATTCAGCCTAGTCAGGGGCATACCGTTCAAGATCATGGGCATTCCCCACGAAGTTGTTCAACCTTTTGTTGGGCAAATTCAAGAAGTTCAGTGCAAGATCCAACCCGAGCAGGGGCATCTTCAACAAAACTGTGAGCATTCCTCATGAAATTGTTCAGCCTTTCGTTGAGCAAGACAAGACATCAAGACAAACTCATCCCAGTCAGGGGAATCCTCTTCAGAATCCATGTGCGTAACCATGAAATCATTTCAAAAAAGTTGACCTCCAAACAAGACGGTGGGCGTACCCCATTGACTCATTTCAATTTAATCTTCCTCTTAGGTGTTCCCTAATGAGTTGTATTCAGCAAGCGTGACCGTTGTCAATTGCCTTACTATCATCCTTTTGGTGATAGTCGAATCTCGTCAGTTCAATCTAGCCTGTATCCTTTTGGTGTTGGTAAACTTCAAATCTGTGTTGTCTTATCATCCTTTTGGTGATAGCGACCTGTTGGTGTGAGTTTCGCTCCGTCATCCTTTTGGTGGGGGGTCTATCATGGTCATTAATGATAGATTGTGCGATGTGTTTATTTGTGTTTCGCTCCGTCATCCTTTTGGTGGGGGGTCTATCATGGTCATTAATGATAGATTGTGCGATGTGTTTATTTGTGTTTCGCTCCGTCATCCTTTTGGTGGGGGGTCTATCATGGTCATTAATGATAGATTGTGCGATGTGTTTTGTGTTTCGCTCCGTCATCCTTTTGGTGGGGGGTCTATCATGGTCATTAATGATAGATTGTGCGATGTGTTTTGTGTTTTGCTCCGTCATCCTTTTGGTGAGGGGTCTATCATGGTCATTAATGATAGATTGTGCGATGTGTTTTGTGTTTCGCTCCGTCATCCTTTTGGTGAGGGGTCTATCATGGTCATTAATGATAGATTGTGCGATGTGTTTTGTGTTTCGCTCCGTCATCCTTTTGGTGGGGGGTCTATCATGGTCATTAATGATAGATTGTGCGATGTGTTTTGTGTTTCGCTCCGTCATCCTTTTGGTGGGGGGTCTATCATGGTCATTAATGATAGATTGTGCGATGTGTTTTGTGTTTCGCTCTGTCATCCTTTTGGTGAGGGGTCTATCATGGTCATTAATGATAGATTGTGCGATGTGTTTTGTGTTTCGCTCCGTCATCCTTTTGGTGGGGGGTCTATCATGGTCATTAATGATACATTGTGCGATGTGTTTTGTGTTTTGCTCCGTCATCCTTTTAGTGGGGGATCTATCATGGTCATTAATGATAGATTGTGCGATGTGTTTATTTGTGTTTCGCTCCGTCATCCTTTTGGTGGGGGGGTCTATCATGGTCATTAATGATAGATTGTGCGATGTGTTTATTTGTGTTTCGCTCCGTCATCCTTTTGGTGGGTGTCGCACCTCGAAAAATTCATTTCGAACATACGACCCTCGCGCGAAAGGCGCGGAAATGCGGTTCGACAGAGTCGCCACCGAACTTTATTTTTCCCGAATAAACGGGAGAGGAAAATATCGAGAAAACCTCTTAAAAACGAAAGGATAGGAACAAGGCTGTCGCAACCAAGTTCCGGGTTCGGGAGTCGGTTACGTGAGGGGAAGGTATTAGCACCCCTCACGTCCGTCGTACTCGACGGGAACCTCTTAAGGTAATTGTGGGGAGTGTTGTTTAGGTTTACTGGTTTTCTTCTCGTTGTTAAAGGTAGAATTGGTAGGGTAAAAGGTTAAAGACGCTAAGGAGAGATGGGTGGTTAGAAGATAGGGTGCTCGCCAAGGATTGGGGCCCTTGTGCCTACGTATGCTCATTCGGACGAGAATCAGAAATCAGAGCGTCGTAGTTCGACTACGGGAAAGGATGGGGGAAAACGGAAGATGGATAGAAGTGTGCTCGCCAAGATCATCGCAATCTTGTGCCTATGTATCTTATATTCAAGAATGAATAAAGAATCAGAGCGTCCGTAGTTCGTGGCGACAACCACAAAAATATGAGGTTGAATAGATTGGGAGTTTGGGAAAGAGACGAAAGGGTGACTGACAAGCAACCCAAGAGCGTGCCTCGAGAGCTTGCCACTCAAGAATTCAAAGAATGCGAGATTCCAAGAACTCAATTCTTTCGGGAATTGACTGAATAGATTGGAGATAAAGAGTTGGATGTTTTGAAAACGAAAGAACGAACTAATAACAACTCAAGGGCACGCCTCGAGAGTTACTCATTCGAATATTCAAAGAATGCTTGATTCTGAGAATATTCCTCTTTCGTAAGTTTTAAAAAAATGTTTGTGAAAGGATCGAATCGAAGAATGGCATGCGAGGCCAAAAGGAAGTTATTTTGAAGTAGCTCGACGACGTGTCGAAGATTTGATTGAAGATGGAACCGACTTGACGACGTGTCAAGTGTTAAGGTTGTGAGAAACAATATTAGTCCCTGAGGGTGCTCCTAATATCGAGACCACGAGGAATTGTGAATGTGTGTGCAAAATGTCGATGGTTGCGAATGCGTACGAGCACTCGACTTAGGAGAACTTTGGTAAATGTTTGAGTTTGAAAGAAAGTCGAAAGGTTGAGTGAATAACAATTCAAGAGCGCGCCTCAAGAGCTATTCATTCGAAGATTCAAGGAATGCTAGCTTCCAAGAATCTTCTTCTTTCGAAGTTTGATCGAGAAAAAAAAAATTCTAAAAAGGATTTGAAGCGAAATGGGGTATAAAAATAACTTGTGAACGTGTGAGAAGTGAGAACGCGAGATTGAGTTTGAAAATATCAATTATTTAACGAATGAGACGTCAGCCCCACAACTAAATAATCGGAGTATTACCGAAATGCTAGATTCCAATAACACCATTTTTATTTGAAAAAAAAAAAATTGGCTGAACAGCGGAAATATCACACAGAATGCTAGATTCCTATGATGTTTCTTTTGTTTAAAAGGAAAAAAAAGAATGAAAAATCGAATAATGCATTATTTAAGGTGTACACCCCAACAATGATTATCCCAAAAATCTAAGAAGTGCTAGACTTCAAGGATTTATTTTCTCATGATTTAATTTTCAGAAACTATTTTAATAATAAAAGAAATAAATTTAAATAATAAAAAAGAGAAACTATTAATTAAAATAAATTTGAAAAAAAAAATTTAGTGCCATGAGTTTAAATAAAACTAAGGAGATTCTAGTAAAAAAAAAGAGCTTGAAGACATATACTAGTAAATAAAAACGTTTTAAAAAATGGTTTGAAAATATATTTAATATATTATAATATTCTAAGTATAAAATAAAAAACAAAATAATAAATTAGACGGGGGGTGCAGTAGTATTCGGGGTGTAAAAGGATTTACACAGTTGGGCCTTGACCCCAACTTCTGAACAAACAAAAAACAAATTAAACAGGGGTAGATGGGAAAAAAACGGGGGGTATGGACTGATACGAAACTATTGGGCCTCTCGGCCCAACGACCATTTTGGAGCCCCAAAGATTGTCTTCCTCCGCGAACAAACCCTAGTTTTCACTTCGCCGCCGCTGATTTCTCAACCTCTCGTCTCCGTCTCCTAACTCTCCATTGGTAATCAATTCCACCTTCTTTGAACATCATCATCATCATTTCCTGCAAAAAAGAAAATTAACTAAAACAATAAAATCCAAATACTTCAAAATCATTCTTCTGTATAAGCCTCGTGAGAAATTTTGAGATAGAGGCGATATTAATGGCGACGGTGAATGCATCTCGTCTCTAATGACCATCTGGAGATCTGTGAACTCGAAGGTACAAGTTTGCGAAGAAGACGGCGGAAATGGCTTGCATGTTATAGACGACGGAGAAGATTCGTAGTGACGATGAAGGCTTGGATCATGCTTTGGAGTTCGTATATGTATGACTCGCGTTTGCGGAAGATCGGTCTGGAAAATGATTGAAAGTGCGTTTGATGGTCCAGATCTGGATTGATGTTGTTGAAAGTCGGAGTTGCTTGTGCAGAAATCTGACGAAATGGTTGAGTTTTGGCTGGATGTTTCCGTCTGAATCTGATTGAAGCCTGTTCGTGCTTGGATTGTGTGAAGATTGAGGTGTTTTCAAATCTGGATTTTTGGGCAAGTTTAATGAACTGGATGAAGGCGAGTATGAACGTTCACGGATGATTTACGGAGGAATCGCTTGGGTGATTTCAGATATGAAGTTTGGAAGGTGAAGGTGTTATTGTTCGAGTTTTTTTTTCTGGAAAAATTATGGTATGGATGAATCTGATGAAGATTTCTGGGGATGAGCACGTATGAACATTATGAGTTCTGGGGAAATGATGAGGAACATGGTATGAACATTGATGAACAATATGAATATTGGATGAAGATGAGTGGATCTGGAAAAAACGTATCAACAACTATGAACAATATGAGTTTTCCGGCGGGATATGAATTTTCCGGCGAGAGCTTTCCGGTGGTGTTTGATCTGTGGTGATTTGTCCGGCGAGTAAAGTTAGTGTTTGCATGGATTTAGGGTTAGGGTTACTGTTAGGGTTAGGGTTACTGTTAGGGTTAGGTGGCGGCGGCTGAGGCTTCAGTCTTGGGCAGTGTGTCATTAATGCAGCCAGACACCAGGCTTTATAGCCTGCTGACAAGTGGCATAATCTGCCCTAATGGGCCTGCACGAATTGACTAATGGACCAGACTTAATAACCCATTGGAAACTGATTGAAAATGAATTAATAATAATAATAAAAAACTGACCTTATTAAAATTGACAATTAATTAATGCTGTTTTAATAAAACATGAACACTCAAATAAAACCAAACCTGATTAATTAATAAAAAATCTAAACCTAATTAAATCAAAACTTGAATAAATAATAAATAAAAGAAAGATAATTATTAATAAAATAAAAAAAAATAAAACGAAAAAATAATAAAATAATAAATAAATAAAAAAAACTAACATATTTAAAGAAAATCTAATTAACTAAAATCCTAAATATTAACCTACATAAAGAAAGATAATTACCACTATTAATCTAATTAAAAAACCTTAACAACTATACACAAAAGAAGTTTAATTTTAAAAAAACATAATGAACTCTATCTTAAAAGAAAAGAAATATTCTATTCTAATTAATATAAATATTAAATAGAAGCAAATTAAACCTAATATTAACTCAAAAAGAAAAGTATCTATCTAAAGAATGATACAAGCTATTCAAATAAATAAATCTATATCTAATGAAAAATAAGTGATAAAAACAAAAAAAGGGAAATATTAAAAAAAGAATGAAAATGAAAGTAAAATGACCAAAATGCCCTCTTCAGGCTACGTGCCACACTTTTATTGGATAAACTGGATAAAAAATTTGAAAAATGCCCAATTTCAGGTGGACACGTGTCTAAACGGCAAAAAACAAAAGCGCGAAAATAAATACAAAAAGGGTAGGACAAATTTAGGGTATGACAGTGGGGGGTCTATCATGGTCATTAAGGATAGATTGTGCGATGTGTTTTGTGTTTCGCTCCGTCATCCTTTTGGTGGGGGGTCTATCATGGTCATTAATGATAGATTGTGCGATGTGTTTTGTGTTTCGCTCCGTCATCCTTTTGGTGAGGGGTCTATCATGGTCATTAATGATAGATTGTGCGATGTGTTTTGTGTTTCGCTCCGTCATCCTTTTGGTGAGGGGTCTATCATGGTCATTAATGATAGATTGTGCGATGTGTTTTGTGTTTCGCTCCGTCATCCTTTTGGTGGGGGGTCTATCATGGTCATTAATGATAGATTGTGCGATGTGTTTATTTGTGTTTCGCTCCGTCATCCTTTTGGTGGGGGGTCTATCATGGTCATTAATGATAGATTGTGCGATGTGTTTTGTGTTTCGCTCCGTCATCCTTTTGGTGAGGGGTCTATCATGGTCATTAATGATAGATTGTGCGATGTGTTTTGTGTTTCGCTCCGTCATCCTTTTGGTGGGGGGTCTATCATGGTCATTAATGATAGATTGTGCGATGTGTTTATTTGTGTTTCGCTCCGTCATCCTTTTGGTGGGGGGTCTATCATGGTCATTAATGATAGATTGTGCGATGTGTTTATTTGTGTTTCGCTCCGTCATCCTTTTGGTGGGGGTTCTATCATGGTCATTAATGATAGATTGTGCGATGTGTTTTGTGTTTCGTGTTAGACTAAGGCACGGATCTAGAAGGGGGGGGTTGAATAGATCCCTTTTAAAAATTTGAGTGGCGCTACCAATAAAATTGGTTTTCAAAATTGTTTTCAAATGCGGAAGCGGCCTTGGAAAATATAGTCTAAAACGAACAACTATTGGAGAGCCGGATATGCGTCAAGCAGATGAATTTAAGACGATAACGGATAGTAAATCACTACACACTTTTATGCAAAACTCAGATGTGATTCACTCGTACTATTTCCTTATTCTAATGATCAAAAATTACACCAAAACTAGCAGCAAAATTAAGGCAATTTTAGTTCAGCACTTTTGTCGAACAGTTGGTGTGCACAAAACTAGCAGCAAAATTAAGGCAATTTTAGTTCAGCACTTTTGTCGAACAGTTGGTGTGCACAAATACCTTAAATGATATTTGTGTTGAATGAGTGATTGAAAAAGCCTTAGTACAGTATTTCTATTGTACTTAGTAGTTAAAAAACAGTGTTTCACCAACTCACTCAATCAATACTACAATTTGACAAAATCACTTATTCTAGAATCACTTAATTTTTAAGCTGTAATTGAAAATGCAGAAAATAAAGGAACACAAGATTTGATGAGGCAGTTCCCCCAGTCGTCCTCGCGTTGGGGTACGTCTGCCCTCAATTCTACAATGAGAATTGAGATATGTATTGAATAGATATCACCTGTTTGGTAGAACAGTTATACACAAGAATCGATAGACAATTGATACAAACAATCTTAATGTTGCTGATAATTTCTACCACTTCTTGCCCCTTGATTCAAGATGAATCAAGTCCTCCAATTTGATGTGAATGACCTCCGATTGCAGCCACCTTATTGACAACTCTTCCGTTGATCAAACCTTCGGCACGGCTGATCTTAGACACACCCAAATTGAACCCGGAACGTCTTCAACCTTTCAACGCCCTAGCTACTAGATTGATCAACCTTCCGCTAATCAATCACCTTCGCACTCGCTTGATTGTTGAACCGACGATTCCGTAACAAAAGCCTTCAAAACCTGTAGTCCTGATAGGTAAAACCTCAAAGGTTTTCTCCCAAGAAACACCTGCACCAGCTTCCACTCGAACCGGATCTTCAATCACGCGTTCGAACCTTATCACCGTCGAGCAAACCACAAACCGCAGCAAAAAATTGATTATCTGTAATTTGAGGATTTGTGAGTTGATTGAACGATGAAGATGAAGAACACTGATGCACCTCTTTCACGTTTCTTGACCTGAACACTTTCTCACAATGCTTTCAAAAATGTTCTTGTTAAAATTGAAAAGACAGCTATTTATAGTAATACAAAACAGACAGTTGACAGATCAATGAAACATAGCAGAATTTCTGTTTCTGCGCGCGAACGGTCGACCATAGGGTCGGCGTGCGCTGAGCCGTGTGACACTCAAACTGTCATGCGCCGAGTCAGCGGTCGACGCATGATCTTCATGCGCTGAGCCGTCTGATTCTTAAACCTGCATGCGCCAAGTTAACGGTCGACGCATGACCTTCATGCGCTGAGCCGTGTGAACTGAATGAAACTGTGTGCTGACGGTATGGTCGGCTCATGGTTCAAAAATCTGCAAAAACATAAATTTCTACAGCTTTTTGTGCATTACGTCATTGTAAAAATTGAATCATAAGTAGCGTGAATGATTTAAACGAAAGAAGGATATCTCTTAGCAAGTTGTCATCATCAAAAACCAGAGGCACGCTTGTGTTGGTAGGCTTGTGTTGGTAGATACTTTGCCTTCACATTCTCCCCCTTTTTGATGATGGCAACCTACTGTTACGCAACACGTGATAGGTATAGGTATGCTCCCCCTTTCTTTTACAATTATAGCGGTCGTAATCATCGTCTATCTACTGCTCGGTTCTCCCCCTTTGACAACATCAAAAAGAGGTAAACCCGTGACACAATAACAACACATTGAATCATGCATAAATGAGATACCAACAGATGAGAAGTAAACAACAGTTATACATACGATGGAGATAACAGTTAATAGATTACAGAACCACAAAAATGTCATGATAGCAACATAGAAGTAAGCAACAATCATAGTGAGTTTGGGCAGAAAAGCAAAACACAACAAACAAAATGAATGCAAGCCAAAACAGGAAACAACAAATGACATATGAGCGCATGCTAATAGCCCCGTCCACGTCCGCGACCACGACCACGCCTGTCATAGTAATGAGGATGGCGTTGGGGATGAGCTAGATCAGTAAATTCTTCTGTGATGTTATTCAAAAAGTCAAGACTGTCGACAATGGCGCGCTCTTCAGCTTGATGACAGTGAGTTAGAGTCTCGAATCGAGCGTCCAGCTGAGTCGACATTCCACTGATCCGTTCATTTTGGTTATGCAGTTCAGAACGAATTTGTGCCATTCTTTCATTTTGATCCCTCATGAATTTGTGCTGTTGTTCCTGCATATTGGTCATAAAATTTCGCTGTTCCAACTGCATCGACTGCATCATTTCTAAAATCTCCGAATTGTTTGACGGTTGTTGAGGAGAAGGTGGGTCTGCAGTGCTTGGTTGATACGGCTGATAGAATTTGCCAAGGGTGGTCCACCCGGTGTATTGCCATTCACCCCAGCCTTGGTTATTCTCCTCATCCTCATTTTCCTGTTGGTTTGAGTAGGCAGACCAGTTATTGTGTTGATTGTCATCTTGATATGTTTGTTGATAGTTTTCAGAAGGCACGTATGGTTGATGACCTTCATTAATATCGTGGTCCAGCTGAGTCTCATCAGCGGTTTCTTGTGCCTCTCCTACATTGTCACCTTGATTGTCTTCATCTTCACTTGAGCTTCCTTCTGCTTCTTCATCTTCTCCACCCTCTGACTCATCAGCACTTTCTTCACTCGAGGAGGCAGCTGCAGCCATGGTTGAGCGCCGATAAAATCTGTACTTTTTGAGCGACTGATCCCACACATATCCCATCATAGCAAAGACCTTTGAACTGAACTCTTTATCGGAAGAAATTGGAGTATACGGAAAAGACGGGTAATTGATACCTGCAGAGTTTAAAGCTTCCTGAATGAATGAGCCATAGGCGAGCGCGGTGCCTCGCTTGGAGTCTCTTAGTTCATACATCCGGCTTGTAATATAGTACGGCCAGTTAATTTTAATGCCGTGACCTAGTATATGGATGAGATGCACTTCAGCTTGTTCGACTCTTGACAAACCACCTTGTTTAGGCCGCAGAATGCGCGCCACAATCCATTGAAGGATCCTTGGAAATGATCTGAGTTTTCCGGATGTGACGGACCTCGGAAAAGCCGCACTGTTTACAATGTGCTCCGGATAAGGCCTCTTGAGCATATTATTCAGTGCTTTGTTATACTCATAACCTTCAAGAGTTTTAGAATCGGTCACTTCGGCTAGGGGAGGTTCACCATCCTCTACAGACATATCAAAATACTTACTCCAGAATTCAGTATTTACAGTCACTTGAGTTGTTCCAATATGGGAATGAAGGTTTTCTCCGTGAAATTTATCATTCAATTCAGAGTAAAAGACACGCACCAGATCTTCGCTATATTGTACATTGCATTCAACAAATCGTTCAACACCATGATAAGTAAGAAAGTTCATGAACTTACCCAGATGCATGCGTTCAGCAACCAGTTCATAGAAGGCGTGTTGTCGAACCACTTTCCTCTTACCAATGTCTTTGTTAAAGTTTTCCCGACGAGACGGATGAACCAGGGATTCTGCAGTGATTGGCACTGTTCCGGAGGTTGACCCTCTTGATCTCTTTCTTGTAGGTCTAGAGGAAGAAGCCATGGGTATAGTTTTGTGGGTACAAGGAACTCTTTACCAATGTGATGGAGAATAAAGAGTTTTGAGATGAAGGATTTTGAATTTTGAGAAGAAGGAGAGAGATAACCCTTGTTTAATGTAAGGATTAGGGTTTGATTGGAAAATGTGAGGAGATGAAGAGAGTTAGTAGGGGTAGTAGGTGTGGGTTTCTAGTAATGAAGATAAATGCAAGTGTAACTGCCCAAAAAAAAAACTGAACCGTCAAGTAATCAGGAAAACTGGGTTTTTGCGCGAGCCGTCGACGGTAGCTTCTGCATGCGTCGACGCATGCTTCAGATTTTTCACCAGATACAAAAGTTAACAGGGTGCGCCGACCGCTGCCCTGTTATGGTCGACTCAATATGCAACAAACAGCAGATTTTTGTATTTTACCATATTCAGAGGTACATGCTATGCAAAAATGATGTCATGACATATAAGAAAAAAAAAATATCTATATACATATGCAGTAGATGTCATACAAATTTAGCGTAGTATAAGCGATATGATTTGAGATCAACAGGATTATCAAACAAAGAGAGAGAGAAAGAACAATATCACCTTGATGCCTGATTTGCTTGATACACAACATACTTATACTTACACGAATATCAAATTGTTAGAAGTACAACAGCATGATTATTTGAATGAAATAAGATAACATCAGCAAATATTATTCCCGTTCCGAAATGTCGAGGATGCCAAGTTCTCGGCGGATATGAAAGAAAGGTTCCGTTGCTAGCGGCTTTGTGAAAATGTCCGCTAGTTGGTTTTTAGTGTCAACGTGTTCAAATACAACATCACCTTTCTCAACATGGTCCCTAAGAAAATGGTGTCGAATTTCTATATGTTTAGTGCGAGAGTGTAATACGGGATTTTTGGTAAGGTTAATAGCGCTAGTGTTGTCACATAGGATAGGAATACGTTCAAGTTTAAGATTGAAATCTAGTAGTTGTTGCTTAATCCACAGAATTTGAGCACAACAACTACCAGCGGCAACGTATTCCGCCTCGGCCGTTGATAAAGCAACTGAAACTTGTTTCTTGCTATGCCAACTAACCAAGGAGTTTGAAAACAAATGACATGTACCACTAGTGCTTTTCCTATCCGATTTGCACCCGGCAAAGTCGGAATCGGAGTAACCTACCAACGAGCAATCACTACCCTTAGAATACCACAATCCATACTTCGGGGTACCTGACAGGTATCGAAGAATTCGTTTAACAGCTTTTAGGTGGGATTCTTTGGGACATGATTGGTATCGTGCACACATGCACACACTAAACATAATATCAGGACGTGACGCAGTAAGATAGAGAAGTGAACCAATCATACCTCTATATCGTTTTACCTCTACGTCCTTGCCATTTTCATCTTTATCCAAATTTACGCATGTAGGCATTGGGGTGTCTATGGCCTTGGATTTTGCCATGTCAAATCTCTTGATCAAGTCCAAACAATATTTTGTTTGGCTCACGAATGTCCCTTCTTGGAGTTGTTTAATTTGCAGGCCGAGGAAGTATGTGAGCTCCCCCATCATACTCATCTCGAATTCGCCCTGCATGAGGTCAGAAAACTCTCTCACGAGATTCATGTTAGTGGATCCAAATATAATATCGTCAACATAGATTTGCACCAAAATCAAGTGCTTTCCTTGACGTTTAATGAAGAGTGTAGTGTCAACCTTTCCTCGTGAGTACCCCTGATTAAGTAAAAACTTACTTAGTCGCTCATACCAAGCTCTAGGAGCTTGTTTGAGACCATATAAAGCTCTTTTTAACTTGTAAACATGTTCAGGGTATTCATGAGATTCAAAACCGGGAGGTTGAGACACATATACTTCTTCATTTATGTGACCGTTAAGGAACGCACTTTTAACATCCATTTGAAATAACTTAAAATCCTTTGCACATGCAAAGGCGAGTAAAAGGCGTATAGCCTCGAGTCGGGCAACCGGCGCATAAGTTTCCTCATAGTCGATGCCTTCCTCTTGGTTATACCCTTGAGCGACCAATCTCGCTTTATTACGGGTTATTACCCCGTTTTCGTCCAACTTGTTCCTAAACACCCATCGGGTGCCGATTACTCGATGGCCTCGCGGAGGAGGGACAAGGTCCCATACCTCGTTTCTTTTAAACTGATTTAGTTCCTCTTGCATCGATAAAAACCAGTGCTCATCGAGTAGGGCCTCTTTGGGGTTTTTAGGCTCTATTTGTGAAACGAAAGCGAAGTGATAACAAAAGTTACTTAGCTTAGATCGAGTGGTGACTCCCTTTGTGATGTCTCCGAGAATATTGTCAATTGGATGATCTTTACACGACTTCCAAGCTTGAGGGAGATCATCGTTTGTAGGCGGATGAGCTTCCTCAGTTACCTCATGGTGTGCATCCTTATCCTCCTCAATTTTGACTCTATCGGGTTGATCAATCCCCGTTTCGCCACCTTTGAGTATGTCTTCTGTGGATGTACCTGCACCATGAACAACACTATCCTTTCCGACATTTCTCGGATAGGACTCATCAAACGTAACGTGCACAGACTCTTCAACAGCTAGTAATCTTTTATTATAAATCCTATATGCTTTACTCTAAAACCAATAAACACATTCTTCTTATCACTTTCATGCACAATTTTGCAGCAATCTTTTGAAAAGGAAACATTGTAACCTTTGTCGCATAATTGGCTAATGCTAAGGAGATTATGTTTAAGGTTTTCGACAAGCAACACATCGGAAATTGTAGTAGAGGAGGGATTACCTATACTACCTTTACCTAGTATCGCTCCGCGGTTGTTATCACCGTATGTTACATACCCTTTCTTCTTAGCCACGAAGTCTATGAATAAGGATATGTCTCCAGACATGTGCCTTGAGCACCCACTATCAAGAACCCATCTTCTCTCGGTGGACTCGACACATTTCACCTGTCAAAATATAACTTAGAGAAGGGAGGTACCCAATGGCATATTGGGTCCTAATAGGTTAGCGACAAGACGGTTGCGTTTGGGCAACCATTGGTAGATGCCTTTAGGAACAAGAAATCTCCTAAATCGACATTTACCAATGGAGTGGCCTTTCTTGCAACAGTAAAAGCATACAAAGTCGACATTAGAATCACTTTCACTTGCTTGATCCCTAATTACATATGCATATTTTTGATATGGGTTTATCATACTTTTTCTAAAATCCTTTTTATCGATTGCAAATGTAATTTTAGGTTCAAGTGCCTTGTCTAATTTGGCCTTAAGGTTTCTAACCTCACCTTGCCAAATATGACAAGTATCACAACCAAAGTTGAAAGGATTACTATTGTCCTTACAATCCGATTCATTATCTTTCACAATGGAAGCCTTAAGGTCCTCTAATTTCTTTTCGGACTCTAAGACTTTGTGCTCTAAATATGTAAAAATTCTTCTATTAGAAGCAAGTTTCTTAAAGGCTTCAGTTGCTTCCTTGTGTAAAACATCGAATGCGGTTTGTAATTCGGAATGAGACATATTAGATGACATATTATATCTAGAGTGACGTACCTGTTTCTTTTTCTTTTTCTGATTTGCGGAGAGACATAGATTCACGGACTCTTCTTCATCACTAGAGCTTTCATTAGAGGAGGAAGAATCACTGTCGCTTTCCCACGCGATGTACGCCCTCCTAGGCTTTGATGCTCTCTTATGTGACTTCGATTGTTCCTTTTCTTTTCCCTTGTTGTTCATTGGACAGTCCGGTTTGTAGTGACCGGGCTTTCCACATTTATAGCACGTTCCTCTAGTCTTTTTGCCTTTTTGATTGTCATCTTTGGAGAACCTTGATTGCCTTCGGAAATTTACCAGGTTCTTCTCCGAATGTTGGATGCCGTTCTTTCTCACGTACCGGTTATACCGTTTAACGAACAGCCCCATGTCCTCATTTATGTCTTCTTCTTCGTCGTCGCTTGAAGAATAATCACTTTGCTCTTTTGCTTTAGACTTCGAGGAAGAAGCCTTAAGAGCTATTGACTTCTTTTCACTCATCTTTACTTTGTCCTTCTTTTCTTTCCTTTCATGTTGGTCAAGACTCAAGAGTACCTGTTCATGCTCTTGTAGTTTGCCAAACAATGTAGTCAGGTCTAATACCGTAAGATCATTTGCCTCTTTGATGGCGGTCACTTTCGGCTGCCATTCCCTGCTAAGACATCTCAAAACTTTATTAGTAGCAAGATCATTGGAAATAGGTCTTCCTAGTGAATGTAATCTGTTTATGAGATGAGTAAATCTCTTTTGCATGTCAGCAATGGTTTCCCCTTGCTCCATGAAAAAAAGATCAAACTCTTGTATAAGAGTGTTGATTCGAGCCAACTTAACATCGTTTGTCCCCTCATGGGCAATTTGTAGTGCATCCCACATAGTCTTAGCCGTAGGGCAATGGGATACACGGTAGTATTCATCTACACCTAATGAGGAGATTAGAATGTTCTTAGCTTTCCAATCGTAATTATACTTTCGCTCATCGTCGTCGGTCCATTGTGCTTCGGGCTTTGGCACAACTTCGTTATTCTCATTTGTCATGGTTATTTCAATCGGACCATTGAGAATAACGTTCCATATCTTTCTATCTATGGAATTAATGTGCACCCGCATACAGTCTTTCCAATAGCTATAATTTTCACCGTTAAAAACGGGAGCTCTATTGTACGCCCCTTTTGGTTCGTTAGCCATTATTCTATCAATGTTGTATTTGAAGCACCGGAGAACCGGAGCTCTTGATACCACTTGTTAGACTAAGGCACGGATCTAGAAGGGGGGGGTTGAATAGATCCCTTTTAAAAATTTGAGTGGCGCTACCAATAAAATTGGTTTTCAAAATTGTTTTCAAATGCGGAAGCGGCCTTGGAAAATATAGTCTAAAACGAACAACTATTGGAGAGCCGGATATGCGTCAAGCAGATGAATTTAAGACGATAACGGATAGTAAATCACTACACACTTTTATGCAAAACTCAGATGTGATTCACTCGTACTATTTCCTTATTCTAATGATCAAAAATTACACCAAAACTAGCAGCAAAATTAAGGCAATTTTAGTTCAGCACTTTTGTCGAACAGTTGGTGTGCACAAAACTAGCAGCAAAATTAAGGCAATTTTAGTTCAGCACTTTTGTCGAACAGTTGGTGTGCACAAATACCTTAAATGATATTTGTGTTGAATGAGTGATTGAAAAAGCCTTAGTACAGTATTTCTATTGTACTTAGTAGTTAAAAAACAGTGTTTCACCAACTCACTCAATCAATACTACAATTTGACAAAATCACTTATTCTAGAATCACTTAATTTTTAAGCTGTAATTGAAAATGCAGAAAATAAAGGAACACAAGATTTGATGAGGCAGTTCCCCCAGTCGTCCTCGCGTTGGGGTACGTCTGCCCTCAATTCTACAATGAGAATTGAGATATGTATTGAATAGATATCACCTGTTTGGTAGAACAGTTATACACAAGAATCGATAGACAATTGATACAAACAATCTTAATGTTGCTGATAATTTCTACCACTTCTTGCCCCTTGATTCAAGATGAATCAAGTCCTCCAATTTGATGTGAATGACCTCCGATTGCAGCCACCTTATTGACAACTCTTCCGTTGATCAAACCTTCGGCACGGCTGATCTTAGACACACCCAAATTGAACCCGGAACGTCTTCAACCTTTCAACGCCCTAGCTACTAGATTGATCAACCTTCCGCTAATCAATCACCTTCGCACTCGCTTGATTGTTGAACCGACGATTCCGTAACAAAAGCCTTCAAAACCTGTAGTCCTGATAGGTAAAACCTCAAAGGTTTTCTCCCAAGAAACACCTGCACCAGCTTCCACTCGAACCGGATCTTCAATCACGCGTTCGAACCTTATCACCGTCGAGCAAACCACAAACCGCAGCAAAAAATTGATTATCTGTAATTTGAGGATTTGTGAGTTGATTGAACGATGAAGATGAAGAACACTGATGCACCTCTTTCACGTTTCTTGACCTGAACACTTTCTCACAATGCTTTCAAAAATGTTCTTGTTAAAATTGAAAAGACAGCTATTTATAGTAATACAAAACAGACAGTTGACAGATCAATGAAACATAGCAGAATTTCTGTTTCTGCGCGCGAACGGTCGACCATAGGGTCGGCGTGCGCTGAGCCGTGTGACACTCAAACTGTCATGCGCCGAGTCAGCGGTCGACGCATGATCTTCATGCGCTGAGCCGTCTGATTCTTAAACCTGCATGCGCCAAGTTAACGGTCGACGCATGACCTTCATGCGCTGAGCCGTGTGAACTGAATGAAACTGTGTGCTGACGGTATGGTCGGCTCATGGTTCAAAAATCTGCAAAAACATAAATTTCTACAGCTTTTTGTGCATTACGTCATTGTAAAAATTGAATCATAAGTAGCGTGAATGATTTAAACGAAAGAAGGATATCTCTTAGCAAGTTGTCATCATCAAAAACCAGAGGCACGCTTGTGTTGGTAGGCTTGTGTTGGTAGATACTTTGCCTTCACATTTCGCTCCGTCATCCTTTTGGTGGGGGGTCTATCATGGTCATTAATGATAGATTGTGCGATGTGTTTTGTGTTTCGCTCCGTCATCCTTTTGGTGAGGGGTCTATCATGGTGATTAATGATAGATTGTGCGATGTGTTTTGTGTTTCGCTCCGTCATCCTTTTGGTGAGGGGTCTATCATGGTCATTAATGATAGATTGTGCGATGTGTTTTGTGTTTCGCTCTGTCATCCTTTTGGTGGGGGGTCTATCATGGTCATTAATGATAGATTGTGCGATGTGTTTTGTGTTTCGCTCCGTCATCCTTTTGGTGGGGGGGTCTATCATGGTCATTAATGATAGATTGTGCGATGTGTTTTGTGTTTCGCTCCGTCATCCTTTTGGTGAGGGGTCTATCATGGTCATTAATGATAGATTGTGTGATGTGTTTTGTGTTTCACTCCGTCATCCTTTTGGTGGGGGGTCTATCATGGTCATTAATGATAGATTGTGCGATAGTTTGTTTGTGTTTCGCTCCGTCATCCTTTTGGTGGGGGGTCTGTCACTTTGATTGATGCCAGATTGTGCGATTTTGTTTGTGTGTGTCTGCTCTATCATCCTTTTGGTGGTAGTAGCCTCGTGTGTTTCGTCTCTTTTCTTTTCGGACAAATTCAAGGTCTTCTTTATATCTAATTGTCTTATCCCTTGAAAGAACGAACGCTGCAGCAATTCATCTTACTTGGTTTAAGTCAATCAGATAGGGGCATCTGTCATACCCCGAATTTGTCCTACTTGTACCACTTTCATTCAGTGCATCTACTCCATTTATTATTTACAAAAAAATCCAAAAAATGTGTGTTGCTTTTTCTGGTGGTCTAAACTCCGGGAAATGTAAGGTTGGGTTGCATTAAATTAGGATGCATTTGAGGTTTCATCTTGAAGATTTACGTGCTAGTGGTTTGATGAGACTAATTCATTGCCTTCCTAAGACTGTTCACTCATATCCTCTTTCATTTTAAATCGCGGTATCCAATCCAGTTGCTATTATCCACTTACTCGTTCTTTTAGTATTTTTTGTTTCATTATTCACTTGAGAAAAATCCATCTTTAGATTTTCCAATCCATTTCTTTCAAATCCAAATTCTCACACCAATTTGTTTTTTTTCTCCTTCAAATTCATTTGTTATTATTTTTTTCCCCATAATCCATATTCACTTCTCATTAGGTGTCTTATTACATCACCACCTTTGGATTCAAAAGTCCATGTTTCCAATTACCAAATTCAAAGTACACAAAAGGAGTCAATGTTTTATAGTCCACATTGCAAATAAACTCCAAATTCATTTAAAAGCCCAATTTCAATTTGGAAGACCCATCCAAAATCCATCTCTTAATTCATATAGTTCACATTTTAGAAAAGATCCTCAAAAAATATATAGTAAAGTCTTGATCCATGACCTGTGAATAAAATAAAAACAATTATCATTAGCAACTGAGTCACGTGAATGGAAAGTGGCGAGGCAGCCCGCATGAATAAGTCCCTAACGCACCCATGATGCACCGACAGCCACACAATCATAATTAAACGGCAACACACAACGTGAGAATGGCCACATCCTGCTGCAAAACCAACAACACACTCCTCACAAAACCGTTTTGGTTTCTCTTTCGTACATCATGGTACAACTTACAAACCAAGAAATTAACACAATCCTTTCCCAACCACAGTGAGAAAATTATGAGCTAAGCGGTTCACAAACGACAACAAGCTGTAAACTGACCCCACACCTCAACTTGCAGCAGTCCCTAGCAGTCCCAGCCGGCACAAACCATACCCGTCGCATCTTCACACCCAAGCATTCATTACAAAACCTGCTATACGCCCAAATTCGTACAACAACAACAGCAGCACATCCAAGCGACAAAGCTTGCGCCCGATACCGCACTACCTGCTACGCAAAAGAAACGCAAAGGGACGAAAATGAAAACAAATTCTTATCCAAAATGCAACGAAAAAAAGCAAGAACGAAAATGGTCTGATTCACTTACCTCCTATATTAAAGGAACTCCTTTCTCACTCAAAAGGGGGAAGCTCAAAATTCCTTCAGCTATAAATATCATCGTCTTCATATTTCTCAAACACCAAACGAATCTCCTTCAACCTTCGTTCAATCTTCGTCCCAGAACCTCTTCCACCATTTTCGTCAACATCAAAACACCCCAATCTTTTTCAGTAACTAAACAGAAGTTCATTTTACAGAACTTTTCCCTCCTCTTCAGTAAATCTTCCTCAAACCTCAAACCATTAAAAAAAAAACTTCTGCCGATATCCAGAAATGAGACCCATCTTCCTTCACCCATCATCAAACCACCTTCTAACTCATAAACTCACCTTCATAAAACCCAGAAGAACACCTTCAAACTCACCATTTTCTCAAAAAAACAAATGCTTCGAAAACCACCAGAAAACCTTTCATTAACTCGCAACCGAGAAGACCCAAAACCGCAAAATCAACAAACTCCAACCAACAACAACTTCAATATTTTCTTTGTTTAACAACCAAACCCCTTCAGAAACCAAACCCCTTCATCTTTGTTCAACAACCAAAACCATACACAACTATACCACCGAAACCTTCTGCCAACAACAATCCTCTCCCACCATAAAAACCAACACATCGAAAACCCATAAACCTTCTTCAATCTCCCAAAACATTCATTAAACTTGCCTCTTCAACCTTCAACTAACTTGCACCTGCAACCAATTTCCAATCACCTTCAATCAACTCTCAAGAAAACTTCAACCTTTTCTCCTGCAAATGCCTCAAAACTCATCCTCTTCAGATCCAAAACTCGCACCTTCTTCTAACAACCTTCCAAACCCATTTTTCAAATTTGTCACATTTGCAAGCTGAGACATAACGAAAAGCACATACGGATTTGAAACTCACAGACATAGAGATCTGAGACAAGTCACTTGAGCGCGTGAGAACTTGAAGGGAGATTGAGGCGAGATCAAGACGGAGAGGGGTCGTGCGAAGAAGAGAAGGTTGCGATCTGAGGCTGCGTAGCCCTGTTTCTCTTGACCTTCGTTTGTTTTAAATGGAGATATTGGATTTTTTCTGCAATTCTATTGTATTGTTTTTAAAAGCGAGGGGAGTGAAAGTTGAAAGCGTTTTTTTTTTCCTTCTTTCTTTTAAAAAGGAGGTGAATCGTGGGTGGTTTTGGCTGATGGGCTTATAGCCCGTTTGGCCCTTGCTGTGCACCCCTCTGTTTTTCGTTATCTCCCCCGTTATTCTCTTTTTAATAAATTTGTAATTCTTTTTTTGGTTTATATATTAGTCTTTTAAAAAAATTGATATATTATATTTTATATTTTTATAGAATTTTGTAAATATATTAAAATTAGTTTTTAAGCATTTCAATTTAGTTTTCTATTTAAACTTTTAGGGTTTTTTTATAAGCTAGAAGTAATATATTTTTATTTATCATTGGACATTTTATTTCATTTTCCTCTTTTTCGGTCGATGACGATACCCCAAGTTATAATTTGCCAAATTATTGACAAATAATAACAAACCCGAGACCATCTTTTTTTCGAAACTTTCATTTTTTGTTTTATCCATTTTTTAGTCGAGGATGACTTTAATGATTATTATCGGTCAAATTATTGACAATGATAATTCAGTCAAGACTATGTCATTTTCGCTACAAATCATCTTTTAAACATTTTCTCGAAAAAACTCCAAAAGAAGGGGATTCTTGAAATCTAGCATTTCTTGGATCTTCGAATGAGCAACTCTCAAGACTCGCTCTTGAGTTGTTATTCATTCAATCTTTTGATTTTCTCAAACACATTCTCAACGTCTTTTTTCGATCAAAACTCCGAAAGAAGGAGGCACTTGGAATCTAGCATTCCTTGTGTCTTCGAGTGAATAATTCTCGAGGCACGCTTTTGAGTTGTTATTCACTCAACCTTTCGACTCTTTTTCAAACTCAATCATTTTCCAACGTTCTCTTAAGTCGAGTGCTCGTACGCATTCATAACTCACATTTCACACATATTCACAACCCCTCGTGGTTTCGTTATTGGGGGAACCCTCAGGGACTAATATCGATTCTCACAATCTTAACCCTTGACACGTCGTCAAGTCGGTTTCATTTTCAATCAAATCATCGACACGTCGTCGAACTACTTCCAAACCAACTTCCTTTGGCCTCGCATGCCATTCTTCGATTCGATCCTTTCACAAACATTTTTAAAACTTACGAAAGAGGGATATTCTCAGAATCTAGCATTCTTTGAGTATTCGAATGAGTAACTCTCGAGGTGCGCCCTTGAGTTGTTATTAGTTCATTCTTTCGATTTCAAAACATCCAACTCTTTATCTTCAACTTATTCAGTCAATTCCCGAAAGAACTGAGTTCTTGGAATCTCGCATTCCTTGAATTCTTGAGTGACAAGCTCTTGAGGCACGCTCTTGGGTTGCTTGTCAGTCACTCTATCGTCTCCTTCTCAAACTTCCAACCTATTCAACCTCATATTTTTCATGGTCGTCTCCACGAACTACGACTGCTCTGATTCTTCATTCTCGTCCGAATGTAAGATACGTAGGCACAAGATTGCGATTATCTTGGCGAGCACATTTCCCATTTTCTCCCCTATTCCACACTTTATATCTTCCTCCATTATTCCGTCCACACTTTCCCCAACCTTTCCCGTAGTCGAACTACGATGCTCTGATTTCTCATTCTCGTCCGAATGAGCATACGTAGGCACAAGGGCCCCAATCCTTGGCGAGCACCCCATCTTCTAACCACCCATCTCTCCTTAGCGTCTTTAACCTTTTAACCTACCAATTCACCTTTATCAACGAGAAGAAAGCAAGTAAACCTAAACAACACTCTCCACAATTACCTTAAGAGGTTCCCGTCGAGTACGACGGACGTGAGGGGTGCTAATACCTTCCCCTCACGTAACCGACTCCCGAACCCGGAACATGGTTGCGACAGCCCTGTTCCTATCCTTTTCGTTTCAAGAGGTTTTCTCGATATTTTCCTCTCCCGTTTATTCGGGAAAAATAAAGTTCGGTGGCGACTCTGTCGAACCACATTTCCGCGCCTTTCGCGCGAGGGTCGTTTCTCCGAAATGTCTCCGTGATTTTTCGAGGTGCGACACTAGGGTATCGACCGACGTCGTCAGCGTCATCGTCAGGAGCGCCCAGGTTCAAGGGACTGGTCACGGTTTTGCCAAGTGGGGTGTGCTTTGAGACTATCAACGCTATTTCCGATGCTGAAGACGGAGATAGTGACTGCGATATGGACGCGTGGATCAAGCCAAGCATGCCAGGACAAAGTCTCTGCAACTGGTCCATCCGGGAAACTGTCCCAGTGACTTTTAAATAATAATGATTTGTTTTATCAATTGTTGAATAATCCTATGTCCTACCCGGGGCATAGTGATGTTACATTAGGGCTACTTGATTATGTGTATTGCACTATTTTAATCATGAAATAAAGGCGTTTTTCATATTCAAATGTTGTGATCCCTGTTTTTCCTGTTTTTACTTTAACAATAAATGGCAACGTGGTTATTTGCTTTGTTGGCGTGTTGAAGCGTTTAACCATTTCCTTTGCAGGACTAATATTTCAGATGACATATTATACGAACCGCCTATGACTCGTCTCGACTTCGAGCACCCGGTATTCCAAGTAGAGGAAGAGATTGTTGAGGATAGCGACCTGCCAGAGGAGCTGACTTGTTTGTTGAAACAGGAAGAGAGAATCATTCTGCCTCATCAGGAGGAAATTGAGATTATCAACTTTGAGTCGGAAGAAGTTGTGAGAAATATCCGTATAGGGGCTGCGCTGCAGAGCGATATCAAGCAAAGGCTGATTGAGATACTGCGAGAGTATAATGATATATTTGCTTGGTCGTACGAGGATATGCCTGGGTTGGATACGGACATGGTTGTGCACCGTCTGCCGTTGCGAGAGGAATGTCCGCCTGTTAAACAGAAACTCAGAAGAACCAGACCAGACATGGCTGTGAAAATCAAGGAGGAAGTTCAAAAACAGTGGGATGCTGGTTTCCTAGCCGTTACAACTTATCCGTCATGGGTCGCTAATATAGTACCAGTGCCGAAGAAAGACGGTAAAGTGAGAATGTGTGTAGACTACCGTGATTTGAATAAGGCGAGCCCGAAAGACGACCTTCCACTTCCTCACATTGATGTGCTAGTCGATAACACTGCTCAGTTCTCCGTATTCTCCTTCATGGACGGCTTCTCAGGCTATAATCAGATCAAAATGGCGCCAGAAGACATGGAGAAGACTAGCTACATTACTCCCTGGGGAACATTTTGTTACAAAGTGATGCCCTTCGGACTGAAGAACGCTGGGGCAACATATCAACGTGCTATGACGACTCTCTTTCATGACATGATGCACAAAGAGATCGAGGTTTATGTTGATGATATGATTGCCAAATCCTAGACGGAGGACGAGCATTTGGTTAATCTGCTGAAACTGTTCAAAAGACTTAGGAAGTTCAGATTGAGACTGAACCCTAACAAGTGCACCTTTGGGGTGAGATCAGGTAAACTGCTGGGGTTTATCGTGAGCGAAAAGGGAATAGAGGTTAATCCTGCGAAAATAAAAGCAATACAAGAAATGCCGACGCCTAAAACAGAAAAAGAAGTGCGTGGGTTTTTAGGGAGGTTGAACTATATCGCCCGGTTCATATCTCACCTAACTGCGACATGCGAGCCGTTATTCAAGTTGTTGAAAAAGGATCAGGTGTTGACCTGGAATGAAAAATGTCAAAAGGCGTTCGACAAGATAAAAGAATACTTGCAGGAACCTCCTATTTTGATACCCCTAGTGGCCGGGAGACCTTTGATTATGTATTTGACGGTTCTTGAGGAAAGTATGGGTTGTGTTCTCGGTCAACACGACGAGACCGGACGTAAAGAGCATGCAATCTATTATTTGAGTAAGAAGTTTACCGACTGTGAGTCCAGATACTCAATGCTCGAAAAAACGTGTTGTGCGCTAGCCTGGGCCGCCAAACGTTTGAGGAAATACATGTTGAATCATACAACCATGCTAATTTCAAAGATGGATCTAATCAAATACGTGTTTGAGAAGCAGGCACTCTCCGGAAGAATTGCCCGATGGCAGATGGTGTTAACCGAATACGATATCCAATATGTCTCGCAAAAGGCTATTAAAGGTAGCGTTCTGTCAGAGTACCTTGCGGAGCAGCCTGTTGAGGACTACCAATCGATGAGGTTTGATTTTCCTGACGAGGATATCATGTACCTGAAAATGAAAGATTGTGAAAAACTGTTGCCGGACGAAGGACCAGAATTGGGTTCCAAATGGCAGTTGATATTTGACAGAGCTGTAAATTCTTATGGTAGCGGAATAGGTGCAATTATCACTACTCCTCAGGGGCAAGTGGACTCCTAATTACGAAGGACCCTACGTTGTCAGAAAAGTCTTCTCTGGAGGAGCCTTGTTAGTATCCACCATGGATGGTGAAGACTTTACGTCTCCTGTGAATTCGGACGCAGTTAAAAAATACTTTGCTTGAAAGTGACCCGCTGGACAGTAAAAAGAGAGTCCAGGCAAAAATGGGGCATCCCGGCGAACCATAAAAAATGAATAAAAGGTTCGGGCAAAAATTAGGGATAAAATTGAAAAATGTACACCCGCGAAGTCGAAAACCTGAAAAGGGCGACCTCGGCAAAAAATGGTATCCCGGTGAATTGAAAACCCGCAAAGGGCGGTTCACGCAAAAGTTAGGGATTGAAAAAGCAAACGACTGCGGTCCGGATTTGATACAGCATTGCTTAGTGGTTTGGGAGTACCTGGAGGCCGCCTGTCCAAAAACAATCTCTTCCGAAGGTCGAGTACCGGGAAAGCACAGAGTCAGGCGAGTCATAGGAGGATCAACTCATGGTGTTTGTCTGTACCACGTCGCCGACATGTATACAAATATTGTTTTGTATTTTATTTATGCTTCTTGTGCATATATGTATGTATGTGTGTGCGTAACTTCCTCTTTTCAGGAGTTGCATCCAGTGTACAAAACTTTGCCTATTCAGAGGCCCACTATCAATAAAACATGTTATTCAGTACTTGATGCTTGTTCTTTACTGTTTTGTTTGTGAAAGACGCCAATGTTTTGATAAACTTGCGCTTACATAATCTTGCTGGCCCTTGCCAATAATCGATAAAACTTCGAATTGACTGAAGTGATGTCACGGGTGCTAGCCCGGGTAGATTCTGTTGTATAGGCCTGTTTTGTCTCGTTTGTGTTTTGCAGGGTTCTTACCTTTGGAGCAAATAGTCAGGGATTGTATTCCCCAACCAAAATCTCTTGATGAAGAGCCTGATCTCAGTTGATGTCATTTCTATAGCTAGTCGCAGCTTATTCCCAGAGAGTTGGAATGACGTTATCCCTTGCCGAATGAGGGATTATTCTCCCCAGAATAGTGTCCTCAGGGAAGTTGTCCACATGATATCCCCAGCAAGTCAAAATCAATGTTCCCTGCAGAGGTTGCGCTCCTTAGCGAATCGAAGGTGTGCATGTTCAATCTCCGGCATGGGAGATTCCCGCAATAGTTAACCAAGTTGTTGGTTCGAAAGGATTATACCCGGAGGAGGTTTTTTCTTGCTCCCCCACAGGTCGTCATGCCATTGACAGAATGTTGATCCTCAGCAGAGTCCGAGACTCCGAGTTCGTAAATTGTGCCCAGACAGTATGCTTTTCCTAGAAGTGTCGCTTCTTCCCCAGCTAAGTTTGTTCACCAGCAGGGTGGCTTGTTCTTTCCTCCCAGTGGAAATTGATGTTTAATCGCTCCTCGGCAGAGTTGGTTGTGTTTCTGGCATTTATTTCGCCGAAATACTTTGTGATACTTGTTCTCCCCGGCGGAGTTGGCGTTATCTTCAACATTCATGTTGTTGAGACATCATTATCAGAGTGGCCCCGGCAGCTTGAGCCTGCATTTGCATTTGCATATATCGTCACATTTGCATCTACTCAAACGCGTAGCATTTCCGTGCCGTACGGAGCATTACTCCATTTTCAAACATACGCATTTTGAAGCATAAGTCAGGTTGGCTACCTCTTTGTTTTCAGGTGTTCTTCCCTGCAGGTAATTGGACTTCTTGTTCAGGATCGTTTTCAGATATTCAGATTTGCGGCATAAGATATGTGATGATAATGTTCGTCCCGCCATATGTTCCCTTATCAGAGGTGCTTGATTAACTTCTCTTCTTCCTCAGCGGAGTGTTCTTTACACGGCTTCATAATTGGACTTTGGAGTTATTGTCAAAACTCCCCCGGCAGAGTGTTCCCTCGGGTTGCTGTCACGTCAGCATTTTCAGAAAAGATTTCAGGGATTAGACATCTGAAGTCATTACTCGTCGTCAAGTTGGATGTTTGGCAGTTGACGTCAGAATTCCTCCGGTAGAGTTCTCCGCAGTTTTTTGTTATGGCTTCATAATTAGACTTTGAAGATTGTTATGTCAGCATTTTACGGCTTCGTAATTCGACTTTGAAGTTTGTTACCATCATGACATGGCTTCATAGTTTGAATTTGACGTTATTGTCAGTTGTTTTCAGCAGTCAACGGTTTCATGAATAGACTTCGATGTTGTTTTTAAAGAGAGATTTCAGCGATTTGACGTTTTGAAGTCATTACTTGTTGCCAAGGCTTCACGATTTTGACCTTGGAGTTATTGTCAGCATTCAACAACTTCATAACTAGGCTTTGGAGTTGTTGTTAGGAGTTCCCTAACGGGTTTTCCTCGTGTAGCTGTTATGTCAGCATTGCAGACTTCATAATTTGACTTTGGAGATCGGCCTAGTTTCTTCGGGTGGCTGTTATGTCAGTGTTACACGGCTTCAGAATTAGACTTTGGAGTCGTTGTTAGCGATTCCCCAACAGGGTTTCTCTAGCAGTTGTTACGTCAGCATTGCGCTGCTTCATAATTAGACCTTGGAGTTGTCGTCAACATCAAACGACTTCGTAATTAGACTTTGGAGTTCTTCAGCGGTACCGCATCTTCATGATTAGACTTTGGAGTTGTTGTCCGAAAGTTTTGTCCGCACGGAATAGCTTCATAAGTAGACTTTGGAGTTGTTGCCAGATTTTTCCCCATAGAGTTGCTTGTTGAAGTTTCTCTTATCCGGCTATCGGAGTATTTTCTTCAAGTTTGTTGTTCCGTCAGCGTCACAGGGTTTCATAATCAAAATTTCAGAAGTTGTCGCCTGTTGTCGAAGTAGGTTCCCGGAAGTTAGTTGCAGAGCATCCCCAATGGGTTTGGCTACTGCAAAGATAAGGCGGAGTTATTGTCCAGTATGATTGACTGAATTGAATTACTATTGGGTGGGAGAATTCGATCCCCGATGAAGTCGCCGTAATTTCTTCGTGTGGACGAAATATTATTAACCCCAGTAGAGTCCTCCTCAAAGTCGTTTGTGGGTTGGGACCAACGGAGTTAGCTACTGCAGAGATAAGCAGTTTCCTGCGTTTAGGAAGATGATTTTCCCGTATGAATAGGCGGATGAAGTTTCCGGTGTTTAGGCAGATGATTTTCCCGTATGGATAGGCGGATGAAGTTTCCTGTGTTTAGACAGATGATTTTCCCGTATGGATAGGCGGATGAAGTTTCCTGCGTTTAGGCAGATGATTTTCCCGTATGAATAGGCGGATGAAGTTTCTTGTGTTTAGGCAGATGATTTTCCCGTATGGATAGGCGGATGAAGTTTCCTGTGTTTAGGTAGATGATTTTCCCGTATGGATAGACGGATGAAGTTTCCTGTGGTTAGACAGATGATTTTCCCGTATGGATAGGCGGATGAAGTTTCCTGTGTGTAGACAGATGATGTTCCCGTATGGATAGGCGGATGAAGTGTTCCTGTGTTTAGGCAGATGATTTTCCCGTATGGATAGGCGGATGAAGTTTCCTGTGATTAGACAAATGGTTTTCCCGTATGGATAGGCGGATGAAGTTTCCTATGTTTAGGCAGATGGTTTTCCCGTATGGATAGGCGGATGAAGTTTCCTGTGTTTAGACAGATGATTTTCCCGTATGCAGATGAAGTTTCCTGTGATTAGACAGATGGTTTTCCCGTATGGATAGGCGAATGAAGTTTCTGGTGTTCAGGCAGATGGTGTTCCCGTATGGATAGGCGGATGAAGTTTCCTGTGTTTAGACAGATGATTTTCCCGTATGAATGGGCGGATGAAGTTTCCTGTGTTTAGACAGATGATTTGCTCGTACGGATAGACGGATGGAGTTTCCTGTGATTAGATAGAAATGTTTCCCTAGCGAAGTCGCCGGGATTTTTCCGTGTTGACGGAATGTAGTGTCCTAACATGGACAAAGGTCTATTCCTGTGTTGTTGAGATTTCTTCGGGTTGACAAAATGTGAGTCCTGACGTGGATAGATTGGTGTTTATTCGTGATTTGACGAAATTTGGGTCCAGATGTGGACAAGGTTATTCCTGTGACGACGGAATCTTTATTCATGTTGACGAATTTGTTTCTCTTCTTGTGTTGACAAGGCTAGTACAGTTATGGACGGAGGTGTTCAGTACCTGTGGCATTACACAGGTGGTTGATGTTGAAATCAGAGTTATTATCAGACGTTGGATCAGTTGTTGTCGTAACGACCAGATTCAATTGGCGGATGTCGTTCCCCAAGCAGTGCAGTTTATTTCTGTGGTTGGCAAATTTCCGGGTTTCTTGGTATTCAACCGTCTCGTACCTCGATTGTTTGAATGTCGTTCGCTCTTCACCCAGTCGGGTCCAAGCCGTTTGAATAGGGGCAGCTGTTGCACCCCAAAATTTGCTTAACCTTTTCTTGCCTGATTTGTGTTTCATTGCATTTCATTTGCATAGTTACATCATATACACAGTCTAATCATTTTCACATCATAGCATAGCATGCCTCCAGCAGGGGATCAAATGTGTATATCAAGAGAAGATCCTAGCAAGAGGTGTTATCTAAGATTGAGAAGTCATTCAAGTCATCAAGAAGAGAAGGGTTGAAGTCATGAGAAGTTTGAGTGCCCACAGAGGGATTTCTCTCCTAACTTGAGGTGTATTGAAGATCACCAACAGGGAATGTGAATTTTAGGTGTGTATGGATCTCATGGGATGCCTAGAGGGCCCTATTGAAGCTTAGACAAGTCATTGTATCAAGTTCAAGAGTCATGGTTGAGGTGTGTACAAGTAGGGTTTCATCTGGGTAACCCTAGGTCAAGGAGAGCAAAGAAAGGGCATCAAGGCCTAGCTCTAGGTCATGGAAGTCATGGATTGATATGTTGAAGCATGTGTGTGGATGAGCCAAGACTAAGTTCAAAAGAATCAAGAGTGGTTGGAAATGTTTGAGACAGGGTTCCTAGGGTAAAATCCCCTGTATAGCACTGGACTTCCAAGCCACATAAGTCCAAATACAAGTTTCAAATGGATCTTTGGCCAACATGAAACTTGTAGAGCTTCTCAATACCTTTAATTTTAGTAATATAAGTATTCAAGAAGGTTTGTAGAACTCATGTTATGGTTCTTGCAAGTTACAAGTCACTAGAGGACACTGAAATTTATCTGTGAAAGTCACTTGACTTCCAAGAAACTTTTTCCCCTCAAGGAGTTTTCAAATGGATTCTTGGCCAACATAAGAGTTTTAGGTCTTGATCTTAGCTTTAATTTGAGTACTAGAAGTCCTCAAGAAGATTTGTGGAACTCAAGTTATGATCTTGGCAATCCAGGGGTATTTTGGGAAAGTTGAATTATAGGTCATTTTCAAGAATGTGCCAAAATCTCCATCTTCCACTCTTCAAATGGAAAATTGTTCAACATGAGATGTGCTTAGAATGATTTTTATGGGTCAGATAAGAAGTCATAAGGGCTTGAATTGGCTTGCTTCACAAAATGATCCAAAATGGCCTAAAAAGAGGATTTTTTCAAATGATTCAAAGGAGGGAAATTGGGATTTTTGAATTATAAGTCATAAACATGGCATATGGGTAGTCATTTTGAATGGAAATTGGATTTCAAACACATTGGCAATGTCACAATTTTGAGTTGAGTTTCAATTTCATGATTTGCTTTGAAAAGTGCTTTCTTACATTACAAGTTACAATGCCAAAACAAGAATCAAGACATTTCAGGCTGAGCTAGCTGTCCAAACATATCCCAAATTCAATTTGCAGTTGAATAGAACATTCTGGAATGAGAAATGAGGGAGAAATCGTGACTGTCACCATTGAGTTTCAAGTGTATGACAAAATTTTAGATTGGTTAATTTGGGCCTTAATTTGGACTTAGAAGCCCATGAGAAGCTTCTATATATTCATGTCAATGATTTCAGATGAAGTTTGGTGCAGAATTCGTGGAGAGAGTGAAGATTGAAGTTGAGATTTCAAGGTTTCTAACTGAAAACGGTTTTGGAGTTTGGATCAAGATCAAGCCAAATTGAAGTGCCTAGAAGCTTCATCTTGCTTCACTGATCGTGTTTGAAGAGTTGTGGAGCTTGAATCCATCATCTTCTACCTCTGTTGATTCAATTTTCACAGGTGTGTAACTCTTGGATTTCCTCTTGATCTAGGCTGAATTAGTTAGCAATGTGCATGTGGTTAGGTTCCCTATGATTGGTAGAACGATTTAGGTTTGGTTTGTCATCATTTGGTGATGATCAAGAGAGTGCACCAATTTCTGTTTGGATTCAGTTACATGTGATCTTGAGGAATTAACATGATTGTGATAGCTTAGGATGATCAGTGTAACATGAGGAGTAGGTCTATGGATTTAGATTTGAGTTTGGTGAAGATCAAGAATGTGACATGTTTTGGAAATGCTATCGGGTTTGAAAATCTAGAAGGATTTGAGAAAATCTAAGGCCAGATTCATGATCAGCATGAGATTTTGAGTGAGATAGGTATAATCTTTATGATTTCTGGTCACCTGCAAGTGGACCTTCACCGGAGAAGACGGTGTTTTCCACCGTGGACCACCGCCTAAGAAAAGTCTCAGGTCACCTGAACTTTGGGGAAGATAATGTCTGGACCCTTGGATCAGTCCTTCAGATGGACTTTGTACGCAGATCGTGTGGACATGATTTAAACTCAGCTCTCCCTCCATTAATTCAATACGCAGCGTTTCATTTATTGACTCAGCTTGTGAGTCATCAGCCACGTCATGCACGCGTGGATACGCTCAAGGTCCTTGGATTTGATTACCAGTCTTCTCATCCAACGCATATCATTTAATTCAGCATTTTATTTTCTTTTTATTCTTTTTGGATTTATTTTAATTCCATTTGATTTCTAAAATCCATATTAAATCCAATTTTGATCCAAAAAATATTTTAAAAATATCTCCATGATCTTAGATTTAATTGTGAGTTTCTGAAATCAAGAAATCTCATTTTCATCCATTTTTCAATTTAATTTGATTTTCTCCATTTTATTATTTTCTTTAATTTTGTATATTTGCTACATGTTTTTGCTGATTTTATTGTGACCAATTGGTGAGGAATTTTGAGTTGGTTCTTGTTGGATTAGTTATCTTAGAGAAGCATGTACCCTTAGAAATTTTATCATATTTTTGGGAATAAATTTTAGGCCAATTTGAGTGGTGAACATAAGGAGTGTTAGATTTAGGGTTTCAAAACAACTAGTTGTAGTTTAGGGCATAGTTTGGAGACTTAGTTTTTGATTTAGGTCCTGGGATTTATATGGGGTATTGGGCATAGTTTTAGGTTACCTTATAAATTTAATTAGGATTTTGTGATCTATTTTAGCATTTTATTTGTATTTTGCAATTGGTGTGATGTTTGTGGGTTTCTCCTTTGGATGCTTGGTTTATTCATTTTGTGTGGGGTTATTTTGGGTGTGCTCTTGGTTTGGACTTTGCTTGGATGAATTGAAGATCAAGTGAAGTTGCTTTGGATGGCTTGAAGGAGCTTGGAGTTGAAGTTTTCTCATCTGTTGGGATGCTTGTCAAAAGCTTAGGAAAATTAGGGTTTTAGGAAGAGCATTAGACTAGTTTTGTTTCCTTCTTCAAACATGGAGTATCTTGTCCATCTCCATTCTATCCAATGACATAAAGTCCTCCTTTGGAAGCTCCATCTCTCCTTAGGAGGGATGAGTGGTATGCCCAAGTGAGTAGAACTTTGAGGGTGCCAGTCTCTCACAGTGTTAAGTTCTCAGTGACTTCCCTTAGTTGTCATTGAGCCTCTTAACATTTCACCTTGATCTTGTTGGTTTGGTTATCCCTTGGAGGTGCTTGTTGAAGCCTGGTAAAGAGAAAGTAAGTAGCTTGTTGAAGCCTGGTAAAGAGAAAGTCAGTAGCTTGTTGAAGCTAGGGTTTTACTGCTTGCTGAAGTTGAAGTCAGGAGCTTGTTGAAGCTGGTTACTGGTTGAGGTTTGAAGCTTGTTGAAGCTTGGTGCTTGTTGGAGATTGAAAGTTCATTGAAGCTTGAAAATGGGAGTTATTCATGAAGATGAAGGTTGTTGCTGTCAACTTTTTGCTGTTTAATCAACTGTTGTTGTCAGAGCTATTGCTTGTGCTGTTTGCTGTAGGAGTTTGGTGCTGCTGTTTGGGCTGCCTCCTCTGCTTTGGGTTTTGTTTTCTGTATTGTTTGTTGGCTTGTGTAGCTTGCCCCTTAGGTTTGAAGTGAATGTTGATTCACTTTTCCTATTGTTTTCTCTCTTGCCTCTCTCATACTGCTGCATTGCATGCATTTTACTGTATTTGCTTGCTTTGTTTTCTGTTTATCCCCTAGGATCTCTGATTTCCTCTGTGCAGGAGGGAATTACGACAAACATTAGGATTCTTATCCATGCATGACAACATTAGGTTAGTTTTATTCCCTCAACCCTAGGCTTTTTAGAGCTTCTTTCTCTTCTTATCTCAAAACAACTCAAAAACACAGTAATAAGGTTAATCGATGTCGTACGTTACGAGCCTTAAGCTATTTGAGAAAAGGTTGTTGGAGGGTCACTCTTCAGTAATCTGACTGCTTAGTGTGGTACCCTTAGGGTGACATGCGACGTAGTCACTCTCAAATCATAGTCCCTAGTGCGTCAGAGATTGCAAACAAACTAAAAAAACATTTCTTTCGTAAAAGATTCAAAACAAACATCAAAGTGTCATTTTTGTCCGCTTGGACTCTTAATCAAGAAAAACCCTTTCATAAGGTAATAAAAAACCAGTCAGACAAGCTTGTGTCTTCCGTAGCCCGAACTACGTTTGCTCTGATCTTTCATGTTGTATGAAAGTACGTAGGCATAGGATGTCGTATCCTAGCGAGCAACCTTCCCCTCCTTTCCCGTAGGTAGGCGAACTACGTTGACTCTGACTTCTCGTTCCAGACGGGAATACGTAGGCATAAAGTGCGATACTTTGCCGAGTCATTTTATTTTCTTTTTAACCTTTGACCTATAGAGTAGATAGAATAACAATCCGTACTAGAAAACAAGCATGGATCCCGTCGAGTACAGAGGACGTGAGGGGTGCTAATACCTTCCCCTTGCGTAATCGACTCCCGAATCCAGGAATTTGGTTACGACGACCATTCCTTTCCCGTTTTGCGTTAGGTTTACTCTGAGCGTTTCCTTTCCCTCCGTTGGGATAAATAACGCACGGTGGCGACTCTTCTGTCATAGTCGGCGCCCATTTTCGCAGTAGCGACAGCTGTTACCTCGACTTTTGGTTGGTGGATCTTCTTTTGTTCCCCTGTGGAGTCGTCATCCCGACTTTTGGTTGGTAGTCTCATTTCCCGGTGATTCTAACTTTTGGTTAGCAGCTTTTACCTCGACTTTTAATTGGTGGATCTTCTCTTGTTCCCCTGCGGAGTCGTCATCCGGAATTTTGGTTAGTAGTCTCCTTTCCTGGTGATCCTAACTTTTGGTTAGTAACCTTTATCCCAACTTTTGGTTGGTAGATCTTCTTTCATTCCTCACGGATTCGTTATCCCGACTTTTGATTGGTAAGCCTCATTTTCGGTCAAGTTCGCATTCAGTAGACGTCCTGGTGATCCTGACTTTTGATTGGTATCTATCTGTTTATTTGTTTACAATTCCGACTTTTGGTCGTTGGTCTCTTTTCTTGGCAATCCTAACTTTTGGTTAGTAGCTTTTATTCCGACTTTTGGTTGGTAATCTTCTGGGTGATCCTAACTTTTGGTTAGTAGCTTGTTTCTCATAACTTTCGGATTTAATTCTTTGGCAATCCTGACTTTTGGTTAGTAGCCCTTGTTATCTTTATGATAGATTACCGTGTCGGTTATCCCAACTTTTGGTTGGTACCCATTGTTTTTTAAGTCCCCCATCAGTTGGCAATCTCATCACTATACACATTCCCGCGGGTTGCAAATTTCTGGGTTCCTTTTTGTATTCAATCACCTTTTACCTTGAATGTTTGAAAGTTGTTGCTTTTCAAACCTTCAGGTACAAGTTGTTTGAATAGGGGCAGCTGTAGCACCCCAAAATTTGCCCTCGCTTTTTAACTTTGACTTGCTTTTTGCTTCACGCTCATTTGCATCATCATAAGTTCATAGTTCATAATCATACTTTGCATTGGTCTTCTAAGACATGGGATTAGGAGTTTTCTCTAAATAGGTCATCAAGTATCAAGTTTACTTTCTGCAAGAGTTGCCAGGCATCAAGGGCCTAGGGTTTCATCGGTCTTTGCGTTCAAGTTGGTTGGCTAGATCATAACCAGCTAGCTCAGGATCAGGGTTTATTTCTAACATGGATAGAAGATCAAGTTATCAGGGATGATGGCATGGTTTCAAGTCGAGTACGTTTATTCAGTCATGGTTAGGATCAGATAGAAGTTTGACTTATTCTTAGTCAAACCATCAGGAGACTGCTTCAATCACAAGTTACCTGTATCAGCGACTATTTAACAGGAAGTGGCTCATGAGAAATTTAATTCAAGAGTCAGGTTCATCATGATCATAGTTTCAACTGTGTTCAAGCCGTGGATTTATTTTCCCAGAGAACGATTCAGACCAATTCGAAGTGATTTAGAGCTTATTGATCAGAGATTCAGAGAATTAAAGGTGATGGTTGTTGTTTCAAATGATTGTTCAGTGGTGATTGTGTTTCATGAGGCTTGTGAATAAAGAAGGTTTGATATTGGTTTTAGGCTAAAATAAGGATTTCTTGTCCATAATCCATTTTCTATCCATCATTATCCACTTTTAAACCATTTCTATTTAACCTACGTTCTTAATTTCATTCTTCCAATTTTCAATATCCATATTATTTTTCAATATCCATTTCAAATCCCAAATATCCATTTTCATTATCCAAATCCACCATTTTCCAAAATCCATTTGATTTAAATACCTATTGATATCTAATTCTTTTTTTTTACCATTTCCTTTTTTATCCGTCTATATATCAAACCCATTTTTTTTATCATAACCATTTTTCTCCAACTTATAACCTAGTTGTCCAAATCCATCATTTTTTATTTCTATACTCATTTGAATATCCTTCAAACCAATTATCCATAAGATTCACAAAAAGCCCATAACAATTCAAAAAAGAGACCCATTTAATAAAGTCATCAAAATTTCAAATAGATAAAAGTCATGACTTTAAAATTTTTTTTATAAGCTACAAACTTCCAAAAAAAAAACGTATTTCTTAATCCCACTTGCCACTTTCAGCCATCCACACTTCCTTCACACATCATTGCTGCACCAAACAATAGCGAATCTTTCCACAACCATACCAAAAGGCTACTGCACCTGTGATAATGCCACAAAATTTGTACAACCTGCCACAATTCTAGCCGTTACACCATACGAGCATGACCATAATAAGAAAGACACCATTTTGCAAACCGTACCATGCCCTAATGCCACGCGAGCCCCGCACCCAACATATGCGATACACTGGTGTTGCACCCCAAATTTTGACCCCTTAGATTCTCATTATCATTTTAGGAGCATACTCATAAATTATCTAACCCTAACCTAGTGCAAGTCTATCTTTGTCAAATTACAGATGAATCAGGGTTTAGTACAGTCAAATCGAAGCTTCAAGGGTTGTGGTCAATCAATGTTGTGGGTTGATTTAATCATGAAACAAGATCAAGGATGTTATATGAGGTTAACTGAGAATCCAATTTGAGGTTGTTATCCAGAATCAAGAGTAGTGCATTTCAGGGTACCTGATTAGGGTTTTTGACCGGTAAAAGTCAACTGTAATTTGACTTTGGGGTTGGAAGATGTTTTAATGATGGGATCATGGTCCATGAAGTTCATATAGCTTAATAAAGTTCATTCAAGAAGTTTCAAAGTCTCGGGAGGTCCAGAGTGTCAACAGACGACTCGGTAGTCACCGATCGATCGTACGGTTGACCGAAAAGTCAACTCTTCAAATTTAAGGAATTGGACTTCAAAGTGTGAATCAAAAATGATCCTTATGTAATATTTCACTTTCCTATCAATTTTCATGACCATTGGATCAAGGATGAAGGAGTAATCAAAAAATCGGGAAATTAGGGTTTTGAAAGGGGCTAAACCATAACTCCCTAACCACACATCCAATTGAGTTGGTTCAAAGCTCATTAGAAAGCTCTTGAAAAATCCTACAAAAGTCCCTAAGTGGTCCATGATCAGAAAATGCATAGATTTGGAGTTATGACCAAATTCATTTCGAGAAGGGAAAAAGACTTAGAAAATTTCACTTTCAAGCTCATTTTTTAGCAACTTTGAGAGGTCTTTTGGCCAAGTTACTTTGAGAATTTGAAACTCATGAAAACATGAATGTTTTAGAGCTATTTGAAGGCTTTCTAAAGAATACTAGAACATCTCAAAAGGATTTGTGAACTGAGAGTTATGGATTTGGCAAGTTGGTGTTTTCACACTTGAGTCCCACATTGACAAACTTTCAAAAATTATTCCTTTGATCAATTGGGCCAATATCAGCTTTTGAAACATGTTTTATCTGATATTTAGAGACTTTGTAGCATGGAAATACAATGAAAATACAGAGGAAATGGAATTAGCCATGTTTGCAAGTGGGCTTGCAAGTGGCCTTGCAACTTGCATTTGAAATCAATGACAAGCATGAGGTGGAAAGTAGAATCTGAACCAGCCATCAACCTATGCCTTCTAGCCTGGTTTTATCCACTTCAAACTCATCATGAATCCTAACTTAAGCTTACCTATCAGCCAAGAAAGCTCTTTTTGAGTTTGGATTCAAAAAAATGAAAACCTTTCCTTCTTTAGAAGGAAATCTCCAAGTCTGCCCACTGCCCCCATTTGCCTATAAATAGAGGCACTCCCCACCTCATACCATAGACAAGAGCTCTTCTAAAAACCAGAGAAAGATCAAACTCCCACCCTTTCACACTTTTCTCCAAAATCACCAAAATCACAAAATTGCCAAAAAACTTCAAAAAACTGCCTTGCTACAATTGCTGCCAAAACCATTTCTCCACACTCAAACACACCAAACATCATCCCCACAACTCATAAATATGATATAGAATGTGTTCCAACCATTGAACCACTCAAAAACCTCCTCATTCAAAAAGTCAACTTCCATACCAAGTTACTTTGACCACAATGCACAAAATCAGTCAAAAGTTGTTTTAGACATTTTCTTAGTGTTCTAACCATTCAAAAACCTCATAAATATCATATCTCAACTGTCCAAAACATTGAGGATCATTGGTAAGGCCTATTTCTCAAACTGTCACAAAGTTTGCATTCTTGCTTCAAGAAGAAGAAATCTCCAAAGCTAGGTGCCATTTGAAGTTTCTCTGGGTTTCTTGGTGTTTTAATCTGCTCAACATAGTCTACAAGAGATATGTAGACAATCAACTTCCTCATTTATATCATAATCTCATGTTTGGCATTTTGAGCTTGTGGTAGTGTTGAAAAGGTGTCATGAATATGTCATATGTCCAAATCTTGGTGACTGAGATATAGCAGCTTGTTGATTTGGATCACACTTAAAATCATGATTATGATAGATGTGTATGATTGGTTTGAACTAATTGCATCTGATTTGTTTGGTCATTCACAAAATGCCACATTTTGCATATTGTTGTCATGAGACATACCAAAACTTATTCTGTTCACAAATGAACTGATTCTTGGGCATGGACATCTTTATTTTCATATAGAGGAGCTGTGTGTGTGGTCCATATGATGTAAATGTGATTTACACTTGATTTCACTCTTTGATGCATCATATATGTCAAATTTGGCACCCAATCTTCACTTTTCAATAACAGACTGTTTTGACTTGATTTCCTTGCTTGAATCCACTTAACAACATATATGTGGTATGTGCACATGATTTGCTTACCATAATTTTGCATAAAACATGAATTGGTCATTCAACTTGCAATTAAGAGCATCATTTTGCATTTAACTCATCAAGTTTCATATCAGCCCTGTTTGAACCAATTTCTTTGTGTAAATTCATTTGTCTATAGATACATAATATGTGTATGTGATTCATTTGGCCTGTATGTGCACATAACTGAACTGAGCATCCTTCATGCATCAAAACTTGCTATTCTTGCAATTTGAATATCATTTCTCATGACAGTTTGTTTTTAGCCCCAATTTGTGTTTGAATTCACTCAATACAATGTATGTGTGGTGTGTGTATGATTGATTTGACCTGGACATGTTTGGAACTGAAACTGAGTATATTCATGCACTTCATAAATACAAACTTGCATCTTGAACACTACATTTCATACCAGTCAACTTTAACCCCTACCTTGTGTCCAATCTCATCCACTAGCATGTATTCAATGTGTATAAGTGTTTAATTTGGTCAAAATGTACATAGAAACAGAACTAAACATCAACTTGCATTTCTCATGACAATTGATGTTTAAGTTGGTCACAAATATAACTTGAATATGCTTGGAATTAAAATTGAACATCTTCATGAGCACATCAATACCATTTTGCATCTTGGTTACTACTTTTCACCAGGGCCAGTTTTGAACCCATCCTTGTGCTTACATTCATTCATCAATATATTTTCAATGTGTGTATATGATTTGTTTGATTTGAAACTGTTTGGAATTTGATCTACACTTCAAGATGCACATCACACACTCACATATGCATGTGCTATCGGGTTTGAAAATAGAATTATGATTTTGAAAAACTACCACTACCATCTTATTCCTCATGAAATTCTAGGCAATTTACACTAAAATTTTGTTGAAATCCATGGAGAATTGATCAAGTTATGATGTAAAATGCAAAACTGGTTTTGGTGTGTTCTTGAGTTGCCCAGCTTGCCTAGAATACACGCCCTATATATTTATGGGGTGGCATTTGTACTTGGATGTACAGCCACCCCAGTGGTAACCAACTTGTCACCTAAGCGCCTTTGACCTTGCATGCATGGGTTCGACCCCTGAGGAGGGCAACCCTTTTACCATTTTTCCATTTATTTTACCAAACTTCAAAAATTCATATCTCTTTCATTTTTTATCATTTTGCACCCATTCTTTTTGCATTGTGTTTGTTTTTATGTCTATTTTTATGTAGAATTTTAAAATTTCATGTTTGCCCAATTTTTCATCCATTTTAACCACTGGCAAGTTAAGTACCTTTTGTGATCGTTTCCACATATGCAAATGAATTTCTCTCTTGTTATACTTGTGAATGTCATGATATTTGCTTACCCTCTTTTCCTTAATGTTAGTAAACATGCTAAGATTTTATATTTGGGTTTTTACCATGTTTATTTTATCCCCTCTGTTGAATTTACTTAAGCTCAATCTGTTGTCACACTTCCCACTTAAATCTGCTTTGATTGTCATCAATGCATCTGTGCTTTATCTTTCAAATATGGTTGTCACCATACATTTATCTTCATCATGTTATTACTTTGCTTAATATTTCTTTCCCCAAGTGATGAAGCTTGTTAGCTCTCATCCAAGTTACCTCCCCTCTCTCCTTCCAAAGAAAAAGTCTTTCCATTGACCCATGTGTCATGGATAGCTCATTCACCTTTCTCTTGACTTTGTTAAGTCACTTTAACCTTATTTTAGAAACCATTAGACTTTGCTTTAAGTCTAAGAAACCCACCTGTACTAGGAGTGTTCTTCAACTAGGACCCTAGGATAGAGTTTGTCAACTCTATGTAAGAATCATTGTCATGATTTCTTACTTTCCCTTTGAGTGTTATAACTTAGATTAGGGAGTTTTGTTAAACTCCACACAAACATTGTCATGTTTGTTCCCCCTTGAACCTTGATCCTAATCAATTGTTCTTCATCCCTTGTGAGGTGAACTACGATTGCTCTGATTCTATCCTAGTTAGGATACGTAGGAAGAGGACGCGATGTCTTTGCGAGCAAACTTAGTGTATATATCTTTAGGTTTTAACCTACACCTTTTTCCCAATCCATAGCAAACATTTAACAAACTTAGCACACAAACAAACAAAAGGTTCCTGTAGAGTACTGCAGATGCTTAGGGTGCTAACACCTTCCCTAGGTATAACCAATCCCCGATCCCCGAATCTCTTAAGCATTGTCGTTACATCGCGAAAAAGGTTTTTCTTTCTTTAGACCCTTCCTTTGGATAAATTAAAGTTCGGTTGTAAAAGAATTAAGATTCAGGTTAATTTAATAGCTTGATATTCAATTTTCACCGCAACAGAAATGACGACTTCACTGGGGACCTTCATGCTTTGAGGGTTTAGCCTATCTTGTTTGATTACTTGCTATATTTGTGAATACTTGTAAATATGTACATATGTGCCCTGTTGGATCTTGGGAACTTTGAGTGGTGAGATAACACTATACCCGTGTTTGAGCGTACTTATGATAGGATGGAGGTATATTCAAGGAGGCTTATAGGGAGTTGATTCCCGACCAAGCTGACTTGAGAAAACCACCGCTCAGTAGAGGCCCTTCTGAGAGTTAGTATTGTTGATCGAGTTTTCGTGAAAACAATGCTACTTTCTACATGGGAGCCTGTGATACTGAGGACCTTTAGATTACCTTTTCCCCACTTTGGCTTTATTAGGATGTAATGCGATGACTATAAGGGAGTAATTCCGAAATAGTTGATACGCGATACTACACTTGGACGAGACTCTCTTGAGAATATTATCAACCACCAAGTATTTGGGAAATTGATAATATCTAAAAGATGGGTCGAGGACTCTGGGAACCTTTTTTAGAACCTTGTTCTACAGTTTTTGAAAGCCTTAATACATACCTTTGGGATGGGTAGACCTTGGCTCCACGCTCATGTTCTCCCTAAACCTTCACCTGTTTACCTATGTGTATATGTGAAATCTGTGCTTACCTGTGTTTGTGCATTCATGCATTCATGAACATCATATCATAAAAGTTTCATGGAACTCAGATTTTGTTTGTAAACATTAGGATCCTCATGGATAGTGGAAAAAAGAAAACTATGAAGTACACATACAAGAGTCCTAACTTGGATGACATAGAGAGGTTGAGCACTTTGATAACAGATCCAGAAGGATTCAAGAGCAGATACGGGAACTTATTGTCATTATTGAGGGTAAAAAGGAAGATGGATCTGGGACTTCTCTCCACACTTCTCCAGTTTTATGATCCACTCTATCATTGTTTCACTTTTCCTGATTATCAGCTGGTACCTACACTTGAGGAATATTCTTGCTTGATTGGATTACCCATTCTTGAAGACTCTCCTTTTCCAATCATGGAGAAGGACCCTAAGGAGCAAGAAATTTCTAAAGCTACACGTTTGGGATTGGTGGATATTCAGAAAAATATGGCTACTAAAGGAGGAGTCTTTGGTTTGACTGCAGAGTTCTTGATTAGGAAAGCCCAATACTATGCTGATCATTTGAGTATGGATGCATTCGAGGCTATTCTCGCCTTGCTCATTTATGGGATCTTCTTGTTTCCAAGTTTTGATTATTTTGTGGATCTGAACGCCATTAAGATTTTCTTGAAGAAAAACCCTGTGCCTACTTTACTATCTGACACCTATCATTCCGTTAATCTGAGGAATCTTCATAAAGGAGGAATGGTTACCTGTTGTGTCCCGTTACTATACAAGTGGTTTATTTCTCACTTACCTAAGGCTCATACTTTTTGGAAGGAAGGTTGGTGGTCTCAGAAGGTTAAGGATCTTACTCACTCTGATATTGATTGGTACAGCCGTAATTATGATGGGATAAAGATCATTGACAGTTGTGGAAGTTTTGGTAACGTACCTCTTCTTAGTACAAATGGAGGAATCAGTTACAACCCTGTTCTCGCTCGCCGACAACTTGGATATCCTTTGAAAGACAAACCTAATATCGCCCATGTGGAGAATATTTTCTTTAAGGGAGAATCAGAATTAAGAAAAGAGATCCTAAAAGCTTGGGGTCATGTGCATAAGAAAGGAAAGGAAGACTTAGGGAAACCTAATTGCATCTCTCTCGAGCCTTATCTCCAATGGGTCCGAAAAAGAGCTATTCAGCTGAAGATGCCTTATCCTCAGCACGAACCCATGGTTTTGAAGGAGGAACCCCCATTGATCTTTATGTCTGAAGAGGAGAAGTTGAAGATTGCTTTGAGAAAATCACAACAAACTGAAGTAGCCTGGAGATACAAGTACCAAGTGGCTGTGGAAGAAAATAATGCACTCCGTAGACAACTTCATTTGAAGGATGAAGAAATGATTGCTTGTAAGAAAAGGAAGGCGCAGGAAGATTTATTTTATTCCAGCCATCAGTCAACTCCATGCAAGTTAATGGTAGACAAGCTCATTCTTGAGAAGACGCAGATAGAAGAAGAACTCAAGAAGATCAAAGCAAGAAAGGACTTTTAGAATATCTTTAGCTCTATGTTTAGGACTTTTTGTAAGATGTACTATTTTGTAATTCAAAACTTGAAAATCAATAAAATGAAATGATGTTTCGATATTTACAAAATCTGAGTTCCATAAAACCTTTGCATTTGCATTCTCATTAATTAATCATTCAAGGAACTAAAGATTGTTTTGCAGATATTATAGGATGGATTCTGGAAAGAAAGCAGAGATTGTGTTCCAAAGACCAAAATTGGAGAACTTGAAGAAACTGGGAAGTTTAGTAGAAGACCCCGAGGCATTCAGAGAGAAGTATGGGAATATGTTGTCTTTGCTAGTTCAAGTATATGAAGAGATGTTGTCCGCACTCGTGCAGTTCTATGGTTCAACCTATCACTATTTCACATTTCCAGATTATCAGTTGCTACCAACCTTGGAAGAATATTCCGCCCTGATGGGAGTAGGCGTCACTCCCAGACCATTTTCTGGAAGAGAAGGGACTCCTAACGAAAGAGCAGTTGCAGAGGCCGCGTATTTGGAGGTGGACGAGGTATGATCTCATATGATTGCTAAGGGAGGGTTGTATGGATTTCCAGCTATGTTCCTGTATGAAAAAGCTCAAGGTTATGCCGTGTCAAAAAATTCTGAAGCATTTGAGGCCATCCTGGTTTTACTAGTCTACGGACTGTTCCTGTTCCCGACTGCTAATGATTTTGTGGACGCAAATGCAATCAACCTTTTCTTAATCAAGAATCCTGTACCTACTTTGTTGGCTGATGTGTACTTTTCCATCCACCGTAGGAACCGTTATGGAGTTGGTCAGATTGAGTGTTGCACCATTCTCTTGCACAAGTGGTTTATTTCGCACATGCCAAAAATTCCAGCCCTCTGGGATAAGCAAAATGGGCTCTCATGGGTTGAAAAACTGTTGTTACTCAAACATTCAGATATTAAGTGGTATGACCCTAGGTATGGGGGGATTGCCATGATCCAAAGCTGTGGGGATTTCTCGAATGTACCGCTCATCAGCGTTAATGGTTGCATCAGTTATAATCCTATTTTAGCTCGTCGCCAGTTGGGGCACCCAATGGAGAATGAACCAGACCCAGACTTTTTGAGAAGCTTCTACATTGAAGAGGGGAAGAATCCCGCTTACAGGGCTCGAATTGTGTATGCTTGGCGTTATGTCCACACGAGGGGAGTAACTGCCCTAGGTTACCACAACACCACTATTTCAGAATCTTACTTGTCATGGGTAAAAGAAGCAGCGTTGAAGATGTTCTATACTCGCTTTGAGCCTGACTCACCCAAACCTACTCTCGTAGAAGAATTGAAAGCTGTTTTGGCAAAAGCTGAAAAAGAAGGAAAGGCTTGGAGGGATAAGTATTTCAGGGTTATGCAAGAGAAAGAAGAGCTCCAAGAGTTGATCCGTCCAGGTGGAAAGAGAAGTCAGCCAGAAGACAAAGGGCCATCCAACCAGAAGAGCTAAAATCCTCTTGTTTTCCGTTTTATTTCATCATGTATCTGTATCGAAGACTTGTATTTCAGTTTCAGAATCATTGTTGTAAAACTCTCAGTTATTAATCTATGAAGACTTTGAATTTGCTTATTTCCCCATTGTTATAATTTTTGCAAATATTTCTTTGGATTCCTTGAATGATTAATTTTGCATTGTTGCATTTTGCATTCATAAGCATTGCATGTGCATCTTCTTGTGTTGTGTCTCATCTCGCTGTCTTGTCTCCAGAAAGAATCACACTGAATCCTCAACACCGATACAACACCCGAGCCCAAGCTCGCCTAAGAATGGAAGGACAAAATTTGGATGTGGACAGGATTGATAATGAACTAGGAGATCTACGAGGAGGCATGGGGCAGATCATGGAAGCCCTAAAAGTCATTCGTGCAAAGTTGGACACTCAAGCCACTGTTGTTTCTGAAATCACTGGCATAGCTGTAGAGCCGATCCCAACGGCAGTCACTGTTGCAAATGTTCCACCATATGGGTTACCGTCTGGCTTTGTACCTCCACCAGCAGTCAATCAACAAGTCGTTCCCCTAGGGGCAGAAGTTCCTCAAGCTATTCCTACTTACACTCAGCCTTCTGTTCAGATTCAAGCGCGCCCTGTTTTTCATAATCCTCCACAAGTGTACGAAGGTCTTGATGGGTATGAAGAGGAGAGTGGACAACATGATAAGTTGAAAGAAAGTGTAGAGACTATAGGCCAGAAAGTCAGAGCAATGGAAGGGAATGACATCTTTGGTACTGATGCCAGAGATATGTGCTTAGTGTCTGGATTGGTAATTCCGCCGAAATTAAAAGTTCCCAATTTTGATCAGTATTCTGGTGCTACTTGTCCTCGGACGCATCTGATTATGTATTACCGAAGAATGGCCGCTCATGTAGAAGATGACAAGTTGATGATTCACTGTTTCCAAGATAGTTTGAAAGGAGCTCCTTCTAAATGGTATTTGGGTCTGGATCAGTCTTGTATTCACAGTTTCCAAGACTTAGCCGATGCTTTCGTAAAACATTACAAGTACAATATGAATTTAGCCCCTGATAGAAGACATTTACTGAGTATGTCGCAAAAGAGTTCAGAGTCCTTCAAAGAATATGCACAACGGTGGAGGGAGACTGCCTCTCAGGTAGAACCTCCTTTGAGTGAAAAAGAGTTAACAGATTGGTTCATCGATACAGTGAGACCGGAGTTTTATGAGAAGATGATCAGTAGTGTAACCGCAATTTTTTCTGATATAGTAGCAGTGGGGGTGAGAGTGGAGTTAGGAATGAAGAATGGAAAGGTGGCTAGTGGTTCCAGCAACTCTGGTAACAACAATGTCAAGAAGTTCAGTAGTAGTTTTCATAAAAAAAAAGAAGGGGAGACAAATGCAGTAACCGTGGGAAGAAATAGTCGCACCTGGAGACCGCCTTATCAACAGTATCAACAACCTCAGCAAGGCTTTGTTCAGCAGCCTCAAGCAAGTTATGTTCAGCAATCCCAGCAACAACGACCAATGTATCCGTTGCAGTATGCCCAACAACCATATGTGGCAGCTGTAACTTCGGCTTTCAATCATCCTATTCCCAGCTATCAGGCAGTACCAGCACCTGTATATCAGCCAATTCAACAAGGGTATCAACGAGCGCCCAAACGCTCCACCCTATCAGCAACATCATCAGCCAAGAGCTCAGGAACCAAGACAGAACTACCAGAATCAGAGACCAACAACAAAACCTCCACTTCCTCAGATACCGACGACTTACACAGAGTTGTACCCCTCATTGGTGCAGCAAGGGTTGGTAACAACGCGACCGTTAAATCCAGACACTACATCTCCTCACTATAATCCAAATGCTCATTGTGCCTTTCACGAAGGCGCTGCCAGTCATGATTTAGAAAGTTGTCTTGCTTTAAAACATCTTGTCAAGGAGTTGATGGAAAAGAAGATCTTGTCGTTTGATGATGTACCCCCTAACGTTTAAGGTAATCCATTGCCGAACCATGGAGGGGTTAATGTTGTAGAAGAAGTTTCAGATGAAAGGATAGTCCGAGGTGTGTCAGAGATCAAGACCCCATTAAGGTTACTTCACGAGAAGCTACTGAAAGCAGGATTGAAAGAAGATACCCATAATGATTGTAAAGAATGTTCTAGTGATTCTAAAGAATGTAATATGGTACGAGGAGATATACAAAGATTGATTGATGATGGAGTATTGCAAGTGTGTAGTAAGGTGAGGAAAGAAGAAGTTTCGGCAATTGAGCCTGTTTTTAATTTACCAAAGAAAGGTGAGAAAGTTCTGGTGTTCAAAATGACCAACAAAAGTGTGAAGCCTGTTTTCAACAAGTCGGCTATCGATCAACCTCAACCGGTTATTATTCAGAAACCAAAACCCTTTTCTTTTGAAAGCACGAAGGTCGTTCCAAGTGATAGACTGTGATCGACCGAGGATCTGGAAGGGTTAGTCAAAAAGAGACAGTGAAAGACGACCAAGTGGACGTGACAAACATTGCAGGTACGAGCAAAATGACCCGTAGTGGTCGAATCTATCATCAAAGATAACAGTAGCCGCTCCAAAAGAGGTCACCCCTGCTGCGACAAAAGAAAAAGAGGTGCCAAGTACTGAGGGAGACGGCGAGGAATTCTTAAGGATTATTCGAAAAACTGATTACAGGGTTATTTATCAGCTTCACCAAACCCCATCGAAGATATCGATCTTGTCTCTCTTGATGAACTCTCCAGCTCATAGAGAAGCTCTGCAAAAAGTATTGAGGCAGGCACATGTGACAAAAGATATAACTCTCGGCAAATTTGATTCAGTAATAGCCAACATTACAGCATGTAACACCCTTGTTGCTTCCGTGAAAATAAGGTGCCGGTAAAACAGAAGAGTCGCCACCTTTCGTTATTTATCCCTCAGAGCGGGAAAGGAAACGATTGGAAAAACCTGACGAAAAGGTATAAGACAAGGTCGTCGCAACCAATGTCTGGATTCGGGAGTCGGTTACGCAAGGGGAAGGTATTAGCACCCCTCACGTCCATCGTACTCGATGGGATCCACGCTTGTTGGTTTGTCTACGGGTGAAAAACAACCTATCTACGGCTTCTAAAGCTAAATGGCAGGAAACTGACTCGATAGAGCATCGCGCTCCATGACTACATATTCTCATCAAAGAATGAGAAATCAGAGTCAACGTAGTTCGGGAATCTACGGGGGGAGTTTTGCTCGCCAAGACGTCGCGTCTTGTGCCTACGTATTCTCGTCAGAGAAATCAGAGCATGACGTAGTTCAGGCTAACTACAGGTTATGGGGAGTTTTGCTCGCCAAGACGTCGCGTCTTGTGCCTACGTATTCTCGTCAGAGAAATCAGAGCATGACGTAGTTCAGGCTAACTACGGCTAGACAGGGAGTTCTCGATCACACGGGGGTGAGAGAAAGGATTGACGATACTAGCGTACACATTCTAGCAGTTAGGTGTATGCTGCTCGACCATTGAAGACTTAGGCGTTACCTGTTGGCGGTAGAACGGATGTAGTATGTCGGGTTTAGAGGTACGGGGACCTACGAGAACTAGAACTACGGTCTGGTCTCGATTTCACTCGGGTAAGAGAAAGGGAACATCAGTCGTTAGCGGGAAAGTCTCAATCGCACGGCAGCGAGAGAACAAAGAAGTTAGTTGTTAGTGTGCTCGCTAGGATATCGCATCCTATGCCTACATATTCTCGTCTGGTACAAGAAATCAGAGCAGTTGTAGTTCAGCTAACTACAGCAAAACGGGGAAACGGGAAAAAGGGAGGGAGGTAGCTCGCTAGGATGTCGCATCGTATGCCTACGTACTCTCGTCCGGCACGAGAGATCAGAGCAAACGTAGTTCGACGGGAAAACGAGTCTCGATTGCACAGGGGCAAGAGAAGGGGCCTCAATCGCAAAGCAGCGAGAGAAAAGGGTTTTGATCGCACGGGGGGGAGAACAAAGAGGAAGCGGGCCTACGCCTAAACGGGAAGGAACTCGGGACGCACACGCAAGAACCTAAGGCGTAGGAGCGAATGCGTCGCATGTCACCCAAAGGGTACCATACTAGACATCCTAGACGATTAAGAAGAAACTCCTCAATTGTCATTTCCTACGTATCTAACGATGCAGCTCACAACACTCGACGGTTGCCTGAAGACTCGAATAAGAAAGATGATGTTGAACGAAGCGGCTCCGTTGGCTCCTGACATGCGTGCAAGCTCCATTCCAATCTTCTCCTCTCTGGATCCTTGATGAGGACGCTCGAATCAGGAACAATGTAACGCTTAGACCGTCATGGTTCAACTTATACGATAAATCAAACTCTAAGAGGTAGCATATTGATGTCCGTGTCAAAGACAAGATAGAGAAATGATATCGAAAATCATTTTCCAATTGAATCGTGTCACACGGCCAGCCAAAAATGAAATCGGAGATAAAATCGGATGAGAAACGAAAATAGGAGAGAAATCCAATCGCAAATGAAAATAATAGTCTACTCCTAAAATACGGCAATTAAATTCTACTAGAAAATATTCTAAAGAAATTAAAAGAAAATGCATATGAAAAATAGCATAAAAACAATTCTATCTAAATCCATAATATCCTAAAGAAAATAGAATAGAAATTCTATATTAAAATCTATATATCCTATAATATGCTAAAAATAATAGAATATAAATTCTATATTAAAAACTATGCACTAATGTCCTAGGAAAATAAAACTATAATCCTAAAGAAAAAATAGAACTATATCTATTACAATCATTCATCCAATACAAGGGAAAAATTAAATTGCAAGGGGAAGGGGGTACAATCTGCAAACTGGGGTAAATGCAGGAAAAAAAACCACTTTGGGCCCAGCCCACAATACAACAATTCAGAAAAACTAAAGAAATAAAAAACAGGGGGGCGCGCTATGGGAACTGGAGGTGCAAGCCAACAATTCGCTAGGCTTATTACCCAGCCCAATAACCAACAAGACTCCAGCAGGGGGGGTTTCGTTTAGAAATGGAAGGGTGCAGCCAGCAAGCGTTGGGCCCAGCCCAACAACAAAAACCACCGTCCACAAAAAGAAGAAGAAGAAAAAAATAGCGACGGGGGGCTCGTATAGAAAATGTGGGGTATGGACCCAGTAGCTGGAGTAAATTGGGCCACAAGGTGCAATCACCCAGAGGAAACCCCTCGTCTTCCTCATTCTTCCATTCTCCCATCTGAACCCTAAAGTGCTTCCACTTTCACCCTCAGATGCGCCGCCGCCTGAAACTCCAAACCCAACCTTTCAATCTCCGTCCAGTCTCCGTTCCTCAACCATATTTCTTTTCTCCTTCTGTTACGCAACTTAAACATATGGTAAACAAATTTAACCGAAACCTGGATGTTACGTGGTTGCTTGCCCGATCTTGAACCGCATGTCGTTTCTGGTTTGGACCTTTGAAAACCGTAGACGGATGCACGGGGATGAAGATCTTGGAGGATCTTGTTGGTTCTTGAACAAGGAAGATTGAAGGTTTGAAGAAGTCTCTTGAAAACGCTCTGAAGATGAGATTGTTGAATCTGGAAAAACTGTTACGGATGATGAAGATAGTACCGAGTTCTTGTAAAACGGTTATGAAGTTCATTTGAAAATTTTCCAGAAAA